>OZ018402.1:56230299-56941617 GCA_963969585.1 Drosophila helvetica
AGTTTGCTGCGTGGTCTAGACCTGTCGATATGGCGCGAATTTTGTTGCTAGCGCTAGCTGCCGTCGCTCTAATCGGCGGCATTGAGGGAGCAAATATTCTGGGATTATTCACCAGCCTAAGCCCCTCCCATTTGATCATTCAGATGTCGGCGGCCAAGGCTCTCGCGGAGCAGGGCCATAATGTCACAGTCGTGACCATCCTGAAGTCAGCCGTTACCCACAAGGACATCAATGTGATTCAGGTGCCACTGAGCCAGGAGGAGTCGGAGCACATCAGCGGTTTCTTTGAGACAATTGGGAAGAACAACGACAAAAATATGCTATTTGCCATGTTCCGAATCTTCGGACAGATGAGCTTTATGTACCAGAAAATGGCTGATGCCCTGAAGGACACGCGAGTCCGTGATCTCTACGTGAACAAGGACAACAGATTCGATCTGGTTCTGTCGGGCTTCGCATTGAACGACTACCAAATTGGTTTTGCGCACAAGGTGAATGCCCCGTTGATTGTGGTGGCCACAATGCCCCCAAATCTGTTGCTGAATGGCTTGGTTGGAAACCCAGAAGAACTCGCGTATGTGCCCAGCATGAGTGGTTCGGTGGAAAAGGGTAAGGGCCTGAGCTTTGGACAGCGCCTCAGTAACTACATGATGGGCCTCGGCTATAAGGTCTTTGCGAAACTAGCAGAAAGACGGGACCGAAAGGCTTACAAGTGAGTTGATCAACAGAAAGCACCCAAATAAGTACTCATTGCTCAATCTTCTATGTAGAGAGATCTTTGGCGATGATCCCAGCATGCCCGAATATTCAGATATGATTAAGAACGTCTCTCTCGTGTTCTGTGCATCCCATTCTTTGAGCGAGGGACCCGTGCGACCCAATGTTCCTGGAGTAATCGAAATTGGTGGCATTCAAATCAAGGATACACCCGATCCTCTCCCAAGGAATATGGAGGAGTTCCTTGGCAATGCCACGGATGGAGCTATACTCCTCAGTCTGGGTTCCAATGTGCTGGGATCGCATCTCAGTCCCGACACCGTCCAGAAGATGTTCAACGTCCTCTCCAAACTGAAGCAGAGGGTCATCTGGAAGTGGGAGGATCTGGACAAGACTCCTGGCAAAGCAGACAACATTCTCTACTCCAAGTGGCTGCCACAAGACGATATCCTGGCCCATCCCAAGATCAAGCTGTTCATCAACCACGCAGGGAAGGGAGGCATCACCGAGGCCCAGTACCACGGGAAGCCCATGCTGTCGCTGCCATTATTTTCTGACCAACCCGCCAATGCTGATGGAATGGTCAAGAACGGTTTTGGCCTCACTCTGAGCCTCCTAACCCTCGAGGAGCAACCTTTCCGCGAGGCTATCAAGGAGATTCTTGAGAATCCAAAGTACACTCAGACAGTGTCCACATTTTCCCAGCTCTACCGCGATCGTCCGCTCACTGCCCGGGAAACGGTCATCTACTGGTCCGAGTATGTCATCCGCCACCATGGAGCCGCCCATCTGCAGAGTCCTGTGATGCACATGAGCTTCATAGCAGCCCACAACTTGGATGTCTATGGTCTTTTAGTCGTCATTTTAGCTGTTTTCTTGGTGCAGGCAAAGGCTGTCATCAAGTTAATTTGCAGAAAGCTTCCCTCGAAGCCAAAGAAAGTCAAGAAACACTAAAATGTGAAGCAAAAGAGAGATTCAACCAGTCTCTGAGCGTTCTGTATACAGATAAGCATAGCCCCTAGTAAAAATACTCTATCAAGGTCGTTGAACCACTTATTTTAGGTACGTATAGGCAAATAAATTGAACAAAACAATATAGAAATTTTAATTTGGAAGATTGATTAGAAAATGAGAGAAGAGGAAACCAAAGTACTTCGATGATTATAATAATTTTATTCGAATAGCTGTGAATACTAATTCCGGATCATGGCTCTCCACAGTCCCTAAGCATTGAACATTTCGTAAATCTTTAAGATAATTGATTATTAAATGCATTCAAAACTGATAGCCAACAACGGCATGCCCAAGCAATGAAGTTGTTTTTGCAATCTCGCGACCCACAAGAGGCTCGAGTCTCGATCGACGTTTGGCGTCGCCAAAGACTGTGTATGTGTTGCTAGAAAATCACCGGAACAAAAAGTACATAGTTTCTGAGCCTTTTTTGTAGGATTCTGGAATCCAGACGAGCTGAGCAGCCGAGGCGGACGATAGCCAAACGAAAATAGGCGTATCTTGAAGCTTCGAACGATGCAACATCTTGGTATTGTCAGAATTATTCATAAAACGAACGGGAACGCGGCAAGGGCCTATGCTCTACTTACTCTATTACTTATGTAACCGAACCAATACATTTTAAATGGAATTGGTACCGACGCATGATCTCTTCATTTGTTATCAGTGTTCGTAAGAAGGATGAATTAAAGTGATGGTTGATGCGGGGATTTTGGCCGACGCAGGCAACGCAGACCGCAATCGTTCTCAATTTGGCTCTCACCTGTCATGGCTCTGCTTTTTCGGGTTCCTCGTTCCTTCAAATGTTAGATATCACAAATTTTCGTTCTTTGTGGTGACGAAAGAGGTTTAAATATAAAGTTATTGAATTTTTAATTGTTTTATTTATTTAAGTAAACTCTTGTCATATTGTTGCTCTACCACTTTGAGGATCGGGCCTAAAAAAACACAAATCTGAAAATGTGTTGCCTCGAACCATCTGGATCGTAGATGAACAACGTCGCGGCATATTCGTTTCGTATGAACTCGAACATCCTGCAGCTGTTTTTTTTTTTGTTTTTTTTCTTTCGAAGCAGGTTTTCACTTTCAACTGAGTTCGATTAGGCTTTATGCAGTTCTTAGATGCAAATCCTATTATACGAATCGTATTAAATATTATTTCTTTTCGGTTCTTTGCCCAATATTTTTTAATTTCATTTATTTGCGTTTATTTTCTTAAATTATTTCGTTTAACCACCTTGAAGGCACTGATTGAGTATTTTTAGTAGGTGTTTGACGCCCTATCAGTTGATGGAATGCATGACATAAGAAACAATTCCATTGCAATTCTTATCGAAATGCACTCTAGACTTGCCTTATCTTGGAATAAACCCGCAAAATGATTTCTTCCCCGCACCAAAGCGATGTAAACAGATTTATCAACATGAATCAATATATATTTCATTTGGCCGCATACCATTAATTTATTCGATTATCTGCCGCTTAAAACCCTTCCCTCTCGAACCCCAAACCGTTCCAGTTCCCCTACACCACATTATCACCATCCCTGGGCATCCCTTGCCAACGCTTTCCTTCAGAACTAATGGTTTTCCATGTGCGTGACGACGAAGTCGAAAGAAGGAGAAGGAAGGAGGATGCCCCTGAAGGGCGTGTGCACATTTTCATACACATTTAATCGTCTGTCTGCCCTGCAAATTCTTAATTAACACGCACACGCACATGCACATCCACATCCACACACATGCAAATAAATATTTATCGGCTCTGTGGCGCGTAACTCACATCATTCCCGGCGGCAGCAACGGCCTCGCCCCATTGTCTGTTGGTCACTCAGTTGTTGTCCGAAAGAAGTCCCATCCCATCCCAACCCCCAACCCCTCTATCCATCCCATCCCATCCCATCCCCCAACCATGGACATGGACATGGACTCTGGTCTGTCCGCAGACCATTCATCGTGAATGTCGTCGCTGTCGGTGTAAACCAAAGCCCGCATTCAGCATTTCCGCCGCCTGTGTCGTCCTTTGTCTCCGCTTTTGGTTTAATTTTTGCCATTGAACCTGGAAGCCCGTACATTCCTCCCTCATGTTCTGTTACTATTTTGATCTGTGGATCAATTCTGATGTGATCTGTGAAGAGTTTTTCTTTTATTCGATTGATTTCAGCACAGTTTTGCATGGGAGATGGATGTACAAAAAGAGATACAGATACAGGAACTATTGTTGGATGGCTTTTGTTTACAGATCTAAAACGCTGAAAGGTTACATTAAACGTAAGTACAGTCTTATGGGGATGATCCTTAATGGTCAAGGAAATGTATTATGTTTGAAGGAAATACATATTAATTCATTAGGAATACATATTAAAAATCAATAAAATAATTGATAAATCCACAAAAAAAATATATAGAAAATAATTAAAAATATTAAAAAAAATATATAAAAAAATTGAAAAATATATAAAATAAATCATATAAATAAAATAAAAAATATTAAAAAAAACAAACAAAAAATACAATTTATAAATTGACATTGTATTAAATAATATTTAAACTAGATACACAAAATAATTGGAACAATTTCAGTTTATTATTTATTTTCCTCGTAAGTAAAGATGCCACCGAAATTTCAATTTAATCATAGCTTGTAATGTTGACATATTTAAGGAGTATTCTTAAGTCAGCGAACTATATATATCTGTATCTATACCATAAATTGGTAGAAAAAAATGTGAGTGTAAGGGGCTATCTCCGCCCCGCCTGCTCCAAATTGCATGCGGTTTTTTTTTTAATTTAAAATTTAAATGATAGCCAGAGTAAAAGTAAAAAAGTAAAAAATCTGAAATTTTTGCCAAAAATACTAGTGTGTACTATAACACTATAATATGTCGATGATTCTTGGAATCCTGCCATAGACCCACCCATTGATTCTTTGCTTGTGAAGGTCTTTTGGCTTCTCCAGACCCACTGACCAATTCAGAGAGCTCTACACCTAATATTTAACGATAATTTAGGGTCTGGAAAATATATATATTTCCCCATGTAAACAAGTGTTGGAAATCCACAATCTTCCTGCACCATACGATATATGTATGTATGTATATAGTGGATGGAATGTTTACAAAATTCCAACAACACTTCAATTTTAATGAAGAAAACGCTGGCAGAGACCCCACCAAAGTAAATGTCAAATATTTGATTAGCCCCATTAGAAGGGTGCCCCACGGGAGAGGGGCAACCCCACCACTGACCCACATGCGACGCCAGCGATGGTGCCGCAAGGGTTGTTCTCGTTCTCCAACCCCCCCCCCCCAAGAATACTTCATTATAATTCTCGCTCATTAACCCATGTTTTCCATGTGCGTTTTCCGTTCTCCCCACTTTTGCTGCTGCTCCTGGGGTGGCCCCACTGTCTAGAACAAAAAAAAGGAGAAAAACACTTTTCATAATTAAGCATTGTAATTTTTGTTTGTTTCGCCTTTCGTTTTTCGGTGAGGCGCAGAGGGTTTTTCCGCGGTAAAGGCTTCATTTTCACTTGGGTTCTCGATTACAATATTCCCCTTTCCCTGCTATTTTTCCACCCTTTTTGCTGCTTCTGTTTTTGGCAGAAATATACAAGTTTTCCCTGTGATGGACACATGATTGCTTTCGGTCTGCCCCCATTCATATTTGATTAACTTCCAACTGGAAACTCATTCATATTAACTCGCTCATTTCCTTGCCAGAGAGAGGAAAGTCCCAGCCCATCGATTGTGATTATTTATTAATCGTTGAATATAATTTAGACACTGCGAAATGTTTGAGAAACTTGTCAGCTGAAGGAAGGATAGACCAGAGACTCCTCCAATGTTGAGGAATTTTCAATTAGTGCAACCGAAAAATGTCACTTGGATGTCAGCCCCACCCACCCCCTACTCCCTTTGTAAAAGACAGGAATTTTCCATAATTATGCAGTGGGTGAGAAATTTGTTGAATTCTACATTCATTTTGCAGTAAATTTAATTAGAAAACAAAACTTTTCCGCACACATTGAGCTTATGTCGTGCCAGAAATGTACTCCTCTCCATCCTCCCTCCCCACCTCCCTGCCTGCCACATGCTTATTAAAGGGTAGCAGCAGCTAAATACAAGTTTCACCAGAGAAAATGTCTATAATTTTCCCTGTGTGTACATGGCAACCAAAAGCTGTTGTCCCCCTCCACTCTCCCTTGGCCACTCTCTCTCCCTCTCTCTCTCTCTGAGCATTAGTTATTACAACCCAACTATAATTTAAAATAAATGCCAAAGTAGCCGAGGTCTAAACCGCAGAACATCGCAGGCCCAGAGCTCCCAGAGAAAGCTGGCTATTAAGCCCCCCACACCCCGTACCCCAACCCCCAACCCGCAGCCCCCAGCCCCAAAGGCAGGCTTCCAGGAGTCACAGAGCTTCAGAGCTCTAGCTCCCACTTCTGTTGCTGCTGTTGGCTTTATAATAAATTTATAAATGAAAATATGAAAAATGGTCGCTGCGTGTTTTTGCCAAACTAAGCAAAAAAAAAAAAAAAAAACTTAAAAAAAAGAAGCAACGAAAACTCTCTGAAAATTCTCTCTAAGAGTGGAGAAAAGCTGCAAAAAAAATGGATGAAAAAAGGGCTACATTTGAGGTCGAAGATGAAGATACTCTAGAAGGAAGATCTGTAGAAAATGTAAAAGAAAAACAAGTTATAGATATCTATATATATGTTTGTATTTATTTAATTTAATATAAATTAATTTAATATAGAAACCAAATGTTTGGAACCCCTTAAAGAATTCTTTTTGGTAAAAAGTTCCCTTAAATTCCCAATATTGATTAAACTTTTCAATTGAAGATACTTGTTATTCGAACGATTAGTACTACAATACCTTTATTTTATAGGGTTTAAATCCCAGCGACTATAATCTATCGCTCCTGGGAAGAGTGGAAAACAGAATGACAGAAATGTATAGCGAAAACCTCTTTGTTTTTATACAGGATCAATTATTTATGCACTTCAGAAGGTTGCAAATCCTTCATTTCAAAGTCATAAAAACCTTTTGTGAGGGTATTAAAAAAAAAAAACGTACCAAAAGTAGTACCAAGAAAAGTGGGTGCATTGGGATTGGCTGGCTGCATGGGGGATGGGGGGCAGGTCCAGGGGGCTGTGTGGATTTTGTGGATAGGTCATCAGTGTCCTGCGGTCGAGTGGCTGAAGTTTACGTTAAAGCAGTTGTAAAATGTTTAAGGATTCTTTTTTATGGTATTGGCCAAATGGCAATCAGGGCTTAAGCGTTTCCATTTACAGGGAAATGTTAGAGACAATAATTACAGCTATGGAAACTTTAGTTTTAACATTATTTCGAGTACCCCCAGTAAACCCAAAAAATACTCATGACATTTCAATTTTAATTTCTGCAACATGCAACTTTATGAAGTCCAAAACTGGTATCCCAAACTGACCTGTCACCTATCGCCTTTACACTGTGCACCACTCTACCCCAATACTCTAAATATACCATATATATACCCAAAAAAATACCAAAAAATATCATGACACATTTTAAACTTTTTGACTTGCGGGCAACAGGCAGCAAGAGGGAGAGAGAGGGAGAGAGAGAGATAAAAATGAAATAAACTTTCACTAGAAAAGTCCTCGCACTCCACAGCCAGGATATGGGGGGGGGTTGGGGATGAAGAGGTTGTGCGAGTGTGGGGTGCAAACTAGAAAAGAGCAAATGGCCAAGAGCATCAGCAGAACAAACAAACAAACAAACAAGCACATCCTCATCCTAGTTCCACATCCTGGTTCCACATCCTGTTTAAAGGACACATGGTCCACCATTCTGATTGCTTTTTCGGGCTTCGTATCGTATCTGTAAATATAAGTTATGGCTGGAGCTGCTGCCGCTGCAGCTGCTTGTTGTGCTTCGGGAAAGGAAAGTAAAGGAAAGGAAAGGAAAGGAAAGGTCACTACTTTTCGGGGAACAAGGAACATCGCCTATCGCTTCAGGAAACCTGCCACAAAAAGTTGGTAGCAAAAATGAATTCAAATGCGGGTCATTTGGGTATCGAATGTTGGGGGGAAATTCTGTGAAAAGCTGAGCAGAAAAATGAAAGTGAAAAAGCCATCAGAATGGTTGGGATTTCTTTCTTTCATGGATGTGTTTGAATGGAGGATGGCACCATAGAAATATGTGGAACTATCATCAATAGAGGTATATATATATATAATATAACATTAAAAGTCAGATAATTTTTAATATAAATACTCCTAAATAGTTTTTGAGAATTCCTTCAATTTTTGGGAAATAATTTGATACATTTTGAGCATTTTCTAAGAAGATAAAACTAAAATAAAATTCATATTGCTAAAATGATTTTTATAATTAATATTTAATACTAAATCTAATTTAATACTAATATTAAATATCCGACAACAACCAAAAGTTATTTATATAATATTTATATTTATTTATATATATATTTTTCATATAATATTAATATTATAATAATATAATATAATATTAAAGTAGGAATTTCTGCGAATAAATCGCTAGGAGAAAATTCTTTTTAGATTATTTCTATAATAATTCCTATAGATTTCCACAGAAAACTGTGCCAATTCCTGTTTGCACTAAAATTCCCTTTTAATAATTGCATTTCCTTGAAGGAATTTCCCCAATACAAATTGATACTTAAACGATCTATTAGAGCATGAAATTTTCCCTCTTTTCCAAAAATATTTTCTTCTGCCTTGGCCCATTGGCATTGTCGACTTTTGGCTTTGTACAGACTCTCCCGCACTTTCTCTCCTTTCTCTGTCCTAGCCACTTAAGGAAGAAGGATATAAAATACAAGAGAGTGTAAAAACTTTCGCCATTTTCTTTGGCCAACTTTCTTCCATCGTTGCATTTGCAGAGAAAGCAGGAAACTGTCTTTTTTGCCAAGTAGTCAGCGGTGCGGATATAACTCAGCAGCAAGAATCCCCCCCAGACCCCAGACCCCGTACCCCACTCTATATGTATATGTATATATCCAACAGGCAACTATATATCTTGTCGGGAGCCCTCTGGCGGCAACAGCTGCAACTACCGCTGCTGGACGTAAGCTGAAGCGTGAAAAAGAAACATTTGCATATCCTGTGACCCACTTATAATCATTTTTCATGGCATGGCAGAACGTGTGCTGCAACAACAAAGGCGCTGGGCCGGAGAGGGGGGGAGGGGGGCTGCAACGCCATCTAGCGCAAAATATTAGCTAAGAAGGCAGATGTTGAATGAGGTTATGTTTGCTCTTTAGAGCACCCACCCAACCCCCAGAAGGCACCCAGCCTCCGCAAACCACACTTGGGCATCATTTGCATAAATTTCGTGGTGCATGTCAAGGCGGTAGATGGATACATCTACCATATACATATATCTTTATATATATATCTATCTCATTCTTTATAGATAGAGCCAAATTATGGACACGAGGGACTCTATTTTGGTGCTCATTAGCGTAGGCACAAAGTGTCACTGTAATTAATAAACACAACCAGAGCCAAAGACAAAAATGAATTGTGTGGCAGAGCCGAGTGCTAAGTATTTTTATCACCAGCCACATGCCACACGCGCCACAAAGAGAGACAGAGACAGAGAGAGAGAGAGATTGGACTGGAATTATTTATATGCCTGTAATTAATCAGAGAAAACGAAAAGAGAGTGGGAGGAGAGGTGGGGCAAGCGGCTAGACCTGAGGCATATCTTTTATAGTGCACTTTTCCATGACAGAAAGATGTCCGTAAATAAAAACAATTGCATTAAATGCTTAAATAATTGTAAAATTAATCAAAAATTGAACAATTTCTATAGGAAAAACAAGAAAATTGGGTCAACCAAATGCCCATCTCTGCACAAATAATCAGCTTTTTGATCAACATTTATTTCATTTTGTGATTTGCACTGAGTGCACTTTTGGCCATTTGCTTTTGGCCTTTATGCAGATTTGCACAAATTTCAATTACAGCTAAATGCAAGGGGTCTCTGAAGCGTTAAAATGTGTTTCAAAATAGTGTAATATTATTTAAGATAAATAGATATGCAACATTTTAGTACATAGTACTACGCCATCGACTATAAAGTTAATTTAATTTATTTTTCAGGGCTAGATTGTGCAAAATATTTACAGGTATTTGTTGATTGTCTAAATTTTCTACAAAAATAGAAAATATTTGTGAAACAGAACATTAAAATGGAAAGAATTTTAGGAGAATTTTTGGAGAATTCTACCCCATTTTATTATTCAATAAATTCCATTTTCAATGCATTTCCCTCTTCATCCATTTTATGCTCTCTTTCTGCTCCCAATTTGATTGTATTTTCTCATTTAGTCACATTAACATTGAAAATGCAAAATAAATTTGGGAAAATGTCTCTCGAATAAATTGTGAGAACTCAATTAATGGGAAAATTTTCTCCTGAATATTAATTGGCCTGGCAATTATTCAAACATTGGCTTCGCCCCCCGCCCCAGAAAAACCTTGACCCACAAAAAGCACATCATCGGAAAAGTTTCAAGCTTCGTGAAGAAAAAACAGTCCATTTTATGCAAATTTTGCCTTCAAGCCCTCGACTTTATTGAACTTTTTGGGCCAAAACGACCCACCATTTGTGGGTCGAGTTCATTTATCTTCAACCCAAAACACACACACACACACACACACACACGCACACAGGGGGAGCGGAACCATGTTTAAGGATAGAACATCGCATATATCAATCGGTTGTAAGTTTTCGGTTCGCCTGAACCGTTGAACGTGACATGAATCGGACTTAAGTGATTTTAATAGTTCACGTGCTGCTTTTGACAAAACGCCGCCAATGCCAGGATGCAGTGCAGGAAGTAGCAGGAGGAAGGAGGAAGGAGAATGGGGAAAGGAGGGGAGGCACTTCTAGGCCAGCACCAACTCTCGTCGCGCTTCCGGCTTCCTCTCTCGCTCTCGCTCTCCCTCTCTCTCTCTCTCTCTCTCTCTCGCTCTCTCGCTCTGTTTCTCTGTGCCAACAATTCGAGTTCCAGTTACAGTCCCTTTCGGTCCATAGACAATGAGAAGCCTGCGACCACAATTTCCGCGCCGCTTGGCCTCGATTTTCGAGGGGCGGTCTAAGCAAATTCAGTTGAATGATTTGATTTGTTTATATGCAGGGCACACCAGGAGCGGAGGAAGCGTGCCTCAAAACTGCCAGTTCAGGCCAGAACGAGTGAGAAGGTCCAGGATTTTGTCTTGCGATGATTGGAGATGGGAGGGTGATTGATCGTGAGAGTAGAGGATCATTAATTTCTGGAATATAATATAATAAATATAATAATATATAATAGAAATATAATTTATATAAGAAGAAATAAGTATTTTTTGATACTCAGGAAATCATCTAACTATTCTCATTCTTCTTAACAGTTATGCGATCAACCATATTCGAAAGCAATGGAGATATTCGGAGAGTCTTAAGAACGGTTTAAATCTGAGTATAGCCAATATTTCTTTAGTATTCTGAATATTCTTCCAAATCTCTTCTGAGTCTCCTTGTTTTAGGCATATGTTTTCGATCGCTTACCATCTCTAAGTACTATCGTCTGCCCTGTGGAAAGCTCCCATTCCTAATTATATCTTTAAAATGTTTTCTTTTATTTTAAGAACATTTTTATTCTAATTTGAAGCCATATTTCTCTAGTTTTCAATTGATACCCTGCATTCTCCTCACTTTTATACATTTTTCACATTTTTATAGTTGGACGATTTTATTATTTAAATAAAATAAAATAAAATAAAAAATCATTATTTTCGGTCCTAGCTTATTTCAGTTAAAAACTGCTCCTTAAAAATCCCTAACGATCTCCTATCGGATATGCCTATCCCTTCTCCAGCTACCATCTCTCACGCCATCTCTCTCTGTCTCTTTCTCTCCCTCTTCGGCCATCTCCCTCCCTTTCCCTTTCTGGCTGCAATGCGTGTAATGGACACGCGCCACCTGACTTAATATCAATTTCGACCGCTCTCTCTTCACTCGGACCTCGTCCCCCTCCCCCACACACCGTCTCATGTTCATGTTCATGTTTTTTTTCTGTTTTTTTTGGGTACTTCTTGTCTCTGGCAAAAGTTGTTCAAGTCAAATGAATTTTTTATGGCGCTCAGGTGGGTTTTTTTTTTGTTGGTTAAAGGTTCGATTCGACCTGCCGCCTGCTGCCTGCTGCCGGACTGTCTTACGTGTTTGGAGTTTTAAAATCATTTTTTGGAATAAATGGTTTTAAAATGCTTGCCAGCAGCAGAGGGTCGGCAGAGGGGAGCAACAATTTGCAAATTGAACGGCGAGGGAGAGGATCTTACAGAAATGATAAGCTCTTTTTCTTTGGGGGGGTGGCATGGGCAGGTAATGAAAGGTGTTAATGGGATTATGAAGGGGGAAGGGAAGAAGCCTCTGCTAATCACAAATGACATTCCTTTCGGCCACAATCTAATTGATTTTTCGATGGAATTTCCCCATAAGTATTTGCAATCTATTTAATCGAAGATACATCCTTCTTGGCCACAAGTTTTGTCAAACCGCAAGAGGCTTTATCTTCCCTAATAATTTCTCAGCATAATTGTTGTATCAATAATTTAGCTATACCCCCCTCCCCTGCTCCGGAAAAGTTATGCAGTTTATTATTAAATGTTTCGAGTGGGTGTCTCTCGAGGGGAATTAAGGCATAAGACCTCAACTGTTGGTTAAACCTGTGGTTAAACCCTCAACTTGAGCAATTTGGAAGTTCGGATTCGTTGATTAAAGTTGTAGCCTCGGAAATGTATGGCCAGGCTGTTCGATTGGAGGAGTCTCCTTCGGTATTTGGGGCCAAGAGTGGAAGGAGTGCACTTAACGCCCCGAACTAATTGAAACTTTGCCTAATTCTTGTTTATGGCCCAAACAGAGTGACATGGAAGATGGCTAAGGATATGGAGATGGCTTTCGCTTGGCTTTCGCTTTGGCTTTGGCTTGGGCTGGATTATAAACTGCAACCTAAGACTTGGCAATAATTTGATAATTTAATTACACTTAACCTCGTTGAACCAAGCCCCCGCCGCACCCCTAATTCCTCCCTACTTGCTGCATAATTTATGCAACTACTGCTAATGTGTGTCGGGTCGGGTCGGGTCGGGTTTGGGGTCGGTTCGGGCTCGTGTGTGTGTGTGTGTGTGTGGTTCTTGGCGACATTTTGCCAGTGGGAAACGTATGCATAAATAAGTTCAACATTGAGGCGTCCCTCCCCTTCGACTTGGACCCTTAACCCCCTAGGTCCACACACACACCCCTATGGCTAACCCAGCCCCTCCCACCTCCCGCTCCGATATGTTGCGGCATTGCCACATAATTGTCGGCCATGTATCTTACAAATGCAAATTAGATGCAAATGTTAATAATCTGCGTGGATGAATTTTAATGAGGAACCAAAGTGTTTTGGCGACTTGTCGCCGACAACACGACAACGCCTTCTCCCGGAGTCGTCTCCGTCGGAACGACTGCGACTACGACTACGACTATGTCTGTGTCCGTTTCCCTTCTCCCACCCCCCCTTTTGGATGTGGAAGTGTCTGACATGCTTCAAGGATTAGCCCTGACCAGCGCGCTCTCTCTCTCTCTCTGTGGTTGCAGGGTTTTCCATTGAAAAAAGACAGCTGGAAACGGGCCTCATAAGTGTTTTTTTTTTTAAAGAAAGCAAAGGAAAAGTCAAATACGGAATGCTCTAAGATGGAAGATCTCTTCTGTAAGGTCACCATCTCCTCGGCATAGCTAATGTATCCTCTCTCTCTCTCTCTCTGCACCAACCAAAGGTGTGTTCCATGGCAATCCCTTCTGCTCTTTAATTTCCATCTTGTTATGTAGACAATTTGAGATGGGGAATTTTTATGATTCCCTACTCCGTGGCAAGGCCAACCCTAGCAGGGGCAGCAGCAGCAGCAGCAGCTGTGTACGCGGCCCAGACATCAAGTGGCTGCGGCTAATTAACGCCACTGTAAAGAAGGGAAAGAAATGTAAGGCAAGGCAAGGGTAGGGCCAAGGCAAGGGTAGGGCCAAAGCAAGGGGCAAGTGCAACGTTTTAAGAGGCAGCCAGCAACACACGTGCTCCTGGAGCCTCCACTCAGATCTTGAGACCTATCAAAATTATGTTTTCTGACACTTTTTCAATTCCAAATATAGAAGGACGACGCCGCCGGGCCGTCGTCTGTATCATTTCCTTTTCAATGCCCTTTCGGGCAGGCAGCACGAGAAAATCCACAAAATGAAAACAGATGTTGGAAATCAGTTGCACATTAAATGCCACTCATGTGGAAACTTAATTGTTGCCACAGAATCAAACGGAACACCAGGGCTCTCGAAACCGTTCGCTCGTCCGATCCATCACTCGAATGGCTGTCGTCCGAGAGGGTGTTTGATATTTCGCCATAATTTGCTGGCTTCTTCGTTTGTTTGTTTTGGCCAGAAACTCAATGGACAGGGGCGGAGGGCAGGAGGGCATCCTGCAAAGTATATATAAATAATACTCGCTATAAGTTTATTTCGTGTGTGTTTTTGGCGACATATGCTCATATGCTCAACCCCCTCGGACCATCGGCCATCGATTGATTGAGTCAGTCAGCTGGAGGCAATAAGTGCGGTTCATAATGAGATGAACAGTTAGGTGGAACAGTTAGGGGGAACTGTATATGAAGTATGCATATCACTGATTGCTAATGAAGTAAACTTTGAAATTGGATATTGGATATTGGAGGGTTGAAAAAGTTTACTGGGAAAGACTAAAAGGACTCTAAATATGAGGGTTCTTAGACTGGAGTTTTAGGGGTCTGAAATTTAGCCACAAAAGCTGAGGGAACAGCCATGTGTATTTTGGTGGACCCTGATAGATCTTGGGTTATATTCCTCTAAACTTAAGTTCCAAAAGAAGTTCTTTACAAAGACATTTTTACCTGAACTGATTTTTTAATGAAAAATATAATTATTTAAATTTTAAAACATGCATATGTACATATAATATAATAATTACATATATAACTAATATAATACATATATACATATTTATAATAATATAATTATTCAAAACATATTTTTCCCACTGTAAAATCCTTCTCTGCCCACAGCCCTCGTGGCGTAGCTGCTGATGTCGCTGTCGCTGCTTCCGCGTTGGGCTCTGCTCAATCTTCGTGGACTGCTGCTCCATCTCTGCTGCGCTTCGTGGCTGCCTCTGCCCGCTTGGCTTGGCTTCGCTGCTGCGAGCTCATCTTCGGCACCAGGGCTCTCGACTGTTTTCGTGTTCGTTGCTCTGCCGGTTACCTTTGCTGCGCTGTCCGATCCTCTGCCGGCTTGACGTTTCTCTCGGCTGCGCTTTGGTTCTGCCCGATCTACGAGCTTTGCTGTTGCTTCTTCTGCTCTACGGTCCTCTGCCGATCCTCTGCCGACTTGGCATCTCTCTTGGCAGCGTTCTTTGTTTAGATGCGTGTCTGTTCATGTCTGTTTGTTGTTCGATCTACTCTGTGCAAATCTAAAGATGACAACTGCGGCTAGTGGTGGCCTCTTAATTGATATTCCCCTCTTAAAACCGTAATAAAACCATTACTACTAACTATAATGCTCTCTCCATAAATATCCTCTCCCTCTACAGACCTTTCTCTGGCAAATGCAATCGAACACTGCCACCCCATTAAATTGCATTACATTAATTTAGCAAATTGCAACAACAAATACGCGGAATAACGCCTGAAATTTCAACATACGACGCACACATGATGCATTCCCAGAGACCCAAGTGCGTGGCGGTGGAGGGGGAGGGGGCCTATGGGATCTACAATAAGAATTTTCCTGTGTGCAATAACTGCGCAATATATCAAACAAATTCACCTGGGACTCTGCGCTGGGCTTTCCCTTTCCAGCGAGTCCTCGCAGGGGGGATGTTTGGTCCAGGGCGCGCGTGAAGAACCAAACAGTGAAAATAAAAACACACACACACACAGGGAAGAGTGGGAAAACAATGGGAAAACCCAAATGGAAATGGAAAGCGAAATGTGAATGTGAATGTGAAAAAAAGGAGGAAGAATTTTATTTATATGCGATTAAATGCAAAAGGCAATACGGTTAGAGAGGGGGAATAAAAATAATGGATTGAATCAAATTTTTGGGTTGTGGAGGGGAAAACCCCGAACAACTTTTCATCGATGCAACGTCACGGGAAAAACAACAAATGACAACACAGCAAATGGAGAGCAAACATTCGAGGGCTGCGGCAGGAAGGAAGGATAAACATTTGGCAAGTGAAAACCAAAACCGTAAAAACTCCAACTCCTTGTAAAAAAAGTGATTGTCAATGCAAAGGACATCAGTTGTGCTTCTGCTCCTTCCCAGTGGAAGGAAGGTCACCCAGAAACCACTTCCGTTTTGTGAACTTTACTGTTGTTCCAATGCTAATCCTGTAACTGAGATCCCAACTTGAAAAAACTCTGGAAAACGTAGGGGGATTATAGCTGCCACACACGGCCATGCGGCCTGCGCCCCCGGGACACAAGATACGGTATACGGGTTGGGTGTGTGCCCCTCTCTCTCTCTCTCTCTCTCTGGGGGGAATCTCTGTTCTGTTTCGCGCTAAGCCGACATGACCAATGGCTGGCACTTGTTAATTTCTCATACTAATTTCCACTCATTCCCCAGAATGACTGCCTGCCCGCCTGCCACACGGGGGCAGAGGCATATTCTCCATTTCTCTTGCGTTTTTTAAGGGGTTGCGCAGCGCCTCTTCGCTCTTCATTAATCACACTGATCGGTTTTTGAGCACGCACGAACAGGCACGGGCAGCACACACACTAACACTATTTGCCATCATTTTTTAGGATTTGGCGCAGTTTTCCCACTGGATCTCTCTTCTAAGTAATTGAAATTTCTCTCACTTTCTCTCTCTCTCTCTCACTGGTGTGTGTTTGTGTGATAAATTCGTGGGTTAAGCGCATGATTAGCGCATTTGGCATTTGGCCTTCCTCCTCCTACTCCTCCTCCTCCTCCCACCAAAAAAACAATCTTCGTGCCTCGCCTGCCAACAATGGCTTCTAATTATTTATTACCCAAATGACTTTTCCTTTTAGTTGTCGTTTTTTTTTGGCCAAATACCCGTTTCTGATGGACTGTGATTGGCATTTTGGGTTTGGGGACAACGCATCCCAGAGAAAAGTCACGAACGGAAAAGTCAAATGAGTGGGCAGAAAATTAACGTGGAATCCGAGGAAAGAATTAGTGGAGGGATTGAGTTGGGTTGGGAATTTTTGAGTATATAGACCAGGACATGGTTGAGCATTTAGATGTTGGGTATAGGATTTAATGGTATTTTCTTCAAGAAAAAGCTTTAGGAAATGACTAAAAATATAGAGTTTTCAAAGATGTAACTATTTAGAGGATGGTTACAGAGTTTTTAGGGTATTTTATACGCTAAAATTTTTTACTTTATGTTATGGATATCCCTTGGCCTTGTTTTCATTGATTCAGTATATTTTTTTCCGTAAATAACACTCTTTTTTGGATATTCCTGCTTGTTTTAAAGATCAATTTTAGTCCTAAGATGGATATTGTTTTATGTTTCTTTTATTTCCACCGGAAACCATTTGATTTCTATCGTTGGATATTGGATACGACTGATTTGACTCCTCTGAAAATCAGTGTTAATCATTGAGCGTAAAAATTATAATTTTTACAATAAAATCATGAATTAAAAATTTTGTATTATTTTGTATATACAAATCAGAAATAATTATTATTTTTATTTATTTTTGAAGTGAAAAATTATTTTAATTTCTGTTTTTTTTTATAAAAATTGAAAATATTTGATTTTTAGTATACCTACAACTTTTTTTGACTTTTATTGTTTTTTAAAATGGATATTTCGACCTTAAATTCGTGTATTATAGCTACAAAATAATCAAATACATTTTAAATCCACTGATATCTATTCAATTTTAGCTCAAATTTTGTGGCAAAATATATGAAAAACAATATATGGAGAGTAGATAGTATAAATCACATATTTCGCATACAAATAATACCTCAACTCTTCCCTTAGCCAGCCCATTTCCAGCCCTCCCATTCCTTTTTCAATCTTTTTGCCTTCTGTCATTCTGTGAAGTCTTTTCCTTTTTGCGCAAATCCACAACATCAGCTGGTTCTGTTCTGTTGGGCCATTATCAAAGTATCATCATAAGCATCCTATTAACTAGATACAGGACTCCTCTATAGCCCTCTATAGCCCTGCATAGCCCTCTGCGGGGAGGACTGTTACTCCTCACTAAGCCGTCTGGACAAATACTTTAATACCCGCCAGGACCGTTTCGGGAGGCAAAGAAAGCCTGCGACGTAAAAATGCAGAAATATGTTTTTTATGCCGCGCAGCAGCGGCGGCGGCGCATTCCTTGTCCTTTGGTCCTAGACGGCAAGGCACGGCACTCCAACAACTGTGCAAATAAGTAAAAAGTAATCCTAATTACAATTGCAAGTTATAAATAAACATGGACAAGGGAAAAGTAGCTGGGAGAATGGTCCGTCCATGCCCTTCCGTACATCCGTACATCCGAATCTGCGAAATGCGAATGCGAATGCGAGTCCTGACGAGGACTACTACGATGTCATTGTAATAATGAAAATCCCCAAACAACCCATAAAAGGGATAAACGTAACGAAACGAAACGAAATGAAATGAATGAATGAATGAATTTTTCGGCAAGCTGCGAATGGTAGCGAATGGTAACAGAGTAGCAGATTTTCCAGACGGAGAGACAGACAACCGCCAGACGAACGACAGTCAACGACATGTGCTGCGACCTGTGCCCTGTTTGTGCTACCCCTTACCTGGCTTTGAAGTGGGTTGGAGTTGATGGGATCAGTGGAGTGTTGGTGATCTTAGATATATATGTAATATAGAGAGAGGTTTCTAGTGAGAGAATAAGAAATTTAATACTGTTTTGGTAGCGTTATACGACTGTATAACATGACTATGTGAAAAATAATAAGTTATTTTGAAGTCATCTTAATTTTTTCAGATTGGTTTATATTTGGCACTTCATAATGTGAAAGAAAAACACCCAAGAATAGTGTGAAAAAATTAAAAAAAAATTGTTTAAGCAGTGAAAATAATAGGGACACATAAAACATATTATATTTCGTAAAAAAACCCGATTTTGCAATGGAAGTGGTATAAGTCCAATGGAGATAATTTTGGTGAAGAGTTTTCTTTGAAATAGATATTTTCTTACTGCCAATCCCTCTAAGGAGGACATTTCTGAGTGTCTCCCCTGCATTCCTTAACATTTTTACTATTATTTATTAATTTAAAATATATTTTATTTTATCATCAAGCTTTGATATTATATAAGATTTCTTACAGAATCTCTTCTAATCTATTTTATTTATATTTTCAGAAAAGCTATATCATCAATGTATAAGGAAAAAAGCCGTTGGTAAGTAGTATATGTTCATATGCTTAAAGAAATATTTTATGTATTTTATAAAAACTAATTAGTTCAATTTTTTCTTAATCCCATAAAGTTTTGAATATTTTCTAATAATTTTCAGCACTTACCAGACTTACCCTATTCCATCCTATTCCTCCAAACAATTCATTTAAATTCACAAAAATAATTTCCATCAGCTCTAAAAACAGCTCTAATTTTCACACAGTATCACCTATTCGATTCACTTAACTCGATCAAATTCTACCCCGAAAAATACTGCCTCTAACAACGCCATTTCCTTCCTCCAGGGGGTTATAATTTTTGGCAAATTTTTTGTTTGCTTTTCTGCTTGTGATTTCGGATAAAGCAAATCGCTTAAATAGCTCAGATCGTTGGAAAGGTTTTCCGTTTCGGGGTCGCATTTCATAATTACAAACGTCAGGCAGACGAATGGAATTGTTGAGACCCCGGACAGCAGCACGAACCCCGCCCGGAACACCAGGAAAACAGAGCCTGAGCCCAAATTTGTGACAAGCAATGCACCTTCCCGAAAACAAAAGCGAAAACAAATCCGAAAAACCCTTTTTGACTTTTGTAAAGGATCAACTACTGCATTCTGCCCGAAATGGAACAATGGAACAAATAGGAAGCACCCATTGTCCTGTAGAGAGAGGGTTACCTGAAGGTACAAAAAAAAAAAAACAACAAAAACACCGCATAATCATTGAGCAGGGAATCTGTCAACTCGGGCCAGAAATCATCTCTATTGGGATCTCTACTTTCGGGGTTCTGGAAAAAGTTCTACTACCATCCGCTCCTAAGGGATATATACGGTGGAGGGAGGGGTCTTCTATGAAGCGTTAAATTGAAGCAATTTGACAGTTTATCGTTTCAGTCATCGCCACAGCACAATGGGCCCCGGGGAGAGGATGTTCTCTGCTCTCTCCTCTCTATATTTGCATAGGAAAGTTGTCTCCCTGCCGTTTCCTCACCCACAAAACAATTCCGATTCGGAACCGCCTAAAAACAAAGTAAAATGTCAAGTTTGTACGACTGTCTGTCTGACTGTCTGTCTGTCGGTCTGTCTGTGTGTGGCTGTGTCTGTCGTTTTGTATGTCCTTTCGTCTGTTGGCCACTGCAACTAATGCAATTCATGTGTTGACTATTTCCTCCTCTCGCTGGCAATCCTCCGTGTCTGTCTCCCTTTTGCTGGTACTCTTTAAAGTGAGTGTATTACGATTTTTATATATTGTTTGTAAGGCAAGCAATACACATTTAAAGGTTATAGATTCTTGATCTGTGTTAATAGAGGAGTCGATAGAATGATCTTCATCTAACGATTGGTCTGCTTTTATGTCTAAAGAAAGAATATCTGACTGTAAGTTTCCACAGATCTTTTTTTATAGTACATTTAAAAGTCGAAATCTAGAAGAACTGATCAGTATATTTCAGGGTTGTCAAAGGAAAAATCTGTAAAGCTGAGAACATTTGTAGGAATACCCGTACCTGTGTCTGAAGAGGTCGAAATATTATTACTTTTCTTCATAGTTTTCCGAACCTATCATAAAAAAGGAATAAATTGTAGTTTTCCGATCTTTCATCAGTTTCCTATCCCTATATCATAAAAAAGTTTCGATATGAGTAGAGTATCCATCTCTTCGACTTCTGCAGACACTTTTGCCCTCACGTTTGTGTTTGCTTATGTCCTGACAAACGTCCTGTCTGTCAATTTGCATGTTACCTTGCATTTCCATCGGCATTGAATTGCATTCTACCGTAGAGCGAGAGCGAGAGCGGAGAGAGGGGCTTGGGGTTTCTATCTGGAGAGCTTATCAGCTGCCTGAGCTCCTTCCTGGGGCACGTCCTTGCCGGCTTCCTTTGTCTATATCCTGTTTAAGGAGTGTGTGTGTGTGTTTGTTTATCTAACTATCAAAGTGCTGCGAGCTGCTTGCATAACTCTAGGATTCGAGTGTGTTAATTGCTGCCTCCTCCTCCTCCTTCCCCTCCCCACCCAACTCCCTCCACTACTCTGTGGATCCTTTGTGCAGTGTTAATATTTTCATTGCAGTCTTTGGGGTTTTTACTAATCCATTATTTAGTTTTACAACTCTGCTAAATGTGCAAAAATCATTGGCCAGAAGGCCACAGGACACACTGGACACACAGGACACCCTCCACATGCATTTATTTAGATACATTTTGCAGTCGGTTTGGTTTTCACTCGTTGCAGATTAGAGGTTGTTGCATGTTGCATGTTGCATTTGCCATTGTGGAGACACACACACACATTTAAAGGAGATTTTCTTGTGGGTGTTTTGGGTTATTGGAATAGGAAAAGTAAAGCTGGATTGCAGAGCTATTGATTAAGAACTTTATGTCTTTATGTCAGCAAATATGAAATAACCTTACTAGGATTTTAATGATAATTTTCAGAAATTATTCGATTACTTTTAGGCCCCAAAACCTTAGCTACTGGACGATATGGTGAGTCTTTTTAGATCTTCTTAAACTTTTTCATATTTTGTTATAGGAATTCCATGATCCTTCCTTTAGAAATTAATTCATGCCCATAAAAGATTTGTTAAAGATAAAATAGTGAAATAAAAACAATATTGGAAATAAAGACGCCTGGAAAATAAAGACAAATACCATCAGTTCCTTGTTTTTGAGTGAGAAATTCTCATTTCTATTTATTTCAAACGGTTTTAAATATCTATATATTAAGTTTGAAATTTTTTTAAAATAGAAAGTACTTTATTAGAGTTGTCTCTTTTATATCTTCCTTTTTTAATCCGTTAAAATCGGTTCTGGTACTGTAATGCGTGCCCATGTCAGAGTTTTGTAGTCTCTGTTCCCTGATCTCTTGATCGACTATCTATACCTAACTTCTACTGCTCAAATACATTTAAAAATCCACGATAAGCTCTTCTTTTTTCTAGTCAAAGGTTCAAACCTTATTCTTGGTACCAAACGGTTTTTTTTTGCATAAAACAGAGTAAATCTTTTATATATTCAGCGCATTGTTAATCGAAGTCTCCAGAGAGACCGTAACCATAGAAAGACTTCCATCAAAGACCCGTCAGCCTATGAATTACCCGACAGATGTCTCATTTAACAGCATAATAGCCCTTGAAATCAATTTCCCAGACACCCTTTAACCCATTCGATGCGCTGCTTTTGCCAAATTTTCGGTGTAGCCCTTTGGGGAATTTCGCTAACAATTTTGTTAATTTTTATCTATAATTATTTCACGCGTTTTTAGCAACGCTTCACGCCCTCTGGAAAAAGGGAGAACATATGACAGAAGAGGGCCCAGCCCATGAAGGGCTCATCCCATAGATGGATGACAGCCCAAAAGGTTCCATTAAATGTCCAAAACACACACACACACACACACACAGAAACACTTTCACGCCCAAGGGGTAAAGGGGTAAAGGGGCAGTGTAGGGTCAAACCCTTTTTTGGCAAATGTTTTTTTCGAATAATGCGATAAATAAAGTCATTCAGTGGGACAGTGGGGCGACGATGACACGAGGACGACGAGTGTTACAAATTGAAAGCCGAAAGCCTGAAAAGTGAACAACACTGAGGGGGGTGGGGGAAGGGGGGCGGGTGAACATCCATGAAAAGTGCAATGAAAAAGTAAATAAGGGGGCGAAATAACACTCGGCTTGTAGCCCAAAAAACTGACAGAGTTGACAGACAATGCGACAGACGAATTGGGTACGAACTTTTCACGCATTTTCCCCATTGAAAGAGGCGGCAAATGAACACACATTTTCACCGCCCCCCTTTGGCTTTCAACTAATTTTCACAGCGAAATGTTTGACAGGTGGGGATGCGGAGGCAATGGAAGGACTGTCAGTCAGTGCGTCAGGCATTTATCCATTCATTCCATTCATTGAGTCATTCATTCAGTCATTCATTGGAAGGAACGAGAACGAATGGGGCTGCCAAACAATCGAAAGTGTCAATTAAAATACTGGCAAAGTATTTGCGCTGATTCCCCCGTCCCGCCCCCCACAGGGGTTGGAAAATGTTTTATTATTTGTATTTTATTATATTATTTGATTTAAATGTTACCCCGAAAAGCACTCCCCCTGCCCCCGCCCCGACAGGCGATCCATCGATTTGCGGTCTGGAATGTAATCATGTTATTCGTCGATTTTTGCTTTCAATTGAAGTAAATGGAAATGGAAATTGAAAATTGGCGTGGAATTAAAGCAGATGTCAAATGAACGGTCATTGATCCATGGAAATCCATTGAATGCAGAGATGCTGTGGTGTTGGGGGGTTGGGGGCATGCAAGTGCTCTGATTAATGCCCCGCGGGACCGACCTCATGGCCGGCCTCTAGCTGCTGCTATATAAACAGCAACTTATGTTTAACTTCCTCGAAAAACAGGTCCCAAAGGACGGGCCGTTTCGATCCGTACCGTTTGCTGCGATAATGTACCCCCGAGGAAGAGTGTTGTTTACTTAGAGGTAGTATTTTGTTTATCTTTGGGAAAGTATTTCTGTTTATCCAGTGGCTTAAAAATATCCACAGCCTTGACAATGTATTGTACGAGTATCTTCGATTGCTTTGAAGTAGTACGGGTCCCAGGCGATGAAAACCCCATTGACATCGAGCACTCCTCGGGCAAAACAAAATACACAAAAGACATGTCATGGGAAATGTCAGTACTACTCGTAGTTCCTGGTGCCTGGTTCCACTGTAAACACAGTTCAAGGTGATCTATGGGAATGGTCCTGAGATGTGGTTTTGAAGGCGAGTTTACTCCACAGATTGACTGTAAAGATTCCAACTTAAAATAACTTTTTTTATGAAAGATCTATCAAAGGCTCCAAAGGGCTCAAAAAAAACTTCTTTGAGATATTTAAATAAATTCTAAATAATTTTTAGTGCTTTAAAGTATAGAAAATAATAGATTCTGTAGATATATAGCATATCTGTCTATAAACTATTTTCATGAAGTGTCCTAAAAAACGATTTCCATTTTCATATACTTCCTTTAATAAATACTTTAAAAAGTGCGTCTTTTTGTCGAAGAATCATTAAGAAAGTTATTCTGCACCTTCAAGATTTCGTTTTTGGTTTCTTCGGACTGACTTGTGCGCCTCGCCAAAGACTGTGCTTTTTGTTCTTGGATTTTTGGGACCGACTCAACGGCCCCAGGCATTGACGAAAAGACGAAGCCAAGTAGGCAGCGGGCTTCGGTTAGATACGAAGCATAGTTGAAGAGACATCTTTATTGTTTAGTCTTTGGTTCTAGGGATCTCAAATCTTCCTTTCCTCACCCACAACACCTTCATCCATTGTTTAACCCAAAGAACCCCCAGCGAAAGTACCAAATTTTATTTCTATAATTCTTTTTTTTATTAATTTTTTTTTTATCAGTTTTTCTTTTTATGGTTGTATCATGAATTATATTTCATTTTCCAATTAGTTTTTTTTGTGTGTGTGTTTGCTTAATTATTTTTAGATATTTCAATTAATATTTATTGTTAATTCATTTAGCGTTTATTTATAATGTTAAGCCTTTTGTTTTGTAAATTGTAACTAAATTTTATCCACCCTTCCATTCCACCCCCATTGGGGAAAGCCCACGATGACGGAAAATCACTGCAATGTTTTTCCGCTTGCTGTTCCATAATTAATGTGTCAGAGAAATACAAAAACAAATGCGTGTCGCTGTTGTTGCTGTTTAAATAATTGAATACTATATATTTGCCTTCGAAAAATGTACACATAATAAATGCATTTAAATGTAAATTAATTTAGAAATTAAACTAGGAATCTGGAAATCAGGGGACAAGCTCTCTCGCGCGCATCGCCAAAGAACGAACAATATTCCTGTATATACTAGTACGATATATAACTGTTTGCCGTAATTCCCAAACCAAAATTAAAGTATAACCACTCATTACATTAGTATTTTTTGTTTTTTACAGTGTACTCTTATTAATTTTTACAAAATGTAATTTTAACTTAATCTCTAAATCGTTTAATTTAGCTTTTTACGTTTTATATTATTTATATCCATAATTTATACAAGTCTTGTAGGTAGGTTTCGTGATTTGTTTTTTGCATGATAGTGTTGCGTAGGGGAGCGGTCTTTCAGTGTTGCACAGTGTCTAACAGTGTTGCACAGTGCCTAACAGTGTGTGTGTGTGTGTGTGTGTGTGTGTGTGTGTTGTTTGGGGCTTGAGTGTGCAAATTGGAAATCGTTTGGAAAGTCAAGAAGTTGTGCAGAAAGTCATTTGAGGAATAGACATTATTTTTGAGAACCTAATTTTACTTTTTTAAATATCTTTAAATATTGTTGTTTTGCTTAACTTTTAGCTTGGGTAATGTATTTTTCTCTCTTCTTTAAAAACTCTCTTTCTCTCTCTTTCGAAAAATGTTGCACAAACATTTTGTATACTCTTTTTTCTTTACTGTTACGTTGCTGTTGCTGCTTCTGCTGCTGTGTGGAGTGTCGTTCTCTTTGAGTGTTTTTGCATGTTTTCTACTATTTTTAACTACTCTTTTTTTTTTCTTCTTTTTTTGCAGTGTGTTGTAATGTTTAGTGTTTCCTGTGGGTGTGGGTGTTTTTTGTGTTTTTTTTAAATGCTATTTTCCAACACTTTTCTATGGTAATGTTGCCTGTAACTTTTACTGCTGCTGCGGCTGCTGCTACTACGAAGCTACTATTAGTACTTATTAACTCTTAGTACGTTGGTTTTTCTTGGTGAATACTTATACGAGTATGCGCATTAAACTAAAAAGGAACATATACATGATTATCCATTTAATATTTAATTTATAATATATACGATTTGTGTGTGTGTGTGTTTGTTTTGTTTAAATATTCAATTAGTGCTTTCGTTTTTTGTTTTATAGTCAGAGTCATTTGTTGTTTTGTTTTTTTTATTTTTGCGGGTTAGAATAAATTAAATGTTAGCATTTAGAACTGAATATTCCATCGTTTCAATCGTATCAATCGTTTCTATAAGTAGTTTGAATATATTCTTCTTGAATCACAAATCATTGATGAAAACTTCATTTTACTTGGGTTTTTGGGCAACGTCGCTCTGCACACGCTCTGCTCTTCTTGGTCCGTTAAATTCCGTTACAATTTTTTATCATCATACATCCATACATCGTCCGTCTATCATCATACATATATCCCATCAGTATCTCTTGACCTCTCTTCTCTACATAATTTTGTTTCGACGACATCTCTCTCTATAAGTTTTATACACAGAAATTTACAGTGGTGTTGAGGGGGGTTGGGGGTTTAGGGTTTTATAGATAGATACAGTCAGAGGGTTAAGGTTTACAGGTTTGACAGTTTTTTTGTTTGTTTTTTGCAGTGTTTTCTTCCAGTGTTGTGTATTTTTGCTTTTGAAAAGGTACTAAAAATCAGTTGAACTTTTTTTTTTATATTTATACGCTAGTTTTTTTTTTTAGTCATTTAATCATTATTAATCCATTACAATACAATATTCTTTCTTCTGCTTTTCGTTTTATAAACAAATTAATGAATGTCGCTAAATGCTAGACCTTAAATTCGTTTTTATATATTCATTATTCATGTATCTTCTCCTTCATCTTTCAAGTGATTTTTCTCTTTTTGTTTTTTTCTGTCCTACGATGCGCATTTTGTTGTTTAAAATTCAGCTCTATGCAATGTGGTTTTCTATTTATATTTACAGGGTGTTTTTTTTACCATACATTCTTTTACCTATTTCGTTGGCATGCTTTCCTCTCCTCTCCTCTCCTCGACCACGACTCGACGCTACTCTATGATTTGTAGGTAGGCCTTAATGTTCGTTTCCTCTCGGTTTCTGTATCTGTTTCGTTTCTGGTTTGCTCAGTGGGTTTAATTGTTCTCGACGCTTTGTGCTTGCTGTCTGATCTCCTGCTCATCAGCCTTCATTCATTTTGCATCTGGATTCGGGCTCTATCTTTCTGTACTTGACCTTGTAACGTTCTCCTGCTGGTTTTTGGATTTTCGTGTAGAGTTTCAGCGCTGTAAAGGGAAAGCAAATAGTGGAAAAGATGGGGTTAGTTTTGAGAAGGCAGAAATGAGTTTTATTCATGAGTCTATCATAATGAAACTTGGCAGAATCGTCCACACAACTATTGGTTATCTATCTACTAAAAATCATTAATATCGGAATATTATTTTAGTCAGATTAGTGAAAAAATCAGGAATCGTAGGGATTATCATTTTTATAGAAAAAAACTTGTGAAATAAATATTAATTAATTTAAAAAAATATCAGTAAAAAAGATTGAATTTAACTAAAAATGACTAAAAAAAAATAATTTTTAATTATAAAAATTAAATTTAATATTTTAATATTTATCTTAATATTAAAATCAGAATACTTTTTCAGATTCATAAAAAATAAAATAAAAATATAGTGTAATTAAAAACTAATAAATAAAAAAAAATATTTTCAACTTGTGTTAATAAAAAAAATATATATTTTTTTTATCTTTTATTATTTATCTTTTATTTATTTATTAAATTTATTAACTAAATATTTTAGTTTTGAATTAAATTTTTAATTTTTTAATTTTTAATTATTTTTTTTTAATATTTCGACTTTTATTGTTCCTTCCTTAATTTGGAGAGTACTTTATGCATGCTATATATATTTTTTAGCTCTTTTTCGAACCCTAACTATAATCTATAAAGTAATCGTTGAAACATTTTTGTTTTTTCACTCACCTCAAATCCATTTAATATGGGGTTTTCATCAATGATACCACAGCCTGTTGTTTTGTGTTCTGATAACACCATTCGCCATTCCACTTCCACCTCCATTTCCATTTCCACCTCCATTTCCATTCCCCATCGATTTTGTTAGATTAGTTGTCGAAGCTTCTCCGTTGACAGCCGCCGAAGCCAGGGGCTTCATGGTAGCCAGTGTCCTGTTCTGATGGACAGCCACCAGGTCCTCCCCGGGCGACAGACCACCCGTCAGCCCCGTCATGGTGGGTCGCTTGTAGTCCGCATCCGAACTGCCGCCAGGTGCTGCCTCCCGTGTCAGCCGCAGAGCCTTGAGGTGTTGCCTCTGATGATGATTGTCGCGCAGTGTTGTCGTTGTCGTTGTTGCCAGTGGGTTGTTCTTGGTGCCACCGCCTGTGGCATATTTGCTGCTGTTGCTGTTGTGCAGGGTCAGACTGTACTTGGGCTTGTTGCTGCTGCTGCCGCTGCTGCTGCTGCTGCTAGCGTTGGCGGTGCCACCGATGGCCGTGCTGCTGGCTAGGCTCAGATGTTGCGGCTTCTTCGGCATGGTGGTGCTGCTGCTGGCGGGGGGTGCCCCGTTCGAGCGGGGGCCAGGCCCTGCCCCGCCACCAACGGCTGCCAACTTGAGGGAGGCTTCGAACTAGAGATTATCGGGATAGCTGCGGAAATTGTAGGTTCTGGCCCGCTGGAACTCCGCAGCGGCGGCGGCAGCAGCGGCCGCCGAGCTATTCCCGCTGCTGTACGGATTGATCATCGGAGCCGTCGACTGGGAGTTCATGGTGCCCATCCCGTCGTCGTAGATGCCGTTGCTGTGCTCCTGCTGGCTGCTGTGGCTGCTCTTGCCACCGCCGCTGCTCACGGTGTTCGTGTTGCTGGTGCCGCCGCTGCTGCTCAGGCCGGAGCCGGCGCCCTTGATGGGCTTGAATATGGCCGTGGTGGCATAGTACTTCTCCATGGGCGGCGGCGGCACAGTCGGCGGCCTGGGGAATATGCTGCTCAGCGGTGGCGGCGGTGTTCGCCTGACATTCACATAGCCCCCGCCCATGCCGACGCCCACACCCACACCCACGCCGGAGTTGGCCATTTTCGTAGAGGGCATATAGTCCTGCATGTGGGGCACCGCGTAGCCACCTTCCGGCACATCTGTGTGTCGTGCCACAAGGGAGGGACGGAAAGAGACAGAAGGAGAGAGAGAGGGAAAAAGTTGGGTTTAGTCCAAGGGGAAATTGCCAGGATAAATTTATTTGCATTAGTTTTGGCGGCCATATTTCATGAGCGCCCAAGCAAACGGAAATGTGCGACGCGAGCGAGGATTTACCGCTGAGGTCGGAGGTTATTTGGGGGGAGGGTTGAGGGTGCACTGTGGGGCATGGTACACACCTGTATAGTCTGGCGTCATGTTGCATTGTAAGTCATTAACCGCTGCGTAGCCATTCACACCGCTCGTGTACATGTTGACGTTGAAGGGCTCGTGGTAGAGACTGTTCTTGCCAATGGAATCGTTGTCATCGACACTGGCCTGAAAGGGAGAGGAAGAAAGGATTCTTTAGATACATTTCTATATGGTATTTCCCATCGATATCCTTTCGATTAATTGTTGGTTTTACAGCGAAACAAATCCTTTATCCTGTTGCTTTCAAATCTTTACACTTGGATAGTTTTTCTTCGTGTTACATTCAAGTTGTTCGCACACACACACACTTCCACTTCCACTTCCGCCACTTGAAGGGGAAAACTTCTTTAATCCAATTTTCTCTCTTACACAAGACTTGGCTTCGAATCTACTCAAACCACCTTCTGTTTTCCTCGAACTTTAAAGTTTTCCTCTTCGTTCTTGCTCAAGCACTTACGCTTGACCCCCACAAATCAACAGCAGAGGTCCGGTCCACTCTCTGGCCACTTCTGCCCCGCACACACACACACACACACACACACACACAGCCCCGTGGAAAAGTTCTATTAAATAAATGCCGGAGAGAGAGAGAGAGAGACTCGCACGTAGAACGTAAGCAATGTGGAAACTCCACGCTACATTGAACAATTATGTGGAAAATTTCTAGCGCAAGGCAGGAATTTCCACACAGGATATAGGAGCCCCACACCCACTCCCACTCACACTTCGCCCCCTTTGGATGCTCTCACCTTAATGCTATTGCCATTCGGTCGATGCTTGTCCACATTGCCGCCCAGGGTATTCGGATTGAAGCTGTATTGGAATGCATCCAGGACGTTGCTGCCGCGGGCCCGCTTAGTCCGCGACACGATGAACAGGATGATGGCCACCAAAAGGATAATTATCGTTGTTAGGACAACAATGACAACGCCAATGAAATTCGCATCGTTCGGCTCCTGATCAATGGGCCGTGGAGCAATTACTGCAAGAGAAAATTGAAATTTTAAATGAACCAGCGGACGACAGCGAAGCGAAACGAAACGAAATTAAATGTAAATATTGTTCAACTAAAACTAAATAATTAGTTAAATGGAAAAGGCTTTTTTCCTGTAATTGAATTTAACTTACATTGCGGTCCATTGCTGTACTTGGAGTCGCCGCCGCCGCCGGATGAGGCTCCAATGGCGCCGCCTGCACCTGCTCCTCCGCCGCCACCATTTGCGGCGCCATTCATTTTATTTTTGCCATGATTGTGCTGATAGTCGTTGCTCTGCAAAGGATATTCGCGTGTATCCTGCGCCTGGCCGGGCGAATTGCTGTTGCGCTGCTCCTGCTCGTCTGTGAAATTTCCCATGGCGGGCACTGCAAGACGGGAAGGAACGGGGGAAATGGAAAAATGAGACACAGAACGAGTTAGATTGGGTTGAAGTTCATTTTCATTTCCATCTTCAGAAGTTTTGCCGCTGCCGACGCGCACAGCTGCGCTTCAATGATTAGTTTTTCTTCGCTCTTCCTCTCTACCCCTCTCCTTTGCTTCTCTTTCGCAGTCCCTTTCTTTACACCTTTCGTTCTGCTTTAAATTGTTTCGCTTTCGACACGCTTTTCTTTTCGTTTTTCCATCGTCTACCATATGACCTCTAACGTGTTCATTTCCTGTCAACTTTTTGGGTCTCGGTCTCGGGGTCTCTCGGAAAAAAGGTCTTGTGTACAGATGTTTGATTTGATTTGTTTTTTTTTTAAGGGGCGTCACAGCCCTCGTGTCTTATGAATATACATTATATCGGTTTTGTTTTCCTAATGATTTCGGAATGGTTTAATGTATGCAAGAGGAAACGCTATTCATTATAAAAGTTATGCTTGGAGTGCGTCTTGACTGGCGTAACTGTGGGCAGGAACCTACCCATATATCATATGATATCTGGAGTTGTATCCACTTTTGACCATGCCTCACTTTGGAAATCATTCGAGAAATCTGTGAGCTTTAAAAAAGTAGAGAACTGTAGCTCTATCTTTTCTATATCAGGAGTTACTTTGGGCTACAATACTTTAGAGTACACTTGGAAAATCGTTCACCATATATTTCTGCTTATATTTTTCCAACTTCTTTACTCCGAGAAAATTAGAGTCTTATCTCTACCATATCATGAGTTATCATGGGTTATAATAGTTTACAGTACTCCTGGTTTATCTCTTATTATGAACTTCTTCTTATATTCCTCTAACTTCCTTCCCACAAGAAAATCAAAGTCGTATCTGCACTATATCATGAGTTATAATGATTTATCATAATTAAAAGTAATCTTGGAACATCTTTCACAATATATTTCTGCTTATATTCGTCTAATTTTCTTCTCACTGAAATATTAATATCGTATCTCCACTATATCATGAGTTATCATGGGTTATAACGTTTTAGAGAACTTCTAGAACATTTCTTACTGAATATTCTTGCTTATATATCGGCTACTTCCCTCCCACAAACAACATCAAAGTTGTGTCTTTTCTGAATCCCGAGTTCTTTGAGTCTACCATCTTTCTAATTGCCCGCACACCATACTTCGTTTCCTTAATTATTTGTAATCTATCATATCTATCCATTCCATCAATTTTCATTGCTCCATCAACCCCCAAGACTCGGTTATCCTTGGGTTTAATCATCCCCAAACCATCTGCGATGCTTAATAACTCCAGGGTTCCATAATTCCTAAGGCTCAGGCCCGATTATTAGCTAAGACCCTGGAGGCAGTGTGGCACCTGTTCAGGAGTTTCCTTTGATCTCCAAATAATACCATTTCCCAGGCTTATGTTTTCAAGGAATTGCCCAGGAATCGCTCCTCCCAACTACAGAAACGGAATATGGGCAGCATATGGCGGCGATGGTGGCCCCAGAAGTGTTGTCATTTATCTCGCCAACATCTTGAGGGCATAACAAAGCAGAAATGTTTCATCCTCTCTCCCTCTCCCTCTCTCTCGAAGGAAGCGAGGGCGAGAGTATTGTTTTTTGTCCGCTCCGGGCTGGCCTGCTGCTGCCCAAAAAAAAAAAAGCGTTTCCTTGAGTGGGTGACCCCGTTTTCTTCGGGACAGTAAATGGCGTAATTACTGTGTGAAGTTCTTGCCTGCCTGCCTGCCAGTCGTCCTCGTCCCTGTCCTCTGGCTGACTGAGTGGAAAAGAGTACAGGGAGTCCAGGAGGGAGTACAGGGTCTGGCTGCTGTTTTGAGTTATGTCGCCTGGCCTGGACTCCTTAGACGGCAGGCAGGGACTCTCTCTCTCACTCTCTCTCAAGGCATCCCCTGTGAAGTTGTGTGTCCTGTGCTGGGCTTTTGTTTCGACATTGCCATTGTCCTTCTTGTCGCTGTGTGTTTTTTCCTGTGCGCTTCCCTACTCATAAAAGGGGGAATATCTCTAGCATCTCTCTCTCTTCCAGCCCATTGCCTCCTGCCTCCTGCCCCCTGCTCTCTTTCTCTCTGTGGTCGTCATAAAACGTTTAAAATAATTAAAATATTTCGTGCCACATTTATCACACACACACACACACACACACAGCCACAGAGTGAGGCAGAAGTAATGGCAAATATGCCGCATATCCCTTCTGTTTACTTTTTTTCTGCCTCTTTCTTTTATAACTAATTTTCTTTGTGTGAGTGTCCCCAGGGTCTCTCCTGCTCTCCTGCTCTCTTGCTCTTTGTTTCCATGGTTTTCCTTTGTATTTTTAGAGCGAAAACCTTTAAAAATATAACTCCAGCGACAGCAAATCACCGCAAGCGAAATCTCACAAATTGGGGTTAAATCTCTCCGGTATATAGTGCCTGATAAAAATATACGCATACGAAACGAAAATACTCGAAAGATACGTGCGTTTTGGTCTTTTGTTCACCCCTTACCCCCGTTTTCCCTTGCCACTTGAGTGGCACACAAAAAACAGCTGGCTGTGCCTGGCCTCCTGCCGCCATAGCACACACCATCAACATCCCATAGAGATCCCATACCATATACCATATAGCCCATACCATCTCTCGTTTTGTGTGCGTGACAAATGCTGTTTCTGGTTCGTCATGTAATTGCTGCCTGCCCCAAAAAGCCGCAGCAGCACACAGCATGGAACTTTGTGGTTTCCCATCATATTTTGTTTTTTTCTTTCTTGTTTTTTTTTGGTTATCCTTGGCACAGACATTTTTGTGCCGCGTAATGCTTTTGAGGATTACTTCTGGGATCTTCAAGTGAATTGTTCTCAGAAAACTTTGCTCAAGAGGAACATCATTTCTTTTCTCTTTCGGCATAAAAGGATGATTGTTGGAATGATCGCTTCCCCTCAATAAATCCTTATGGCATATTGTGTTCATATAAAACCCATACATCATGCTACCTTTCTGTTCCTTTATTTACTTTCAAAAGATCTTCTTATGGGATGCGATTTCGAAGAGATCTGCTTCCAGATCACTTCCCCCTCATAGATCGCCTCCCCTTCGCATTTTCTTCCCCCAGTAAATCGCTTTTCTTCCCCTACTTAAATCTCTTTCCTTTCAAGCTCCTCCTCAGGTAAACCAGGTTCCCTTCCTGTTTCTGTTTTCAATCTATTTGTTCCTAATTGAACTATAAAAATCTCACTAGCATTCGATTTATGGGTCGACTTCCTTCCTACATAAAAACTATTCGAAAAAATACCACCCCTTCGGCGGCGGAGTGCCGTAAATCCCTTAAAACCATCTGGCCGGAAAAATAGTAATATGCAGCACACACACACACACACACACAGGAAATCCCCTATTCATGCGGCACGCTCTATTTGACTCATCAATCAAATCAGACCATGGATCTGGACTGCAACTGGAAATCTATCCCCTAGTCCGCTTTTCACACCTACCGCCAGCCTGCACGCAGAGGGCTATGGGATTTCCCTAGATTTACGCTTCGATGGCGGGTGGGGGGTGGGGGGAGGGAACTGTAGAATGATCTCTGGTCTGGTCTGGCGGTTCAGTGACCGATGCCACAACGAGGATCAAGAGCAATTTGTGCTTAGGGGTTCGGGGTTCGTGGTGCGGCGGGGGTTGCTGCAGTTTCCGATGCAGCAAATGTGGCATGAAAATATTGTAGCTAAACATGTCGCCTGGGATTGAGCCTTGCCCTGCCTTGCACTTGGTACAATTTAATCAGGACATGCCAAAAGGCATTCAGAGGAAAATGCCAGGCAGAGAGCAGAGGGTGGGGTGCATTTCTACCCCTAAGCCTGGTAGGGGACACTCCATTCAGAGGGATTTTCTTCTCTCTGTTTCGCTTATCTCTCGACTGCCCCCCACCCCCCCCGCCACGCTGCCTGTCTGCCGCCCATTGTTGTTGGCCAAAATGTTGGAAAAATGTTTTATCCCCTCTCTGTCTGTTAAGTGTAATGCATTGCATTTTCCTACACATTTTCCACCACTCGAAAGTGAAATGAAGCTGAAAAATGCATTCAGATTCAGGTCCTTCTCCCTCTCTGTCTGCAATTTTCTGGCAATTTTTATTCATTTTCATTCAGTTGCAGGCACGTACGAATACGAATACGAGTGTGCGAATGTACTCACCGGATATAAAACTGATCTCCGATAGCATTATCCATTTGACGGCAAAATACAAATTGATTTTCAAATATTTGCCCACGCGATGATGCAGCTTAATGGTCACATCTCTGGCATGATCCATTATGGTGTCGGGCATATACGAGAACTGTACGGGCTCCCCAGAGAAGTAACGTCCACCGATGCTGAAGAAGACTTTGGCATGAACAAAGACCTAAAAGGGAGAAAGGGACAGAGAGAGGGGGGTTAAAGAATGAGTACTTTTGGGGGGAGATATTAGGGGGAAAGGATTTCTGTAGGTTCAGTAAGTAAATCGATTAAATTTCCACAGAATATAGTCTGCTATGGCGCACAATAAAAATCACTTAAATCACTTGAAAGCCTTTCCCCCCCACCCATTTTTGAAGGGCACACCCTTTTGTTTTGGTGGATATCCGACACTCACCTGAACATCCTTGGTGAACATATTGTTCGTATGCAGGACGATGGCACTGAAATTGCGTACCGTATCGAATTCAAAGACAATTTCAACCGGTTTGCCCATCAGACCGGGCGTATCATTCCTCCAGCCGATCCATTCATAACCTGTAACCGAAAAAAAACGAATAAAACGAATGAAAAACCATCAGACATGAAAGGGCGGGGAGTGAGGTGGAGAAAATCAATAGACCAAACCCCCGAAAGAACTGACATGTAAAGCTATTTAAGCTTTTATTTGGGGGTGAAGTTTCCCCCTCAGAGGGCAAATAAATGCTCACGAAGGTCTGGGAGGGGCTGGGGTTGGGGCGGGAGGTTGGTGGATGGGGGATGGGGGACTCCCCACATAACTAGAAATTATGGCCAATGCGACATTTAAGCCATTTTTTCTGGGGCTGCTGGTTGCCTTTTGTTTGCATGGCCCTAATTTCAGTTGGGGGAAAGCCACCTACGTGGGGGGCTTAGAGAGAGAGGGAGGGGATTGTGGAGAGAGGTCGCGGTCTCCTTCGACTCTATGCATAAGTCATGCGATATTAACTGCTGCTCCCAATGCCACTATTACGAATGGTTACATGGCTATAAGGCCAGAAGCAGCAGCAGCCAACAAGCTGTAACCAGAAATTATACGACAAACAGGAGGCAATCAATATGTGGAGGAAGAAGGGGAAATCCCCCCCTTCGTATTGATTTCCACTTACAATGCAAATAAGCAGCAGAAAAAAAAGAAAAAAAAGAGGAGCAAATAATCCCCGAAAAATAAAGGATCAACTTTTGCCATGATGCAATGCGAACACTCATTTTATGGCTGGGCTACTGTCTCGACGGTGTCTCGGACTCGGACTTCGACTGGGAGGATTCCAGGAGCACCCAACTTCCATGGGGAGGATTCCAGGGACTGCAACTCCCTTTTCCATGGGGGTTTCCGGGTGGGGGAGGGGCACAGCCGACTGCATGTCTAATTGTCTGACCGAAAGTTTTATTCCTGGCGTAAAAGTTTTCAATAATTTTCGATTATTGGCCATTTGCCAGAAACTATGGCACCAGAAGGGGTGGGTCGAGGGTGGAGGGTGGCGACTGGTGACTGGCGACTGGCAGTGAAAATGTGTGAAATGGCAAAAAATAAACTTGCGGAGCATTGCGAAAATTCCGTTCCTCGGGGAACGGAACGGGGAACTTTTTGCAGGCGGCAGTCGCTGGGGCGGAAATGAATGCCAGTGTTGCCATAAATTATCAAATATGCATAATGTTTACATTTTTGCAGCCAGAGAGAGAGAGGAAAATGCGGGGAGGCAGGGAGCCCTCTCTCTCGGGGCGGATAGGGATATCCGTGCAAGTTTTTCCGGGCCAAATCCTAGTCGTAGTCGTAGTCGCAGTCCGAAAAACTTACGGCTACCAGAGTATTATTTATTTCTCGTTTATTGTGTGTTGTGTGTTGTTGTGCGGCAGGCAAATTATTTGCGAAAAGCCAAAAGTTTTCCATGCCATCCTGCCACCCCACAATTTTGCTGTTCAATGAAGTGAGCTTTCAGGATGGTGGCGGCGGCGGAGGCGGAGGGAGGTCGCTCGGTCAGGACTCGTTGCCTTATGCTTTTTCTGTCGGTGCAACTTTTGTAATTATTTGATGTTAATCAGTTTTTTCTATTGCCATAAATCTTAATGGGGGGGCTGGGGTGGAGTGGTTTTCCATGAGTTAGGAGCTGTAGAAAGTTACTGCCTTTCAGGGGGGGGGGGGGGGGAGGCGTGGGTGGAAACCTTTTAGGCACCCAAAAGTTTTGTAATGCAAGAAGCTGCAGAGCAAATCTAGAGAGTGATGGGATTACTAGAAAGCGAGAGAAAAACTTGGAAAGAGGGAAAAGTGTTTTGGAAAATATTGAATGAATTTTGAATGAACAATGGAGAGGATTTAGTATTTTTTTTGCAAAGAAATATCTCCTATGAGGGAATCTATTATTTAAGAAGTGTTTTAGGGTTTTTAAAATGGAATAGGATTTGGGATAATTAACTTAAATAAAATAAGGATCGTTTTTTGAGTGATTTATTCAACTAAAAAATATGCTTAAGGGAAGAAACAATCTATGGATAATCTCTCTTAAAGCAGAGATCTTTTCGATAGAGATATCGCCTTTTTTTAAGAGCTTTTTTTGGGCAAATTAACAGTTAAAAAAGAAAATATTTCAAAAAATTAATTTTATAACTTAAAAAATTAATCTTTTTTTTACTAAGTTGTAGATTAATAGATTAATATTATCTATTAATCTAGAGCTTAATATATAAACATTTTTTTTTAAGTTGTAGATTAAATTTTTTTTTTAATGTTATAAATTAAAATTTTTGTTAACTCTTAAATTGTTCTAAATTCCAAATTGGAGACCTGTGGTATTCTAGCAGTATTCCTAGCATCTCTCAATGGAATATATCTCCCAAAAATACAAGAATATAGCAGGAATACCCCTATTCAGGATTACCCCACCCCTTCCCTCTTAAATATAAGATCTCCCAAAGAAATTTCCATTACTTACCCTTTCCAAAGCCATGTATATCCGTGCGGAAGTTGTCCTTGCCCTTCTGGCCATCCACCAACTGGCCGAGACCGTCCACATACCGATCGCCCTGCTCATTGCCGTCGTATGTCTTGTCGGAGAGATCCACCTCCATGCCACGCTGCACGCCCTTCGGAATGCTGTACGAGACGATGCCCTCTGCAAAAAGAAGGAAAATTTTAAATACTCGACAGTCCCAAAAGCGATTCCTGGAATGGATACCGAAAACCCAGCCGTAAACCCCAAAAATAGCGTAACATGAGAAGCAAGGAGAGAGGGGAGAGGGGGGACATGCACACACGTCATGTCACGTCACGTTCCGTGTCACGTGATGCAGACAAACGACTGACAATATGTGGCAGCCCCCTATTTAGGGGAGAGGGGGATGGTTTTTAAACTGCGGTAAAATTTAAAGTTTTTGTATTTCTCCCCTAAGCCAAAGCGGAACTTTCCAACAGAGAAAGAGAGAAAAAGAGAGAGGGAGAGAGAGAGAGAAAGAGACGGTGTCGGGAGCAGGATATTGAGTTACTTTTGAAACATAATTTCGTTTTGTGGCCACTCTACTGCGCTCCTCGCTCCTCGCTCTCCACTCTCTGTCTGCCATTTGGTTTTTGTGGTTTATTTTTAGCACAAAATTTTGGGAGTGGATTTCCCCCAAATGGATGGGGATGGGTTGGGGTTTTTCTGGGATATAGTTTTTCAATGTCAAAGTCAAATGTTTCGAGCCAGAAGAACTGAGTCATGTTTTTCGGTGGCACAGACCAAAAACAAAGTGTTTTGATGGCAAGTTTTTGAGGGATTTTGGCTACGCTTTAAGGACATACAATTGGGGTTACGCTGCCACCCCCCCTGGCAAGCACCTGACACTAATTACGTCCAGGGAGTGCGCTTTCATTCCCCCAAGGACGAGAACAATTACATTTTGTATGGAAAAAAGAAAACCTGAGAGAAAACAGTAGTTAGGGGTTGCCAGGGGCACTCAATATAATTATAGGAAAATTTGGAATGGGGAGTACGTTTAACTAATTTCACTAGAATTTCTATTTACACAATCCAGGCACGTGGGCTACAGACAGGACAAATGCTGGAAGGAACTTTCCAATAATTACCAAAAATCACATAATTACACATAATTATACATAGATACTCGTAGCAATAGATAATGATGATGATGATGATGTTGTGTCTGTTCGTTCAGGTAGCAAATGACAGTTATCGATCATATCTGAGTGGGTTGTGTGCGGCAAATAAAAATATTAATTATTATTCAAGGCATTCGTTTAATTACAGGAATTATATAGAAGGACACTGGACACAGGGACACGGGGACATGGACAAGGGGACACGCCATGGCAGCACACACTCACAGAAAATTGTATATTTAATTAACTGCAAAGACATTTGAGGCAACGCGCATTTCCACACAACATTCACGCAATGTCCACCGCGTCCACATATGAGAAGAAGGGGGGGGGGAGCCAAGTAGCAAGTACTACCCCCTCCCCTGGTTGGGGCTCCCTCCCTTCTGCCTGTCTGTCTGTCTGTGTCTGCCTTGTTATTCGCGTGCTTGCATGCGATTCTTATTTGCGTGTCGTGGCAGCAGCGGCAGATTGTTGGCTGGGGGTGGGGTTAACAGGAGGATAATACTGCCGAAAAAATGAGCAAAAAAAGTAAGAAACAAGGAGTCCTTGTTTAAGTGCGTGGAAGATGGCAAATGGCGGGGGCGGATACACTGAAACTGCAATATATAAAATGTAATTTTTCCTCCTTTATTTTTTGTTGTTTTCTGTTTTTTTGGGGCCTTCGTCACGCAACCAAACGACAACTACAACGACGACAACGACAACGTTGATGAGTCAAATTGAGGATATAAGATGGATGGATGAGTGGTCTCTCTCAGTGAACTGGAGAGATGGGGAGATACAAAAAAGGGGAAGACAGGCAACAGAGGCGGAGAAATGAAAGAGCTGTAGACCCCTTTAGACAGCAAGAACGAAAGTCTGGCTTCCGGGGGGCTTACTCGGTATTTCACAAAGAAATTCCCCAAAAACTAAAGAGCTTTAAAGGGAAGGAAATGTAAAGGAAATTTCGTAAAACTATAGTGCGTATGACTTTAAGATTGGGTTGCTCTACATATTTTCTTTATATTTTCTGCTTTTTTATGGTTCCATCTATTTTTAATAGGTTGTAGGTTTTATAATTTTCGAGCTATTGAGCTTAATTTTGCAGAATACTTTCAGATAACTATTATCTACTTATAAACCAAAAATCATTATAATCGGAGCATTATTTTTATTAGGGTCTGAATAACGAAAAAAGTTGTAGGCTCCACAATTTTGAAGATATTCAAATTCATCAAAATCTGACTATAATTTATTTTGAATTTTTCAATTTTTAATTCCCAGAATATTTGTAATTTCTTTTTAAATTCTTAAAAAAGTCTTCAAAATCGGAGTAAAATTTATTTAATTATTTTTAATTTTTTTATTTCCAGAATATTTTTTTCTTTTTAATATTTTTTTTGTACTTTTTTAAAGATTGAACAATTTTGTTGATTTGTTATCCACAAAATAATACAGAAATAAAGGGATAAAATTCTTTTGAAATTTAAAAAAAGTTTGGATGGGTTTTGACTACAAAACGCCCTGTAAATGATATTATTTGAAGCACTCATGTAATATAAGTCTTTCCAAATCGTTTAAAACTCTGCTCCCACTTGAGCAGAGATACCATAATCTTTAACTACACCCACTTGTCGCCCCCCCACACCCACACACACACACAAACGCACGAACAACTTTCAAAGACCAGACCAAGCCAGCAACTTCTTCAGTGAGCTTCGTGTTTCAACGGCAGAAACCTCAGGCCCTAATGCCCTTTAAAAGATCCATAAATTATATAGCCATGAATGGGAGGAGTGGAGTGGAGTGGCGGTGGCGGTGGTATTGGTGGTCCCCATAAATCCCCAGCTTAACGCTAATCAGTTGTTGCATTTATAATGCACTTCAAACCCAGTTCCAGTTCCAATTTCCATTCCCAATACCAATACCAATTCTGATTCCGATTTCCAATTCCGATGGGATTCGGATTCAGATTCGGATCCGAAGGGCTAAGCTTTGTAACAAATTTGTGTTTAGTGTCGCCTTTTTTGTGTGTTGGAAATCAAAGTTTAGAGATAATCTCTGGGCCATGACGTGACCGACCTGGAGGGGGGGCAGCGGTCGATCTACCATTTGTTTTGTGATTTTTTCTGTGGCGCTTCCAGGCGCAACTCTGGGTGCGGCCTCCTGTCCCCCCGTGGCAGAGTAGGTGCGGCAGTCGATATCGATTTGCATTCGAAATGTTGCGGCTACCACAAAATTTATGGCCACAATTTATAAACAATTATGATCCATCTTTGGGCATATAAAAGTCCAAATGAAATCGACACACATATAAAAGAAGGAAATTTATTGATTTTTCTTTTCCGCCCAGAACGTCTGGCACTTGTCTAGACCCCCCGCTCGCCTCTCCATTCCATTCTCTACTGCTCTGGCTCCACTTTGGTATTCTCTGTTCTCTGTTTGCAGACCCATTTCCCCATCTTATCTTGTTTAATTTGCATATGAAATGTGCCTGTCCCCCTGCCAGCCCCCTCCCCCAACCACCAGTCGTGGCAGTCCCTCATGGGGCAAGCAAATCAAATGACATGGCCGCAAAATGTGTGTGGAGCGGTTCGGTTCGGTTGCATGTCTGGAAACCTCAAATCCTCCTCATGCCACCAGAGAAGTGGGCGGCTATGCATAGTTTTTGAGCCCAAATGGCGGCGCCACTTATCGGCAAGCGGACTCCCCTCCCCCACCCCCCTCCCCCTTGGAAAACGTTGCGTTAATTTACAGAATAATTTTCAACTTCCGCGCCTTTCCCCAAGGGCTCGCCAGGCCCCATACAAATTGTCATTAGGCTCTGGAGCTCCACTCCACTCCTCTGGCCCGCTCCGCCTCTCCTCTGGCTCACTCCGCCTCTCCTCTGGCTCTCTTGGGCTCTTTGGAAATTATAGAAAAATTTGTTTGTCCAGACATGTTTCTGTGTGTGGACTCCCGGACTGCCGGACTCCCGGACTCCGTGCACTACTTGACAATTGCGTGCAAACATCGACAAGACCAGGTTTTCTGCTTGTTTTTCTTTTTTGTATTTTTTTGCTGCTGCCTTTTTGGACTTGTCGTCGTCTGGGATTTCGATTTTGGTTGGCTCTGTTTTTCCAATGTCTGCACGCGATATTTTTCAAGTACACACATCCACACGGCTGTTAAAAAGAAAACCCAACAAGAGAGCAAAAAAAAGAATGCCAAGCGCTACAGTTCGGTTCCGCCAATATGGGCGGAGGGTTCTCTAAATATAGGCGCAGTTCTAGATTGGGGATTATCCCTGACTTTAAGAGTGGTGGGAGGGCGGGGAAAATTCCAGCTAAAGTGTAGAGCTGCTTCTGTAATTTTCAAAGAAAATATCTTTATGGCATGCCTTGAATTTCAGTTATTTAGAGTACTCCCCAACCCAACCCATATATGTGCTGGCCATGCGCTCTGCTGCGCTTCATCTGCATTCCACATGCCGCACTACCCATACCCCCCTACAGAGAGGCATCTATCTGCAGCTCCCCATCTCTATGTCTTGTGGCAATGCCACGCTAATGTCGCCACAGACAGACCGAACACTTAAGCCGCTTTTGGCCAGGCTCTGCGACTACTCCGTTCGGCTGATAAATTAGCGACTGACACTAAAACTCTGTTAGCCTCTCCACACTATCATTGCTCATGTCGTATTTTTATCGCACTCGCAGAACGACTTACCTTCCCAGGGACAGCCGACGATCTCGGCACGCAGACAGACAGTCCGATCGTACTGGCCGTACGGATAAATGCGTATCTTCGAGGCAAATATTATGGGCTGCAGGGCATTCTCCACCTCGCTGTAAGTGTTGATATTACCGGGCAGAATCTGTAAAGAGGAAAGGATGGAAATTGTAGGCTCTGGGGAGGCGATGGGTATGGGTTTCACTTACCTCTTTGCCTTGGGAGTTCTTCCAGCGCTGCCATTTGTCAAAGCCCGGTCGCCAGTACTCCAGGACATAGGCCTCGGTGTACTCCTGGCCCTGACCCTTGCCGAATCGGCCCTGAGTGCGCACGGCGGTTATCACGTGCGTCTGCAGCAGATCGACCTGCAGATACTCCTTGAGCGCATTCGATACCATATGCTTGGGGCACCAGGCTCCGCCATTATTATCGGTTTTCAGTCTGTGCCAAAAGAGAGAGAGAAGCGGTTAGGAAAGGAAAGGAAAGACTTTATTAATTAGGCTCCACTTTTACGGTAGCACCGCTTGGCGAAAAACCAGTTGCCCGACAACCTTCCCCGGGGTGTGGGGGAACAATTTTTTGTTATAAATTAATTGACATTAAGCGTTGGGGCACCACACGGCGAGGAGACGCAGAGTCTCTCTCCAGTCTAAAACCCCACAGACACATTTTGTGGTGCTGTCTGGCAGCTCGTCTGCGTTCGTTAAGCTGTTTGCGGCAGCAGGAGGATGTTGTCTATGTAATTAAGGATTAATTTAAGTTATATCCCAGTCCCAGTCTCAGACCCAGTCCCAGTCCCAGTCCCGCTGGCCTAAACTTTAATCAATTTCTAGCTGGTAGCCGCATTGATATGTTAACCACTCGACAAATGCTGCTGCTGCTGCTCGTTGGCTCTTTTGGCTTTTTTGGTTTATATTTCAATTAAGTTTTACATGCTTGATTGCATTTTGGGATCTGCTGCTAGGCTGGCTGGCTGCCTGCTGGCTGCCTGCCTTCCTGAATGTTGCCTTAATGCCTGGCCATTATTCATGGGCCGCTCTCTAGGCCTAGGCCTAGGCCTGGGCCTGGCTTCTGGCTCCTGACAGGCCTCCTCCTGTCGCCACAAATTGCTTCATTTGGCCCCTGCCAGCGGGTTATTGAATCGCATTGAATGGCTTGGCTTTTGCCAATATCTACAGTGTATATTTTAATGTTTTTTCCTTCTTTCTTTCGTGTGTTTTGCGGTGGGGGTATTTTAGTTATTAATTTTCATGTCCCCGCCATGTGTGTACGCCAGTAAAAAGAGCAATTAGTCAGAGACTTCCGCCAGATGGATTGAGACATCATTGAAACGGCAGGAGGCTAAATCTTTGACCATTTCTTGGCCAATTTTATGCTACTCCTACTCCTATTTTCCACTCTTTCCCAGCAATATTCATTACCAAACTGCAATTATTTTCAAGTGCATGGCTCAAAGATGAAAGGAGACTCGGCAAAAGGTCAATTTAATCTTCATAAAATTGCTGCTGGCCTCCTTCAATCTTTTTTTGGTAGCAAATATCCTGCAGGCTCCGGGCTGGGAGCAACATCATTTAAAATGCTAATATCCCCAGTTATGTGCATTTCAGCTCGACTTTAATTATTGTTATTGCCCAAGCTAACAATCTGCTGGCCATCGTCGGTCGGTCCGGGCCGCTGCTCGTTTCAGGGCGCCTCCTGATGCTGCCTCATGGGCCAGGGAATGTGGCATCTAATCAAGAGGAGAAGCCGGAGCAGCAGCCGCTCTTCTTGTGTGTTTTTTCCTGCCTTTTAATATGTAAAAGCTTGTAAATTTAATGGGGCAAAGGCAGGGAGGGCCCATGAGGTAATGAAAATCAAACAGCGCCAACTGTCATTAAACTAATCTTTGTAATTCAATAGCCTCCTGCCAGATCTATCCTCTATCCCTGGGGGGGTTTTTCTTTTTTTTCTTCCTGCTCCCCCAACCCATTCCCGTAATGAATTACTTCATGGAGTGGTTTTTCCTTCGCTCTCCCTCTTGGTCTCCTCTCTGGTTTGGAGGTAAGTGCACGGCAGCTACAGCTCCACACAAATTATAATGCTGCCTGCACTTTTGAACTTTCCTGGTTAGCCTTCTACCCAGTAACTTTTTCGGGGGGGGGGGGGGGGGGGGGGGGTTGTCTAAGCAAATTGCAGTTCGGCTGATTGGACTCTCAGTCTGAAGAGCCTGAAGAATGCCGAAGGAAGGAAAGACAAAAGAAACTTTCTTCAAGAGTAGTTTTCTGTGGCGCCTCTCCTCGCCTCTCGCTCTCTCTCTCTGTCTCTCTGTCCCTCTCTGTCTCTCTCTGTGTGTGGTTAAAGGAACTTTCAACAACAAACAGAGTGGAGGAAAACTTCCACTGCATTACTCGGGGAAGTATCTTTAATTAGTTGGCCTTAAAAGAAGAGAAGAGAAGACTTGATTTAAAGCCTTAAACCCTGCCGCTAACCATTAACTCTTCAGTCACTTAACCTCACTCTCTCTCTCTCTCGCTCTCTCTCTCTGGCCACACCACATACTGCCTGTCAATCTGTAGAATCCACTTTGCAGCAGCCACAGACAGAGACCAGCAGCAGCAGCAGCAGCATTCAGACAGACAGATGGCCAGACAGACCCATCCAGATCCACGACAAACCACCGCCCCGCCCCGCCCCACTCCGCTCCGCTCCGTTTTTAGCCAGGTGAAAAAAGAGAAGACTTCTTTTTGTGGGCCCGCATCTGGGGGCAGCATCAAATGCCCCCTACCCACTCCCCTCTCAATTTTTGATGATGCTTGCCTGCTGCCTGCTGCCTCCTGCCTTTTGTCTTTGCTGCCAGTTCCAGAGATCTTTTTAGTACAAATTCCAGTTAATCTCAGACAGACAGAGGGACAGAGAGACAGTAAAATGTATTTTGTTTATCTGCAACGTGCTCATCACGCGTCGTTTTTGTGGCCTTACTTTAGTGCCCCACACTGCCATAAAGGGTTAATGATGCCTCCCCCTCCAGCCCCAGCCATCCACCTACTCCTCCTCCTCCTCCTCCTCTGTCTTTCTGTCGATTTGTGGTTCTGTGGTTCTGTGGCTCTGCTCTGTGTGGCTGTGGCTGTGGCTGTGTGGTTCTGTCAGTCGCTCTGTACTTGAGTGTTTTTTAAGTGCTGCCTGTCCATAAACTCAGACAGCCTCAAAAATTATTACAAACCAAAGCAAAGCGAAAATCAAAAGAAAAGAAAATGCGAAAGCATCTTTCACGTAAATCAATCGGAGCGAAATTGACATGTTTATGTGGAATGATTCTGTCTGATATTTTTTATACTAATTACAGGGCCAGAAAAGCATTGCGAAATTTCCGATCGAGGCGGCGTACTTCCTGCCTTTCAAAACACCCCACTGAAAACTCATAAAAAAAGAAATACCTAAAAAGAAAATCAAATAAAACTGAAACCGGTTTTTGTGCATTTCTGAAATTGCATTTAATTAGCTCTCTGGTGGCCAAGGGCCCGACAGAGTCACAGATATCATCATCATTCGACTGTCAAATCCATTAAACGGTTGCCAGAGACCATTTCCCACTTCCCCTCCACTCCACTCCCCTCCCCACCACTCCGTTGCTGCCATCTTTTGAAGATCTTTTATCGGGCTTAAAAGGCGCTAGCCGTACACCAAATATTTTCCACACTGCTCACAAGATATGCAAAATATATACATCGATATATATTTGCCCCTACCGATTTTGTTTGCCTTTGTTTCTGGCTTGCTTCTTTTTCGGGTATTTGTTGATGATCCAACTGTTTGTGTCATAACATAAATTTCCCCATGGTTGGGTGGGGGGGGGGAGGGGCAAAAGTTTTTCGATTTTATTGACTCCCTTCTTATCGGCCCTCTAATGAAGTTGTCTATAAAATTAGCAATTAAATGGACACGCCAGAGAGAAGCGGCAGCCATTGTAGATAAGCCCCCGTCTCCATCGTGGGGCAGCTTTGGGTTAAATGGATAATGAGGGGATGGCTGTAGAGGGGAGGGGCAGGGGCAGGGCAGGGTATGCCTGAGCGGTGTAATCTACAAAGCAGATCTTTAGCAGATATCAAAACGATGGGAGCAGCGGGTTTTCTATAATTTTTTGTTTATTTTTTGCTTCAAAAGGGGTTTCAAAATCGCTTTTTGGGTTGGTATTTCTTAGCAGAAAATACTGTAGGGGCTTTAGTTTTAAATTTACAGAACTGAAATGTTTTGGAATTGTTTATGGGCGTAATATCTAACTAAATACCCAAAATCATTAAGATTAAATGATTGTAACCATCAACATTGGTACACAAAAATAGCTAACAAATAAAAGAATGATATTTACTCACAATCATTATTATTTTTAAATTAATACAGCCAAAATTATTAAAATATTAATTGATTTTTCTTTATTTTTGCCAAAAATTTGCCTTAAGACATTATTTTCCTTCGTTAAAAGTCTTCTTTTTCGGATTAAATCAACCATTTCGACTTTCGACACTCTGCAGCTTTCAGCTTCAGTCTTTAAGCCCGAGACTATGGCCGCTTTCTATGGCCTCTACACTCTAATATTTATTGCAGCTTTTACGTCGATTCTCAGCCTCAAGAAAGCATTGATTTTCCCTTAACCCGAACAACCTCTTTGACCTTTCAAGCATCTTCAATCGGGAAACTCTTTCTCTTTCGCCCCGAAACTTACCTTGCATGTTGAGGACCAACAAAGCCCGTGTCATGGGCCGAGCTTGCTGTGATTTGAGCATCTGTTATGGCTCCCGATTCCATGCCCAAAGGCACATTGCATGTGGCTGAAATACAAGAGAGAGAGGGAGAGATATTTTTGAAATTTAATTTCTTTTTTTTGAAAAATAAACCAAGACAAAAAACACTTTAATTAATGATGATGTTTGGGCTTGGGAGCATCAGCCAGATACTCGTAAATATAGAATGCACTACTGGCAGCAGTCCATCCCATCTCCCCCTCCGATGCAAGCAAACGCCCATCGAATCTATCAAAATAAGTGAAGCGTCAATTTGACTTTTTTGACATTTGCTTTTGCTTTTCAGTTCTGGGAGCAGGAGGCGTACTCCAGAAGACGCCCAGGGCCCTATCGCTTTCCCAGGCAGATCTCTGGGAGCTCTCTGCCCGCTTATGAATGTATCTCTATCCTCATTTTGAATAAACCAAACACTTAATCATTGCCAAAGTCAACTTCTGGACCTGGACCTGGACCAGGGACTGACTGGCAGAACGTCAACTACTTTACTTAATTTATTGCCTACCAATTGCATTTGGCAGAGAGAGTGAGAGAGTGAGGCATCCTGCCTTGCTGCCTTCTGCCTTTGAAGATGTGGTAGTCCAGACCCAGAACCAGCACCATCCTCCGTCTCCTCTCGTAGCACGTCTGACAGTCGCCTGCTGACATTTTCGCCAGAATCAACACTGATTTGACATGACTTTTGTTGCCCCGGCCCAGCGGGCGCATGGACCAATCCCACTTTTGATCTCCTCCCAGCATCGGGCAGCAGGCACCAGGCAGCAGGCACCAGGCACCAGAGCTCTGCAGAGGTGCGTGCATTCGTTTAGAAGTTTATAAATAAACACATGGCACAGAGGCATGGACTGTGTGAGCAGGAGTGGAGAGGGGGCCAAATCAGGGGCAGGTGGAGGTACTGAAGCGTGGCAGGGGGCGGGCTTAGGGGAAACGATGGAATCAGGCAGCCAACCAGACCCAATTGGAGCTTGTGGAGGCGGTTTGTGTTCTAGTTTGTAGTTGAGTTGGTATTTTCGGTATTTTTTCAACAAATAATACTCTATTTTTCTTGTTTTTAAGTCAGTATTTAAGTGGAATAAAACTGGTATTTTTGGAAATTTATTAAAAAAATTATTAAAAATATTGAAATTAAAGAATGCCATTTATTTCCTATTTATAGAAATTTGCTGGTATTTTTAGTATTTCTATTATTTTTGGTATTAGTATAGAAATTTAAGAATGCCATTTTTTAGATTCTAAATAGCAATTCTGGTATTTTCAGTATTTTTTTGGAATTTCTGGTATTTTTCGTATTTACAAGATAAAAACAATATTTCGTTAGAAATACAATATTGGTATTGAAGAAATATTTTGGGTTCTTTATTGAGCTATTTATTTTGGTATTTTTTTTGGAAAAAATTAAAGTAAAATACTTAAAAATTAGAAATCTATTTTGTTGAGTGTACCTTAGCCTTTTTGGGTAATCAAAACTCCTAGAAATTGAGAGACTAAGCACTTGGCATGGTATTCCTCTTATTGCAACCAACAATCTTTGGTATTTTATGGTATTTTTGCCAAATATTTTTCTCTCATCTCTAGTGCATTTTTGAGTGCAGCATCTGGTGCATTCGCACTTGATTGGATTTGATAGCTGGCAATGTTAATGTGTAACGAAGTGCCTGGCCTGGCCTGGTTCTCGGGTCCCCAGGTTGTGAGGTCAGAAGCCACTCTCCACTCTCCTCCGACTCGTAGAAGGTTCTCCACACACTGTGGCACTTTGGCTCTGACTCTGACTCCGATTCCGACTTTGGACTGCATATTGCAAGTGCATTCATTTGGAAAATTGTTGCATGTTTTGCTAACTCAACTCGCTTCGAGATGTGTCTAGCCCCAACAGCAGCAACAGCAGAAGGAAGCCAGAAGAAGGAGCCCCAGTGCTCTCCTAGGGATTGTGTTTGCTTTACGGAATGGCTAGAGCAAATATTGCAAAAAGCAACAACAGTCTGGTCTTGGGTTTTATATTGAGTTTTTTCGGGGGGAATGAAATGAACATGTTTATAAATTTGTATTTATGTATTTGTGTTGCTTGATTAACTATAAATATTATGGCAGAAAGATGTTCCGAAAAGAAGAGAAGAGACTATTGTGACAGCCCACAGAAAATGGGAGTTGGAATGGCTTTAGATGGGAAAGAAAGATGAAAACGGAAGACAATTTCCAAGAATAAAAGGAAGGGTGTTTTCTTCCATTGTTAGAAATGGAGTTTTATTCCGCAACTTTATCTATATTTCTCCCATTTTAGTGCCATTTCTAGTATAATTATTCTAATTGAATTCGCAACAGAAATCAATAATCCGCTAACCCCCAACAAAACACACAAAGTCTGCTGGCAATCTTTATGTATTCCCCATTCTAATTCAACATCCAACAAATGTCCATTCCCCCCGCCCTTCTTGTGAGCAAAAGTTTTCTCTGCAACGTCTGGGAGGGGGGGAGGGGGAGGCCTTTGTGCCGTCCATTCGATGTCGTTGTCGCCAGAAGAGGAGGCCATATCATATCGAAATTTATGAACCGCTGACATGCCATGGCCATTGAAATTGGCCATAATCCTAAGCCACATGTCTCCGCTATGGCTTCATTAAAGCCCACTCTCTGGACTGGTACTACTGTTTGCCAGGAATCGTATGTAGCTTTTCCTTCGTATCGTTTCCTTGCCTTTCCTCTCTTTTCCTTTTACTTTAAAGACGACATAAAAATGTCAATATGCCTATTAATGAGCGGGAGATGGGAGCAGTAGATGATGATGACGATGATGATGATGGTAGGCAATCCAGCCAAGACTCCTTATGGGGCAAGAGATGATGCTGCTGCTGCCTTGCAGCATGTCCAGGCAGGCACCCCATGGTGCAAGAGCGAGAGGAGAACTCCAGCTGTGCCGCCTGCCTGCCCGCCTGTCCGCCTGCCCGCCTGTCCGCTGGCTGGTTGCAAAATGATGAGCCACATAAAAAATTGCCTTTCAATGTCAATTAAAATAAATTTAACCAAAACTGAAGAGTCGTGCACGACCCCCACATTCACCCCCAGTGGCCAGAGAGGTCTCCACAGATATTTACTATATATATATACATTTTGATTGATTCGTATGAGTGGCTGTCTTTGACTTTTGTGACTCGCAGAACGAATGAATGAGTGAATGGTTGGTTTGAATACTCACCAATATCGAAAGCCTTTGTGGTTGGCGTATTGAGCAGTAAGCAGCAGCATCCAATGGCAATCAGTAGGGCCAAGGGGCATCTTCTGGCGGTGGCATTGACTGTGGGGCAGGTTGATAATGTTGAGGGCTTGGTGGGGGAAAGGCACTGGCGGGAGAACATTTTACTGTTATGCTTCATTCTGCTGCGGAGAGAGCGAGCGGGATAGAGATCTGTAAAGGTAGGAAAAAAATAAAGAAAAAATTGTTAATTGAATTGATTTTAACCCCTAAACGGGTCTGTTAACCCTCAACCTTCTGTCTGTCTAGCTGTCTGTCTGTCATTCCTTCAATCTCTCAGTCTTTGACTGTTGTCTCTTCAATTAGAAAGCATCACTCGAGTGCTGCAACTCTGAATGAATCGGAAACTCAATTGATGGCCAAGGAAAATCTCTTTTCTTTCCTGCCATCATCGTCTCCATTGACTTTTCGCCTTGGCTTGGACTTGAATGAATGCAAAGTGAATGTGCGTGACGCCAACGACGACGACGACGAGAGCAGGCAGCACAATGTGGCAGCATGCCTCTGCCTCTGCCTCTGCCCCTGCCTCTTGCTTCCCTGCTCTCCCTGCTGCTCTGGCTGGGAGGATGACTTTGTGCTTTTCATTTAACATTATTTTGCAACAATTTTTGCTCCAAGAGTCAGACATGTGGCAAGAGCCAGGAGATGCCATAGAAAGCGGGCAAAAGCAAACATGTTCTCTGGCTCTGTGACTGCCCCTTGTGCCACACTCTGGCGTTGCTGCCACTGCTGCCGTTGCTGCCACTGCTGGTTATCCCATTCACCGATGTCTAAGCCAGTTTCCGCTTTAATTTAACGCTGGCTGGGCGAAAAGGAAAAACCAGAACACCCAGCAAACCCCCAGAACAGCCTCCCCCTGGCGCCCGTTGCCGCCAGCTGTTGGAGCAATTTAAGAGCAAAAGCTGCTGCAGGCAGGCAGGCTCCACCTCCCAGCCCCCCCTCCCCCTCCCCCCAAGAAATGTATTTAGTTTATGCAAAGCGTGCGGCACAAAAAACAAAACAAAACAAGAAAAAAAAGGGCAAAAGGTAGCGCCAGATGATGAACGTGAGTGTCGCAGGACACACACACACACACACACACACAGAGAGAGAGGACACCCGGCTCCGGCTCTGCCCCGACCCGACCAGTGAGCCGGCAAAAAGGACATCATCCCGACCGACCACCCCCCCACCCCTCCCACGTTTTCTGTTTAGTTTGCAAATTTCTTTTGATGTCTTTTAATTTTAATGAGTTGCAGGCAGGCAGGCGGCAGGCGGCAGGTTGTGGCAGTGGCAGAGGCAACCCTTAAGTAAAACTAATTAGAAGCGAAAGAGGGAGTGGCGGAGGCGCGGCACCTCCAAAAGGGTTAGAGAGAGAGAGAGTGCGAGCCTACACTCCATTTTGGCATTGTATTTTCCAGGTGCCCCCACCACATTCTTGTGTAATGAAAACCACTCGTATTACAAGATGCATGCCACACGGCCGCTCTCCGTGTGTTTCTGTGTCCCTGATTCCTATCTAATAAATGTGCTTCCAGCCCAGGAGGTTCCTGGTGCTCTGTGGCATGTCCTGGACATGCAAAAAAATCGTCTGCGTCATGAGGCAATTTGTCACGCAGCTGCTGCTTCTCAACTGCAGGGATACGGATACAGAGATACTTCGTAACGCCCCCTCATGTGAGTGGGGTGGGCGGAGCAGGGGGCAGGGAGCAGGAGCAGGAGAGTCTTGTCAATAACTCAGCGCTTAATTGCTCATCTCTCAATGTCCAGGGCATCCAGGGGATCCAACCCTATATCGAGTGGTCTCCGGATCTGGGCCGAACGGCAGGCCAACAAATTAGAAAATACCAGAGAAAAGCTGGCTCTCAAAGTTTCCACTTGCTGCTGCTGCCGCTGCCGCTGCTGCTGCTGCTGCAACCTGGCACACAATCTAGGTTAAATTAATAGTGACACTCGGCTCGGACTCGCAGCAAGTTCCACATGCCACATGGCTGCCTGCTGCACCTGGCGGCGATGCTTTGATGCCCCGCCGCGCCGCCTCTTAGCCTGTTCTTGGGGGCAGCTTCTTCTGCCTGCCTCATGCCTCTTGCACGCTGCTGTCTCTGTTTGTTTGGCTGCATTTTTCGTACGCGAATATTTCATAAATTGAAATGTACAGTTAGTTAATTACACGCTCAATTGGCTCTAAAAGAGTGGCATTAGCCAAACGTCCGTGTCCTCCAGACTCTGCGATTTCTTCGCATCGGCAATACAACTTTTAATGGTTGTCATAAAGAGATTTATCGCCTAATGGCCGGCTAGTGCTAATGCCAGAGAGCGGATCGCTGCGGCATGCCGCATGCCACATGGGGCGGAGTTTCAGTGCAGTTTTCGATGCGATTCCCGTGATCATTGGATGGTCAAGACGATGGTGTACAATTGAGAATTGTGATATAATGGTTGGGGGGGGCCTTGGGACCGAAAGACAGTCATAACTAATGGCATTGTGGGAATGAAATTATTCACTGGGAAGCATTTTATTGCTTTCTTACTGCAATTACTGCAATTTTCGCTCGAGAATCGTTGGGAGAGGCTATGCAAATAATCGATTATTATCGATAACTGAGAAGTTCGATGAAATATTGATTTGATAGTTTAAATGCATTTTTTAAAATGGCAAAGTCGTAGCGAAAAATGGTAAAAATTATCGATTTTTTATTGAAGTTATCGATAAATTTTAATTAAATTTGCTGATATGAAAAACAATGTAAAACTGTAATAAAAAAAATAAATTCAAAAAAAATTATATAAAAATAAAATAGGAAATTAAATAAAAAATTAAATTAACAACATTTGAATAAAAAAATATTAAATTAAATAAAAAGAAAAATTAAATAAAAAATAGATTATTTAATTTAATTATTGATATTTAATTTTCAGCTCTATTAAATATCGATATTGTGGCCTACACGATAGCTCTTTGAAAATCTCCGAAAAATAAAATACAAAGTTTCGATAATTATCGATAGCTGCATGACTAAGTTTCGATAAGATATCGGTAAAATATAAAAAAATTCTGATGATTGAAAAATCTCTAAGAATAAATGAATATCTATATTTTTAATTAAATTTTTGCTGGATTTTCGATACAAATACCAGCAAGCCGCTGATTAAACGAGATATTTCAGGCTTTTCTTGGTATTTATTAGGATATTCCCCTCACCCCTTAAATCTCCCTCCTTAAATGTAATCCAAATCTTTAATTTTCCCTCCGAAAATGCCCCGTCACACACACGCACAAGTCCAACGACCAATTTGGTGGCTAACTGGCGCTCATCCAGTGGCGGCCATCAATCAAAAAAGTTTCCATTTTAAATGTCAACACATTCTCACACACGAGGAACCCCCACAGAACCCTTCCACCCCATGCCCCACCCTTTTCTAGAGAGAACTTTCCCCCCCTGAAAACCCCTTCATTTGGGGAGTCTCTCCCTCTCTCTCCTTCTCCCTCTATCGAATAACTAAAACAAATTGCAGCCTGTGCGTTGCTTTGGAAATTTAAACATCAAATCTGTGCATGTTTTTCGGGGGGCGGACGGACTTCCTGATTAACTCGAAAAAAAACAACAATAATAACCGAAAAAACCCGACAACAAAAATAGAACCCATCCATGCAACACACTGGAATTGATTAATTGATGAGGCACACAGAATTTTCAATGGAATCTGGGAATCTGGAGCAAGCAAAAGCAGACATAGAGACATATAGATATATATATATGTGGATATAGAGGAGGCCACATGGCCCGATCCGAGACACAATTTGCATAAATCGAAACACAAAAAGCGAGTTGAATGCCGCTGCCATGGAAAATCGGGAGCAAAAGATATTTATCTTGGCTGGCAGAGAGGCAGAGAGTCAGCCTCTGGGGCTGTGGCTGTGGCAGGGACTGGGACTGGGACTGGGGCAACGCGTGGAGTGTTTGAATGAGTGTCAAATTAAATTGATCAATTAAGCAATTGACGTGGCTCGACATCGGCATCAGCATCAGCAGCAGCCTCAGCCTCAGCCCCAGCTGGGGATTCGTATTCTCGTATTTGTATTGGGAGTGGAGTGAAAAGTGCAAACCATGGAAGGGACTTGCCGCATCTGCAACACAAAACAAGTAACGCAAATTGTGGCAGGGAAACTGGGGAGGGAGAGGGGGTCCCTGCTCCTCCACTCCTCTTTCCAGTGACAATTTCTGTCAATTCAGCGGCGCTAATCAAGCAAGCGACAGCCAAGCCAAGCATTTAAATAGGGTTGAAGCAGCAGCAGCAGCAGCAGCAGAGAGAACTACTAGACAAATTGGCTGCGATTGCAAGTTAGTTAGAGAGAGAGTTTGAGTGGGGTGGGGTATGGGGTGTGTAAGCTTAAAGCCAAACGAACATGCGGGTAGGTGCCTCAGAGACTGAGACAGACAGCAAAAACCCACAGTCGACAGTCGACAGGCAACGTCATATAATCCATCAACTCCCGCAGACAGACAGACAGCTGCAGCTACAGCTACAGCTACAGCTCGGCAGCTCGGCAGCTCTGCAGCTCTGCAGCTCTAGAGCTACAGTGACGACTCGAATTTCCCCCTCAGTTGTAATCAAATCAAATGACAACGCCAGACAGGAGGAGCTGCAGCAGCAGCAGCAGCCCCATCATTGCAGAGGCAACTTTGTGTTGGCAGAAACGGAAGGGGCAACGGCAACACAGAAGCAACAAACTCCGAAGAGGAGCAGCAGGCAACCCCACAGCAGCAGAGGGAGGAGCAGCAGCAACCTCATGGCTCATGGCCGTGGGAGGATCTGTGGGTGGAAGGATCTGTGGATGTGGATGGGGATGGGGCCTCCGCCCTGTCTGCTCCATTGTCACATTTGATGGCCAACACTTTTGATGATTTAATAATGGCTTGTGTCCACGGCAGCCAAAGAGAAAGGACAGAAAGAACACGGGATTTAGTTGCATGGACAATGGAATACAATAGAGAGAGAGAAAGAGAGAGAGAGAGACACAGATTTCCTAATGAAAGAGCGACAGAAACCTTGACTTTCCCGGAACAATGGAAATCCAGAGGAAATCCCCATCGATACTGAGAGTCACAAGCATTCCATTTCCCTTTCTTTAAAGTCTCCTAGACGCTGCTTTCAATGGAACAAAATTTGCATAGCATTTCAGCAGTTGACAACTTTTTACTGTCTGTGGCATAAAAAAAAAAACAGGACGCTCCCCCTCCCACTCCCTGGATGTGTTTGTCTAGTATTTTTGACAGGCCTCGAGGAAACTCTGGAGGAAAGCTCTCGACTCTCGACTGTCTGTCTGCCACAGTCGAAAAAAAAGGAAACTCGAAAGAGTCTCCAAGTGGGGACAAAGTGGCTCCCGGCTGTCTCCAACAGGCAGGGGGTGGGCAGTACTTAAAGCCAGTTAAAGCCTCTGCATATTGATTTTCGACAGGACAGGAGACCCCCCCTCAAGTTCATTAAAGTCACATCAGTGGAGCAGGACCCTCCCCTCCCTGGTCCCACCGCCCCACCGAAAACCACAAATAGACACGGAGACGAGGAGGAAACAACAAACAAACGAAGCGCCCACAAATCAACGCCTAACCACAAGCTGTGGGCGGAGGGGGGGGGGAGGGGAGGCCAGTGGGTGTCCCGAAAAAAAGGCAATGCCGCCATTTTGTCTGTCCTTGCGACGAAAGTGGTGCGGGGGGGGAGGGACGAACCATTAAATATGCAAAAAGCAACATGCGAAAAAAAGAGTGTTGCATACTTTTAGTTGCTGCGTCAAACCGCAAAAAAAGGCAGCAAAACGAAGGACGAAAAAGAGGATAAAATAGCAGGAAAAATAGAGCGAAGCTTGGGATACCCAAAGATACCTCAAATATGATATAGAGTTCCGATTGTGATCAAATTAGGCCGAAAATCATTGAAGTTGTGGGTTGAAAATGGGAGCAAAAAGTGAAAATTTAAATCGGAAAATTAGTTACTCTACAAAATGTATTATAAATATAATACAAGTATATTTCTATGATTTTATTTTGATAGAAATTGATAACGAATTGTTTTATTTATTTATTTGTCTTTAATGGGTTAAGGAAAATCGCCTCTTCTGAGAGAAATTCAATAATCGATCAAGCTCTTTTTTTGTAGGGTATCAAAAACAGTCGAAAGCCAAGCAGAAACAGAAGCTCCTGAACAGGAAGCCGGAAAAATAAATAAAAGAAGCGCTGAAGAGAAGACCGTAGTACCACCGCTCTCTCCCCCCCTCTCTTCCGCTCTCTTTCTAGCTGTGTGTGTCTCTCGCTAGTCCTATTTCTCTCCCCCTCTTATCCTGGTGTCTCTCCTTGGCGAGCCATTCATTAGCATAGACATAGAGAAGCAATATTGAATTTCTATGTGGGAGAGTGAGAAGGGGGAGGAGAACGGTCTGGGGGCGGGTAACGAGAATGAGGGAGGCGTGTGAGGTCGCAAGGTTGCGAAAAAATGTTTCACGCTTTGGTAAGCTGAGGAAATCACAGCGAGGCACTGGAGTGGAAAGCAGGGAGAGAGAGGGGGGGAGGGAGCAAGGGGAGTAGAGTCACGAGTCCTGGGGACAGGACTCAAGCAGCGCCTGGGGATCAAATTAGTCGGGTTTTTTGTGAAAAGAATGCGGCAAATTCTAGACTTTTATGCATGATAAGTGGTGGGGACTCCAGAAAGGGGTTCTCGGGCCTAACGAGTGTGTATATGGTGGGAGGAGTGGTAAGGGGGTGTGTGGGGCTAAAAATGCGAGGAATATGAGCGGATAAAGTGCGAGGGAGTGGGGGGCAGTGGGGAGTGGGGGGCACGACCTCTGAAGTGGCAGAATGACAGTCGTCACATGTCTCGATAGACAAACAGGAAGTGGGGAGAAACGAGCAAGAGCAAGGATATTGACAGCCACAAGGATCCTAGAAGGGGTATGACATGGGAGGATGAAGCATAGAAGAATGATATACCGCCAGGGAATGTAAGGGATAGATAGGAAGCAGGAAGACAATTGAGAGAAAGAAGGAGAGAGAGAGGGTATAGAAGAGAGATATTTGAAAGGTGTTCCAAAGAGATTTTTGGGAAATATCAAATACAGTAAACGTTAACAAAGAAAATGGAAATGAAAACTGAACGTTATCCAAATAAAATCTCTATTATATAATGGATAAAGTATTGTAGAAATCAAGTTTCCATAAATACATAAACAATTCTATGGAAAACAGGAAGTACGGCTAAACTTTTCACAGAAATGCATTGAAATTTGAGTTTTAAACGCGGATCTATCAACAAATTATAATTCCCAAGAATTAAGGGCTTTAAATGGAAAAAAACCTTTAAAAAAACCTCCTTAAGCCTCCTTTATCTTTCAGTTTATACAAAATATTCCACACAATGATCCTTATATGAAAGGTCGTTAAATTACAGAACTCCTTAAGCCAGGAATAAATCAGAATATTTTTCTTTAAAAACTCTTTTTGTAAAAAATTCAAAAATCCCCAAAAAAATAAATCTGAGACGAAACCAAAACGAGAAACGCGGCTCTCCAGCCTCCAATTGAAGCCCAAAAAAAAAAGAAGTTGAAAGTAGATCCCCCAGGGGCTTTGTGTGGCAGCATGCAGGGGGCATGGCATCAAAGTGGATCTCTTCCCTCATCACCTCCCGCCACTGCCTGCTGCCTGCCTGGCCACTCATCTCAAACGTCAATTGAAGGAACTTCTTGCACAGCGCACGGCAACCAGGAACATCCTGTTGCCCGCTTTGTCTGCGGTTTGTCATCAGCCATGTGGCATCCACAATCCACAACAGCGTCGTGTGTGGGCCTGCTCTGCTCTGCTCTGCTCTGGAATTTTTATGAATTATAAGCGAGCCGAGTGGCTGCTTCTTCTTCGGCTCCAGCAATTTATGTAAAAATATTTTCAAAAAAGCAGCAGAATGTTTTTCGGTAAAGGAAAGATGGGAGGAGGGAGGAGGGAGGAGGGAGGATGACAGCCCAGCGACATTGACAATGGGGCAGAGGCGGTAGTAAGTGGCTGCCACAACTCGGGGCAACAACAAAGCGCTGATTGACAGGAAGGCAGCAGCGGCACACACAAAGGAGAGCGGAAAGGGTAAGGGAAGATGGGGGACAGACAGGACAGTCGTTAGGCCGATCAGCGGAGCGTAGCGGCCCAGGACATCGCATCACATGAGGAACTCTTCTCTCCCCAGTTCTCTCTCTCTCTCTCTCTCTCTCTATTGATTTTTGGGCATTCAAAAAGGGCTGGAGAGAGAGGTTGGCCAGGTTGGAGGTTGCAATTGCAGCTGCCAGTCGCGGCGGGCTCATTGTTTTTATGGCATGGCAGCAGACAAATTAGCAACGCTTGATTAATTTTTATGACGCGCACTGTAAGTGAAAGAAACAACAAAGACAGAGACATCCACCAAAGGAGGAGGTGGAAATCCGTAAAGTATCTGCAGGTGAAAGGAGTGGTGGTTCGGGGGGGGGGGGGCACCTCTTCTCAGAGATTTCATCATTTGTTGGTTTTTCCCACTCACAAATTACAGTTAATAATGGCAGTCCCCGTAGCTGGCAGAATAGTTGGAGAGACTCTGCCTCTTGCCACAATGTTGCACGTGTGCGTCATTATTTGTGACTTATTGAAATGCAGGCATGTTTGGCTGCAACGCTCGTACTTGCAACCGAATAAACAATTGTGTCATATGTACGCTTGCCCCATTTGGTGGAGCGGTTCTTTTAATGGCACCCGGAACAACCGGCGCGGTGCGGCTCTGATGAAAACAGAAAACAAAAAACAGAAAACAGAAGAAAAAAAAACCTTTCATTCCGGGCTTTTTGGGTTTTGGTTTCGGCTGCGCTTTGCGGGTTTTGTGGTAATAAAACGCTTGTCTTTTTTGGGCTGCTGCTGCTGCTGTTTGTGCCCCTCCTGCCACTGCCACTGCCCCTGCCCCTTTTGCTGTTGTTGCTGCTGCTGTTGCAGGAAGTCCACAAAAGCTTTTTATTAGCTTCGGGCTTAAACCGAGACTTCAATGGAGAGTAATGGACATTAAACGAATGAGTTGCCAAAGTCATTTACGGCAACGGGTGGGGGGTGGGGGGGCTGTTTACTTGCGATTGAAGTTCTGGCTAAAATATAGTTTTGATTGAAGGGAATTAACGGGGAGAATGACAAGTTTTTGATAGGGGAAAACTACCAAGGGAATGGGATATTAGGGGCTTGAAGAGCATTTAAGTAAAGAAGATACAAAAAAGATATCTAGAAGTATCAAAAGATACTTTTAAAAACTAAAAATCAGAAATTATCAATTATTTTTATTATTGAACACTATTAACTTTCTGTATTTCTTTATATCCATTCGAGTATCTTTTCAGCCTCTTATTTCTCGTAAAATTGCGCTGGAAGTATCTCAAGATACTTTTTATAATTAAGAATCTTTGAGAATCCAAGTCAGGTTGAAAACTTTACTGTAATATGGTTTTATGATTTTACGTACATCAATTCATTCATTCGTTACTCAAAAAGAAATCTAAAAGTATCTTAAGATACATTCTGTAATTAAAAATTACAGAAGATCGAAAAAAAACCTTAGAGTATCTTATTGGACCATTTTTCTAAAAAAAATAGGGCTGGGAGTATCTAAAGATACTTTTTTTATTAAAAATTACATCTTGAACATTTTTGGGGAATTTTTTTGAATGGTTTTATACATTAAAATGTACAATTTTATGATTTCAGACTCTGTTTTTATTCCAAGATATTTCTGGCAGTATATTAAGATACTTTTTCGAATTGAAAGCTGTGACTATGGGTATCAAAACCTTGTTATGGTATTAGAAAACTATCAGGGAGTGGAATTTTATAGGTTGCATTAGAGTACCTTTTCAAGCTCTTTTTTTAAACAAAATCCTTTCTGAATGTATCTTTTACCTATTGAGAGTATCTTTTACCCTACCTAACTACTTTCCTTGAGTGGTTCTTCGTATTAACCCCTCTAGAAACCCATTTTCCAGCTCGTTTCCTCTCTTAACCCCTTTCATCTCTCTCACAACATTCGGCACTTAACCCTTTCTCTCTCCCTCTCTCTCTCTCTCTCTCTCTGGAAAAACAACAGCCCATCAGAGGAGCATCAGATGCTCTAATTACGCAAACATGTTGGCCATTTGGATGGCAATAGCAACCCTCTCTTTGTGGCAGTGAAAACCCCTCCTCTTAGTGGCAGTGAAAACCCTCTTTTCCCGCAGTGAAACCTCTCTAGAGTGGACTCCCCAGCGAATGACAAGTTTTATTCCCAAACATTTTCGACACCTGGCGTGGCGCGTGTGTGTGTGTGGCATGCCCCTAGGGATCGCCGCTGCAGGGAATGGGAATGGGAATGGAAATGACTAAATGGAACACATTTTGAGCCGTCTTTGGCTATCGGGAAAAAACGTGTTGACTGCTGAACAATTACATTGCATGTATGACAGAACTTTGTCAGCAGCGGAACACCAGAGGAGTGGACCTTTGATTAATGATTAAAGGGAAATGCATATGTGGCATACAACCCACCCACACCCGCGCCCCCGCCCCTCGCCCCCGCCCTGTCTATTGCCCTGCAGTTTGGCAACTTAGAACTTAATTACCAAACCAAATTTTATACAAAATAACAGAAAATCTTCCCGCATTTCACGATGGATTTGATGGGTAGGGCAGAGGCCTTTGGGCCTCGGGCCTCGGGCTTCGGCCTGGGGGCTTGGCTCCGACCCTGAGCCCATTGCAGCGTCAGATCGGGGCTAATGATGCCCCATTGTCTTGTGATGCGTAAAAATGCCAGCGATGAGGCCTCCGAAGTCCACTAATTTCTGGCTGGAAGCCGCAGCGACTTGCTTGAATGCCTCTCCTCCTCTGCAGATCAGACAAAGGCGAGGAGGCAAATGCGGGAAGTCGTCAACGCAGTGGCAGCGGCAGCGACGATTCATTTCCGCTCTGAGCAGGGGCATGCAACAAATTTAATATGTTTGTCTGGAGTCGTCTCGGGAGTTCTCGGGAGTTTTATTCTTTCCCTGATCGCAATTTTGCGCAGTGAACTGTAACCGGGAGTTAATTAGCTCAACGAAATCGTCACCATAATAGTCCGCAGTCGTATCTAGGGGCCACTCCAAGGGGCATGCATTTACATAGAGAGAGAGAGGGAGGGAGAGGGAGAGGGAGAGGGCCACGATGAGGGTCAAGACTTTCAGAAAGGAAGCCAAGCAGGAAATCTTAATGTTTTGTGTGGTCTTTTCCTTTGGGCATGAAAAGGGTTCCATGTTGCGGTTGCAAGAGATCTGAGATTGTGGTGCGATAAAAGATACAAAAGATACAGAAAGATAGGGATACACGGAAGCGTAGATAGATTTATTGGAAATCACATTTCATTGTAAATTGTTTTGTGGGGATTTTTCCTGCATTTAATTTGTGTGTTTTAAATGATTTTTCCCTCTCCTTCCACTTTTCCTGGTGTTTTTTCCATTCGAACTTCTTGACAGCTTGAAATATTTGAGATACTTTAACACACAGCTTTTCCCCGCTTTTCTTTCCTCAAGCTAATTAAGCGCCTTGGCAGCGGTGGAAAATGGAATGAAAATGTAAGGGAAAAACTGTTGAAAACCTCAAGATTCTGAGGGACCTGGCGCCAAGTCATTACACGAGAAAAACAAAAAGTTCTCAGCAACATGCCAAGTGGCAGATACAAAGATACATTTCACACATAGATACATTTCGGTCCAATTTTCAGGGGCGCCACCACTTGAGGCACAAGTACAAAAGCAGCCGCACGACTGAAAATTATTTTACAATTTAACACAAAAATAAAAAACAGAAAAAAACCCAAAGAAGAACCCAATAAAAAAACTAAAAAAAAAGAGAAAAAATAAAAGAAGGAAAAACTAGAGCCAGAACACAGACCCAAAGAATTATTTCACCTTGTGGCAGGGCTCCTCGAGTGCCGGCCAGAAGGTCTTTTTGTGGAAAATTGTGGCACCTGTGCGGTTTGTGCCGCCGCCTGTGTATCTTCAGATGTATCTGTAGCTGTGGCTGTGACTGTGGCTGTGGCTTTGCCCCCTGTATCTTTTGCCTGTGCCCCTCTGGGTGCCCCTATCTTTGCCTTGGTATCTGTGCTGCCCCTGCGGTCCCTCTCTCTCTCTCTCTGTCTCTGTGTCTTTTTTTGAGGCAAACAAATAAACTTGCGGCCAAGTTATGACAGTCGACTCCTGCTACTGCTGCCACATCAAAGGGGGGGCGGAGGGGTGTTCCACAGGAAACATTATTCTTAGTTAGATGCTAATTAATTAGAAGACGCGGAGGAGTAGGAAGGTGCCCCAAACAGAATTCAGTGGCAACACCACCGCTGCCACCGCTGCCACCGCTGCCACTGCTGCGGCATGTGGGAGGAGACACAAGACAAGATGTTGTCGAACCAGTAGTCGCACCACTGCCCCTGCCACACTGCCACACAGCCACACTGCCGCACCATGCTGTGAATGCAGTCGAGAATGACATTTATTTTATTTTATTTTTTTTTTTTTTGGGTGCTGTTTTTCCTGTGGCCAGAGCGGTACATTTCTTGACAGGTATAAATTCTGTTGATTGTGGTTTTCGTCAGCGCCAGCCAGTGAGGAAAAATGGAGCCACAGAACTGAGGTTGCAGATGGAGGAGAGGGAGGAGCAATCATTATTTAGGAGAAATTATAATACATTTAAGAATTTCCATTTGTATTTTTATGGAAAATGTCCACAAATTGAATGTTTTTGCTGGCCTAAAATTGTTTGAAATTGCTTTAATAAAAGATTACGACATTTAATCAAGGATTTACTCATACAGACTGAGCCTCAAGTTTTATTTAATCAATTTATAAATGGAAAATATCTTTGGAAATACATTTAATCAAATTTTATATTGTTTTCTCTTTGTTATTTTCTTTTCTTTGAATTTAAATTAATTATTGAACTAGAAAAAAAGCCGAAAATCCATCATTGTTTCATTTGGAAACTATTCTTCTCTTGCAACCTCTTGAAAATCGAATTATTTGATACTTTTGAAGCTTAAGAATTTCGTATAAAAGCATAATAATTAAATCAATCAAATATCATCAATCATTTGGCAAATGAAATATTCATACAAGCCGCAAACATGAATAAACCACAAATTAAAGCCGCACAAACGACCCACAACTGGTGCCACAAGAATGGAGTTTTTTCTTAGATTATAACAATGATTGGGGGCGCCCCAAATGGCGCTTGAGGCGGAGATGCTTCGCCGCGCCGCGTCTCGCCCGCTGCCAACTTGTTTACACAAATTTTAATTGGTGTAATTATGATTTTTACACGAAATTAATTATGCATGCGCCCCCCCCCCGTTCGCGAGCCCACGACTGCGGCACTGCATCTTTCCATCTTTCCATCTCTGTGCAGACGAACGAACAAGTATCTGGCGGATGCCCGAATGCCTGACTGCCTGACTGCCTCAATCTCTTAATTCAGTTTCTAAACAATTTTCAAAGTGAGTGAGACTCATTAAAGATATTTACAACAGAAAAAAGAGAGGAAGAATGATATCTGGGTGGAATTTTAATTACCTCTCGAATCTCAAAGCAAACAGGGAAATTATGAAATAGAGAGAGAGGGAGAGGGAGAGAGAGCTAGAGGAACCACAAAAGTATCTACCAAAAGTGTAAAGTTGCCAAAGAACTGCATCTGGCAGATAACAATCTCGTATCTTTTCGAGGGGAAAGATCTTTCTCCACACACACACACACACACACACACACACACAGCAAAGAAAAGATTCTTTCTCTTTCTTTGTCGCATTTTTATGACCGCTGCCGCTCTGCTGATGAGGCGCAGGCTGCCGCCGCTTCGTATCTCGTATCTATAAGATACAGCAGGTTATTTTGATTAGCCCGAGATGTTGACAGTTTGACTTTTTCTTAATTTGTTGTTTAATTAATGTGTTTTGCTGGGGAGAGTGGGGAAAACACACTGGAAAATGGGTTAGATATGCGGAGAATGTGTGGGGAATGCGTCAGGCGATAAGATTTAACCTTTGGTGGCATGTGGCACCCTCTACGAAGCACAAACATCCGCTGTTTACAACTTTTTAAATCGGGAAGAGACCACAGTTTCCACAGTTTCTGGGGATTTCCCTGAAAATGTTTCATTTATTTAGGGAAATTTCAGCGATGCTTGTGGCAACAATGCTTGGTGCAATTTATTCTGATATTATTTCGATGGGAATTCTATCAAATCTTTTTCCGATTAAAGATTAAAAAAAAACCTACTGGATACAAAATGTAATTTTTAATTTATTTTGTATCTTTTATTAATATTTTTTATTCTTTATTTCTAAGTTTCTTCTGCTAGAACTCCACAAAAATCTTTCAGTGAATTCCAATTAATTTTTCCTTTAAAAAACAAAACCCCTAAAATCCTACCTTTTGGTAAAATAAAACATTTCCCGGCTTATTTATTCCACATCTGCTTTTGTTTTACTTTCACTATTTCTTGGCCAAAAACAACTTCTTAATTGAAATATATTTCCAGTAAAAACACATTTCCCTCCCCCCCTCTAAATGCTTTAATTCCTTCTGTTTTCCCTCGGCAAAAAATGACTCAAAGTTCTGCCAGCAAAAACATTTATTGCCAGTTTGTTTTTCTGGTTTTAAGTGCCCGATCTTGGCTAAATAAATTTAAGCCAATTTGATAAAGAAACTTGTTTCCGTTCCGTCTTGGCTGTTTCCTAATTGATTATTTGCTGCCGTTATTTATGCACCCGATACTCGCTTTTATTTATGCAATTTGTTTATTTATCTTTTGTTTCTTTTTTCGGATTAATTTACATAATCGACTTTGGGTTTTTTTGCCACACAAGGAGACAATTGTTTTTTAATTATTTTCTGCTGAGATTGATTTGGAGTAAATAACGGGTAATTTAGGGATTATTCTGTAAGTTTTCTTCTTTTGATTGCTGATTTTTCTTCTCTCCATTCCGATGCCTTTCACCAATTCTACGACCACGAACAGCTTTCCCACAAAGTAGTTTTCTTTCTGCCACTCACCTAAAGATTTTTCTTGATTTCGGCTGAAAGATATATCTTTATTTTTCCCAAGAGAATATCTTCCGATTGTAATCCTCAGTTTTGTTGCACAATTTTCGTGGGGGTTGTATGGGTTTTTCCACTTGCACTAAAACACTCAAAAATTTTAAATGCAAAATAAATGCAATTTCACACTGCACGCTGCACGCTGCACGTTGCACGCACTCGAAAGATGTTGTATCTTTTGTGGGATCTCTGGTTTGGTTTTAGGATATGTTTGGCCCTTCTATGTGGCACCATTCACGCACTTTGCCCCGCATTGATGGCGACGCCAAAAGCACAGTTGCCGCATTTTTAAACACTCTTTTATTCCGATATTCCTGCCTCCGATTCGATGCGTTGCGTTGCGTTGCGATTTGGTTCGATCTCTGTGGCAGACAGAAACACTCGCGATACGCGCGCGAATCTCCGTTTTCCGAAACTGCGATTCGTCGTTTACCGTACGATACGACCTGCAAGAAGCGTTGTTGTTGCCACGGGCGCTGGGATGAGTCTGAAACGCCGTGCGACTGGAAACCGCGGCGGCCCGCTGTTCGCTGCTTGCCTTGGCTGCGACGTCGACGTCGACTGAGCGGCTCTCTGGGCTGAGAGCTGAGTGCTGAGTACTGAGGATTGTGTGTTGAGGGATGCCTTTCGGTCGACGGTCGGTCGGTGGCTTTCGATTCTTGTAACGCGCCGAGCGAAGGTTGACGAGCGATTGAATGGAACGAGCGATGTAAACCCGCAAAGGAGCCCCGTATCCACGACGACGACGACGACGGCAGGCAGCGGCAGCGGCAGCGAACGACCAGCGAGGCATGTGGCATGTAAAAACCGAACGAACGGCAATTGCTGTGCCTGCCTGTGTGTTGGTGCTGGTGGTCTTGTGGATGGTAAGAGAGGTGGCTGGGCAGAGTGGGTGGGAGGAGTGCAGCGAGAGAGGGCAGAAAGAGAATGAAAGAGCGGCGTTTCGTTGAGTTTTTCATATGGTGCTCTCTCTCTCTCTCTTTGGAGTTGGTTCTCTCTTTTGTGGGTTCTATTTGGTTGGGAAAATCTCTTTATGGAGTTTGCGGTAAAGGTATCTTGTAACTTGTAAATTTGGATTTATTTATATTTATATTAAATACATTTTCAGATCAATTTGGGAATATTTTTATTTATTATTAATTTCTTTATTTATTGGGAATTTTTAATCTAATTTTTACTATAATTAAACCCCTATAATAAATCCCCTTCGTAGTTGGTCGCGGAATCACATACCTGCCCCATCATATACACCTGTGCAACTCCCAATTAAGTGGCATTTGCCACTCCATTTGTCTCTTTCTCTGCCCGCTCTTCAGCCACAAATTTCTCTCTTGCTAAATGTTGTATAAGAGTTTCCATTGCCATTTGTATCTTGAGCGGAACATTTGAAATTTAAGCGAAACAAAACAAAAGAGCGAAATGTTTGTAACTGTTGATTTTGTTTTTACTTTCCTTGAGATACATTTTCGCCAAGTAAATAAATTTTAGGCAAATTTTTGCCTGGCGGACGACGCTGATGAATTTCCAATAATTGCCGTTCGCATTAATCAAGATATTCACACACTCGGCGAGATTTGAGATACAAGATACAAGCGGAGAAGATAGAGATACATTCGCCTGCCGCGTGCGTAACGCGCCGCAACTTGTCATAATGTGGCATTATGGTCGGATTTAGTCCCCCCCCCCCCAGAGAGGAGGAGGGGAGGGAGGAGCGAAGAGAAGGAACGCCGATCTTGTCGATGATTTATGGAACGCTTCGGTTTGTTTGCGCGATATAAAACTCTCCTACGATAGAGTCTGTAACGGCTAGGGGAGGGGTGGGAGCGGTGAGGGGGGCAGGGGTAGTGGAACGTGGTATGAGAGTGAGAGTGTGAGGGGTGGGGGGCGGCACTTGTAGATGGTATCGGGAGTGTATGCGGTTTATGGTCTCTCGCCTGCCTCGTTTTTTGATTGATTGGTCGGCTCGCACTTGGCGATTGGGAAGGGGGTGCCTGGCTGGTGGTGTGGTGGGGGGGGGGACCGCGATACTCGTGTGTCGCGTTACTTTCGAATGTTTTCTGACTTGGTGACACAGTTTTCAATAGAGCTGCCCTGCCCTGCCATGAATACTCGTATTTCGAGTGTTTCCGCGGCTAATCTGCTTAATCCATACAGCGTTTCCAATGTGTGACCTCATAAGGTGTGTGATCGGTAAGGGTTTTCCATGTAGATGCATATGTGAGTGGAGTTCGGATCTATTGAGAGTGCCTACAAATGCTGGAGCTGGTATTTATTGAAGACAGTAGCTACTGGAGAGGTAGATGTGGTTTTAGCCATGGGCTATGATTGCCAAAGGCTTTACTTGGATAAATAGAGGCGGTACATGAAGGGTAAAAGAGTATTTATGGGTTGACCAAAGAACAGCAACTTTTTCAGGTGATATGTATAAACTATGTACATATGTATGTATGTACATTTGCATTTTTGTGTGTTTCCCCGTATGATATTCCAGATAAGAAGATGGCAATCTTGGGCTCTTAATATTCTAGATGAAATAGTATTTGATCTAGAAACTCCAATTCTTTACTTTGCTGCCTTTGGTGCTATTGTTTTTTAATTTTATTTATTTATTTATTTTATTTATTTAATTATTTATTTCATACTGTAACCTAAAGCTACAATTTTTTTATTTTTTTTATTGCGCTAGTCCCTTAAGTTTTATAGATCATTTGGGAGAGTATCGTATAAAAACTAATACTTATACATTAAAATTTTGACAAAAGTGCTTTTAAAGTAGGTGTTTTTTTTTACATTTTTGTTTTATATTATGTTTTTATTTTTTTTTTAATTTTGTATGTTTTCTATTAATGATTATGAGTTTATTTATTTTAATAATTATGTATCACAAATTTTTTAAACATGTTTTAATTTTAATTTGAAATTTAATTTAACTGCTAACTGATGTAAGGTAACGGGAAAGATTGATCCATTGAAGAAGCACTGCCTCTTCGAGCAAAGCATTTGAATTTGCGGTCATAATTAATTTCCTTCACACTTTTCCTTTTTCCCCTTTAAACAGCATCGCACTTGGATGTGGTTTGACCAAACGATTGGTAACAATAAATACCTAAATAATATACTACTTTGATTCTGGAAGTATTTTCTATCGAAAATAACCTAGAGTTGCTTAGAGTTTCAACAAGTTGAAAAAATACAAAAGGTGCATTTTATCGGATAACTTTATTCATGGTGGAAACTACCACCCATTTATTCAATTAAAAAAGTTATTCCATACAATTTGCTTCACAAATCTCCTTTAAAGGGAAACGATTTTCATTGCCACCGCATCCGCCATAATTAAAAAACACGCAAGTTGTTCCATTGTAGGACCAACTGGGCCTGATCGCCAGACAGGCCGCATTTCCAAATCCATTTTTGGAATGTGGAAGTTCACAAATGGCTGTAGAAATGAAAGGATATACTTCAGTTAAACGAAAGTATGAGATCTCAAGAGGACAGACGGTTCTTCAGGCCCAAGGAACTGTCCACGAAGGCAGCGAGGACAACCAGCAGCAGCAAGAACTTCATTATAATGCGATTTCCGAGAACTTAAAGCTAACAGAGAGAAGTGTAAACTGAGCTACACCTAGGGAACGGTTGCACAATTTATACAAAATTACAATTACGCTGTAACAACACCGTAACCGACCCTCAGCCAACCCTTAACCTATACGATCAACGTGTTTGGTTCCGGTTTAATGGCAGGTATTGCCGTTCGGTTCGTTTTACCATTAAAAACTGTCACAAATACAGATTTTTGGTAGGGGAAACAACTAATATTTTATTTGGAACGGGACAAAATTAACGAATAAAAGGCTCCACCTTGGCCGTTTATCCATCGACTTCAACAACCGATACCTTAATCGACGCCTAATTAATGTACCTATCTAAAACCGAAAATTCAGCTTAAGAAATATTTTTGTTCGACTTTTCCCTGAGTTTTCAAAGTCAACATTTCGATCAAATATATCGCAAAAAATAATCAAATTTTAATTTGAAGGCGCAATAACTTGCAGACGGTAAGCTGCAGTAAATAAAATGTATAGCTTCATATATCACCTATTCAGAACTGCAAAGTTGAATACAGCCAGATGTAAGATGCTTTAGTTATCTGAAAAAAATGAACTACCTCTGACCAAAAACATAAAAGTTTTTAAAAAATTCTTTAAAAAAAAAACCATAAAAAAAAAGATAATTGCTTAAAAATTGTTAAATCCCCAAATCTATCAGAAAAAGTTAGTTTTGTAGAGTAGTGTAATTAGAGTTTTCAAATTATCTTCTGCTTTTAGTCAGAACTTTAGTGATTTCCTACATAGATACAATCCTTGAAAATGTGTGCACAACTTCTTAAAATTCCCCATCGAATCCTTTGGTAAACATCGATCGACTGATATTGTTCAAACAATTCTTCAGTTAACGAACCAATTCGTACATCCTACAAACAAATATCTTCTTCCCAGAACAAACAAACGATCCCATAGCAATCCAAACCATCCCGCGACACAATCTTGTCCTTGTCCATGGACGGACGGGGACGTCTGCCAGCAACTCACACAAACTGACAGCTAAATATGAAGAGCAAACAAATGCTGTGCTAATCGCAATCTGGCTGATAAATTTATCGAATGCTCCTGCGCCTCCTCCTGCTCCTCGAAGGCGCTGTGTAAATATTCACTCAATGATAAGACGAACGACCGACCGACCGATCGACCGACAGTCTTCTGCAGTCCACCGACAATTTGTATATTTATCTGCTTGCTGGCTTGCAGGCCTGATTGCATTTTTGTGTAAATTCCCGCAGCCATAACCATTCTCCACCCTCTCTCCTCTCTCTCCACTCTCTGCACTCTCTGCACTCTCTCTGGCTCGCTGACAGGCAAACATTCTCGACTGCAAGACAGACAGGCAGCGCGCAGGCGCAACAGTTTTGTTCGCCGAAGAGTTATTGAATGAAGTCGGCTGTCGGCTGTCGGCTGTTCGGCTGTTTGTTTGCATAAATGATAAATGGCTAATTGATAAGAATAGACATAGGCCAAGAGAGACAACAGACAACAGAAAGAGAGAGACATTATACCATTTCCTGTAGATAGAGTGTAGAGTTTTGTATAGCAGTAAGGCTTCCTTTAAAAAATTTCTCATAAGTGAAAGGATTATAGAACTGGAACATGTGTATATGGAATAGGTAGAAATTTGATGCCCTTTTCAACCTATGACCAAAGACAATTTAAATAGATTTTATTCCACCATGAAATAGAGAGATGCCTCTTTTTTCTCCTTGCCTCTCGAATTGCCTGCCACCTCGGGATCTCCCTGCATCACCTTTCCTCTGCCTTTAGTTCTAACTCAAAACTAACGAAGTTTTATCCGCATCCGCATCCCATTCCATTCCACTGATACACTTTAACAGCAACAACAACATCTCTTGGAGACCTGCCTTTAACGCGTGCCAACTTCAGAAGTTTCCAGAAGTTTGCCTCCGCGAACCGCGCCCCCATGCCGCACCCCGCAAACTGCACCCCGCACCTCAGACTGTTGCTACCTTCCGCTTACATCAAATCAATTGCCTCCTCGAATGATGCCGCCCCTCAGCATTCGCCTCACGTACACGCATATCAATTGTTACTGCTTCGAGGGCTCTGGCAAATGATGGGCCCAGCCAGCCAGCCAGCCAGCCACTGAATGGAATGAATGAAATGAATGGATGGAATGGAATGGATGGCATGAATGTGAGTGAGTGACGGGTTGCCTGCTTTGGCTGTAAGCTTGTCTTAACTTTGGCTTCGACAGGCACAACTGCTGCTGCTGCTGCTGCCTGTCTGTATATGATATGGATTCTATATATGCATATTGACTGGTCTCCCTCCCTCCCTGCTAGCCAGCCAGCCAGCCAGCCAGCCGTATCTGTGGTATCTGTTGATTTTGCTACGAAATATGCTGCAAAAGTTTCGGAACAGAGAACAAATGTGTGGGAAATCCATTAAGTAACTCCCAGCAACAACCGGATCTAAGCTCTGGGCCAAAACTCGTACCTTTTTTGCTAATCCTAAACCAATTTGAGACTCAACACATAACTGACAGGCAGTAGTAGGTTCCCTTACCGGCTAAAACACTCGCCAATGAATGAACTTTGCTGCAGATCAGATTTTTAAAAGCAATTTTCCACTCATCAAGTGGGGCAGAGTGGTGACAGCTACAGCTACAGCCACAGCCTTTCATCCTTTGGGGGCAGACAGACATCTCCTAGCTAGCCACACACCCCATCTTCTGCCCAACTTGCAACTTCAACTTCGTTCTCCCCCTCCCCGCTCCCCGATCCCCGCTCCCCCTTTTTATAGCCAATGCTCGTTTCGACTACTTGCTAATCCCTCAAGCGCATCAGCAGCAGAAACAGAACCGAACCGAACAGAACAAAACCGAAACCGAAACAGAAACTGAAACAGCAGCCAAAATGTTCCAGAAAGTAAGTCAAATTCTCTTCTTTCCCCTACCCCTCCCACTCCCCCTACCCTTTTCCGTTTTCCTTCTTTTTTTTCTGCTGTTTTCTGGCTTGTTCTGGGCTTCTGTTCCTAAGCTCGTTGATGTGTTAATTGACCAAAATTTCGTACACACTAGTAGCTGGAGGGGCCACATGGCTGGCTGTTTCTGAAGAGCGGTGGCGGCGGCGGCGGAGAGGAAGGGGGTGTAGTTGGGCAGTGGGCAGGGCCAACTGTAATGGAAACTCCAGCAGAGAGAGAGATAGAGCGAGGTAGATGAGGATGGTCGATATTAAATCCCTGTAAAACTTAATTAGAAATTCCATTTTTGGCTTTTGAGAGCATTACACGTGACGCGTTACCAATTATCGACTAGACTGCACTCCGGCTCGGGTTCGGGCTCTGCTTCTGGTTCTAGCTCTCTCTCTCTCTCTTTCTCTGGTTTTTGGCTTTTCGATTTCGATTCGATTCGCCTCGATTCTGATGCTGATGCGAAAACTGTTGCATCTACTGAACGAACGAACGAACGAACGGGTACGGAACTGTATGGTCGGTCCGGTCCGGTCCGGAACGGTCCGGTCGTCTGTTCCTGAACGAGGGCACTGCTTTCTGGCTATCCGGCTATCTGGCTATCTGGCTATCCGTAGAGCGTTAAGCTGCTGTACACATCGCCAATTAAAAATGCCTTTTGAATGGGCCAGTCGCAAAACGGATGATGGCAGGGGGCAAAAAAAAAAAGAACCAGAAGGAAAAAAAATATAGAGCAGCTATAACATTTACCTGGCCTTAACAGGATAACTGCCGGAAAACAGTTATTGTGCAAATGAATGGAGATGGGCATGTGAGTCACGAAGGATCTAGAGGGATTTCCCTTTCGCTTTTGGAACTTTTGTAGCTACAAATTACTTATATATCATGGATATATCTGCACAACTTCCTTAATTTGGAATGTTTTTAACAGCTAACGATTATTTTATCAAGATCTCAGCAAAATATTCTTTTTCTTTAAATTTCGTTAATTTGTACGGAAATTATCGATAATTTACATAATATCGATTATAAATCGATCTCTCATATCGATATTTTATACGAAAGATCTATGAAAAATGCTTCTGGAAACATATTTCATTCACATTCTTAGCTTATTTCTAAAATTATCGCTATTTAGCATAATACCGAATATTAATCGATCTTTTTTATCGATATTTTATACTAAAGATAAATGAAAAATGTTTTGAAACATATTTTATTGAAATTTTTGGTTTATTTCTGAAATTATCGGAAATTAAGAAAAATTCAAATTTATTGCATTTCAATATTATCGATAACTTAAGCGATATTTATTATAAATCGATTCTTTTTGCATCCTTAAAAATGCAGCATAGGATTCGCCCATCAAGATATGATGATTCCATATATATTCCGACTTTAACCTACATTGTCAAATGATATCCTTGTCTGAATCACGCTCTCATCTCCATCGGTTTGGGCCACTAACGGTAAACGCAGCACGACTGCACGTACAGCTGCAGCGGAAATGCGTTTGCAAAATGGCGCCGACGTGCGTGCTAATGAACGTTCTACGGGAACGTTTGCACGTCAGATCCTACGACCAGGCCCCGGTAACCAGGCATCCAGGCAGCCAGCCAGCCAGCCAGTCATCCAGTCAGCAGGATAGCAGGCCAACAAACAAAATGATGGCTCGGTCAGGCACGGCATCAATGTTAATTCGCCAAAGCAGATGCCAGATGACCCCCAGTGCCACACCCACCCGCCGACAGCACCCCACAGCACCCAATTCAATCGCCACCCACAGCCACCCAGAGCACAGCCCTCTGCCAGTTGTCTATTGAAAAATCACAGGCCTGAAATTGAACACATTTTGTCCATTTTGTGGTTTTGTTGCAACAGCAACAGAAACAGAGATGTGGCAGGAGTAGGGATCAGGAGGAGGCAACAGGCAACAATTGAAGCCGTGCCCAGTCCAGTTTTTGGGGGGTGGGGGGGTATATTTTGGAGGATTTGTTTAGTATGCAAGGCGGCGAAACGTTAACGTAAAACGCAAACGCACTGCAAAATTTGAGCACTGCGAATGCGATGGGGGAGGGTATTACGTTGGGTGGTTTTTTTGGAGGGGGGGGAGGATGGAATAATGACAGTCAACTGTCAGAACTTCAAATGCATGAGCGGCATGATGAACATCAGAAGCCATTAGGTGAAGGCCCAGCCACCAACATCTGCTCTGCGGTTATCTGTTGGCCAGAAATTTTGGTTTGGAAATTTCAAAGGAAATTAGTAGAGAATAAATGAGACAGATTATGCTGGAATAAGGGCTATAATTTGCCACGTAAATATCAATTAAAATCGGCGAAAAATATATCTAAAGACTACCCTCTTGTACCTATCGAAAACTGTTTCTTGCAACATGCCACACAGACATTATCATGGCAATATCCGTTTAAAAAATTTAATATTTAAATATTACATTGCAATATTATTACTGAGAGAGATTATGCTGGAAAAGGGGCTATAATTTTCCAGGGAAATATCAATTAAAATCGGCAAACAATATATCGAAAGAGTTCCCCCTTTCGCCTATCGAAAACTCAAGTTTCTTGCCACATGCCTCAGACATGAATCATCAAAAGACGGCGTTCCATGGCAATATCCCTTTAAAAAATTTAAATATTATTACAGTAAAGCCTGTAATGTAACGACTTGACGGACACTTCAGGGGCACTAGAGACGCGTCGCTCTAAATGGTCGACAGCTGTCGTAAAATGTCGATGGCATTATATATATTTTTGCAATTAAATAAAAATGTCGTAAAACGGTGCCACTGCCTCCTCCTCCTCCTCCTACTCCTACTCCTCGGGCCGTGGGGCTTTACGACTCTTCCGTGGTCTTAACCCGTTCGACAGAAAGGTGTCAGAAATGTGCGTTGGAAATTGTCTAATTAGAAATTCATAAAAAACGACCAGAAGGAAAAGTTTTCCCCCTCCCTCTCTCTGCCTTGAAAACGCTTTTCGAACGTGACGTTGTAAAAATCGTATAAAATTATTAAAACATTCCTTGAAGCTGTCGGACTATCGGAGTGGCTTCTATTGCACAATGGGGCCATAAATTCGATGAACAAATTGTCACTGCACGTTTCGATAATAACAGAAAATAGAATAATACAAATAAAAAAAAATATGCTACACGCAGGATGTCGGCAATGAGGCGACGATGGCTTCAAGTGGAGGAGGAGCGAGAGAAAGAGATAGATAGAGAGCGAGAGAGAGCGAGAGAGCTCTGCCTTTAAGCTAAAATTTTTGTTTTGTTTACGAATACTTGAAAGACATTTCATTCGAGCATGAAATTTGTGGAAATGCCTCACCCAGTGATTATGTTGTAGGGATACTCTAGGAGCGAAGGGTATGTGGATTTTTGGGAGGTGTTTGAGAGCAAAAAAGACATTAATTTCCCAAGACTGTGTACAAAGATTCTGCCTTAAAAGAATTTACTAAAAAAATTAAATTTCTCTTTCTTTTTTTATAAAATATTTATTAAAAATTAAGGCAGTAGAAAGAGAAATATCTTTTTGCTTTTGTAATCTTTTAAGTCAGAACTTTTGTACACAGTCTTGGGAAAATTTCAAATACTTGAGCCCTATGCGTAGTAATATTTTCAATAAAGAAGAGTATCCATTTCTTCGACTATCTCACCCCTTGGCCATTTCTCTCTTATTTTTGTATAATTTTTCAATTGAAATCACTTTGTTTATGGAATGGTTCTGTGGCTGTGTGGCTCTGCGGCTCTGTGGGCTCTGTGGCTCTGTGGGTGCTATTTCTGCGTGAGGTCGGTCAGTTTTCTATTGAATTGTCAAATGGATACCAGAGTCAGACACCCACATCCATCCGCACTCGGGGGCCAATGGAACTAGGAAGTCGCTTGTGGTAGAGGGGGGTGTTGGGGGGTGTGGATGTTGTTGTTTGGATATTTTTGTGGCACCAAAAACTTTGAGTGAATTCTGGAAATAAACACAAAAACTTCTTGCATTGGCAGATTCAGATGATGATGATGATGAGTGGCAAAGTTTGAGGAAAACTTTTGTGGCTTATAATTTTTCGAATTAATGAATGAATGCATCTCGAACGATGGCAATGGCGGAAGAGAAACTGTAGAAGGAGGAGGAGGAGATCCCTAAGATATAAATAGAAAATCAGAAATGAGAAATGAGGGAAATTGTGTAGTTGTAGGAGAGGCATCTTTTATCAACTAATTTGGAAATGATTTATAAGACAAATGGAAAGTTGTTGACTTGTTTAGGCTGTGGAAAGACCAGAGAAGCAATATCTTACAGATATTTAAGAGAAAACTCTCTTCAAACCTTGAAAATTAGATCAACCATATTCATATTTTATTATAAGTGCATTTCCATCCATTTTCTGTGCCACGAAATCAGCTAATTAATTAAATAAACTAAACCCAACAGCAACAGACAGATAACTAGATGGAGAATGGGGTCTGGACGCCTAAAAGTCGGCATTAACAATTTAACAGCCAATGTCCCACCACGGTCGATAATCGTTTATGCTCTTTATGGCATCGACAAGAACTGGGTGGGGAGGGGGGCCACAAAATGGAAGTGCAACGGCAACTGCAACTGCAACAATGCAACCGCAACAACATAATGTGCAATATGTAAATGCATTTGTGCGGCCATTTTCCTGTGTAAACTAAACAAATTACAAACTAATTTCCAGTGCAGAAAAAACGATTGGTGGGCGGCAGGGGGTGGGAATTTATAGCGGAACCCAAAAATGCAACGAAACGATATATGCAACCTGGAAATCGGAATACCAAAAAGCGACCGCGTCAACACGCCATCAACCGCAACAACAACACGGACAAAGGACCAAAAGGAGCTGGCCCCCAGGACCTCTTTGCACTGCACTGCACTTCATTTATTACATTCCATTTATGCAATTGCACCAAAATCCATGTTTGCGGTTAATGGAAAAATTATTTATTTAAATAAAATTTATTCGACACGCCACTTGCCACTGGGCGGGGGAGGGGGATTGGGAGGGTGTGGGTGTGGGTGTGGAGGTCACGCTGGGAATTCGCTTTGGTTGTTGCTGCTGACATCGATGCCTTACCATAACATGGGCGTTGGCACGCCCCCTCTAAATAGTACGTACATTTATCCTTTGTCCTCTGCACGGATTGTTTTGGGTTTTGTATTCTGGTCGCTATGGCTGCAATGTTGGAATTTATATCAGGAAGGAGGCCATTTGGGCTCTAGCAGAGTGCTCTATGGGAAATGGGGTTCTAATGGTTTTTTAGTAAAAGTTTTTGGGAATTTAACTTTATATAATACGATGTTAATGGAATAGAAATAAAGGGAGCACACGCTACACGCTGTTCCCTCTTAGATCTTAAAACGATATAAAGTAAAGTATTTTTCTGAAATCCATAAACAATGATCGTTTCCCAGATCTCAAGATTAGAAAACGTTTTGTGCTTCCCTCTCGCTCTGGCGGCTGCCTGCTCCAGATCGACCTCTGCCCGCATAGCGTGGGTGCTGACGTCGCTGTTGCTGCGCAGCCCCAATGATCGTGGACTGCCGCCTGCTCGGCTCTCAGCGCTTCGGGTCTCTGTCTCTGTCTCTGCCCGCTTGGCGTAGCTTCTCTGCTGCTTGCTTTTCGTTTTCCTCTGTCTGTACTTCGGCTACGCTGTCCGATCTCTCGGATGAGTTCTGTTTCTCTGTTGTTGCTTCTCTGCCTCGCTGCCCGATGCTCTGCCGGCTTCGCTTATCTGCTTTGCATAGGTGCGTCTCTCTTTTGTATTTGCTTCCATTTCGGTAGCATTTTTTTTTGCTGGGGACCTATGCAAATCTAGTGATGACACCTGCGACTAGAGATGGCACAATCCGAGATATGCCCTACATTTTAAGAACATGAGAAGAAGGAAATGAGAAAATGAAACCTGAACAATTTCTGGATAATTTCCCCGCTAACAACCGCTAACTTTTCCGGCCAGACCCCTAAGAAAATTGAGATAATTGCAAAACTTTTCAAAAATAACGCCAGAAAAAATACCAAAATTGTCATGCATAATCTGCTCCAATTTTCTACCATTCTATCCTGGTCATTTAACCGCAAAAATGATGAGGGAGAGAGAGAGAGGAGGAAAAGCGAGTAGCATAATTTGGGGCGCATTAATAACAAAATGAAGTGAAATTAATTAAAGAGCCAAACGAGGGAGAGGGAGAGGCACAGCCACCGCAGAGCACCAGAGACAAAGACAAGGACAAAGCATAATGGAAACATATTATTTGACGCTAATTTTTCTTTTTTGGGGGGCTGCCCCGAGACGACAGGCATATTTCAAATAATGAATAACTAAATGCTGAAAGATGATGACAATAATCATTAGCATATGGATCCTACAGAACCCAAGAAAATGCCCAGTTCATCCCCAGCGATGCCGAGAGGAGACTCATTAAAAATTCCCACAATTTTCTGCGCTGCCAACTCTGTGGAAAGCGAAAGTTTTTCCTTCTTTGGCTTTGCTTTTCTTTGCTTAGCTGCGACCAGCTGTTGCAGCTGCCTTGCCAATTGCCACGCCCACTGACCCCACAAGCAGGGGTGTTCTGGGGCAGGGGCAGGGGCAGGAACGGTTGTCGTGGTCGTCAAATGAAGAGCTTAGTTTTAATTAAATTCTCAGTTGTTTTTGGGTAAAAAGTGCTCGCAGATTTATTAGAAAATTCTGCTGTCTGGTTGCTTGGTTCCATCATCTCCACCCACAACTCCCTTCCCCCTCACTCACTCTCTCTGTCTCTCTTTCTTTGTCTCTCTGTCTGTGCCCCTTTGTCACTGTCAATTGTTGTGTGCTGGGATCGTTACTCTTCATATGTTCCGTTGTTCTTGGGCGACTGCGCTTTAATGAATTTGTTTGCTGTAAAATCCAAAAAGGGAAGGAAACCTTCCTTTTCGTTGGCAAATTATAAAAAATTGCCAGTTCGTTGACATTCGTACTGCTGTTTGTCGTGGAGTGATGGAAACTGCGTGGGAAACAGACAGTAATGAGGTGGAAAGCAGATGTCAGAGGGTACAGTGGATACAGAGGGGGGTGTCAGTGGTTATACAGATGATTCCAGTCCTTTTCCCTTGAGGATTACTGCTCTGCGAATGGTTTAAGGAAATATTCAAGAAGATATTTATGAGAAATATAAAACGATGAAAAGTTTGTGATATTTCATTTATTTTGCTGGTTGCTGAAAATATATAATTAGAATCAATCATACTTGAATGATTATACAGATATATGTACCTCTCGTTACAATTTCTGTGCCACCAGGGACCCATGTCCTTCAAAGCCCAGTTATTTTTGGAATCGACATCAATTCCGTATTTGTTTCCGAATTTGGGCGGATTTCTTGGGTTTTCTATGAGTATCGTAGGTTTTTGTGGTGCCCAAAAGTATCTGAAAAGTACAGGAAAATGCAATTACAGCAGATTTCCTTGGTGTTCTCGCTGCTGTTCTGCGCTCTTCTAACGAAGCCTTTTCGCTTCACGTTCCGACTCCAAGAGTGTGAGAATATCTCCCACGCGAATGGGTCCCTTCACATTGCGTATAATCTGGCGGTTCTGCTCGCCCAGGAACTCCACTTTGACCTGTGTGCACTGACCCTGAGAGCCAGTGCGGCCAAGAATTTTGATAACGCGAGCATAGGCCACTGGTCTGTCCATGATTTTGAATACAGACTCGATAGCACGTCTGAAAATTATTAAATTTATTTATTGCTATATCAGATGTGAGATTTGATTTTATTTTCAGGGTTTAGTTGTTTGCAGAATCAAAAGTAAAATATTATTATTATGAAAAAAACAGAAGACACAGAATATACCAAATTAATTAATAATAATGTAAATATTAATAGATAATAATACAAAAATGAACAAATAAATAATAATATAAAAAATTAAATTAATAAAATAAATATTAAAAAATAATAATAATAAATACAAAAACGAACAAATATGGACATAATAATATACAAAATTAAATTAATAATAATAAATTAATAATATAAGTTTTAATAAATAATATTAATAAAGAATAATAAATAAAAATTAATAAAAATAAATTATTACCTCAATATATAATTATACATTAACACAGAAGCCTCCGGAAGGTACCTTTAGCTTTCGCAACTTATTTGTGCTGCCAAAATCTCCTCGAAATACCTCAGCATACCCTCAGCATTTTCCAGCTCCCTTGGGTATCAAAAGAATCGAAAGAACAGAGCAGAAAATAGTTCCAGCCAACCACAAGGCAACAGCAGCAGCAGAAATGTCAACCAGACTTCCACATGCCACAAAGTGGGGGGGCTAGGGCCAAGCAGGGCCAGAGGGAAACTGAGTTGCAACTGTCAAAAATGCAGCATACGAGTACGAGTGAGTATTCCGTGCCACTTGTCGGTGCACTCTGCAGTGTTCTCCGGCTGTCGGTTGTTGGCATTTACATTTCAGGAATGGAATTTACATATTTCACTATGGATTTTTTATTGCTGCACCTCAGGTGGAGCTACGAGCTGAGGGGCAGCTATCTATCTAAAAAAATTCCATTTAACAGCTTACAATTTCATAGCCATATGCAAATAAGTGACGAAAGACTGAGGTTTGGGCGAGTAATGCCATTCCAGGAGTTGGAATGAAATTAGATTTTGATTTTCTCTGGACAAAAAGTGTTGCATACTTTGGCTGCGGTGGGTAGTGTGGGGTGGTGGGGAGGGTTTTGCATTGTAAATGAGTGGCAGATACTTTTATAGTTGGAGACGAGGTTAAATGGGTGGAAGAGGAGTGGGAGATACTCCTACAGTTGATGAGAAGTGGCAGCTCCTCCCTTTAGCCAGAGAAAAGTGGTTGCCAGCAGCCTAATAATCCTGGCCACCAGAAGTTAAAGCATCACTTCGCAAAATGTCAATGTTGAGAATGAAAATTGAGCACGGAAAATGGAAAACTTCCTCCAGGGAGAGAGCGGCAGCTCTCTCACACAAACACAGACACTTGGGCATAAATATTTAAGCCGAATGCGTTTTCATTCCACAGACATTGGCAAATAAAACAAACTGCCAATGAATTTCCCTCCCAACGTCCAGGCACGAGAGTATGGAAAAGTGAAACAAAGCGACGCGACGGCAATGGCAATGGCAACGGCAACGGTGACTGTTGCCATTTTTGTGTGTGTGTTTGTGTGTGTTCGGCACACGTTGCGTATGAATAATTTATTTAATGAACTTGTAGCCTGGAACCTGCCACTGTTTCCGCTGGCGCTGTTGCTGCTGATTCCAGCTTCTGTTGCTGCTGCCGGCCATTGTATGAAAGTATCTGCTAGTTCGAGTATGTATCTTTGTATCTGCTGCTGCAGACATGTTATAGAGTTCCTTCTTTTTGTTTTTCTTTTGCTTTTCGGGCGATTTGTTGCCGGCGAACGTTTCGTTTCGATAGTTTTCCTTCTTTATTTTTGGTTATTTGCCTTCATTTATTCTCTCACTCTCTTTGTTTCCGCTTTTCTGACAGCCCAAAATATACGAATACTTTTTTTGGCAGCGTGTGTGATGCCGAGGGGAGATTTGAGAGTTTTCGAACAACAACAGGTTGGCGTAAGGATCCAGAAAAATAAGAAAAACATATTAGCAATGGTGGAAAATTAGGTACTTTTTAAGGGAGAAAGATACTCTAAAAATATTCCAGGTATCATAAGTACTATAATATGTATAATAAAGATTATTAAATAATAATTCATATTTGCTTCTTATTATTAATTTTGTTGTTTATTTATAGAAAACAAAACTTTGAAAAAAAATCAATATTTTGTGTTTATAATACATTTTTGAAAATAAAAATTAAATGAAGGTATAATTTAGATAAGCAGATTTAATTTTCCAACCAAAGAAATCTAGAGGTTAGTTCTCTGCACAATTTGATGCTTAAAATTCTTAAAGAAAGAAACCCTGTCAGGAAAACTCTAATTCGCGAAAGTTTTTGCTTTAAATCCTACTACCAAAAAGATCACTGCATGGATTATAGCTTGAATGTTAGATACTTTCAACTGCCATGAAAATAAAAGAAAATCTGGCATTCTACTAGTATATATTCCGAGTACTGAACCCTCAAAATACACCTATAATTACCTAAACAAAATTTCAAAAAAAAAAGAATAATAATAAAAAATATTAATAAATCTTCTCAAAAAAAACCAAACAAAAGAATTATGTATATTAAAACTTTAGATGTAAACTAACAAAAAAAATATCTTAAAGCTGTAAACGGATAAATTAAATCAATTAAAATTAAATTCTAAACGAATTATAAATTTAATAATAATAATAATAATAATAATAATAATAATAATAATAATAATAATAATAATAATAATAATAATAATAATAATAATAATCCTCCAAGCATGGGCACTCCTTGCAGCGACCCTCGCGCTCTGTTGCTCGTTTCGAATGACCTCTGGAGGAACATTGCCGTTCGCTCGCCCGCTGGCCCGCTGGTTGGTTCTTTCTAGCGAGGCGAAATTATTTATTTATAGTTCATTTGCGAGTTGGCATTCAAAGTTGTAATGTTGCAACGTGGACTGCCCAGAAAATGGTGTGTCCCTGGATCAGGACTTGGGGAATTTATGTGCGCGGCTAAGTACAACGACAAATTGACTTTGGCCGAGGGTCAACCCTCAGAAGAGGCAACCAGTACGGGTGGAGTATCTGATGGATACGTTTTGGGAGTGGGTGAGAGCGAGGGGGCCGAAAGGGGGGGGCAATCTTTCAATTAGCACGGCCATTTAGGATGTAACCAAGCATTAAACAATGAGCCAAAGAGCAAATTGAGGGCCACTGGGAGCTTCGGCAGGCATTAAAATTGCATTTTCGCCCGGGGATGGGGAAATGGGCACTGGATAACTGGGCATCGGATGACTGGAGGACAATTATGCAGGCAAACCGCAGGATGCCAGAGCAGCAGTAGCAGCAGCATCAGGGTAGAGTCCTTTGGCTCTCAAAGCAACGACACTTAATTTAAAATTTTAAAATCCTCTTAGGCAAATGCCATTGACCACAGTAAAACACACAGCAGCCACATTGCGGCGCACTGGACACTGGGCCACTTGATATGACAGCTGTAGATACATTTGTATCTTCAGGCACACACACACCAGTACGGCAGCTTGTTGTCACATTTTGGGCTATCCTTCAGAATGTGCTCAAGCAGACCAGCAGGCAGGCAGGCAGCCTCTATTAGATATTCGAATGTCCTGGTGGTGGGGCAGGTCCTTTGTATCTTTGCTTATTTGTTTTCAAGTTTTCGCCCTGTCAAACGGATATGTATCTATGCAGCTGCAGCACTTCATTATCCACACACACACAGAGAGACAGACACACAGATACGGATGCCACTGACAGCCTCAAGTGTCCTGGCAATATTTTGGCATATTCAATTTCCAAATTCCACACACAAAAGTCAAGTGTATCTAACGGATACTTTGATGGCTGGACAATTAATCAAGTGTGTCCGAGAATCTCTCCGACCTCCTCGAAAGGTCTTTGACAGGCGAAAGGCGAAACAGAGCATGCGAATGTGGAGGATCCTTCAGTCCCTTTTGGGGGGGGGGCAGGCACATTCACATTCCCTTTCACCAACAAAAAATATCACTTTTTGTTGTTTATGCCTTCGTGACTGCCGCAGAGCCAACCGATCCTCATTGTCTCTTGTTCGGGGGGCTTTGTCTTTGCTTCTTTCTGTGTCTTTGGCTTTGGCTTTGCCTTGCTCCACTTTGGGGCAATGCCATCAATTGAAGAGGAGCCCCCCTGCTGCTGCTCGCATGCAACAGACACCCGATCACGGAACCAAGAGGATGACTCACGTGAATAGAGCAGCAGCTTCTTCCTTTTTCTCTTTTGGCGGTTCATCGAACCTCCTGCAGCTTCTCCCTCCCATCTCCCAACCAGCGGGCCTGGGCCTGGGCCTGGGCTGCATGTGGCTGCATCTCTGAGCAACAAATCATTAAAAATGCATTTTCAATTTCGTTGCAAACAACCCAACGACGAGGGAGATTCCACGGACTGACGACGGAGACAAAGGCAAGCAGGCGAAACTCGTTTCAGTTGTAATTTTCCCTCCATCGGTTGACATTCTGTCTTCTTCTGGCTTCGAAATAAAAAAAGAAAAGTCGCAAACACTTTCCACCATTTTCTTAGCAGCTGCAGCTGTCAAAGGGAGTTGCACACAAGTCACAGAAGAAGAACAAATTGTGGTGGCTTTCAGTGGAGGAAAATGCAGAAAATTGTAGAGGTTTCTGTAGAAGAAAAAGCTGAAATTTTATAGAGGTTTCAGAAGAAAAAAATACTGAAAATTGTAAAGCTTTCAGTAGAAGAAAATTCTACAAATTGTTGAAGGTTTTAGTAGAAGAAAATACAGAAAATTTTGAAGATTTTTACTAAAAGAAGTAGTGGAAAATTCTGGAGGTTTCAGCAGAAGAAAAAGCTGAAATTTTGTAGACGTTTCAGTAGAAGAAAATTCTAAAAATTGTACAGATTTCAGTAGAAGAAAATTCGGAAAATTCTTGAAGGTTTCAATAAAAGAAAATGCACACATTTTGTATAGATTTCACTAGAAGAAAAATACAGAACATTTGGAAGATTTCTGTGGGAAAAAAAGCTGAAGCTTTCCGCAAAGAAAATGTGGGAGTTTTCATCTCAGAAGAACTCTCTTTAACGTGGGTGAATATGGGCAAAGATTCTCCGAATCATGACGTGAAGAGAAATCCCCATCAAACCCGCCTCACGACTCGCAGATTTTCCATCTCTCTCTCTATCTAGTGGCGGCTTATCTGCCGGTTAGATCAGTTCAGCTTCAGATTTCTAATTTCCCAAAACCACCTGCAAAAAAAAAAGACCTCAGTCCAACGTCCACGCCCACCTGCGAGCAAGAGATCCCGCTCGCTCGTTGCAGTTGCAGTGGCAATTAATTAACTGCAGCCTTAACTGAGTCTCGGCTCTGATCTGCCCCTTGGCCCCTTGCCACACCGCGCCTCAATCAAACGCATCATCAACGACGAGAGTGGCCGGAGTGGAGTGTGTCTCTGGCTTTGTAATCATGATGATGATCTCTCTCTCTCTCTCCGTACCCATCCCCCACTCTCTCTCTCTCTCTCCCTCTGGGGAGGGGAAGTAAATTGCATGCACGCCTTTTTAACCCAAATATGAAGAGTGCTGCACTCCCCCCGCCAGTACGTGCCCCCCAATGTTGCGCCGATTGTCGCTGGTTGATAAGCGGAGCCAGCCGCGTGCTTTTATTATGGGGCAAAAACCAGCGACGCAACGGCGGAGACAGCAATGAGAGATGGGAGCGTGAGTATCGGTTGGAGCCTCAGGGGAGGTGATGATTTTGGTTGGGCATAAAGCAAAGATAGAAAAGGATCAAGAACTTTGAGATATTTCGAGCAAAACGATAACTTTTGAAGCGATTTAGAGAGCTCTAGAGATGGGAATGAAGCCTCAGTTGAAATGAGAATAAAATATAGTTTTTGGTTATATATCTGGGAGAAGATATTCCTCCATTGCTCTACCATCTCAATGTTGCCACAAGCGAACTGCAAAAAGAGCCTGCCGCAATGGATTAATGAGTCGCGCGATCAGCGATCTCTCTACAGCGAGAGAACGGCGGCTGGAAAAACGTTTACGTGACTGAATTTTCAATTATTTTTTATTGCACTCGAATGCAGCAGGGACGCAGGAGAAGGAGGCGAAGGCTGGCAGGGGGGGGACTTGGCCTTTAATTGCAGGAAGTTGCATTTTGAATGTGCAATTTATTAAGAAATTATTTATTGTTGGTTGAAATTGATTTTGAAAGTCGTGTGACTGCACCGCGCATGTGGCAGGCATTGTGTGTGGCAGGAGGCAGCCGGCAGTCGGCAGCCGGCAGCCGGCAACCGGCTTTCCATGTAATTAGGGCCTGGTCACACTTCGGAAGAGATGGAAACTCTTCTTCTAACACCTTCTTGTTGCAGCAGGCACGGGGGCAGGGGCAGGCGTCTGGGTCCATTTGCACGATCTACGAGAGTGCACTTCGATTTCCTGCCTGCCACACCCCATGTTGCAGCATGGAGTGGAGTTCTTCTGCAATTAATTTGATGTGTGCTGTGCTACGTGGAGTTCCTTCTGCTCCGATGCGGCTCTCTAGCTCATTGCCAACTTTTTGCAGTGCCCTGCCCTGGCCCTGCCCTGCCCTGGCCCTGCCCTGGCGTTGAGTAATTGGACTCGCTTTGATCTCCCTATAAATAGCAACTAAATGGCACTTTGAAGTGCCATTCGGGGGCGATGTTTAATTAAAAACTGCGCCTATGAAAACAAACAGACGGCAATGTGACAGCACAACGGGGCACGACTCCCGCCCCGGAAGAAAGTTCTTTTCTTTTCGGCTAATTTGCGGCCAAAAGGGGTAGCTGTTTCTTAGCCTTTGCTCTGTCTCTCTCTCGTGTAGGAATTGGGTCAGTAATATTTCGATTTAAAGAGAGTTTCCCAAGCCCCGCCCCCAGCAGCAGCTGCTGCTATCTGGGGTCTTGCGCCTCATTAATCAAATTAAATTGCATGCGAAATATATATTCCTGTATGTATATTCCTTGGGAATGTTGTGTCGGTCAGTGCGCCCGCAAGTAGGCAGCGTTGCGTGGCCCGATAGCCAATGGAGTGGAGTCCGTCCTTGTGGCCTGGTCGAAAGGGGATGATGGTACCGTGTGCAGTGAGCCGCAAAGATGCTGCCACTGCGACAAGATGTTAGAGTAACACTGCAGAGAGCAGAACTCTGTTTGGAAGGCGGTGGTGGGGGTGTCAATTGGTGGGGCAGGTTACTGGAGATCTGTATGTGGATTAATGCTATGAAGACATAAATTTGAAATGCTGTGCGAGCTGTTATTTTGGGGCAGCATCTTGTTGGAATTGGGTTTGCTTTACCAACTTATCTGCATGGTTTAATATGAATATTCTTGTATGTAATTCCGTAATTTTTTCGGAATTATACTTAGGAGTAACTATTTGTCACCTACTGTACTTTTTTTAATGTAATAATTTCATTGCATAATTTCCAATTCAATTCTCTTGATTTATTATAGCTTTCCTTCTGTAAAAATTCTCAAAAAAAGTCTTTGTCACAAACTGTACATTTTTATTGTGAAAAATCATAAAACAAGCTTTTGGCACCTACTGTACCAATAAAACAAAGCTGTTTTTCAAGGTTTACTCCTATTTGGACGAATATTTAAGTGTTTCCTTGTTTAACCAACTAAGTATGGTCTTCAAAAATAATATTCCTTGTCAAAAAAATAAATAAAATTAATTAAATAAATTAAATTAAATTAAAAAATAAATTAAAACTTCTAAGAGCACACGCTTGTCACCTAATGTACTATTTTACTGCCGAATTTTAATCGGTAGGATAATGCTTTTATTTTCTACTTAATTTACTTGATTTATCATATTTACATTTGATTTACACTGTAAAGACTGTTCAGAACAACACTTTGTCACCTACTGTACCTTTTTTTATTGTAAAAAACTTATTAAGAAAACCTTTTGGCACTTACTGTACCAATAAATAATATCCGTTTTTGGGTTTTAAGTTCTACCTTAACGTATATTTATGTTCTCCCTTAATTTCCCAACTAAATATCGTCTCTAAAAATGCTATTCGTTCGCATAAGCGAATGGTTTATTTATGGAGAGCTCTAATGACACACTTTTGTCACCTACTGTACCTGTTTTCAGTACATATTTAAGCTCTCTTTTCTCTCAACACAAGTATGTTTGCCCTATATACACATATAGACAGTAATATCCTTCTATATATATATATCCTTTACCTATAAAATATCTTTCGAATTATCTTGGCCTCCTTTACAGCTTGCAACTCAAATTGAAGCTTTTGTCACCTACTGTACCTGCTTAAGAGCATTTCACACTTGCCGTCTCTACTTATTTCTATCTCTCCGTCTCTATCTCTCTCTAGCTCTGCCACTGCCACTTTCATTAATTGCGTTTGTTTGCTTCTTCGGCATTTTCTTCGCTCTCTGCTCTGCTCTGCTCTCTTCAGTGCTCCTGCTGCTCCTGCTGCTCTAAGCTGCCACCCAAGTGTCAATTGCTAATTGCTTTCCATTCGAGGAGCGTTCCGTTCGTGCTCCTTCCTCTTCTGCTGCTGCTGCTACTGCAGCATCCACGACTCACTCGAGACTTTTAATCAACTTGTGTGAGAGCCGCCGACAAAACTTGGCAATCATTGAGAGGCTTTCACTGCAGCAGCATCCCAGCACCAGCAGCATCCCAGCAGCAGCAACAACATATCATTAATGCAATCAATTTCAAGTATATATCACACACACACACACACTGAACCACCGACAGGTGGCGCTAGGCACTAGTCCTTGCCTGACTTCTTACGCTCAATTACGCCTCGTCGCTTCATTTTCTTTTCCCAGCCACTCCCTCCACATTTACCTCCCCCCCTACCTTCTGCCTGCATCTTGATTGTCTTTCGCTTGGCTCTTGCGTCTTTCGTGGGGCTCTCTGTCAACGTGTGGCTTGCTTTTTGTGCCCCGTGCCCCATGCCCCACCTTGGTGGCTTTTCAAGAGCGACTCCTTTGTAGCCGCATGGCACGCGCGACACTCATCGATTACGCAGACTGCCAGCCAGCATATCCCGCATCGGGGCCAGCATCGTGGCCTCCCAGCCAGCATCTTGTTGTGTTTTGCATGTAAATACTTGTAATTTGTCATTTAACGCAACCTGTCACGCCCCCAACCGCCTCAGAAAACCGGGGCGCGGGAGGGGGAAGACAACTTTCCATCAAACAAGAGATGGCAAACACAGCTTTTCAATGGGTCATTGAGCTGCCAATGGAGACAATGGAGACAATGGAGTTGTGGGGGGGAGCAACCAGCGAATGGGCAGGACAGGTATTTACTGGAAGAATAATAAATTTGATCTGGGAAGAGGTCTTCCTTATAGGGGGATCATCAATAGAAGAATGTGGAAATGAATGGAATGGTTTTCCTATGGGGGGAAGAAAGTTCTACAGAGGTACTGCTGGAAGAAATTTAAAAAAATTAAAATCTATTTAATTGAATAAAAAAAATGTTTGAGCAATGGGTACGTTGGATCTGTGGAATTACGGAATACTATTACGAATACTATTAGGTATTTTTTATATTATATGTAGATCTGGAATAGTTCAGAATTCTTTTAGGAATTTATAGTATCAGATATTCCTACTTCATATAAGAAATCCTCATGAATAGATTTTTAATGTGTTCCTAAAAATATTAATTTAAATAATATTTCCTTACCAAAAACTATAATTTATAATTATGTTAGAATTTAAAAAAATAAATTAAAAATAATTAAATTTTTAACGAATAATACAATTTTATAAATGTATTTAATCATAATAAAAATATTTTAAAAAACTATTTTAAATTAAATTTCTTTGATTTAATTTTTATTAATTTAATAATTTCATAAAAACCATATATTATGCTCAAATTAAAATGAGCATCTTCAATTATATTATTCCTAAAATAAAATTCCTTAAAAATATAATCCAAACATCAAAATGATAATATTTTCATTTATTTCTTTCAGAATAAACTGGCGAAAACTTAGAAACTATTGAGGATTAATCAGGTATGTGCTCATCTATACTCACAATTTATTTATAGTTAAAATATAATCGATTTATGAGTTTCAATCTATTTCAATTGAAATGTACCTTCGAAAAATCCCCACCCCCATATATTACATCGCTTTTTTATAGAGAATTTCAATTAATCAACTAATTAAATGGGTTAACAAGATCTCCCCCATGAAGCTCCTTTAACGATGGCCAGCATACATTGTATTGAGTACTCGTATCTATCTATCAGATGCTTTTGCGATGCTGGACTCTGGGGCTCATTTTGGGGCAGGGCTGGGGCTGGGGCTGGGGCAGCCTGGTGAGTCGCTTGTTGCACAACACACAATCTTTACACACGCCAACTTTTAAATCATTTCGACGCCACGCAACGCGCGCCACATGCGACCCTGCCCCATGCCCCAAGCCCCAAGCCCCACTCTCATTCACAGCAGAGGCATCTGAAGATCGCATGCCATTCGAGTGTGAACAGCGGGTGCTCCCCTTTCTGCTCTCTATCTCTCTTTCTCTTTGTATCTCTCTGTGTCTCTGCGTCTCTCGCTTTTCTCTCGGCCTGCAGCAGTGTCAAAACATGCCACAAGGAGGGTAGGGTAGGGGGGTAGGGGGGCAGGGGTTGGAACCACATGCTGACAATGCCATGGGCCTCATAAATTGCCGCTATCTGAGTGGCATTGTATCTGTATCTCATAGCTTTTGTATCTTGCCAGCACAAAATATGCTGCTAATTGAATTGAATTGAACTTTTTGCCTCACAGTTCGATGAGTTGCGATTTTTGTGATTTATGCAGACAGAGGGGGGGGCGTGGGCGGAGGCCACATCTCTGCCATCACGAGCAGACAATGCAAGGGGCAAGTGCAACAGTCGCTGCCCCTCCCCTCCCCTCCGCCCAAAAATAAGAAGAGGAACAACCCGTCCACGCCTCGTTTCGGTTCTCAACCAATTAAACCAGTTTCCTGTGTCGTCTTCGGTCTTTTTCGTTTTCGCAGAACTTTAGTTGCATCTTTTTTTGCGATACTCTTTCGAAAGAAGAGAACTTTTGACCTTTAAGGAGGGATGTTGTTATGATTTAAATAATATTTAATTAAAAATAAACGTTCCTAAGATAGAAATATAAATATTTATTAATATTCTTGGAAAAGAAAATCTTAAAACCCTCAAAAGTATAGATTATATATAATTTTTTAAATATTTCATAACTTACCTTGAATATTTTGGATATAATCATTCCCAGATATATACAAACAAAACAATATCTCTCAGTAAAAGAACCTATCTGTCCACCAAATTCTAAAGGCTTCCAGTAAGGGCATTCAACAGTCACCTTGGCCCCGTGTGAAGCCTCCATTATGGCTTCTTTCTTCATTCATTTGATTGCTGGCCTGATGAAATAACAAGACCCTGGGCCCCAGCTGCGCGCACATCAGTGACGCCCTCATAATCAAAGGGGGATCCTCCATACCTCACTCCACTTGCCCCCACACTCCACTGGGAGGGAGATACTAAAAAACAGGCAGACAGACAGACAGACAGAGAGCTCTCTGCGCAGTCGCAGCAGCCATCAGCCACAATCAAGGCAGGAACCGCGGAAAATAAAAGGCCAGCAGCAGCAGCAGCGGCAGCAGCACTTAAACGAAAATAATTTAACGCAAAACGTGCGAATGTTTACTTAAAAGCAAAATCCCTAAAGAGCAGACGACAAACAAGAATCTGACATCCGAAGAGGAATTTCGAGTGGAGCACAAGGGCCCCTGGACGAGTGTGAGAAGTTGGTAGCCGCTTGGTCGACAGATGCTCAATGGACAAAGCTGAAGGGGAAAGAAGCTGAGATTGCAGCTTAAAGAGTGCCCAAAAATATGAGGGTATTAGAACAGGGAAAGGAGGAAATGTTCAATATACGGGCCTATGCTCAAAAAAAAAAAAAGTTGATGATTCATCGCGATTTATTAAGAATTTACGTGCTGAATTTATTTGCCGTTCGGACTTGGTTATTTTTTAATGGATTTCCAAAGCTTCAAAGCCAGAATTTTACATGCAGTGTGAGCCTTCTGGAGACCGAGAGTGCAAAAACAAAATACACAAAGTCTTCAATGCGAAGAGATTTATCGCTCAGCGATTCGAGTCTCGCTGATACAGATTGTTTATTGCTATTGAACTCCATAACCATTGATTAAGAAAAATAAGATAAGATATTTAAATGGCACTCGGCAGTCAATCGTCAGCGGTTTATAGAGCAATGCAGTCAATGGGGATCTAATAGTTTCTAGGGTTTTTCCTATGCAAAAGCGCAGGATTAGCAGGAGTTTGGAGTGTATTCAGAAGATAGAAACTAATAATAATAAAAAAATAAATAAAATAATGAAAATCAAACGCTAATTTGTAATTTGACGTTCTATTATAAAAATTAAAAAATAATAGTTATTTCTGATTTTTTTTAATAAAAAAATCAATGTTTAATTTACATATAACTTGTATATGTCATACGTTCCCTTCTTTATACAGAGGTAGCAACCTCCAGAAACACTCCTCAGAAGTCTTTCATGTCACTAATAAAGCTTGTACATACCATTGAACACCCAAAGAATCGCCCATATATACAGTAGTGTTCTATCCCCCAATAAACACTCCTTCCTCGTGCACCCCATATACTAGCCGAATGTCAAGGAACTAGATATTCCCTTGCCCATTCAGGCACCCCATAAAGTTCAAGCCACCACGAAAAAGACCTACCTTTTGAAGGCATTGTCATAAATGTTAACCAAAATTGGCTCTCACACCCCACTGCTCTCCCTTCCTCCCACCCTTCGCCTTCCTACACTGCGATGCCCTTTTTTTATGCTCTCTTCTCTCTGTGGGTATTTCAATCAAAATCAAGTGCAGATCTCTCCGCTCCGCTCAGCTCCGAAAGTACGGGACGGGGGGGGGGGGCTTGCATGAAAATTACACGCACAAAACACACAAACTAATTTTCCAACAAATTAGACGCGCAAGTAGATGCTAAACCATGGCCATGCCCCGCCTGTTCCCCTCTTCCTGCGTTGTTCATAATTTATTCGCCATTCTTTTGGCTCTCTCTCGTTTTTTATTGTCCAGCGCAATTCGTGTGCGTAATTTCCCTCTGTTAAGTTTTTCTGTGTTTTTTCTGCTGCTGCTGCTGCTGCCTGGAAAAACTTTGCTTTGAACGTGCCAAGGGCACGGATGGACGGACGATTGTGGGAGGGTGGAATGCTGATTTAGGCGCATGATAATTGCCCCAGTCGGGGGGCGTGGGGCAGGGGGCAGGGGGCAGGGTGATTGTCGTCTGTGTTCAAATGTGCGTGAAACATGCGTCGAGAGCCAAGAGGCTGACTCTCGAGAGCAAGAGTTTCGTTTCCTTTAGTGGACAAGGCCAAAAAAATCGTGAAACGAGGGAACGGCTGCATTTGATGCCCAGAACATTTTGGCAACCGCATGCATGGCTGCACTTTTCCCCCAGGATTGGGAGTCACGTGACCTTAATTAGAGCTGCCAAAAAATAAGAACGAAAAGGGAAACCTTTGAGCGGAAGAAACTCTTCTTCTGCTGACATTTCCTTTGTATTGTTGCGCTTGTTCGGCTTTTCTTTGTATATTTTACGAGTAAGCGAATAAGCACAGTTTCCATCCAGAGTTCTGGCTCTTGGAAATTGCTTTCAATTATAGTTTCATGCACTCGACTTCTTCAATCATTTCATACATATAATTGTGTAAGTAGTACCTACATACATGTACATATATCTATGTGGTGCAGACCTCCTGCACAAACTGCAATAAATTTCAATTATTTACTTAAATGCACATTAAACAGAATTGCCACTGAATCGGACACTCGCTCCCGACTGTCTGTCCCCCTGTCCGTCCCCCTGTCTGAGAGTGCACTGGAAATCCTCTGATAATGGAAATTGCCAGCAGTTGTGTGGCTGCGGAACTTATTATTAAAAGGTTATTATCATTCTATATATGGATTGGGCCAGCATAAGGAAACCAGTGGATGACAGGTGCAGGTGCTGCTTCAAAGGAAAAGCTATGATGGCGTACATTAATTGGTGTGGGGATAATTTATCTAAATTTTCATTTTGTATAATGCTTTAATGGAAATAAATTCCACGAAACGCAATGCTAATGTATCGAAATAGTTAATAGATTGTAGATCAATGTATTACCAACGCTTTTAATTATTTCTTTAAAAAAATCAACAAAATAAACGATCTTTTACTCTGACAAAATAGGATGCTAAAAAGATACACACACATATTTGTATTTAAAATTTTATTTATAAAATATAAAATATTATACATTTTAATTATATTTCACTTTGATTTAAATATGAAAAATATTTTTAAAATATTACATTCTTAGAAAATATCTACATATATTTAATCAAAATATTTCATTATTATTATTGTTATTATATTATTTTATTTGAATTTAATTTCGACTTTAATTTAAATATATAAAACACTTAAAAATATATACATAATAATAATAATAAGTAATCAATGAAAAAAAAATACAAATATAGTAATTAATAAATTAAAAATATTTAAATAATTTATAATAAATAACAACATATTCAATTGGAGGGAAATATATTTAATCTAAATATGAAAATATTTAATTATGAATATTTTTAATTTAAAAATAAAATTTTATTTTATTTTTAAAATATATTAAAATCAAATATTTTCATATTAATATTTCCCAGAATTTTTTCTCTGAACGTAGCCAATTTCCTTGAACAATGCAACAGCCGCATTTTCAAGTTTTTCGTTTTTGTCTTGCTTTAATGCTGCCAAATCATGCAGAAGCAAACCTGGCCCCACTCTTTAAACCCCCAACCGACATTAATTTAGTAACCTTGAAGCACACACATACAAAAAATTGCACTTCATTTTAAACCATTTCTCTTTATTTAGTCCTCTCTCGACGGTTCGCTCTGTCTCTCTCTCTCTCTTTCTCTTCTTAGTTGCTCTTGCGTAATGCCAAAGACATAAAAGCGGATTTACGCTTAATCACACACGAAGGATGCATATTTTACTGTACCAGAATGGGGTCGCTCGCACAGTACCTGTGCTCGTGTCTGTGTATCCTGTGTATCTGTTTCGTGTTCCTGGATGTTGGATGTTGGATGCTCGAATGCTGTATGCGGGGATGCTCATTCGCATGCACAAACGCAGACCCAGAATTTTGTTCATTAGAAGCTCCACACGAGCGCGCTGCTTAGCCCATTCTGTGCCTCATCTCCGAACCCTCCCTCAGATCCCACTCTTAAGCCCCTCTGATGCCCGCACTCAAGCCCCTCGCCGACCCCGCTATAAAGCCCCTCTGATGCCCGCCTCTTAACCCTCTCAGACTCGCTCAGAGCCCCTCGCTGATCCCTGCCACTCTCTCTCTCAACCTCTCTCTCCCAACCCCCAGACTTTCCCTACCACTCTTTGTCCTTGCAATGTTTTCAGTTCATTTTGCTTGCCCAGTTTTGCCTCCCTCCACCTCTCTGTGCTTTTTTTTCGGTACAGTACAGGACCTCCTGCTGTGAGCACTTGGAGCGGAGCTTTTCCGAATGCTGTGTGCTGCTGTGTGTGTGTGTGTGTGTGCGTGTGTTTTCGTGGCCCCCATTAGCCAAAAGGATTTATATTACAAGCGCACACACAAAAAGCACCGCAGGATATTTTGTTTTATGTGAATTTAATTGTAGTTTTAATCCAAAAGGACGAAGGTAGCCACGGCAACCCATCCCCCACTCGCTTCACCACTCCTCTTTCGCCCACCAACTGACGGATGCTGCTGCTGCCTGCTCTGATGGGTGCTGCTCTCTCACAGCGTGTGCTGTTTTAAATTAATAGCATTGCATTTTTTATAATAGCTCAACGAAAGCACCCACATGCTCAGCCGCCACACACGTCGGCTACTTGATTTGGTTATGGCAGAGAGCAGGCAAAAGAAAAACTCGGTCAAGCGGCAGAAACCAAAAGGACCAGAGGACCAACTGAAGGGCGGGGCTCCCTATGAAACATCAATAAGCTCAAAGCCCAAGATCAAAGCATAATTATGTACGTGCTGCAGCAGCTCTCCGCTTCCCGAGAGTTTTTTGCTGAGGGGCAAATATTTGAAATATTTATTTAACATGCCAACTTTTTTACAAGAATTATGAGCCAGCAAAAGAATGGAAGCCAGAAGTGCAAAGGTGGAAAAACAAGACGAAACATTAAGTACACTAACTCTTGAGGGGAGTGAAAGCTTTGAGAGACAGGAAATCTTGATATAAATCTAAAGTTTTTTTAACAAATTCTTGTCTAGGAGATTTTTTGTGGTTTCAGTATTTTTTTTCTTTTTTCGGAAACAAATTTCAGAGGGTAGGGCTTGGAAAGCTGAAATCTCACAACAAATAATGTTAAGAATGAGAAATCTTTATTCCCTTATTTTTTCTTTAAATTTCAATATTTAAATAGTCATTTATTTACATACAAAAATATCTTACAATTTTCTTTATAATTAACAATTATCTTACTATATGTTAAATTTCAATATATGTGTAAAGAGTAATTTTTTAACCTAAACAAATATTTTTGTATTAAGATTCCAAATAAAAAATGAAGTAAAATCTCTATCCCACTTAAATATATTTCTTATATTCCTCCTGTGGCAATGTCACCAATCCTTAATAATAATAATAGTATTCGTTTATTTTTAAATATATTTTTAAAAAATTGATTGATTTCTAAAGAAAAAAATCTCCCTCTACGCAAAGGGAACACCAATTCCTTCGTTTCCCTGATCATTTTTTAGAGCATACCGAGCATATACCGAGTGCAAGGCTCTCCTCCACACGAGACTTCAACAGTTTCATTTTTGGTCTAGCAACAACTTTTAAGAAGAAAGGAAGAAACTTGGCCAAGTTTTTGAGGAGAAATATCAACGGAAATATGGCAAACAGAATCCTCTTCCACACACACACACACACAAACACACACACACTCGCACACCTAGAAGGAGGCTCAAAAGTGCGCACATCCTGCTTAGCCGGATTTTTGTAATGTGTCCTTGTTGTTGCTTCCTCCCTCTCACCCACGCAGATACAACAAAAAAGGGACAATTTGTTTAAAGGTAACAAAAAGTTTTGGCGCTCTCAATTTTTTCGTCGACAAAGAGAGGAGGCAAGCGAGAGTGTGTGTGGGGTGGGGTGGGGGAACAGGAATGCTTTTGCATAAACTTGAGGCGGCAAAAGTTGAAAATATATAATAAATACATATATTTTTAGTCTGTTGCTGTCTCAAATACTTACACGTATACCTATACATACAATATTCATAAATATATATATAAATATATCCGAATATGGCAACAATATACCAAAAGGCAAACAACAAAGTACAAAGTTCAAAGGAAATGTGCCACAGGAAAAGACAAACGAAGGAGAATGAGACGGAAAGCGGCAGAGAGGTGGAAGCAAAATATTAAGAAAGTTATTCCAGTAAAATGAAAGTTGATTTTGTGGTTTTCCGTACTGTTTTTCCCCCTCCCCCTTTCGAAACCCATAGGAGTATTCCACCTGACTATAATTAAATGAGCAGGAATGTAGCTGCAGATAAGGAGATCTTGATTTGAATAGACTGTACTTTTCTTAAGCTTTTCTTGCGTTAAACAATTAGAAGAGAAAACCCACAATTAAACCACTAATATTTTCCCTTCATTTTTATTTCTTTCACTAAGGGAAACCCCTTCCTTTCTTTCTTTCTTTCCTTTTTTTGAGTAAATAAAAATCCAGCAAACAAAATAATTTGCATAATTTAAGGCGCGCTATTTATTTTTGGCGCCCTGCTTTAAATTGATATTACAAGAGCAATTTGTGTTGACTGTGGAATGGCAGGGGGGCTACGGCTATGGCTATGCGTGAAAAGTACATGGAAAAACTGTGCCACAACTCTATTTGTTGCTTTTCCAACATTTCCCGCTGCTGGTGCTGCTGCTGCGGGTGGATGTTGTTTTTCGCCACTTTTCGTTTCGTTTCCAGTCGCTGGGGCGTGTTCATTCATTTCCTGTTGCGCCCTAAAATATGCAAAGCGTATGGCAAAGTGAACAAGCGAATGCGACGGCCAGGCAGGGCGGCAGGATGTGCAGGATTTGGATGGGGTCTGGGCTTGGGTCTGGGGATGAGATCTAACAGGGAAATGAGATAGAAACGGAAAGGCGTAAGATAAGATTCGGAGGATGTGAGTGCTAGATGAGTGACTGGGGGATAAAGAGGGATAGGTCCAGGAGATCTGCATTGGCAATGACTTTAGAAGAAAAAAAAGGGTATTATCATTTGAGATCCACAAGGAAACCTGTTAAAAATGCATTTAAAAGCAATAAAATCCTCACTTTTACATTTTATATACTATAATTATCAATTATGCAGCTTTCCAACAGTTCTCAAGTGTTTCTTATGTAATTTCGTGTCTGTCTGCAGTTACTTCCTCATTCCGGGGCCTGCAGAAATCTCCCATGAGGCGCCAAGGTTCTCCGCTTCGCTTCGGGCGGGCCTATCCATTCCTCATATTTCGCTGGCCGTTGACATCTGCCACCAAGAGGCATGAAAATAAATGTCCGCGTTGATTTGTGTGTATGTGAATTTCCCCCCCTCCTCCTGCCGACAGTGTGTGCCGCTGTTGCAAGTGTATCGTGTAATTGGAAGCAGATGTTGGCAGCTCTACGTATTCAGCATTTTTGTCACTGCTGAACCCCAAGCAAATGGATGCAATGCAACAACTGGTGCTGGATGCTGGAAGGAAAATCAATAGAGATTAATAGTCAGGATCAAAATGAGATCCACACTCACCTGAGGATGCGGTGCTCGCAGATGCTCATGGCCATGTAGCGAGCGATTCCTATGCTCATCTGATCATCGGTGCCCCGGCAACGACCGCACTTCCCCTCGTACAGGGCCTCGCCCGACTGTCGCTCAGCCGTGGGCGGCACGGAGGCTCGGCTACTGCCCTTGCGGCTCCTCTTGAGGCGGGCACACATGTTCTCGACATGGGAGATGCCCAAATGCTCCACCAGGCTGTCGCCCAGTTCTCCGACCTCATCCAGCAGACTCGGAAAGCGATCGCGTAGACAGGGACGACCATAGAAGGGTCCATTCGGTCCAAAAGGACCAAAAGGTTCATTCGGATTAAATATCATAGTGAACGGTTGGATTTCGTGATTTTATTTTTGAGCAGAAATCAAAGGGGAACCTTTTTTTCCTTCACTGAATGACTTGTGAAAAGAAAAAGCGCTGCTAACTTGATGAAAATTTGCCTGTCATTTCTACAAACTATCGATACATGAATCTATTGAAGATAAAATCAGGGACCGAAAAAAATTAATATTTTGTATTTTTGTAGCCAAAAAATCATCAACTTGCAATAGCCAAACAGAAATATTAAATACACCAATAAACTGCTCTAGGGATAATCTATGCATAGCCACCAAAATAAATGTTTAGTTTTGCAGATAATCATCAGTGATATAAATTATTCATAATGATTATTTGTGAGCAAATCAATATAAAAATAAGAAGTAATGATTATTTGTGGTTTTTTATTTTTTCAATAAAAGAAAAATGGCGAAGAGCTGAATAAAAACATATATATATAATATATATATATATATCTTTACTAAATGAAAAAAGGTGACATGTTTTTAAAATGTTTTTAAATTATTATTGCGTGATTTTTTAAATATAGCTTATAATGATTACGGTCCCTGGATAAAATTGCTGATTTTGTGTTAAAGCGTGCATAAAAATAACTTAATTTGAATACAACAGAATTTAAACATTTTAAAATAAGTATTAAAAAATAAGGAGCCAACTCAAAAAAAAATGTTGTAATTTTTTAATTATACATAATATGTACATATGTATTTAAATTAGTTTGTCGATTTTGACAAAATGGTTATAAATATCAGGCTTGTATTATAGACATATATTGTTCCAGTTTTATGTAGTAATAAATAGTAAATAAATAATAATAGTAATGAATTTTATATGGTAATACAACAGAGTATCGATACACATGAAATGCATGGCTTAGAATCGCTTTTTTTTAAATAAAAAGAAAATATATATTTTGGAAAGACAGATTTCCAGCAAAAAACTCTTTAAAGCTAAAATTTTAAAGAAATTATTTTTAAAAATAAATAAATAGCCAAAACTAGCTATAAAAGAGCTGATTTGGCAACAAACAGTGTTGCCTATCGGTACATGCTTTTAGTGTTGGAAAATGTCGACTGAAAAAGTTGAACAGAATTAAAAAATTCAAAATCCCGTTATGATATGAAGAATGGGCTTGTACAAATTCCTACATACTCATATCTACACATATCTATTCGCATGAAAATAATAAAAAAGGAAAACATTCCAACTAGGAAATTAAAACCCATTAAAATGAAAGCCATAACAATAATTCAGGGGCCAAAAGAACAGAAATATGCTTGACCGAATCCTGTTGATTAGCATACGGGGCACAAATCGCAATAAAAGTAATTATTTTGATTACATTTCTAACGGTACGGACGTTGTGTCAGTTCTGCGGGGTTTCTGGGTTGCTGACGGGAATGAGAGGATGGATGGTGATGAGGAGGAGGATTTGGATGCGGGCTGGGGATTTCCAGTTCCGGGGGCAGAACCCCGACAGAAGTCAAAAGAGAGACGCAGACACATGTATAAATAATAAATACGGCGGCAAAATGAAGGAAAACAAATACAAAATGAAGAAAATTTTATCAGTGGATGTGTGAGGGGGTGGAGGGTGAGGGCGAGGGCGAGGGCGTGGCAGGTACTCTGTGGCACATCAACATTAAAAATGTATTTTAATGTGTCGCCCGCCTTCTGCTGCCCATTTCCCTGGTTCTCCTTCTCCCTCTCACTCTCTTTCTCACTCGTTAATGTCTTTCATTTTGGCAGGGAAATTTCCCTGCGTTGGTGGGCGTGAACCACCACAAAGCCCCCACCTGTCAGGGTTGAGGGGGGGGGCGGTAGGCAGAAATACAGAAAGACAGACAGAGAGACAGACCATTAGGCCAACAATTTTCATTGCGTTTGTAAATCATAAAATGCTGTCAAATTCCTGAACACCATCCCCTGCCACACACCAGCACAGCCAACCCCCCGACGTGTCGTGTGCTCGGCCATGTTTTGCCTTTGACTTTCGGGCTAATTACTCGTGATTTAATTTGAAATTGTAATTAGCCAGGAAAATGTCATTTTTGTGACGGGTTTTTGACAGCCAAAGGCAGCGAGCGACTGGCGAGGAAAGGATGGGCTGGAGATCTCATGTGTTGCTGGATTAACGCCTCGGAGTTTTTAATTAGACAAGTGAAAAGCGTTAAGAACGAGGACAACGGGCTGACAACCCATTGAAGGCATCCGCAAATGAACTGCTGCCAGCTCCAGAAGCGGCAGGAGGGAGGAGAGGGGCAGGCAGTGCCAGTGCCAGTGCTGCCAAGGACAACAATTGATGGAGCCCCAAACAAAAGACTGGGCGGTCTGGCAACGCCATGGAGACAAACAGCGCTGCCAGCTGCAGTCAAAGCGCAATCGAAAATAAATTTGACTTTCCACTACACGAACTCCCTGAAGAGAAATCACTTGAAATCCCCCTCTCCACGCGGAAAAGCACAGCACGAGAAGGGAGGAGGAGGGGCGGGAGGTGGAGTGCCAGTGCCCCACCTCTGCCACTGATGCATGCCCCATCAAGCGAGAAGCGTATCCAAAGGAGACAGAGAGAGAGAGAGAGAGAGAGAGAGAGAGAGATCTGGAGGAGTCTGCTGCTATCTAAAGCTGTTGATAAAGCGCACATTAAAATATATACGTATCTAAGTATCTCAAAGATACTGCTGCTGCTGCTGTCTGCTGCTGGCGAAGCGTCCTTCAGGCTTCATTCCAGGGATGTGGCTGGGGCAGGGGAAGGGGCATTCAAATGAAAAACCGTGAGAATCAAAGCAGCAGACAAGTGGAGCGGAAAGCTTTCAGTGCGTGGCCAAGACCGAATGAGAGGGTCTGAACGTCTGCCCAAACCGAAAAACTGTCGGGAGCCGGGGCCAGCGATTGTCCGGCCAAGGAGAGCCCGGCACCCAGTCCCCCCTCCCCCTCCCCCGCTTCTGTGTCTTCGTTGAGTTGTTAAGTTACGTTTGGGTCTTGGGAGGGGTTTTACTTTTTTTTTTCTTTCACGTTTCATTTATTACGCAGAGGTTTTCCTTTTTTTTTGTAAATTAAGAATTTCCCTGCAGCTTTTTACAGCTTCTCAATGACTGACTACGTCCTCGAATCCCCCCCCCCAATCCCGCAATCCCGCAAGCCCCCAATGCTCCAGTCTCTTAGTCTCTCTCGCTGACTGTTGGCGTTATAAAAGCTCAACGCTTCATTGCACAAACATAGTGAAGGACCGGAAGGCAGTCAGGCAGTCAGACAGGCGGCCAGGCGGAGGCATCGTCAATTCTGAAGGCCTAAAGGGGGTCGGAGCTGGGGGTGTGGGGGCACAGTAGTCGGTATTGGGAAGGCATTCCACCACTTAACAGAGCACACAACTTGGCTTGTGGTCGTACGACGTCGACAAAGTCGTCTCCCCCAACAACGACGACGACGACGGGGCGACAGGATATCGTTTCTGCATACGTGAGCATAAAATATGCCAAAGGAGAGCGGGCCGCTCCCCGGAGCAGAGTCTGTGGCAAAGACAAGAACTCAAAATTAAATTAATTAAAACAATATAAACAATAAGCGAGCGACATGCAGAACACCTACCAACCAGAGAGGGAGAGAGATGTGCAAACCAGGATGCAGGAGGCTACAGTGAAGACATTTGGTATGGAAATATATCCAGGAAATTCGTGGGAAAAACTTGGCACATTGAATGATTATTTTTCTTGGGATAAAAAAGATTTTGATGAAGAAAATCCATATAAAGTATTATTTATTCTGAAAACAAACATTAAAAGGGATATATGACAGAAATACCTAAAGGACCCGAATACTAGAACATTTTCTGGAATATCTGTACTGTATATCCTTCTTGTGTTGTAGCCAGAGACTACTGTAGAGAGGAGAGGCTCCTCCGCAGCACACACAATGTGGGAAAACCCTTTTTGCAGTTTTATGCGTGACATAACCCATTCATATTCCAGGCAGCAGCTCACAGTTTAAGCTTATTGTTTACTTGTTGAACGGTGGCCCTGCCACACACCCAAAAAAAAAATAAGGAAAAACTAACCAAACAAACAGGGAAAAAAATAAGGAAAAACTAACCAAACAAACAGGGAAAAAAATAAGGAAAAACTAACCAAACAAACAAAAAAAATTGATAAAAAATAGGAAATCTTTCCAAGCATCTCTGACAGATGAAAAGTCCAAGCCGTTTTCCTTGCTGACATTTGGAAAGCTGCGCTCGGGTGCTCCTTCCAGCCGAAATCAAAGCAAATAAAATAAGCAAATTATGAAAGAGATGAAATGGAGGAGAGTCCCGGAGAGGAGCTGGCAAATAAATTCAGAGAGCGTCTGCTGCGGAATTTGTTGAGTGGAGAAGATTGGACATTGATAGCGTACGTGGTCAGAGGCATCCAAAAAGATGCTGGCAGACTGGCAGACCGGCTGGCTGGCTGGCTGGCTGGCTGCAACCTGGAGTGGCAGAAGAAATATAGTCGGTATGGTCGGGTAAACATGTTTCAAATATTTATGCGCCCATTTCTGCTGTGGCTGCTGCTCCAACTATTATTGCGGCAGAGAGCGCACTTTGTCTTTGGCTTGACAAAAACCGCGACTTTCAGTCCTTCAAGGAGCAGGTCCTTCAATCTACTATTGTGGCTGTGGCTGTGCATGTAGCTGTATCTGTGTCCCTCTTTTGTGGCAGGAGGAAGCGAGCCCTGGACACGTTTTGGCAATGAACACGACAAAGGAACGTGTGTTTATTTTTATTTGTGGCCCGCCCTCCGCCCCACAAGAAAGGTAAATGCGCCAGAAAAGGTGGAAAAACAGAGCAGGCAGGCAGGACTCTAATATCCTCTCTCTCTCTCACTCTCTCTCTCTGTGTGATGGGGGCTGTGGGGGCTCTTGGGGAAAATTTATGTGGCAAGGAGGCTCGTAAACGCCGTGCTGTCGCTTGGTTGATTGAATTTTTGCCCATTGCATATTGCCTCTTGCCTCTTGCGGGGGCCATGCGGCTGTAAATTTTTAGTCGCGCAACTAATTGGAAAATCCGAGAGTATCCTTGGAGCCTCAGATAATCCATAATTAAAGTTCAACATTGAATAAGTAAATGTCCACAGTTTTTTCCATCTTTGCTTAAGAAAATGAAACAAATTCAAGGTGGATTTCTATTTCCCACTATTGATAGTAAAATTGCAAGAAAATTAATTAAACCAAAGGTAAATGTGGCAAAAAATCGTGTTAAGTATATAGAAATAGGAAAATTCTTGTGGTTTCTGCGCTTTTCGTTGGGTCCTTCCACTGTGGGCCTCGTGTTTTTTCTATGCAAATGTTTGCCCGAGTCCTGGTTACACGTTCAGCTTTTTTCCTGCTGCTGCTGCTGCCACATAAAATGCAAAAGTAAACAGCATCATTAAAGGCGCAAAGCACCTGAGGACGACGGGGCATCTTCTTGGGGTAAGATGCGGGCTATTAACAATGTTGCCACTTCATTCAAATTAAGCAAGAGTCCCACCCATTCCACCCCCCACCCCCACGACGCAGCAAGCCTACGTGACGGTTGCCACAAAAACGTCTTTTGCCTTTCGCCTCAATGTTCAAATTTTAATCGCATTTCTTGGTCGTGGTGGCTCCTCCGAGTCCTTTTCACTTGCCGCCTGTCCGTTGGCTTCGACACTGGCAAAAGGGAAGAGCGGGACTGGGGACCACGACTGGGTCTTGGACTGTCAGGGAAAAGGGTTTCTTTTTTCCTCTTGTTTGTCCTGTATTTCGTCCTTTGGCCCACTGCCCTCAACGGCCCATGGCTGTCACTCACTCATTTGTTTGTGTCTTCTCTCTGCGTTTGCCTGCCCGCAAAATGGAAATGGAAATTGGTTTTCTCTTGGTTTCGTCCCTTTGCCAGGACGACCCACAAACGGCAGCAGCAGCAGCAGTAGCGGCAGCAACAACAATAACATTCATTTAAAATGCAAATAAAGTGACAAATTACCTGAATTAGTGACACAACCGTTCGTTCAGTCCGCATTTTCCTCTTGAGGTATTTACTTTTGTTTTTATTTTTAAATGCCCAATTTGGCTGTTGACTTTGGTTAGGCGAGTGCTTCTGGTGCTTCTGGTGCTTCTGGTTCTTCTGCTTTTGGTAATTGAATTGAGGACCACCTCAAAAAAAAAAAACACAAAAAACACAATCGAAATGGAGAGTTCTCAATGGGAGAGACAGATTGTAAATTTGTAGTTTTGGGTGCCTTTATTGAAGTCGATTCTGAAATGAATGGATCAATACCAATCCTATAAGCTATAGGGCTAGCATCAAAACTCGAACACTCATAGTCCTACGCTTCATAAGAAAGCCGATCTATGACCCTAAAAAGCTGAATTGAGGAAACCAGCTCTTCAAAGATTGCAATTTTTTATGTTTGAGACATTTTTAAAACATTTTTTTATTTTTATTTATTTATTATTATTACTCAAGTGTTTTTTTTTTAATACAAAATAGTTTCGAATTTGTTTTTCCTTTTCAACATTTTAATTATTCACACTTACGTTTCGCTTAGTATTTTGTTTATTATTTTGTTATTTATATTTATGTTAGTATAGTGGGATGCTAATTCTTGATTGTGCCCAAAGAGGACCCAAGAACTGCTCGGAAACGCTTAGAAAAAAAAATCAAAAGTATATTTTCGAATTTTTACAATTTCCAAAACTCTGTAAAAAACAGCAATGCCAAAAGTCCAGCTCGAAAAAATCCAAATAATTTTGTTTTAATATCATTTAAATTTTTGTGGAATTTTTCGAATTGTTCCAAACGGCTACAGAAATAAAATAAATATTTAATTCACCCCTTTGAAATACTGAATAATACTGATAGAACTACTAGCCAAATTACACTCTCTGCTCATCACATTTCCATATTATCTATTTATTCTTTCAGCTTTGGTCCCTTGCCACATGCAACACTTTCTGCTCAGCCACAATTCCCCCTCCAGAGCAGCTGCCAGCGCGGTTTTCCTTTAAAGCCGCCGCGCTGCCCAGCCAGCTATTAAATTCAATTATTGCCTGCTAGCAATATTGAATCAACAGCAGCAGCCTGGCAGAGAGATGAGAGCTCTCTAGATGCAGAGGAAAACTTAAGACCTTCCCGCACAGCTGTCGTGTAAATATTTAATTTACGAAATTCCATAATAAAATTTTCCTTTTCGGTTGCTGCTGGCTGCTCCTTTAAGGCAGCTGGGTTTTCCATTTCGCATGCCAATTGTTTGGCAAGTGTCAAAATAATAACAAGCCACCCCCAGAAGTCCAAACCTGACCCCGCAGCCCCAGCCCCAGCACCAACCCGAGCCCCTGCCCCTGCCCCAGCCCCTTGGGTGCATACCAATGCCAAGTGTCAAAATATTTCGGCAATTTTTTTATGTTAATTTCGTATTAATAAAATAAATATTAAATCAGTGCGAGAGCGCGGCGAGGGATGTAGATGAGGGTGACAAATGACAAATGTCGTGCGGGGGGGGGAGGGTTGGGAGAGGGCACCAACGACGACTATATTAGAGAGACCAAAACCACTAATTTATCCCCAGAGAAAGTGAGGGGAGAGTCCTGGCAGCTGTTGCCCTCCATTGAACCCACCCTTCCCAGCAGGGGGTTGGCTTTGATTGGAGCCAAAGCAGGGAAAGCTTGGGCTTTCCCTCAATTTAAATTTCATAAACTTAAAGATCCCTTAGCCAATTTTGGGCTATTGTTGCGATATTATTAAATTCTTACACTCTCGAGTCGTTGATTTTCATGGGCTCTGCGGCATTTTCTTTTCTAATTGTTATGGCTCGAACGGAGCAGCAGCTCTTCTGCTGCTAACCCCTTTGGCATTGGCAGTGGCATTGGCAGTGGCATTGGCATCGGTGGCAGCAGCGGCTGCTTAGCGGCTCATTAGCCAGAGTTTTATGTCTCGGGCCATAATTTGTAGGCGCTGCTGGATGGTAGTAAAAGTTTTTTGGCCATAAACAGCAGCGAACGCGATGCCAAGGCGAAAGATGATTTTCTAGGCTGCGCCATAAAAGCCTCTTTCCATTTCCGTTTCCGTCGGTGTTTTTGGCATAAAATTTCGAGTCTAGGGAATAAAGGAAGGAAACATAATTGCAGCTGTTTTCAATGTAAATTTAATATAATTGAACGGTCGATGGGGAAGGCAAAATGACACCGAAATCATAGCCTCAGGGCGGAAATGGGCAATCGGTTTAATACTCTTTATAAGTGCTACAAATATTGGAGCTTAAATCTTTCTGCCTTAAGAACTATTGGAAAATTATTGAAAATTTAAATCCTTCTCTGGGAAGTCCATCCAACAAAACCCTAAACAGGCAGCACACTCCCATGGATCCAATCCCATTACGACCTGTGGCAAATGTCTCTCTGGGACTGGGGACTCCCTGGACAACAATCGTTTCCCTTTTGCATAGTTCTCTACCCCCGCTGCCACCCAGCCACCCAGCCACCTGTCCACCCCTGTCCCTTGTGCATCTCCATGTAGTCGCTGATCCCCGGAATGTGCAACATCGTGTGTCTGCAACGGGAGCTACTTGTTGGGTTAATGACATCGTAAAAATAGCTGCAGCTGCAGCTGCTGCAAAAACCGGCACTGTTCCTCCAGCAGCGTGCCCCCGGGGCCATAATAATTAAGCCCTGCTTTCTCTTTTTCGTCTGTGTCTAGTTTTTGGCTCGAAAATAGTTCCAACTGAAATTTGTAGCATTCCCCAAGAGAGTTTTCAAGTTACCAAATTGCAGAAAATGAGCTCCACCCAGAGACCAAAATGCTTTATGGTCTTGCAGAAGTAAGGAAGAACTTAATGGGGCTCCTATTAGGTGTTTCTGGGGATCCTTTAACCAAGAAACCTGCAGCCCAAGCAAATTTGGAAAACTTTCAGCCCGAACCGGATATAAACATTTTTATTTCCACTGGAAAATACCCCCAAAGTAGGCCTGGATTCCCACTTATATCCCCTGTTTGGAATCGAAAAAAGGTCAGTAGTAATTTTTATCTCGAACCCTCAACACCTTCCACAACATCTGATCGAAAGTGTCGGAATAAAAATTTACAAACTACAAAAAAATTTCCCAGTAAATATTTTCGGTTTGTGTTCCTAAATCCGTGAAGCTTTTGGCCAAATCTAAGAAAAACTCTCGTATTCCACATCAACAAAGAAGAAATCATGTGCGGCGGTTACGGTTGCGGCGGTTTCGGTTGCGGCAGCTACGGCTATGGTCCCTCCGGTCCATGTGGCGCCTGGTGCGGCTCCTCCTGTGGACCCTGCTGTGGGGGGTCGTGCGGTCCCTGCGGAGGGGGCTGCTGCGGGTCGCTCGGATGCGGCCCAAGCGGCCCGGCCTGTTGGCCATACGGGCTGTATACTTGCTGAGCTTCAGAAGGATTTCAGGAGACCGATGGGTCCATCCACACACTCGTAAAACGAGAGGTGAGTACGAAACAAAACAACGCCGCTGCCGCTGCCGCCACTGCCTCCGCGTGTTGCCAATAAAAATTTCAACCAGTGGGTGGTGGGGGTTTGCGCCATTCAATAACTCGTCCTGGGACACAAAGAAGCTCGAGGATGGATGAGGGGACAGGGTTGGAATGGGGGAGTGGGGTGCGTGGAGCGCCTGAGCCTTCTGCCTTCGATTGTAAACAAAACTCTAATTTGAATTCTTCTTCTGGAGGGGAAAATCGCATCAGATGTGCAAAGGGAAAAGCGGATTTCATTACAGCAGGAGAGACCTGCACCGTCGGTTGCCGTTGCCAAAGAAAACACAGGTGTAAAAAGGGTGGTCAAAGGGTGAGGGTGACGGTGGAGTGGTGGAGCTCTCTTTCTCTCTATATGTGTGCGGATTTTATTACGAAATTTTCTGGTGCTTTGTGTTCATTGTTTATTTGGGAATGAAAGGGCGAGCGGGGAATGTAAGGACCCGCAATCAGGGCCTCCTGCAGTGCGTTGGAATTGAGGCGCGCACCCCCCATTGGGAGCCTGGCTAAATGCTCTATAAAAAGATTTGCCATGTGGCACAGCTTGATGTGTGCCCTGAAATCCCATAAAGCTAAATATTAGAGAGTCATAAACACATATTAATCAAATGAATATTTCTCTTTTTTCGTTGCAGGTGGGTCTACTACGATTACCTTTTTGGATGAACTGAAAATTGTATTAGGAAAGTGTAACATCTCATTAAAAAACTGGAGGCCATTGACATAGAAACAGGCTGTCTATTGCTGCGGGGGGCTTCTCTGGGATAAAAGCAAGGCAGAAATTTGTCCCCTAAGCCTTTAGTGCCGCCTGCCACGAATCCCAAGTCTTAACATGTCTGTACGCCTAAGCCACTAAACAAGCCAAGAGCCAGAGCCAGAGACAGAGGCTGAGGGAGAGGGAGAGGGTAAGAGTAAGAGTAGGAGAAAGTACGCCTCGCACCTTACCAGAGCCGCGAACCGAGAACCGAGAACTCCTGCTCCTGCTCCTGGAAAAAGCCATTGCCAAACATGTCTCGGAAAATGGCTGGCGGCTAAAAAGTCTGCGTTTACTTTTTGGGCGCCTATGCGAAACTGAAAGTCATGCGTTTTCCGCCTTTTCCGGGGAGCCAGCGTGTTGATTTTACTTTTCAGCCTCCTTTTTCGCTGTTCACATTTCTGTTCTTTTAAGGGAAAAGTGGAAGTGGAAGTGGAAAATGGGTCTGTGCTTAGGGGATGCGGGCTACGGGGTGTTTTCGGGTATTCGCTGTTTTGCCAGCAATGTCATGCTGTGTCACGTTATTTATTTTCGCTGTAATTTTTGAGCTGCTCCAACCCGTTCTCCCATCTTTTTCCTTGCTCCTCTGCTGCTTTTCTTTGCCACAAACTTGACGTCTTTAAATTAACATAAAAGAAACGTTAGGCTTTTCGATGGCGTTGTCGTGGGTGTGGCATATGTGCCCATTCCGTTTAATTATTTTGTTAAGCAGTTGGCACAGAGCGTCGCCTGGAGGGCTTAAGCAGACACTTTATGGCCAGGGCCGAAAACTTCGTTGCCTAAGCCGATAATACGGGCAGAGAGACCGAGGTCCAAAAACTAACCCCAACATTGGGGCCCTGTGGAGCATGACCGCCTCGATAAGCCTTAAAGCGCATTGTGGTCAGTTTTTCGGTGGCCAGATCTCTGTTTTATTTCTGTTTGCCCTTTACGTTATGCGGCCCCAAATCCTGTTATGGCCTAATCTCGAGGGTTGAAAGAAGAGGTCACGCGCCTCAAAGCCAAATACCTTAAATACTTTTTGACGTTTTCACATGTGACTGGAACCAAAATACGTATGTCGCACCCTTGGCGTACTCCGGTCAACGGGGTTTCCCTCTTAAGTGGGTCGTAATTCGTTTTTGGCCACACATCGAGGTCTTTAGGGAGGCAATAATGTGGCCATGCCCGCCATCAGTGTGTGCGACAAAACTTATTGGCTTGAGAACAGATATGGGGAGCCTTCTTCTTGAGATTTCACAGCCTCAAATGGTTAACAAAAAACGCAGAGATATTTTTTTACATTTTTGTAGCTTTGCATACTCGTATATTTGATTATATTATAGGCTTGGATAGAATCGATTAGACATGGTATATCAAGGTGGGGTCAGGTAGTGATGGTCGATTGTTATGGGCTATCGTCTTCTGATCGTCTCTTCCAGGTCTAGGCCGTGGGCTGCACGCAGCGCGTGTTCTCGGGCAGATCGCAGATGCCCTTCAGGGCATTGAAGTACTTCTCGCCGCAGCTCACCTGCAGGGGCTTTCCGTAGCGGCAGATGTAGTAGTCGTTGCAGCTCTTCAGGGAGGCCATCATGAAGCCGTCGGGCTTGTTACGGCACACGTAGTGGGTGTAGGTGAGGATGTTCAGCTCCTGGGCCTGGGGAGCGGCCTGCTGCTGCATGGCCTCCACAAGTAGTCCGGCGGGGCGGGCAGGACGGGGTGGTCTCACTTGCATGGAGGCGGGCTTAACCAATGCGGCTGCGTTGGTTCCGCTGCATGCAGTGGTGACCTCTGCACAGGGTGTGGTGACCTCAGCACATGGTGTGGTAATCACTTCACAGGGTGTTGTGACCTCTTCACAAGGTTTAGGTGTTGGTGTACAGGTTGTAGTTGAACAAGATGTTGTAGAACAAGTTGTTGTTGAACAGGATGTTGTGGAACAGGTTGTTGTGGAACAGGTTGTTGTGGAACAAGTTGTTGTGGAACAGGTTGTTGTGGAACAGGTTGTTGTGGAACAGGTTGTTGTTGTTGCAGATTTAGTTGTTGTTGAAGAAGTTGTTGAACAGGTTGTTGTGGAACAGGTTGTTGTTGTTGCAGATTTAGTTGTTGTTGAAGAAGTTGTTGAACAGGTTGTTGTTGTCGAAGATGTTGTTGAACAAGTTGTTGTTGTTGAAGAAGTTGTTGAACAGGTTGTTGTTGTCGAAGATGTTGTTGAACAAGTTGTTGTTGTTGAAGAAGTTGTTGAACAGGTTGTTGTGGAACATGTTGTTGTGGAACCGGTTGTTGTGGAACATGTTGTTGTGGAACAGGTTGTTGTTGTTGCAGATTTAGTTGTTGTTGAAGAAGTTGTTGAACAGGTTGTTGTTGTCGAAGATGTTGTTGAACAAGTTGTTGTTGTTGAAGAAGTTGTTGAACAGGTTGTTGTTGAACATGTCGTTGTTGTACATGTTGTTGGTGTGGAGGGTGTGGTTATACAGGGTGTATCGGGTGTTGGTGTAGCGGGAGTGCTTACGCAGGGTGTAGAGGGTTCTTTGGGAGTGGTGACACATGGTGTAGAGGGGGTTGTTACAGAAGGTGTAGAGGGTGTTGTTGAACAGGTTGTTGTGGAACAGGTTGTTGTGGAACAGGTTGTTGTGGAACATGTTGTTGTAGAACAAGTTGTTGGGGCAGACGGGGTGCTTGCACAGGGTGTAGCGGGTGTTGGTGTTATGGGGGTAGTTGGACAGGGTGTCGTGGGACAGGGTGTCGTGGGACAGGGGGTCGTTGGGGGACAGGGTGTCGGTGTACAGGGCACAGCAGAATCAGCGGTGTCCGTGACCAACGCCGATGGCTGTACTTCAATGCAGCCAGTGTTGTAGTTGACACATTGCTGGACCTTGGCGTCGAAGAAACGGGAGCAGGTGCTTACCAGTGCCTGTCCTCCCTGGCACTCGTAGTACTGGGAGCAGCTTCCTGGCACGAGAGCCCTGAAGCCGTCCGACTTGTGGACGCACACATAGCGACGATACAGATTATTGTTGATGGCCGTCGGCACGGCCGGCACACTGGCGGCACTGATACTGGCCACCAGGATGGCGGCACAGGCAATTACTGCAATGGGTTAGAATATGGGTTAGTCCTTGCTGGTGGGGGGCAGCAAATACTCCAAGATTCATACCGAATGTGCTCTTCATTCTCTGTTTTTGCAGCTATTCCTTTTGGGTGCGGGTTCTGTTCTTCTTGACAGAGTGCTGTACTGGAATGACAGTTTCGCAAGTGCCGCTGGCTTTTATACAGTGGCCCCGCACGGAAGATGCGTATCTTTACAGCGCCCGAGTGACCCTTATCGATGGGTCTGACATATAGATGGGGCTTCGATAACGCTGCTGCTGGGTCGTCTTCGACGGCAACCTTGATTTTGAATGTTGGCGGCGGATGTGGATGGGAATGGGGCTGGGGCTGGGGCTGGGGCTGGGATGCTGCTTTGATGCCGTGCGTTATCATCAGACGAATGTCATATGGGTCTAAACTTTTCAATTTCAATAATTATTTCGCACGAATCGGAACCCACCCGGGTACACATCGATGACACATCTCTGCACAGCCACAACGTGCTATTAATTAAGAGTTTCGGGCTGTCATCATTCGATATTCGACACTCGACATCGGACATCCGACATTCCACATCCGATGACATCCTCCTCTGCCCCAGCGCATTCGAGTTGGCCTACGATGTGGGCAAATAACCACACGCCACCCCACCCCTTCTCATTCTGATTCGCCTTAGTCGGAGTGTGTGTGTCCGTGCGGTCAGGGCCTGGTGACGTTAATTTATCAAAGGAATTTACAATTGTTTAATTAATTAGATGCATACCGCATACGCACAAAGAGAGGAGAAGGGCGAACGGGGCCGAGAGTAAAGACATAGCCAGCATGCCAGACAACAAATGAGCAAGAGGCAGGGCCAGGCCAGGCCAGCCATGATTTGAATTGCACATATTTGCCATCTATGTCATGGACCGAGTCGCGTAGTCCTTGGCAATCGAGTCCAAACGGATGCAAATGGGTGTTTGGTTAGCCAAAGACAGGCAGGTCCCTTCTACATGATCTGCCATTGAATGAACACTCTTCGAATAAAGCTCTAATATTGATTATTCATTTCGGGTGTTTAATCATTCCCTCTCATATCATTTAAGGGCGGCTGCCCAAAAACTACCTAAATGCTACTCATGCCCGATAAAATGTCACGAGCGTGCTGCAAACATGTGTTTTCTTCTGCTGAATGGGTTCCCCTCCCGATAGCGATCAGTGGAGCAGCGGTGGGGTGGGGTGGGGTTGGGGATCGTCAAATGCGTACCATGTAATTACAATCAAATCGATAAGAAAACCAAGTCAAGTACAGGTCGTGGTCGCTGTCGCTGTCGTGTTCGGAGTTGTACTCAAAGAAGTTCGTGCGTGCGAATCGCCTGTACAATCATTTTTCATGTCACATCAAAAACAATTACCAAAGTCGAGGCTTGAGGCGGAAATTTCTCATGTGCCAGCGATAATTTGTTCGTTTTTTTTTTTAATTATTGCATGCAATTTTTCCCTGAACATTTACTTCATAGAAAATTGTGTAAAAATATTGCAGCTGTGTCAGAGGTAAAATAAATTAAAATTCCCAAGAAAATGTGAGAGTTTTTAACGCCTAAAATAATAGGCGATTTCTTGGAATTTATACGGTCTTTGGTTTCCATAGAAAAATACTTTTTGATAGGGTAAACGGAGTTCGTGTTGTTGTTTCCGTTCAAAGAAATGCAATTAGCAGTGTCCAAAAATGTATGACAAAAGTCTTTACGCTAAATAGTCCTATATTCTGATATAACCCCTGATAAGCCCCTTCCAAAAAGCTATTTATATATTTATATTTATCATACAATAACCATCTCTAATATTATCCAACGAATATCTGAACCATGAGCATTAATTTCCAATTAGAATTCAATTTGGTCAAAACGAACATTAGGAGCGGCGGTCAGGAACACAAACCTGTAAACCGAAAATCCGGAAAATCCACACAGCAGCCAATGCAATGCGCTTGTTGGCCCATAAAAAGTGTCTGCCTATTACCGGCAATTACATTAAAATCTCGACTCCCAACAACAACAACCAGCAAATCTATATAATAAAACATTTCAACGAAATTGAATTGAAATTTTGGGTTTATTTTTTGTATTTTTTTCATCGGAAAGGTGGCTAGAAAGAGTCATGGCTAAATGTCGTAATGGTCTAATGGTGGGAGTGGATTTGCGAAGGACAGAAGGACCCACCATTTTTGGGTCAGCACCGCACCGCCTGCAGCGCATTAAAAGGGTATCCTGATACCAAAAAAAAATCAATAGTTCAGTAGTTGAAAATTTAAATTTCTATAAAAAAAGAAGTAAACAGAAAAAAGACAAACAAATTTTAAATGTTTCATGTTTTCTTCTTTCGGTCGAGAGATTATTTATGCGACTTTATTTTACAGTTGACTTGAGGCAGACGAAAATTCCAAAGAGAAACAAAAGGCACAGCCGAAAGGAAAAACAAAAGCAAAGCAAAAGAAAATCACTTAACCCTTGAGCGACCCCGACACATGCGAAATTGACTTGAATTATCGAATTTCGTATCGGGCTCTGGCTCTGGCTCTGGGCTCTGGGTCTGGCGACCCTTTTATCCAACTTGAACTCGGAGTTCAGTCAGCGGAATGGCGGGCACACACACATTGGGCAGCGGGGGGTTGGGGTGGAATCAAACGGAATATAAATCAGTTTAATGATTTCTCTGCCGGCAAAAACAAAGCAGAGAAAAGTAGACACAAAAAGAGAGAGTGGGAGAGATGGAGCTTGTGTTTGCTCTCCGCTTGGCGCCCCGGAAACGGAAGCCGCCAGAGTGTGTGCGAAAAAAGAAACGATGGCCATGCTCTTGAGGGGGAACTTTAAACGGTTTCTTGTACTTTAACTATCCTGCTGTCCAGTGTCCTGGGTGTCCTTTGTGCAGCGGAGTCACCTTGTCGCGATGGTGGGGCGTACTCTATGGAACATTGCCTTACACTTTGCAATTTCCTCAGAGAGCAACAAGTGAGAGGCAAAGCCTTGTGGAAGGGTCAACCATTTGATGCCCTGTAACTGGGAGTATTCTTTGGGTTTTCAGTGCAAATAGATATCTGTAAAGAGAGTGCTTTGGGTGGAAAAAACCCTAACAGCAGGCGCTTTGGTGAATCAACGAAGAAAGTCATATTTTTAGGGGACAAAGGTCTGTTGATGCCTTGTCCAATCCACTCCGCCTATATGGTTGATGCATAAAAAGTAATCTTGCTTGTCCTTTGGCCCAGCATCGTCATCGTCATCCTCGTCATCGTCATCGTCATGGTCCTAGCGTGACCCCATTTCCCCTCAAATTAAGTTCAATCGAATTGCCTGCTATTCTGCCACAGTTTCCAATCAAAGTCTTTCAGCATGGGGCATGGGGCATGGGGCAGCAACGGAAGCTGCCAGATATGAAAAGGGAAGCGAATCGAATTAAGTCGGCAGCTGCTTATTGATTTTCATAAATGAAAATGCAGCAGTACATGGATTGCTTGGATGCCATTTCCCATTGCCGTTCCCAGTCTGCTTTGGGAGGAGCATCTCTCGTGATGCTCTGATGCTGAATGCTGAATGCTATGGGTTCTTGGAATTGTTATTCCGCATGCATTAACCTCCCAGGTACTACAACTTGCTGATAAATAATTTACAAGGAGACAAACTTTGGAGAGCACGAACAGTACGAAGAGAATCACTGAGAATAGAGAGCAGCAGCAGGAGCACGGAAGCAGCCGGAAGGCATGAAGAAGGAGCATTTGTCGCAGCGCTAAAATAAATTCACTTGCATGCCAAGTACATTTACACACACACACAAGGACATACAGGAGGATGCAGGATACAGGATACTCACACAGGAGAATCCTCACTTGACTGGCTGCGCGACGAGTCAGTGGAGTGCGAAAGGGCATTGGCGCTGGGACTCCGGACTCCGGACTCCGGACTGGGATTGTGACTGGGATTGGGACTGACTTATGGCCAGATAAGCAGACGAGTTTGAGTTACAGGTTAATTTATTATTGAAACTAATGTCGCCACACCCCCCCTCCCAGAAGGGTGGGAGCAGGTGCCGTCGGATGAGTCACATATCAGAATGGGAATCAGAATCAGAGTCCGACTCCGACTCCGAAGGGGCGCAAATTATGAAATTCGACTTGACAAATGTCAGTGACATTAATTAATCGTTGAGATACGGCAGGAACTGCGCCTCAGCTGTTGGCCACATGTGGCCACACACGTAAAGTCAAGGGCAGGGGGCAGGGGGCAGGGGCAGGGTGAATGGTCTTGAAGGTGTGGTCATCTGCTGTGGGCTGGTCGAGAGTTTCGTGAGGTTTAAGGGAGCTTTTCTTTGAAATAAAACCTACAATATATCCAAAAATATCCACTTGTAAGCAGACCATATCGAAACCTGTATCCTTTTTATGCCTGACCCTGATTTGCCTTTTCGCCAAATGACTTTCCTTTTGGGCATATGGAAAATTTATGATTTATGCTATATAAAAACTTATTTTTATCATCATCGCACTTGCGGAGTCATCAGCGTTTCCAGCGAAGGCTCAAAGTAAATCCCTTTACAATGTCCGAAACCCAAAAATTTCCCATCGTTGGAGCTGGAAGGATCCTTAGCGTGCGAGCCCCCTGCCCCCTGCGAAATACATATAAAGAGGAACATGCAAACACATAAAAACCGACAAACAAACGTGCCCATATATGTGTGTTTGTGTGGGGGACTGTACATAAAAAGTAACGCTGGAATAAAAATAACTGAAATATGCACACACACACACACACACACATACCTTTACGATTCAGCTGAAGGAGTAAAAATTGTACAGTGAAATTTACACGCTAAATGCGTCCCAAAAGAGAGCAAGCGAAAGTCATTAAATGGCCCCAGCACCTGGAAGGAAGACACCACCACACCAGCACCAACACACTCACACGACACTCCACACACACCACACACACACACACACCTACCACACTCGTAGGTAGGTAGGCTCCAAGGCAGCACCAAAAAGGTTTTACATGTCATTGCGGAGCCGAGCCCCAATGCATTGGGGAGAGAGTGTGTGCCCAGAAATTGACATAAATACATAATGAGCAGCAATTTTGTTCCGCTCCCTCTCCTTCTCCCTCCCATGCACAGAAAGCCAAAGAAACGGCCAAGCAAAGTGCGTGGGACTTGGGGCTAAAAAAGCGTAAACTTTTACTTTAATTTCCCGCCGGAATTGGCCCAAGGAATGGGCTGTGGCGGCCACACGGCTAAGCCATTGGGCCAAGAAAGCGAGCTGTCAACATTTTTCCCATCAAAGCGCCTAGTTGTATGCAATTAATGTGCGCCTCAGGCGTGGGCTTTGAGGAAACTACTTACGAGTCCGGAGCGAATGGAAACGGAGCGATCTCAACGAATTTTGTATGCCCTTACGGCAGAGGCAACATGTTCGCTTAACTAATGTAATGAGAAATGTGTGTTTTTACTTTTAGCAAATTACTTACGTGACTGATAGGCCGACAGTTGATATCTTATCGAATCAAATCGCACAGCTACATAACAGCCGTAAAGATAGGCGGAGAGAAGAGCCATTGTTCCATAACGAAATGAAATACCTGGATGAAAACTACACACATCTATGTCTGACGAGGCGGAAGGGTTTTCCCAGATGTTGGAAATACTCTTTCGGTACGTCGTTTTGGCGCTGCTCTAATATTAAGGCCAAGTTGTTGGCTGGCAAAGTTCACACGAAGCCAAAAGGAACGACAATTCCCGTGAGACATTTTCAATTATTTATGCCAGGCGACGGCTGGTGGAGTGGGGCTCAAGCTCAAGCCCTGGCCATATGTGTCGTGTCCTATTCTGTGGCTGTCGTGTCCGTGGCGTCCTGTCACTTGACAAATTTGCAGCCATGTCCATGGCCAGCTTTAATGTGGTCCAAGACAGGCAGACAGTCGGACAGCCAGTGGAACGTGAAAATTTCGTTAAGAAAATTATTTACATTTGCAAATTTTATGAGCTTTGTTTCCACGGCCAAGACGGCAGACGGTGAGAGTGCCAGGACCAGGTGGATGGCTCTCCCACATGACTGCATGTTTAATGTACGAGTGTAATGCAGAGCACCACCCAATCCACCCAATCCACCCACCCAAACATATACGAGTATGTGCTCGTATTCGGGCTGGTGCTGGTGCTGGCTCTGACTCTTACTCTGGGCTCTGGGCTCTGACTCCTCTTACCTCTTACCCTACACGTGTCGTACTTTTTAACCGTATTAAATTACATCCCTGTTGGCGTTTATTAATGGCGCAAACTTTTAATGAGAATGTGCATATTTAATTGCAAAGTCAAGAGGGAAAGCGAGTGAGAGAGAGTTTTTGGGTGCTTGCTGCTATATCCCATGGCAACCGCTAAGATTCTCGTGCTGCTGCTGCTGCTTTTCACATTTTTCGGGCACCGTCGGGGTCACCAATTTCCCACAACCTCCTGGAGCCGCGGCGAGGTATTTGTTTACCTGCTGCTGCTGCTGCTCCTGATGATGGTGCTGCTGCTGGGGGGAATGGACGTGAAATGGGTTTGGGGAATGCTACTTAGCGGCAACATCTCATCAGCATTAATGTGCCCAGGTCGTCGTCATAATCAGCGCTGAGGTCGCAAACGCCAAATTGCCTCAATGTTTGCTTTGTTCGGGCTCTGCTTTTTAGAGACATGCTACTACAGCATGGCCACGGCAGAAGGTCCATTTAAAATGTGAACTAATTTGGAGAGGTTATTAAGGACCGACGCAGGGAGAAGAGGTTTTTATGCTCAGCATGGTTGGGCAGGGCATACATTTGACACAGTTCTGCGGAGAGGAACGACGATGCTGACGATTAAATATTAATTATAAACTAAGCAGCAGGGAAGGAACTCTGTGCTTTCTATTCAATTTAAAATTATTCAGAAACCATGACGAAAAAACTCCTTCAACAAATCAAAATAACTGTCTGCCAATCTTCAACTTTGGAAAACATCTCGATTTCAATTAAATACAAAATTGTAATGGGAAAACTCCATGGAAATGCACTCCACGAAACTCGGGGCGAAACTCCAAATGTGATTGCCTTTCAAATGTAATTAATTGCGGAAGCAGCGAGAGCAAGCAGCAAATGAACGGGAAATCATTCCTGTAAATGGTATCGTTTTTTGAAAAATTAAAGTTTATAATTTGATTAAAAGTTCCGGGTACAGTAACCCCAACCCACCCCACCCCACCCACCGTGAAGGTGTCATTTAACACAATCAACTCTGAAATGGAGTGCAAAACAGCCCGTTGGCCAGGTTTATTTGCCAGTCGCCCCAAACAATTAATGGAGTTGCGTGTGGCAAAAACATTTTCGGTTCAGAGATTGTTGCCATTTTTAGTTAGTGCAAAAGTTTTAGAAGCGCCACTAAAAAACAGCAACAGCAGCCGCTGCCGCTGCAAAAAAAAAGATTGGAAAAATATTCGTACCACGGGCACGGGATGTGGGAGGCGCCAATACAGAGCTCCATTTCCGCCAAAAAGGACATACATTGCATACATTTTGAGGGCGCACACACACTCATGCAGATGTCGAGGCGTATACGTAATATTTTCTGAAAATTCGTTCGTGAGTTGTGTGTTAGGTTCGCGTCGGAGGGCCGCAGAGGTTGGGGGCACACTCATAAAAATAAACTGAAATTGTCAAATAAATGTATGTATTCAGAAACGAGCGAGAGGGAGCAGGAGGGGGGTGTAGAGGGGAGGAGAGTGTGCCGCCCGGTGCTGCTGAAAAGTATGCAATGGTAATGGACTTTTAATGTTTGTATTTTTGCGTTCCTCCACTCTGAAATGGTAGGGGGGTGTACCAGCTACGCGTTCGGCATTATTATTTCTATATAAATATAAATATAAATTGTTGAATAATGGTTGGTGGTCTCTTCTTGTTGAATGGAGAATGGGTTTCTGGTATCACGAACTGCAGGGGAAATGGCGAATCAACAACAAATCAAATAATGAAAGGAAATATACGAGACTTTTCTCTAAACAGAACTTAAAGGTTTTCAAAATAGTAGCCATAGATTTAAGTGTCAAAAAATCATTTTTTTAGTCAAAATATATTTAAAATTGATCAAATGTCAATGGCATTTAACTTCATTTTATTCCTTATTTCAACCACAAAAATATTACTTCATTTCGATTAAAATTAATAGTTTTTTACTGAAATATGCTTTGGAAAACCCACTATATTCAGATACGCAAGAAAGTTCTTAAGTTTCCATTAACTTTCATGGAGAAAAGCCTCCGTTTTAAGGGTCTATAGAGATCTCTGTTCTATTAGAACTTTCCTTTTAGCTTCCATATCCCCCAAACGTCCCCAAGCAATCCTAGAAAGTATCTTTTGCACACATCCACTCTTACCCACCCCAGAAACGATCTCTATTCATCATTCATTCGCCCCTTCCTTGCCGCTTTTTTGTCTGTCTCTCCCTCATGGGGGAAGCCCCGTTACGCTTCATTAAAAACCACTTGGATATTTAAATACGCCCATAAATGTTGCTCCGCCACCACCAAAAAAAAAGAAGAGCACGACCCTCGCATAGAAAAAGCCAAAACAAATGATGGCCCTTTCAACCCGCCAATTGTCAACTCGTTTCAACTGGGAATCGCCCTGCTCCCCCCACTTGAAACGCATCTCGTCGCATGGCAGGGCATGGCATTAACCCCATGACACCCCGCACAAAAAAAAATGGTTTGGCAGCAAAAATTATAAACCACTCGAGCATATTTTGCAAGTCCCAGCTCCCCCCAACCCCCAAACCCCCTTCAACGGCTCATCAGGACTGCAATTTTTCACCGAGAATCAAACCAGCAACAAAAAACTTTTGAAACGGAAATGCGACCAAACCAAAACCGGATATGAGTGAGGGATATACACAAATGTACACAAATGTGTATTTATGTGTATTGTGTGACTGTGTGTCCGAGTGTTGGTGTGTGTGTGTGTGTTTATATAGCGGCAATATATGGTCGAGACCGCGCGTCGCGTCAACCTATAAATAAAAGAAATGCGGGCCTCATCGTAATCCTCCATCGTCTGTTGCCTGTCGTCTGGCCAACGTGGAGTATGCAACAAATTTTTTGTTGCCCACCCACACCGCCTCCCTCTCTCTAGACCGAGCCCCCTCTGTGTTTGGTTATTAAGGAGCATCGAGGGGGGAGCGAGGACTGTGGCAATGCTTTTTAAAATATATGAGCACACTTTTTGGCTGCCTGACAGTCAAAGCGCAGTCACAGAGAGAGCGAGAGGGAGAGGGAGAGAGACCGACCGGAAGCCAGTGAAATTATTTTTAAACGCTTGCAGACGGATGTGTGTGTGTGTGTGTGTGTACCGCCCGCAGAATGTAACGTTATATTATGAAACAAAAACTCAGAAAAACGTCAAGCCCCGGCAATGGAAATGGAGACGAACAGCCAGGACAGCAGGGACCAGTGGAGGGCGAGGAGAATGCGCTTTAAATGTCAGCCATTTATTAAGTTGGCCCAAAACGCAGTAAACGGGCAAATGGCAAATGGCAAAACGGCGAATGTCAGACCGGACCAGAAATCGCAATCACTTAGAGACGAGACGAGGACGAGAGATGAGATGAGATGAGAGACATTCCCGGAATCCCCGTCCAGGATTCCGGGTTGAATGTGCGCGGATGGGGATAGACGATGGGTTGCTCTGAAGACATTTTGGTAATTGGGAGTGGGAGTGGCTTTCTATATATTTCCAATATATTTAGTAATTTTTTTCTTTGGGATAAAAGGATTGATTTTTTCGTATAGAAAAATGTGATCAAAGTATGCCTTGCCTCACATATAAATTCTTCATTATTCCTTACAAAAATTGTAGTACATCTCATTCGTATTCTTGGAGTCGTGTGTGAAACATCGAAATTTTATTAGTTTTTTTTTGTCTTCTATTTTTTGTCATTATACAAAAGTATAACGAAAATATGAATATTTCTCATTCGTATTTGTGGAGTCGTGTGTGAAACATCCAAATTTTATTACAATTTTTTCTGTGATTATACAAAAATACTACAAAAATTTTAGTATTTCCCATTCGTATTTTTGGAGTCGTGGTTCGGTGACCTTCTTCTTCTGTGCAGCAGCAGTAGGCTTTATCGGTGCCATATTAGTTCACAAAATTTTTTTTAAATTTTAGTTTGTTTTAAAAAATAATTTCTCTAAATTGTAGTTTGTTTCGAAAAATATTTTCTCCAAATATGCAGTTCACGACACACGGCACACGATGTGACAGTTATCAAAATTTGTATACAATTTTTATTTTTTTTTTTAAATTAATATTTATTCATGTGCAAAAAATGTGTGAAATTTAAAATTTTCTGAACTTCAAGAATGAATGTGTACACGAGTAAAGGATTGTGAACTAGTTCGTGTAGAGTTGTCGCTTTGTGATTCGAACAAATATAACTCGAATTTTCCAAACATATCAAAATGTATTCAAGTATCTAACAAAAAAGACAGCAGCAGCAGCAGAAATTATTCCATTCAATGAACTTACACGGATTATTTAGCCATTAAAATGGTACCATTACATTGCCACATAACACAGGTATGTAGCCAGGCCTTTCGTTGGGTAATGCAGTCCTTTAGGGTAACCCTATCCTACCCTTTGATCCATTGAAGACCCAACACTGACCAAAAACAAATGAACACGGAACAGAAATCCAAGAAAGCACTTGGCGGATCCCTAAGAAACCAGCTGTGATGATCGTCGACGAGGAACCTGCACAGGAGCCCGTGCTGCCACTGGCCGCCAAGGAACCGGTCGCCCGTGGACGCGGACGAGCTGAAAAGGCAGCTCCAATGGTCCAAGCTAAGGCAGAGCAGCGCGTACGGTCAGCGGAGGGAAGGTGCACTTCGAGGTCACTCTACATTGGCAGTGACCGCCGCCAGCAATGGCGGGACGACCAAGACAGCGACACGCTTCCGCTGCAAGCAAGGAACTGCTTTTCATTGGCCAGCTTGGATTTTGGCCAATATGTATGTATTCTCCCCCTCGATATTAACAGCAATCCCAACATCCCCAAACACTTGGAACCCCAAACAGTGGGCCCCTTATATTAATAGAAAAAAAGGATCCAAAACCGAAAGCGCTCTTTTCCCCCAACTTATAATAATTACTCACTCACTCATTCAGGGCGAAAAATTTGAATGGGGGTTAGCCACGAATTTTCTTTCATTTTCATTTCATTTTATTAAACAGAACCTGAAGATCGACTGACAAATACCCATTACTGCCAGATTATTTAAATCAAAGGGATGCCTCGTATATTTAAATGGAATTGCCCCTCCTGTTACTGCTGCAATTAATTGAAAAATAATTATCAAGAATTAACTTTTTTGGGTAATGGTTTTTGCATCTACATTTTGGTACTCAAATAATCCTGTTATCCCACAGAAGTTGGTCATATTTTCATTATATATGCGTGGCATTCACCACATGATTCGTGTTGCAACGCCAGACGGGACAAGGCATCGTCGATGGTGAACCACTGCCGCTTGCGTCCAATGCTGCGCGAGTCCTCCCACTGCGATGCATATGATCGTTATTCTCGAATACGCCCAGGCAACGACCCTGTTATTGGCAGTCTGGGTCGTTGCCTGGGCGTATTCGAGAATAACGATCATATGCATCGCACTGAAGTGTTTGTCATGAATGTGACCAAGGAGCTGGAAGAGTGGGAGGACTCCGGCCTCTTCGAGCACCTCGCGTACAGCGGTCAAGATGCGAGATGGTTCGATGAGAACCAATTCTGTATTTGCGGTGGGACCGTGGCGCTCTCCCAGGCATCTTGTGGTTGCCGGCGGCGAACTCTGCCACTGGGAGAGTGACCTCGCAGTGCCTCGAGCGACCTCCGTTGACGGTACGGGCGGCTCTGCCTATTGTTGGACAATTGTGGCTGCCTCAGCAACTCGTTGTCGTCCACGGGCCACTGCAGCCTTCGCAGCCAGTGCCATGACGAGCTCCTGTGTCGTCTCCTCGTCGTCGATTATCACCCCTGGTGTCTTGGGGATCCGTCACGTGCTTCCTTGGATCTCTAGACTTTGTTTGTTAAAAATATTCAAGAAAATCCCCATAAGGTGTGTGATTTTGTTGCTCTTTTATTATTTATTTATTTTATTTATTGCCTTTCTCTCCACGCATTTAGAAATGATTTTGTACGCATCGCCCTCTACTGCAATCTGTATAAATATGGCATTATTTTTAATTAAAATGGCACAAATATATTTTAAAATTATTTCCTTAATTTCGTTCAATGTCTACCCCTAAATACCCGCCAGTCCTTTGCCTTTACAGGGTGTGAAAAAAGAAGAAAAATGTATATGTATATAAATTGTTCGTTCGCTGGCCAAATTAATTGAAACTTTATTTGGATTATGAAATTAGCACACGGCCAATGGCCAGTGGAGTTTTTCTTTTGCAGCATTTAAGCGCTTTTTAATTAGGTTTCACTTTTTTTTTCGCTGCCTCCCTCCAGTGGGGGGGGGGGGGGAGCAGCGGCTGTTTTTGAAGTGGATCATTAGGATGAGTGGGTGGGCTGGGTTGGGTGGTTGGATGGTTTCGCTGACTCTAGAGGGGTGGGTGGGGACCTCATAAATTGGCGTCAGGTTTTTTTAATTGTGTGGAAAAATGCCTCAACTAGAAAATAATTTGCCCGAATTGTTGAATTGAAAATGTTGGCTGGAAAATGCAATTAAACTTTTGAATTGACTTGGAAGGTTGAAGGCGGAATGCAGGAGAAAATCAAATTGAGAGAATGGCATTCGAGGCAATCAAGCGGCAAAATGTAAATGAAAATGGACAGAGTGTTGTGGCAGAGTTGTGTGTGTGTGGCAGTGTGTGGCAGAGAGGGAAAAGTTTTCTTTTGGCCTAACGAAAATCACTCATGAAATTTGATTGACTGCATCAATGAGTAAATGACTTCAACCACTGACAGATGAACCGAGACACACGGCAAAAAGTTTCGTTTTTGCGGCGGAAATGTCCTGACAATCCCCGGACTCAACTTTTCCCCAACACAACCTCAGTCTCCCCCTCTCTCTCGCTCTCTGTTGGCTCTCTCTTTCTCTCATGAAAATTGACAATCAAATTGCAAATAGCTTTATCTTGTAGTTTGCTTATTTATTTATATCATTTCGTACACTTCCTGTGGGGCAGGGCAGGGCAGGGCAGCGCAGCAGGGCAGCAGGGGGGTGGCGGAAGGGCAGGCGGCAGGACAGATGGCGGCCATAGTTGTTAAGCTCGTGCCCTGTCTCGCTCGCTCGCCTGCTCTATGTGGCCGCCATTTTGTGCGAGAGTGTGTGTTTGTGTGTGTGTGTGTGATTGCCTGTCCTTTTTGGCCTGTTATCCTTGGCTTATGTTTTCAATTAAATTTCCATACAATTTTCATGACATGATGAACTACCTAGGGCCTGGCAGGACTCTCGACTCGACTCGACAGGACCTGGACTCGGATTCGGATTCGGACTCGACTCGACTCTGGCTCTCAGCTGTGACTGACTGAAGGATGATTCTGCCCCCCACCCCCTCTCCCTAGTCGAGTGTGTGAGTGTGTGTGTGTCAGTCAATTTATTTAATAACAAACGCACAGGACACACACGCAGCAAGTTACAATAGACCACCCCCCTCCCCACTCCCCGCTCCCCGCTCGACAGAGCCCAGATCCATCTCCTGTTCCATCATAAAAATATCCACAGAGATTTCTGAATAAATCAAGAGCCAAATATTTTATTTCATTTCATTTTCACTTTAATAAAATAGACAAAAAAAAGAGAAAAGAAAGAACAATAAATAAAGGCCAGCCCGGGAAGGAGTCGAAGCTTTTGATACCCTTTCCTTTTGGGGATTTAAAATATACGAATTATATAATTTGTGCAGCAAAAAGCTGGCAAGAGATCGTTCCGAACAGCTAATGGAAATTATGGTACCCTTTCAAAGGGTACACAAAGAGAGTGATGGAAAAGAATGCAAAGATATGCGCAACAGAGTCAGAGTCAGCGGAAGTGAAAGAGTCAGAGCTCTGGGGGTCAGGGACAGGGAAATCAGAAGAGAGTCAGAGCGGGGGGAAAGCAGAGAAGAGAGTCAGAGCGGGGGGGACAGCAGAGAAGAGAGTCAGAGCTCCGGGTGGGGGGTCAAAGGCATAGAGACAGCGACGGAAGAGCAACAGTCCAGAGATGGGGTCACGGACAGGGCCAGCGGAAGCAAAAGAGTGAGAGATAGGGTCAGGGCGAGGGAGAGGGACAGGGACAGGAACACACTCCTCCCGAAGAGTTGGCCAGAAACAGACACAGAAACAGTAACGGAATAAGGCAACAGCAAAACTGTTTTGCAGATGACTGGACGGACTGCTGGAAATTCATCATTCAACTTTTTTGCAAACTTTTCCTTCCCTTTGACTTTGCGAATAACTGAAACTGTATATGATTGACATGATTTTTCTATTGTACCGAAATGCTCGAAGGAAAATGCTCCCCGGCAAGCAGAGAAAATGAGTTCTGAGAGGAAGCATCTCTCGGGTGGTGGTGATGGACATCTCCCAGCGAAATGACAGATGCAAATGATGGGTAAATGTAGCAGAGAATGAGATTGAAACAATCGTATTATGTTCAGGTGGGATTTTAGCAAGGGAAAGGCATACAGACATGATATCTCTACATCTACATCTCTACAGATGCTACGGATATACCCGAATCGTTTAAGATTTGAGGCAGGGATTATGACATCCCACCAAGTCCATTTTGACATATTCCAATCGTTTTGCTCCATCGATACGAACATTTTGCGGTGGTATATAAGCCATCAAAATGCTTGTAGCCATCAAATGCTTGCAGCCGATTGCTTCTGCTCGACTTCCTACGGAGCGAGTCCAGTCGTCAGATTTGGTTTATTATTTATATCAATCAACCGTTAACCAAAATTGCTGCGGCAATTGCTTTCCGCAGGACACTGAGGCAAACAAAGTGCTCGGAACTATCAAAACAACCGAATTTTTGATGGGATATACACATATGCTGAAAGAGAGAGAGAGAGAGAGGGAGAGAGAGTGGCTGAAGGACCTCCTCTGGCTGTCTGACAGGCTGACAAAAACAATAAACCAATGAATTTGAGATGGGCATAAATAACAAAAGGGAAAAAATCGAAAATGGAAATAATAATCGAAATGGGCAGGGAAAAAGTTAATTTCACTTATCTGGATCGCTTCATTTAACTGTGGCAGAGTGGAGAAACTTTAATGGATAAAGGGCGGGGGGCGGGGGGAGGGAGGTCCCAGAGGGAGGTCCAGCACGAGAGGCATGTCAGGTAGGGTATTCCCTACCATGCCACCAGCTGAAGCAACATCATTTCAATCAAATGTTTTTGTTTATGACAGGCAGCCAACGAGCAGGCAGCCGAGGCATGATTTATCATTATGCGACTGCTGAGAACCCCCGAAACCCACTGCCAATCCCCACTTTCAATCCCAATCCCCATCCCGACTACAGCTCCATCTCTGGCCCTGGCCCTGGCTCTACTCTGACCCGAATGTTATGCAACATAAGTATATGTTCAATATATAATAACATAAAATATATGATGCCCTGCCACATAAATAAAACAGCAGGCTATAAATGTTGCAAATGAACACACGTCAGGCACGAAAATGTTACGCTGCTCCACTCCATTCCGAAAAAAGAGAAGCACGAGATAACGTGCATACAATATACATATGGAAAATGGATTACATTTAAGGGTATACCATACAAAAGATGCCTCAAATAACACGACCATAAACTAAACTAGAAAATGTAGGTACTTAAATGATCCAAAATATATTATTAAAATGAGAAGAAATCGTTTCATAAATAGTTAGAGTACGGAATGTCATAGAACAGGATATTGGTTTCATTTTTGGGATATGCATTCTATAAGAAATGATAATATAATGAAATATAATATATAATATTTATTATATATAAAACTAATATAAGAATATTTCTAAAGCTTCAATATTGATGGAATTCTTTCGGAAAATGCAATATTTTGAGTCTGAAATATGTATCTATCTCTCTTTTATATAAAATAGTTTTGGGTCGTCCCACATTTGACTCATATCGGCACAAGCGAGCGAAACGGCTTTCCCCCTAGTAAAATATATATTCTTAGAATAACTTTCGTTTGAAATAGCAGAGAGCATCAACAATTAAAATATATATAAAAATTAAATAATTTAATAACATTTTATTTAAGCATTTTTTTCCAATGCAAAAATCTATTTTTATAATTTTCCTTGGCTTACTGTCTAGGAATATATTTCAGTTTTTTCCTTACTTGCGAAGAAAAATTCAAAATTACAACTGAGCTCATCTTTGAGTAAAAAAAAAATCAAGGAATAATCGTTAATTAATTAAATAGTTAATGAGATTTATTTTTTGCTCAATAATAATGATTATTGGTTAAGAGTTAAAGATTAACTCAAAATTAATCATTATTTTATGAGCAAGCCCATCGAATTTTTAACTTATCATTCCCATATAATTTTTATAATAAAATGTATAATGATTATAGTCCCCGGTTGAGACAATAAGCTTTTAGCCAGAAGATCGTACTATCCCATGCACATTTTGCGCTTAAATTAATTGGGGAATTATAATACTTTTCGAATAGATAAAATTGTTTGTAGATTGTCGTTCCTGATATTATACCTATATACCCCCTTTTTGTGAAGCTATCAAAGTACATACATACCTGTATGTATATATATATATGTTTAATTTCCCAAAACAAGACTCGAAAGTTATCATGAGGAAGATCTCCAGAGAACTTTCCTTTAGAAACACTCCGTTTTGTACACATTTCACCACTAATTTAAATAGACGCTGAACTTTGACATGGAATGGTAGCTTAATTAAGTGAAGTGGCCTCAAATCAAATCGCAGCGATTCGATTCGAATGTGAGCGGCAGCTCTAAAGTGATATTAAAAACCAACTGGCGGCGTCAATTAAAAATAAAAGGAGGAGCAGCTAAATAAATGGCATTCCAAGGCAGCAGGCAGCAGGCAGGCAGGCAGAAGGCAGTGAGGCCGTCGGTCAAAAGGCAAACATTCAAGTGCTGAAAGCATTCACAGACGGATTGACAGACGGGCAGACAGACAGACAGACAGACAGACGGGCAGACCGGGATTGATCCCGGGATAGAGAGAAGCATCAATGGCATCCACTGGGGATGTGGCGCGAGTTTATTGAATGAAATTAGACGGACAAATAGTTAGAGTAGCCATTCGATGGAGGATTCCCCCCCCCCCCCTTGACCGCCTGCCTGCTGCCTGCTGCCTGGCCATAAGCCTAATGTAAGTCCGCATCCGCATCCTCCTCCGATGTCGCAGTCCGCATTGGGAAGCGTCCATTAGCTAAGCAGATTAATTGCTAAAAGGTATTTAATTCGTGATGCTTTTATATTTTCAGCGAGAGAGAGAGCTCACTTTACTCCCGCCCCCTTCCTCCTCTCTGGGAGTGTCGCTTTGCCTTTGCCTTTGCCTTTCTTTTTCCTTTTCCTTTTCCTTTTGCTTTGCTTTTCTTTTATTTCATTTTACGGCTGTGCTGTGCTTTTTGAGCTCCTTGAAAATATGGCGTTAAGTACTCGTATTTCCCTCTGTTCTGTTCTGTGCTGTTCTGTTCTGGCTTTTCTCTCTTTTTTTTTCACTTTTTTTAATGCTTCATTAGCTGCTAATGGAAATTGTGTGAGGCTGGCGGAGTGTCGTGTCTGTGATTTGCCTTTGTACAAATTTTTCCCTTTTAAATGTGTAGAAAAATGGCGGATCGCAAATCGGAAAATGGCAATCACTGTGGGGGGCTGGGAACAGGGAAAGGTAGACACTTTCAGAACAAGGAAAAAAACACCAGCAGCAGCAGCAAATAATTTCATGAAAGTTGTGTGATTTATGTGCAAATATAACACAAAAGCGGACGGCAAGTTTTATGCCATAAAGAAAGTGGGAAAGTAAGAAAGAAAGAGCTCAAAACAGGAGCTCCTGGAGGTGGTGGAAACATAGTAATCGCAAACAGAGAGAGAGGGAGAGAGAGGCAGCTGAATGCTAGTGGCAATGAAGTAGGACATCAGGTAGGAAGGAATGAAAATTACCGCTGCAGCTGTTGCCAAGTCAAACAAGCAGAATGACGCTGAGCACAGAGCCACAAGCCAGGACAAGCCAGGAAAAAAAGGACTCGGAACACAATAGAGCGAGAGAGAAAGAGAGAGGGGGGAGGCAAGTTGAAGCAGAAATAAGTCCAGAGAAAGCGACAGCTGCAACAGTAGTGAAAGCTAGCCCAGAGAAAAGTTTCCCCAAGAATATCTATATATAGATATATGTATGAGCCTGAAACTATTGAACCATACCGAAAGAATCCCCCCTCTCCGTTGGAGATCTCTCACTTGTAATTTATTAAATATTCTTTTGATTTTTAAAGCATAAAATAACTGAAAATATTGTCTGTCCTTAGCTGACATTCTCGTACATCTTGGGATTACGTTGGATATTGTCCTCCATGATCTTCTTGCGCGACAGCTCCCAGTTCTCCAGGCGAATGAGGACATCGGGTATGACCTCCTTGAAGGCAAGGCGTCCCAGCTCGGGTCCGTCGCGCATCTCGATGTTGGTCTTGAAGTTATAGTTGGGCGTGTAGCCGTTGATTTTGAGGAAATGATCGAAATAGAAGGGCACTATCTGGTCCTGCATGTTGTCCACCACCATCAGGGACTCCTGTGTGAGCGACTCGATGTTCACATCGCCATCCTGCTTGAAGGCGCGCATAAAGTACTTGGTGTTCTCCGATATCATCAGCTTCTGCGGCGGCTCCTTGACCACCCGCTTCTTGAGGAACATGCGCGGATGGGGGGCCACCTTCTTGGGCGGCTTGTAGGGGGGTTCCAGGTTGCGGCGCACCTTCTTCATTTCCGACTCGATGCGTCGCTCGATCTGGTAGGCCTGGGCGGACATCTTCTCCAGGTAGCGGCGCTTCTTGCGCAGCGCCTGCTCCACCTCGCGCGCCTTATCGATGTCCAGGTGCTCGAATTTCCCGAGCAGTTCCATCACCACATCACTGATGCCAGCTATCATGTCCGCCGAGGAGGGCACTCCGTCACTGGTGCCCCGCACACTCTCGGGGATGACGCAACGCCAGACCTCGGCTATGACGGCCCGATCCTTGTTGTACTCCTCGTCAGCAATCGACTGTTCGATGGGCCTGCCCAAATAGTAGAGCACCCGATGCTCCATGTCGATGGCCCGGTCCTCCATGAAGAACTTCTTGGCGGACTTGCGGGCCACGTACTCCTCTTTCTCCTTGAGGTGCTTGCCGCACCAGTCCATGAAGGTCTCCAGCCGGCCCTGCAGTTCCGTGTGAATCGAGAGCGTAAAGTGCATCTCCAAGAGGGTCATAAAGGTCTTCGTTTTCAGATTCTGCACGCCCTCCAGGAAGGCCTCGGCATCGGGGAAGACCTGCAGGATCGGATGGACCTTCTTCATGTAGACGTCGTAGTAGAAGGAGCGTATGGCCCAGGCATCGTCCTTGTCGCGCACACGAATATTGACGATGGCTCGCTTGGCTATGGATATGTCTGCGCTTTCCAGTTCCATTTCGACATCCTCCGGCTCATCCGGAACCGCAACCGCCACGGCATTTGTAACCGCATCAGCATCCTCCTCCTCCTCCACATCCAGCTCCTGCTCCTCGCCGACCTCTTCCTTGTCCTCCTGGCCCAGCCTTGTGGCAGGCACCAAGTGTATCCAGTCGTGCTCCATGCGCCACTCCTGATCGCCCATCAGGTAGTGGAAATTCTGGAGCATTATGCAGCGTATCCAATGGCCCTCGATGAACACAATGTCCATGTTGAGCATCATCAGCTCGCGCTCCAGCTCCCGGAACTCCTGCTTCAGCTTGTCGGTGATCTCGTAGTAGCTCTTCACCTGGTAGACCAGCATCATGGCCGCATTGTACTGCTTCTTCTGCCACTTGGCGAAGAGACCCTCGTACAGGTTCTTGGTGTTCTTCATGTCGTTCCAGTGGCGCTCGTTCATCCGATCGTAGATCTTTGTGCGCACCATCTGTCCCTGGATCAGCAGGGACTCGTACTTCAGCCGCATGGCATCTTTGAGCAGCTCCAGGCCCGTCTTGAAGTTGAATGTCTTGACATTGGCCCGACTCTTCAGCTCCTCGATGTAGTTCTCGTCCAGGTCCGTGATCACAGCCCCGAAATACTTGCGATTGCCTGGTCCCAGCAGGGTCTTACGCACATCCGGCACCTCCACCTCCAAGCGCAGACGCAGACTGTTCCTCAGGCGTGTACTGAAGGTGAAGAAGGTGTCCTTCGGACCCATCAGAGCCGACTGTTCCTTGTGCTGGCCCGAGAAGGGCAGCATGCGATACGGGTCATTGTCCTCGGCATTCACATCGATCACCGTGACATGGAAACGTGAGCGTCGCATCTCCTCGAATGGCACCAGTGGCTTCCGTATGTAGTCCAGGGGTATTTTGGTCTTGCCCTCGACCACCATGAAGCTGCCGCTGTCATTCGAGAGGTCCGTGCAGGTGGAGCTGCTCAGCGAGCTCAGGCAGTTCTCGATGCTGCGCAGATCCTCCTCCAGGTCCGCCTCGATGGCCTTGCGATCCACCAGCAGCCGCTCCTCGCCCGGCTCAATGTCCTTGGTCTCGTAGATGGCCTCGCGTGTCTCGCGCAGAAACTCCAGATACTGCTTCCGGCCAGGGAAGTCCACCTTGGCCATCTCCTCGGGATCACGCGAGTGAAACACAAAGTCATGCGGATGGCAAATGTCCTGGACCAGCTTGCCGGCTGTCTCCTTCTTGTCGATCCGTGTGGCGGCCAGATGCTCGCGGATCATCGTCTCAAAGTCGTAGCGCGGCATCGTCATGTCGATGTCGATGTGCCGCTTGCACGGCGGATTGGCCTTGCCGAACTTGAACACGGGCTCCTTGATCCGCTTGCGGATGGTCGTGGTCTCCGGATAGACGATCTTGTTCTGGTACTGCACGTGGACATTGTGCACTTGCGTGGGCGCCCAGTGGTCGTGATGGTGCCGTGCCTCGAATATGTCCGTATACTTGCGCTTTTTCCTCCGCACATTCGAGAGTATTAGTCTCTGCTCCTCGGGCTGCTCCATCAGCGGCACGGGACTGTACGGCAGGACCTCGTTGAACAGGGCCGAGGGTATGCGTTCGGTCTCATAGTCCCGACGACGGCGTGGATGTATCGTGAGGGTCTTCTCCCGCAGCTTCGGTGCTGGCATATTGCCGCGATAGCGCATGGGCTGGTACTCCTCACCGGCCGTCAGGCGTCCGTTGGAGGACATTTTGCTGTTGCGCCAGTAGCCCTCACGATTGCGGCTGTTCCGAAAGATCGATGCGATCGTCTGGTGATTGTCCTCCTCCGATTTTCCCGCTGTCTGCTGTCGCCGTCTGATGCTGTTCCGCCAATATCTGTCGTGGTTGGTGTTCTTCTGCTGGCTTTCGGCGGCCTCAGAGGAATTCTCCGGGGACATGCGTCCCTTCAAGATGCTATTGCTCCAGTATCTGCTGCGGTTGCGGTCCTTCTGATTGTTTGACGGCATCCCGTGGCGCTTCAAGATGGGAACAAGACAGCTGGGGTCCATCCGGGGAGCGTCACAGCCGCCTGAGAGGCGACTGTCTTCAGTGGCCGACTGGTCGTAGGGCGGCTCTGGCGTGGGCACCCAGTCCACTTCGATCTCCTCGTGATCGCCCTCGTCCTGTCCCAGCTCCCGCAACTGCTGCTTCTTGATCTCCTGACACGGCAGCCCCAGCAGCTCCATGCGAGCCAGCTTCTTCTTGTGCCGCTTGATCAGGGCTATCTTCTGCTTGAGGTTGAGATACTCCAGGGTCGTCTTGGTCTTGGTGGCGTCCAGGACGTCCACATCGACAATGTCCACCAGCTCGCGGGCGTCGGGCACAATCACCTTCTCGGGAAAGACGTAGCGAATGAGATTGAACTTGCGGACGTTGTACTGGAGCTTCGGCCGGATCACTTTGATGTTCTTGCGGAGCAGTCGATGGTAGTGCATGCCCAGCCGCTTGTCGATGAACTCCCGGACGGCGCTCTGCTGCACGTGCTTCTTCATCAGCAGCGGCTCGGGCGGGAAGAGATCCAAATTGGGATCGTCGGGATCCAGGACCTTGATGATGCCCCGCTCAATGTCCAGCTTGATGGGCTCCTTGTGCGGCACCAGCTGATTGAGCCACTCCTCGCGCGTCAGACAGCCCTTGACCGTGCGCTGGCCCTGCATGATCTGGTGGCGATGCAGCTTGCCGCGCAGCCCGTCCCCGTGCTTGAAGTGGAAGCCACGCAGCTGGAAATGATCGCCGATCTTGCCCACCTTCAGGTAGTCCTCGTCGTCGCTGCTCTGCTCGCTGGGCGTCGAGCCCACGCTGCCCTCGATGCTCTCCTCGCAGCGGAGGTTCTGCTCGGCGGCCTGCAGCTTCTTCATCTTGCCGGTGCGCTCCAGGAAGAACTGTTGGGTGACCTTGGCCTGGTCACGGCTCATGCAGTTCTCGCGGTGCATGACGGCCTTCAGGCGCTCCGTCTCGGTGAGGGTCTTGGGGAAGACCTTCCGATTGCGGATCACCGGCTTGATCTCGACATTCTTGCGGAAGCTCCGCTCGATGGCATCGTCGATGATGGCCAGATCCTTCTGCAGATCCTGCTCGGCCACAGTACGGGCCTGAATCTCCCTTTCGGCCGCCTCCCGTTTGTCGCGCTCCTTCGCCTGTTCCAGGTCGCGTTGTTTCTTCCGCAAATAGATTTCCTTGTAGCGAGCTTCGCGCCTCGCTCGCTCCTCGTCGATCTTCTTCTTGTTGGCGGGCTTGTCGGGACTGCGGTACAGATCCACCAGATGGGGCGGCCCTTCGATGGGCTCCTCCTTCACGGGCGCGTCCTTGATGAGGGTCGTGAAGCGCTTGGGCACGGCCATACGCTCGGCCTTCAGCTCTGCCTCGACCTTCACCTCGGTTTTCTTCTTGGTGGCACGCCTGGCCATGTACCTATTGACCCGCCAGTAGGTCTGCGTGTCCTCCTGCTCGTTCTCGTCCTGCTCGTACGTGTTCTTGTAGTCCATGCCGTGGAAGTCCAGGTTCAAGGGATTCTGCAGATCAATCAGTTCGCTGATGTGCGAGTCGGAGCCCTCGGAGCCGGAGCTGGCACAGAGATTGTCCCCGTGCTTGACCATGTTGCTGATCACCTCGTACTCCTGGACCTTGGTCAGCGGCTTGTGGCGCAGGGCCACCGGGTTCACCAGGCAGTGAGTCACCCGAGGGTCCTGCGTGAGGAAGAACTTCTGCCGCGACGGACGCAGCTTCGCCAGCTGATTGTAGTTGTCCGGACAGCGTCCGATGTGGGAGCGTGGCGCTCCGGCTATGAAGCTGGCCGGACAGGGCTTCTTCCAGGCCTCGCCCTTGAAGAATGGCGGACGCTCGGAGGGTTCGTGCAGCGAGTCAATCATCTCCTGCGAGTCTGGGATACCCCGAACTCGGGCCGAGGGACGCCCCGAGGAGGTGCCGCTGCTGGACACCGATGTCGTGGTCGGCGTGCAGCTCTGCTTCCGGATCTTCACCGTGTGCACCCCGTCCCGGAAGTGGGAGTTGCTGGAGCTACGGAAGTCGCGACCCCTCTTCTGCACCACACTCTGGCCGCACTCGTCCCGCTTGTGCAGGTCCGTGCGCTTGATGTTGGCGTCGGGAAACTCCAGCGTCTGCACCGTCAGCTTCTGCTCCGAGTCCTTGCGCGAAAAGTCAATGTTGCGGAACTTCTTGATGATCTTCTGCTCCTTGGTCTGCTTGCCGGTAATCTTTCGCGGCGGACACTCCTTGTTGCCGATCATTCTCTCGGGTCTCTCTTGTCTGACTTCCGTGTAGTCCGTGTACTCCTTGCGCTTTTTGATCGTCACTCTGGGCGACCCTGTGGGTTTGGGAGCGGTTTTCTTATGAAGATGCACTTCCACCGGCTTCGCTTGGAAGCTCTTTCGATTATCCGCCATACTGGAGGGAATTTTGAGTATTAGAAGATGGTTTATAGAACGTTTTTCCGGATATTTCTTACGTGAATTTTCCAGCGCTGCTTCTTGTATAAAATATTTAAAGTCTTTCTCTCTATTTTGAATATTGCTTATGGTTTACTATATTCTGGGAAATGGCACAAATGCTTTCGATTCAAGCCCAGACTTGACTCCAAACTGATATTGAAAACATGACGGGGCTTTTGTTCAATGAAATATGTTTCAGGGCCGACTGATACCCTGTCCCTGGGAGAGTATAGAGAGTACAGTTTTCTTCTAGGTATTTACTTGAAAAAGAAATTCCTACGGTTAGCATTAAGTAGGTTCTTTCCTTGAACTTACCACAAATCACTTCATCTGGTCTATAAATTTGTAAACAAAAATTTGTGTGTAAGGTAGAGCTGGGAAAACATCGATAGTTGAGATCAGGATGTAATTAAGGTGTAAGGTGGTCCATGATGCAATTATACAAGGTGGTCTCGTCGGTAAAAGCTGTCCCTTAGTCCCTTATGCTAGCAATAAGTGCGAGTGAGAAGCACATAGTATATTGAGTGATTAACCCTTAACTGGACCGTGGGGTTTCAAATTACCGATTGTAATACAGAGGTGCAATTTTTTGTTAGAGTTTTATTTGTTGCAGCGCACTAAAACTTTTTTTTGCACTATTGTTTACTATCGAAGCTAAAACATCGATAGTGCAAATCTCACTCAAAAATTCGATGTATCGATAGTGCAGTGAGCGGTCGACCCAGCTCTAATGTAAGGGCACTAACCATACAATATAAATAGAGACTTGTAGACTCCCCCCCCCCCCCCCCCCGCACACCTTTTTCTTCCTTTGCTATTTTGCTTATCATAATATTGGAAGCCATAAATATTTTTGCAATGCCACACATCTGCCTTTGCACACAGGATTTTTATTACAATTCTTGGCAACATTTGTGCCGTGGCTTCTTCCCCGGTCGCCGTGATTTTCCCCCACTTCCCCCACTCTCTTGGCATCTATTTCAGGCCTTTTGCCGTCCGCCCAAGAGTACGCCATAAAAATTGACTTGTTTTCCATTTGTTTTTTTGTGGTTTTGTCGCACTGCGGTGCTGGAAGCTCCGCTTTCTGTTTGTTTTGCATTTTATGGCTCACATATGTCAGGCTCTAATAAGTCACCAAACTAAGCCCCAGTCAATCCCCCAGCATCAGCCCCTCCCACTCCCCACACCCCACTCCCACTCCTTCCATCCAGGGCCAACCATCCGGTCCCCAATGCCATATAATTGAAATTAATAACAACTCAGGGCCGGGGGAATATTCGTACTTTTGTGCCCAATGGAAATGGAAATGGAAATGCTGTGTAATAATTCAGCGAAACAACAACAGGTAAAGGGGAGGCGGAGGGAGTTTTCCCCCTTTTGCCCCGCACTGTCGCTTACCTCTTTTCAATTTTCACAAAACCCACGGCATATTCATTTCATATTTATGTTTATTTCCGACACTCCGCCCCGCTGCACCGCCCCCGAGACCGGAAATGAAGTTAATTTTTGTACATTTTCTATTCGGGCGTCAATTTTAATGCGCAATTATTGTCCGTTTTTCGTGTTATTTGGCTTTGACTGACAGCCGTTTCAATTGTTGGCTTATAGTGGCTGTTTTTGCATTTGTTTTTAGTGAACAAATAAATGATTTATAATAATTTCAGAAAACGGCACTTAAAGAGCGGAAATTGCCCGAAATGAAGCCGCTTTAGGGGGTAATTGTGTGAATGTATAATTTTTTCAACGAATTTCAATTAAATGTTGCCTGCCAGCTGGATGTAATTGTGTGTTTTGTCTGCAGTTACTTCCTCATTCCTGCCCCTGTGGAAATCTCCCATGAGATTTCGCTTCGGGCGGGCCTATCCATGCCTCATATCTCGCCGGCCGTTGAAATCTGCCACTAAGAGGCAAGAAAATACATGAGAATACAAGTGTATCGTGTAATTGGAAGATATTGGAAGCTCTACGTACGCTCAGGCAGGAACCTACCGATATGGTTGTAATGCAACAACTGGTGCTGGATGCTGCAAGGAAAATCAATAGAGATTAATAGTCAGGATCAAAATTAGATCCACACTCACCTGGGTAAGCCGTACTCGCAGATGCGCCAGGCTATGTAGCGAGCATGGGAATAGCTAATGTGATCCTCGTTGCCCTGGCGACGGCAATGATCGCACTTCCCCTCGTACAGGGCCTCGCCCGACTGTCGCTCAGCCGCTTCGGCATGCAGCGTCCGGCTGATGCGTGGACGACCGGTCAACAGGTTCTGATTGGCGCCACGTAGCTCCTCCTCCTTGGTGTGCTTGCGGCTCCTCTTGAGGCGGGCACACATGTTCTCGACATGGGAGATGCCCAAATGCTCCACCAGGCTGTCGCCCAGTTCTCCGACCTCATCCAGCAGACTGGGAAAGCGATCGCGTAGACAGGGACGACCATAGAAGGGTCCATTCGGTCCAAAAGGACCAAAAGGTTCATTCGGATTAAATACCATAGTGAACGGTTGGATTTTGGGATTTTTTTTAGAGCAGAAATCAAAGAGGATCCTATCCTAATTTTACTTCACTGAATGACTTGTTAAAAGAAAAAGCGCTGCTAACTTGATGAAAATGCGCCTGTCATTTCTACAAACTTTCGATACATGAATTTAGTGAAATGGCAGTCACGATTTTGGAAGACAAAATAGACGGTAAAATCATAAGACATGAATAAAAACGCGGCAAAGGCCGCGGCTCTACTTCTCACCCGGTACTCAGTCAGTATATACATCTGTTGTTTACATCTGTCTTCTCTACATCTACATCTTAACATCTGCCCAGAGATGTTCTGAAGAGTGTGCGATAGAGAGAGAGGGAATGAAGGAATGAAGCGCTTGGAAGGCGTTGAAACTTCATTTGTTGCTTCTATATAATGATCCGATCTGATTCAAATTCGGCAATCTGCTAGATATGGTCAATGGTTGCTCTAGCTCTTATAGTCTCTGAGATCTAGGCTATAGGTACTGATCAATAACTTATATATATGTATGTATATTGGGTCTCGTCCGCCATATTGGATTCTTGGTTACAGAAGCACAGCAAGTCGCAATGTATACGCAGACTGACTTCAACAACCACGGCCACACTTGCGCCATGCTAATCTGAGGCGCTCTCTCGCTCTCAGACTATGCCCTCAGCAACATAGGGTCACACTAGGCAATATATATCGACAGCTAGTACTATTCGAATAACATTTACTATGTATCGTTTACTTATTAATAGCGGAATACTAATGTTTCTTTTCGATCTCCGACATATATAGTCGGAAAGGCTTCCTTCTGCGTGTTACACACATCCACTATCACCACAAATCTAATATACCCCAATAATTTTCGATTACCGGGTTTAAAAATAGCAACAGAATGTTATGTATAAAATGCACAAATATAAAAATCACAAAAAAGTGTAACTGTGTCCAAGCAATTCAGCACAAATGTAATTAAACAGCCCCGATCATGCGACGCCATTCCTCAGTGACAAACCGCAGTGCATTCATTTTTGACCCGTGCACTCAGAAACACATAGTCTATCAATTTTCCGAACTCTCTCGCTCTCATAAAGTCGCTCTCTCTCTTTGGCAAACGATAAGAACCGACAAATCAAGATTAGAAAGACATATATAAAGTCGCGATTTAGCACTCGGTGATTCAGTTAGCCGTCAGCGACTTATAGAGCAATGCAGTCATTGTGGATCTACTGGTTGTTAGTGTTTTTCCTCTGCAAAAGCACAGGATTAGCAGGAGCTGAAGTGGTAAAGTTTCGAGTGTATTCAGAAGATGGAAATTAAGAAAAAGCTAAGAAGAAACCTACTTTCAGAGTGTCGTTAATGGAACGGACAGTAATGATGTAAAAGAATGGTATTTTGGGAATCCGTATAGCCAATGTCCCATTTATCCCAGTGCCCATGGTATATATACCGTACACGTAGGAGCCTTAGACCCCTTTGAAGTTTCCTGCGATGCAAAGATTGCGGGTCCCGGCTGGACAGTGATCGCCCGTCGAACAAACGGAGAACTCAACTTCTTTCGAAACTGGGCAGAGTACAAGAGGGGATTTGGTGACATTGAAGGCGAATTTTTCATCGGATTGGAAAAACTCCATGCCATAACGAAGGCACAGTCCCAAGAGCTGTACGTACACCTGGAGGATTTCGAGGGGAACACGCGATACGCCCAATACGATGAGTTCTTAATCGAAAGTGAAAATGAGTCATATCGGATGTCAAAGTTGGAAAGTTATACAGGAGATGCGGGTGATTCAATGGCTGGGAATAAGAATCAGAAATTCACCACATATGACAGGGACAACGATATCTATTCCAGTGGTAACTGCGCAGTGAAGGAAATGGGTCCCTGGTGGCACTCTAAATGTTCCCATAGGTATGTCCTTATGTATTTTCTATTTTAATGATTAATTGATTGTAATCTTATATTTTCAGTAACCTTTTTGGCATGTATGTAAATAGTACCGAGGCCAGCATGAACGATAAGGAAGTATTTTGGTACCATTGGCACGGCTATAACTATTCATATAAAGTAATCCAAATGATGCTTCGACCAAAGTGCACTTGCTCCATAAAGAAATAAATTAAATATCAAGCTAGTACCTCTTACTCGTATTCCTGTGATTTCGAATGAAGGATCCAGCTTCCTCTGGCTGTATTCTAAATATGATATTTCATTCTTCATTTGTATTTCCTTTTTCTGTACTAAAACCGATTGAGCTTAGAGACGTGGAATCCAAAAGGCACTTCCACTTTTACTTCCAGGGAAAAAATTCTTCATTCCCACAAATATTCACATTCAAGTCTGTCGCTTGTACAAAATTTGGCAGATTGGGCAATAATTTCCTGCAAAAATGTTAATATTAGAGTTCCAGGACTCCTGCGGCATTCAAACAGAAGGGAAACCATTGCCATGGGATCCTCTGTCATCGGGATTCGCTACGACAAAGGAGTACTGCCTACAAATACAATTTCAAACCCAAAAAAAAGAGGGGGAACGTGGTGAGCGGCGGCAAAGGCCGCGGCTCTACTTTATACCCGCTACTCAGTCAGTATATGTGAGCTTACGATTTATGTTATTTATTAGTTGGACAAATTGAATTGAATTGACATAAAATCTTTTAAATTTCCAGAGATTTTATTGAAACTGTGAAATATTTATTTTCTGCTTCTTTTTTCCAAGTCTATAAAAATAAAAGCAACTAAAAATTGGTTAACCTTTTCCCTTCCCCAGTCGTCTCCGCACTTTTCCTGCTAAAAAGTTTAATTCAATTAAGAGTTTTTCCCCCCCCCAGCATTGTAGTTGTTCTTGTTGTGGGAAAGAGAGAGAGAGAGTGTGGGACGAAAAGAGGTACACAGGACACAGCGTCAGAGGCAAAATCAAAGTTGCGCTTTTCAATTTTTGCAGCATTTTCCTCTCGGTTTCCACCTGCACCTCTCTGGCTGTATGTTACATTCACCTTTTCTCGGGGAATATTCATTAAAAATGCATTCGACGGCTGTGCAGGCCGCGTCAGCGAAGCGACGCCCCAAAAGAAACTGAAAAATTTAAGCAGCAAAACTTTCGAGTCGACGCCGAAAAAAAAGAAAGGTGCTTGCCATATGGCCAGGAGTCTGCCGGGGGAGGGGATTTTCCTTTTGTGCTTAAGTTACTTCTAGGGCGAACACTTCTTCGGGCCAGCCCGCTGGTGGTGTCTTAAAGATGCAGAGGTTCTACGCGTTTTGGGAATACTTTAATTGGCTGGGAATCTGGGAGGAATGGAATGCTAAAAATAATCTACTTTGAGGTGTTTTTAGTGGGAATCTGAGCCTTGGAGACTTTGATACTAGTCAGAAAATTCTAAAATATTTTTAAATATTTTCTGATTGTTATGATTGCTTCCCATTTGTGTTTCTAGAACTCCTTCTGCTGTCACTTCTGACCCAGGTATAGAATCTCTCGCGTAATGTTCTCCTTTAAGCTTATTTTCTCCTTTTTCCTATTCCATTTAAGGACTGATGTCCATTCGTATCCCATTCTGTACTCCTGCTTTAAGCCCTCTTTGGAACATCTTCATTCACCACCCCCATGTCGCCTGTCCATATCCATGTTTATGTCCTTCTGTCCCCCCCTAATTAGCCAGGTGAATCTCTGCCTCACCTTAGCTCGTAATATCCTTCAACCTAATTCGCTTAAAATGCATATCAATATAAGCAAAGTTTTCCAAAGTTTTCCACCGCTTGCGCGCCAGCAGCCTTCTCCTTCCTCCTCTATTTCCCTATTGCACTCGGGCTATGGTATACATTTTTTTCTCACGCGCTACAAAGTTTTTAATTGAAAGTTTTAAGCCTTAATTGAAGTTTGCCCAGTGGCATGGCCATGCCCCCGCCCTTCCCTCCCACCGCTGGCACTTGTAGTGCCAGCAGCCTTGTGGCTTCTGCCTCCAGGGCGGCAGCACCTTGGCCAACTTCACTTGCAGCTTCCACCTCGAAGGGCCAGCACCCCCTCGCGTCTCTCGCCTCTCGCCTCTCGCCACTGCCATTTACAGCTTGTCCAAAGTGTGTTAGCCGGAGGAGAGCCGAGCCTCGTCAAAATCGCGTACTTTGGAGTGAAAGGCAAATTTGCCTTTTTTTTAGTTCCCGGTCCAGGTACGAAATAATTATAATTTTGCAAATTTCTCCTCCGTTCGGACGTTGTTTAATTTTCTGTGCAAAATGCATAAAAGTTCGTTCCACCAAGTCGCGAGCACTGGCAACAGTTTTTTTTCATTTCTGTTTGAGGCTTTTCTTTTTGTTTTTGTTTTTGAGGGATTTCTGCTGAGGCCTCCCAACATCGCTGTGTATCGTTGTGTGTACGATACTTCCTGGAAAGGATATTGATGCGGCTGAACTTTTCGTTTTCGGTGGCATTTATTTTAATTAAATGGGTTCACAGCTCTCCTGTGGGTGTCCTGTGGGACCTGCCTCTGTTTGTGGCTTCGTGTGGTGTAGTGCAATAATAACAATATATAAAACACTATGCAGCAGCCACTTTTTTCCAGCTCCTTTTGGCAACAATATTAACAACTTTTAATAACCAATCGTCGGGCAATGCCCCGCCCCCAAATGGGCTGTGTTGCGCTGCGTTGTGTGTGGGGAATTATTGAAATATATTTTATTACAGACGGACCGCACTTTGATTGCACTTTTCCCTTAACAGGGATCGTAAGAGCTATAATTTGTATAATAAAAATTATGAAATAAAAATTAATTTTTGATTTTTATTATAGGTAATATTATAGGTAAATAAAACTTATTTCTGATTTTTCTAATGAAAATCAAAAATAAAAATTTAATTCAAATATCTTTTGAGCTGGGACCAAAGATTTTGCATTTTGAATTAAATATATAATAGCCATACACCAGTCTTGCTCATTACAAAATTAATCATTTATTTATTACCCCGAGTCAAGGACTATAATATTTCAATGGAAAGGTATTAAAGTGTAGATCACAAATATAAATAACCTTTCCTCAAACGAATTTTTAAAATTTAATATACTTGTTGTAAGAAAGTTAAGATATATGTAGTTCCATAGACCAAAATATATTCCTTATCTACACAATTCCATTTTATGTTGATAAACTACAACTTCGACATTATCTTATAGGTTTTTTAACTATTTATGGGATCAAGATTATAAACTAAGCAGTTTATACTGCATGAATGAGCTGAAATAGGTTCTACCTAATAGAGATGTTACGTTATTTATGCTTAACCTAAAACTACCAATACAACACCATTTCGGTAGATTTTTGGTCAGAAGTTATATCAAAATTCGGGTGTTTAATTATTAAACAGCCATTCCAAATGGAGCAATTAAATATTTACCTATATAAATTGTATTGAAATGTTCACTCAAGCCATGCGGAATAATAATCGTGTATAATATAAGTAGATTGGCCTTAGATCATCATATTACTAATGACAGTAACTCTCGCTTGCCCTCTATCCGAACGGGTTCTGTTCTCAATAGCGAATCTTCAGCAGAATATCTAATACTGTATATTTTTATTTATCGGAAGACTCCAGTTTAATCTTGTTGTTTGGATCAGAACCCTACGGAATAGCATATTTCTATTTGTTAGGTTCACTAGAATACTCGTAATAAATAATAAATAGGCCAAGTGGTACCATTTATATTGATCACAATTATATATATTTATGCGACATTTTTACATATGTGTAGATATATCTGCAAAGCTTTAATGCAGCTCAAAATATCAGTGTGCAATTTAGGAAAGAGTTCCATAGAACTGGATGACAAGTCGAAGGATGCCATCAATAGTAAAATTGGCTTTCAAAAGATATTTTCCTTTAGGAGCCACCTGAGCCACTGTTATGTGATTATTCACATGGCTAATAGACAACTTATCAAACATAATATAATCCTGCAAACGAATGAATTATTGAGAATATATAGATAGATCGGTCTGGAAGGAATAACAGCTTACATAGTAGGGACATGTGTGGTTCAGATTGTGGTACGTCCCAAGGAAGCCAAACAAGTAATTGGCAATGGGATTGCGATTACGATTCTGCATAAATCTACAGCCATCGACTGTCACATTGTAGAGGAATGGCTTGTATCCATTGAGCTGTCTATACGTCGCGACATTTACCTAAAATATTTAGCCATTAATGATACATGTTTCTAACTGAGTTTTGGTATACTCGTAATCGTACCCGCGCATTGGTAACCGGATTAAGAAGGTTAACTTTTAGGGAGGCATACTTGTAGGTACGATTTATCGACTTTAAATAGCAATATTCCACAGTACAGAATCCCTCATCCGAGCAGCTGCATTTGAGGTTCGTAAACTCAAACTTCGTTGAGATCTTGGAGATATTTTGAATTAACTTTGGGATCACTATATACAGATGATACATACTTCAGTGATAAAATACAGCAGCAGACAGAGGAAAAGCAATTTCTGCTTCGCGGACATCTTCTTTTATTGATGGTTCAACGACAACTAATATCATTTTCATTGGTTTTTTTAAATATTGCTGCTTATCATTGATTTTCCGTTCAAAATTGAGCAATTAAAGTACTTAAAATATACGTATTTACATTTTTTAAATGTGAATTGAGGTAATTAACGGATGTCCAAGCGTGTCAAATAAATTGGATCGTTATTCTAGCCAATAGAACAATCTGATGGTATAGATTTACGAAAAAATATACAGAAAAATATTCAGTTTACATTTTTTCAAAATTTTCATCACGAATATAAAATATATATATATATATATTGTATTACATACAATTTTTCATGAGCTTGCAGCCATCGAAAGTGAAATTGTAACGAAATGGCCACTGTACGAAATTAATCTAAAATATCTAGACTTTAAATATACATATTTCGAATAGCGTTAATGTGTATTTATACCTTGAAATTGGTAAGGGAAGGTTTTAGCAAGTCGAATCTTAGAGGCATGTATTTATAGATCCGATTTCTCGATTTCTGATAGCAAAATCTATAGCACTGTATTTCTCACCCACTCGATTGCCTTTGACGTTCGTGAACTCAAATTTTGATGTGATCTTGAAGATAATTTAAGGTGGAATACTCGTATGATATATTATTTAGATGGCACACACTCCGCTTATAAAATACAGTTTCAAAAAGAACTGAAACAAGTTCTGCTTAATGGGCATGTTAAGCTTTTGATGGTCTAACAAAAACTAATACCAACTGTGTGGAAAAATTTCCAAAAAATCAGTCATTTCTGATCATTAAAATGTCATTTAAAATAGAGTAATTAAATATGCATTTGAAATGAAAATGGAAAAAGTGTGTGCAATTAACGGATGGCAGATCAATGTCCAATACTGATGGTTATTTCGGGCTATAAGTACTATCTGATTGTGATTCCCATTCTTCTGGAGAATGCATTTAGCATAGAATTAAGCATATCATACTCTTATCGTATATCCGCTCAAACTTCTCCTCCAATGATATATACCACACTTTCTACCCTATCTACCCCATTGATATGTATCCCTCCACTCATTTTGTACCCTGTGGAACATACGACACAAATACTCATACTCCCCTCTCACTCATGTCACAGTTGACCTCACACCGAAACAAAAAACAAAAAAATAAATAAAATAAAATGAAGAATCGACCATTGCATATCGCGTTGTTAATTAAATAAAAATATTACATTCGAATTTACGAAATATTTTATTATTTTTTCATTCCTTTTTTGCGCCCCGCCCCGCACTCTCATATTGTTGTTTGTGCACACACCCGGATGTTGTTCTTGTTCCATCATGTTCCCATACATACATACATATGCACATACGTAGGCATATAAAATTATTCATTATTTTTCTCTGAATGCATTGTTGGAGTATTCGTACTCGTGTGTGTGTTTGTGTGTGCGTGAGAAGTTACCCCAAAACCAACGCACACAAAGAATCAGAAGAAAATGTCAGTTTTTAATTAAATTTTCACGGAAGTGCAGCCACATTAAACGGAAATGTTGAAACATTTAAATGCAAACGACATGAGGCGGTGGGGGAGGGGGGGAGAATGACCCACAGTGTGTTCCCAGAGTCCTGCCATTCCCAGAATCCGGCCCATATACAGCACATCCTCTCATCATCAGCTGCAGCAGCAGCAGGAGCAGCAGGAGCGCCTTTGTGGTCGGTGGTCAAGTTGTTTGCTGAGCTCTCGAGAAAACTGCAGCTTTAATATTAAAAATAATAATATCAATATGTGCGCGAAGCATAAGTATTTACGTGTCATCAAGGGGAAAATGTTTTCCACGCTTTTTGTGGGAAATAACTAGAGGAAATGGTTATTATTTCAATTATTCCCGTTTCTAATTGAATCCTTAACCAAATCAAATCATATTTAACGTTTATTTTCTAGTACTTAATACCATTCTTGGGTTAAAACCACAATTATTAAGCCTCTTCCAAATGCCAGCAACGAACATTATAATGGGGAAAATGCGAGCAGTAAATGCATTCCATATGCAAAGAGTAGAGTTTTTAATGTTTATTTATGCAATAATGCAACGACAATTAGGCCAATTAAATATTTATTTTTACACTCGCACACTCTCCAATGGAAGAATGGAGAATTCTCTGAACATTTTAATATTTGTTTTAATTTGCAATTGTTGTTGCTGTCGAGTGCTGTTTTCGAGCCACCACAAAGGCACCACACAGCAACAACTTGCTTAATTTCCACTTTGTTGTTGGTCCAATGAAAGCAAACAATAAGCAACAAAAAGGGCTGCGACTATTGCACTTTGTCAACTCCAAACAAATTGAAAAATCAACAAGAAACGAAGCCTAAACGTTGGGGCCGAAGCACCGAATACCCTTGCAGATCGATCGAACAGTCCACAGATGTCCCGGAAAGTATGGGCATTGACAGATGGACTTGTGGAATAGTAGTACCCCCTGGAAGGGTATAAACAAAAACTACATTCGACAACTAAAATCAACAGCAAAGTGCAAAGTGAACAACAATACGAGCCGTGGCGCGGCGACAAAATAAACTATAAATAAAACCGCAAAAATTAATTAGTAAACCAGCAACTAACTGGAAAAAAAACTAAAGTATATTAATTAATCGCTAGTTGGATTTCCATTCCTTTTTTGTTCCTGTTTTTGCTGTTGCTGCTCCTAGTCGAATATTTTCATTTGGTTTTTCCTGGTGTTCGTTATGTGTTATTGCTCACTTGGGCATTGATCAAAAACAGACACACCCACAACGCACACACACACGCAGACACACACACGTGTGTAATTGATGGGCGAGAAAAAGTTTTGATTATGATGCATGGGCCTCTGGACAAATGATCCAAATGTAAACTGATATCGATGCTCTGGGGTAACAGAAAATGAAGTGGAAATCCATGAGATACGATACACGTGGAATGTATCCTTGCGGTTGAAGGATAATGTTACATTTTGTGTAGATACGTAACGTAAATCATTGGAATGGACTCCTGATTACTGGACACAAGACTATGGTTCATTTGGCTCCACTAATATTTCAAAAGACGAAGGGAAATGTTTCGCATTTATTAGAATTTTAACAGCGCCCTTCTATGCGCTTCTTATTGGTTGCACCTAAGAAGAGTTAATTTTGGGGAATATTCTACAGTTGGTGGGAGGTTTTCGTGTAGTTGTGTTTCTTCTCCGTAGGTTCTCTTTTTTTATTAGAATTTTAACAGCGCCCTTCTATGCGCTTCTCATTGGTTGCACCTAAGAAGAGTTAATTTTGGGGAATATTTTACAGTTGGTGGGAGGTTTTCGTGCAGGTGTGTTTCTTCCCTGTAGGTTCTCTTTTTTTATTAGAATTTTAACAGCGCCCTTCTATGTGCTTCTCAGTAGTTGCACCTGAGAAGAGTTCATTTTTGGGAATATTCTACAGTTGGTGGGAGGTTTTCGTGTAGGTGTGTTTCTTTTCTGTAGGTTCTCTTTTTCCATTTACTGGACACAATACTGTGGTTCATTTGGCTCATTTTTATGTTGACTTTTTAATGGAGATTTTTGAGTGGCCCTACTCGAGTTATCCCTTTGTGATAGCGTCTATAAAAGAAAGCAATACTAAAATGCATCCTAATTTATGTAATGCTATGGGGTAGATTCCTCCGAGCAAAGAGTATTTTTTCCCTCACTTTTTTCTATCTCTCTATATTTTCTCTCATTTTTTTTTATTGTCTCCTTATCCCATATTTTTGACTCTATTATTTTTTCTCTGCCTATTTCATACTCTCCTCTCTCTGGCTTTTCTGCCTTCTTTCCTTCTCCCTCTCTCAGTTCTCTATCAGCCATAGAACATAGGGCCATAGGGCAAAACTTGTGAGGACTTCTCCTCAAATTGATTCAAGAAGTAAAACTATTTCCCTGAGCAGGACTTTCTTTAATGTTTTCGTTTTCCACGCATAATTAAATCCCACCCACGGATTTTCAGTATTGATAAATTTGCCATAATTCTTTATAGCTGCCCCATCAGCGTTTGACACCTTTCATTATTGCCGCACACAGTATTACCGACAATACCCGACAATTTCAATTTCGCATTATAGACCCAAAACCGCGGCAATGAAAGAGAACGCAGACCACAAAATTATTATTACTGCTACTGCTACTGCTACTGGGACAGGACGACAGGGACACGGCAGTTGCTTTTACTCCTGCTGCTGCTCCTGCGCTGCTGCTGGGAAACGCATAAACATGACAAAAAATTAAAAATAAAATACGAGTAAAAATGAATAAAATGCCAAACGATATTAAAATATACTCGGAATATTCCGCTCATTATACAGTGAGAGAAAAGGCGGGTAAAAGCTTAAAGATTAAACAAATGTGTTTCCTTTTTGCTTGATTCAATACATTTTCCTAGACCTGTTTTCCTTGACTATTTCCTCACCACACAACCAGCCTTAATTGCATTGATTTTCTGCCAGTGAACATTGATTATAATCCGCCCCCAAACCATAGCTAACCCATAAGTTTGGCCCCCCCCTCAAAACCGGACAAATCTCTACAGATGGCCCCGAACTCGCAGGCAGCAAAATTCGCTTGTGCTGTGCTTGACCGACCGACTCGGTTATATGTTATTAAAACCATTTTTAATTGAAAATTAATTGAAATATCAATTGAAATGGCATTAAAATGCGTCCAACCGAGAGCGCACAAATGCCATTGGCTCAACCTGTGTAACCTATAACCCCTGCCCACTACCCCACTTGTCCATCATCATAATTCCTTTGGCGAATTTATGCATTACAATTTATTATGATGCCATTTCATTTGGCATTTATCCAGCCACCCAAACGGCAATAATACCCACTCGAATACGTATACATGCGAGCACACTCGTGTGTGTGTTTGTGTGTGTGTGTGTGTGTGTGTGTGTGTGTGTGTGTACGAACATAAGTACCAGTATCTGGTGTCTGGTTGTCTGGTTGTGAAGATAATTTGTAATGGTTTAATTTGAGGCCCAAATATGCATTTATCAGCCCCGGCGAGGGATCACTGTACTTGAGGCTCAAAATCAATTAATACTCAATTGTAATTGGCGAAAACTTTCGAATCGAATATCGAATATGCCGTCATAAATTAGCCAGAGACAAAACACTAATTGAATTAAGCGGATTTACAAATTTGTTGAACATTATTAATTGAAATTGGAATTTCTGGGTGCCTGTGTATGGGTGTGTGTGTGTGTGTGTGTGTCTATGGGTGAGGGTGTGTGCTCCAATGGGTTCTGTTTGGGTTTAAATCATTTGTTATGCATTTGAGTATCTTGCTGCGCCCCAGGACATTGCATCCTGGAGCACACATAAATTCAGATGCGACCCACTGTGACATTGCTGCCGCAGCTGCAGCTGTTGCTGCCCCCTCGAAGGAGGTTTTATCCTGTGCTTTTTTCATGCAATTTACTCCACATTTTTGGTATCCTCTGGAAAGAGGAAAACGCCCTCAACAAACAGGTGGCTGGGGCAAAGGAAAACGTGGCTTTGAAGCTGCTGCCAGTTTTCAGTTCAATTGGCAAAGGGTTCAGTGTATGAGTTACGAGAAGAAGGCGGTAACCAGGTGCGAAAACGGCAACTGTATCGCGCTTTTCCAGCTTTAGAGAGTGCCATCCCCAGTGGACCAAAAGTTGGTCAGTTTACCAGAGGGAAAACTGGGTCATTGTCGGGCTTTTTCCACTTAGATTCAACGTTATACCCCACACCAGACCCCTCGAATCCTGTATCGCAAGCAATTTGCAAGTGTTTACCGAGAGGAAAACCTCAGTCGGGGGATCGCAAAAACAAAAGAATCACAAATCAGAAAATCAACACAATGCTGGGAAAGCAGCCAAGAAGCAGGAGGAAACGGAAGTGGAAAATGCGCCATGGAACATGGCAGGGACTCTTTTCCCAAATACAGTTAACCACATTTTAAGCACATTTAAATACAACAACAAATGGGGAAAAATGGCCCAGACGTGGGCGTGGGCGTGGGCGTGAGCATGGAGTGGGTGGGCAGAGTGGAAGGATGGTTAAGGGCCGGCAGACGAAGGCAATGAATTACAATGACACGCACCTAAAAAAAAAGAATAAGCAGCGGGAAAACTCTTTAATCGACCATGAGATACCCCGGAAATCTGTGGAATAAATACTTTATGGATACTTCCAATATACCCTCATACGCGACGATTAATGGGCAAAGAAAAGAGAAAAAGCCAAAGGAAAAACTGTGCGGCATGACAGGGAACAATGCCGGGCCGAGGACATGCCAGAGGACAGCAGCCGTAGCCGTAGCAACAAAGGAGGCGAGGCGGCGGCATGCCACTGTGCGGAGGCATCCAGCAGGAGCAAATACTACAAGCAATTTAACATTATTTTAATGCCAACCTCCTTTCGTCTCTTTTGTCTCTCAGACGCGGCGGGTCCGGGTCCGGGTCCGGGTCCACGTCCACGTCCGCGTCCATCCCCTTACATGGAGATCTCCTTCCTGCACACACACACCCCTCCACATGGCACAGCATATTTACATGCGTGTTTATCTGCCATGTAAGTAGTGTGTATAAAATAGAGCGACAGTTATCTATAGTATGTGTATGCCTGTGTGTCCCTGTGTGTCCCTGTGTGTGTCATGGCCGCCTGTTGCGAATGGTACCTCCCCCTAGAGATGCTCTTAGCTGCCGGATTTCGTCGCAAAGCTCCTTTATAGCGTTTCTGGCTCTGCCTAATGCGATTCGTGACTGAAACTATCGCGACGACTGTCCCACGTTCGTGAGTGTCCCATTGCTCATCTCCAGCACACACACACACACGCACTTCAATTGTAAAAGTGTGCAAATGTGTTTGTCATTTGTCTTTTTAACGCCAAACTGCCTTTGAATGTGTACGTGTGCCCTGCAGTCCCTGCTCCGCCCTGTTCTCCGTTGCCTGTTCCCTGTGTTTCCCTATTCACTATTCCTGCCTCCCCCAAAATTGGGGGCTGGCCACCCGCTGTGAGAGGCCGACGACATTTCGACTTCCGCCGGAAGTGCGCATTAAAATTGCCATTAGCCAAGAGGGGGGAAGGGCGGCAGAGAAGAGGGGAGGGGAGGGGAGGGGAGGGCAGGCACATTTTGGCAACTGGCAAACAATAGGCGCGTAATTTGCTCGTCCACCAAAAAGAGCAAAAGAGCAGGAGAACAGGAGACCAGGAGACCAGGAGAGCTTTTGAAGCAATTGTCCCGCCACTTTGCCACAGAAGAATCCCCCTAATGACGATTTGTTGGTGTTAGTTGGACCACAGCGCACTCGAAGAATGCCAGAGAGAGAGAGAGAGAGAGAGGAAGAGAGGATGAAGCAGGCATAAGAGAAGACAATACAAATGGCTGGGATTCCCACAATTATAAATGGCATTTTTTACAGTTTAAAAGAAGATGAAAGCACCAGAGAAAGTGCCAGACTCTTTCCGTTTAAAGTTTAAAGCAACTAACAATCTGTCCAGGAGCGGGATTCCTCTTCAGGCCACATGCCGTTGACTGCACTAAATATTCAAATTTTCAAATTTTATATTGTTTTCCCTGCAATATCGAGGGAGCCTTCACCCCTTTTTGTTTAGTTTCTGCCGCATTGCCGCATAATGCGAAATAGTGTTTGTTTTTCGTGTTCTTCTGCTCTAATTAGGGGTGCATTTTTAATGATGTTCAACACTCTGTTGCAGCAGCACTGTGTGCATTTCAGGCGTGAGGAGCGAAAAAACACAAAGTGTTATTTAAACTTTAACCAAATGAAATGCATAGTTCCCTCCACAGCCATCCAGTGAATGCATCAAAGAATTCTCCCCAAGCGGGTTCGCATAAATATTTGCACAAACCGCACAAAAGTGCCAGAGAGAGAGAGAGAGAGTTCAGTCGAGGGCCAGGAGTACGAGGAGTGCGAGGAGTGCGAGGAGTGCCAGGAGAGCGTGCACCCACTCGGTGGGTTCTGCCCTCTGCCGCCACGCATGAGTAATTTATTTAATTAATTTGTTCATAATTAATGCCAATGGCAAAAAATACCGTTTGCTGTGTATGTTTATAAAAATGTCATAAATTTTCACCTCTTTTTTTTGCTCGTGCCGCCGCTGCCGCCGCTGCTGCCGCTGCTTTCTTTCCTTCGGTCTGACCGTCTGTCATATTCATATTGCATCGCTTGATGCGACTTTTTGCAAGCTATTTGTTAAATATGTCACTTTTAATATGCCACGCACATTTTCACTTATTAAGTGCGCTTCATTCGGTGTATAAAAAATAAATATTATAATAATAATAATAATGGGCGGGGTCGAAAAGCAAGGCCTCGAAAGGCCGCATGGCCATTGTGCAGCGTTGCGTATGCGTGATTTTTAATCAACCCATCCAGCAGCAGCACAGCAGCAGCTTCAGCTACAGCTGCAGCCTCATCATCATCGTCATCATCGTCATCGTCATCCTCGGCGGCCTCATTCACATTCAGAACCGCAGTCCGGGTCCTCAACCCTTCAACGTGGCATTAAATGCATTAAAGCAAAGTATTTTATTTCGTTTCATAATGTTTATGATCGTTAAAAAATAAAATTACGTGGCGCGAAAATATGATGAACAATATGAGAGAGAGACCGCGACAATGCTGCCTGCCACAACGCTGCTGCTGTGTCTGCTGCATCAGCAGATGATGATGATGATGATGATGACGATGAGGGAACCCAGTGGATTAATGACGATTTATGGGTGGAAATTCAGTGAAAATTCCGTTAAGCTGGCAGTACAGGTATCGCTGGGAAACAAGGCATTAACACATCATATAGAAATGAGGAAAACTTTTAAGGGCTGAAGCCGAAAAAGAAACATTTCAATAGTCTTGAATGACAAATGATCCAGGGAATATTTATAGATAAAATTATACCTTCGTTCGTTGAATTAATGGGAGCTTCATACAATTTGTATTGTAAAGGAATGTATTTTCTGAGTCTTTCTTTTCTTATAATATTTAAATGCTTACTTCTGAATTGTTAGCCATAATTTAATTGAATCAATATATAATTGAGCCCCAAAACAAGCCAGAACCTCTCAAAAACACACATCTGTGCCACATCATGTGCAATGAGGCGTATGAGCGATTTCTGTTTATATGCATTGAAAATGTTAAGTGCTTAATGGTTAATGCCACTTACATATGTGGCTTGTATCAGTATTCGGTGGCAATCGAGACCGCAACTTGTGACAGCAATTGAGAAGAGAATTGAGGGGCAGAGCTCAAGCAGAGAATCGAATTCAAATTGCAAATCCACTAAATCGAAGGGGGGAAAAGGGAGAGGCTTAAAAAAGAAATCGCACTTAATGCAATAAAATTCCATGCCATGCCATGCCATGCCATGCCATGCCATGCCATGCCAAGGGGCTGTTTACAAGAGAGTGGGGAGAGGGGGGGGGGGGGGAGGAAAATGTATCAATTGGTATTCACACAAACGCACACGCACACACACACACACACACACACACACACACACACACACACACATGGCTGGGGATGCTATACTCAATTTGCAGGCAAATAGCAAGGAGAAAGCGGCTTGATAAAAATCTATTGCATACTAATAGGCACTTCAATTCAATTCGCTCACTTAGCCAGGACCCACATGCATACATACATACACAGGGATATGTGTGTGTGTGTGTGTGTGCACATATACTGCACTTTACAATGACCCATAATAAAGTTTGTTTGCCGCTCTGTGTCTGCCAATTTGAACATTTTGTGTTTGCCCAACGATGCCAGAGCAAATAACCCGATGTCAAAGAGCAGCCAGCACAAAACCAGAGAGAGCGATAGAGAGAGTGAGAGAAAGAGAGCACCAGAGAGATTGTTGCTTCGCTCACACCTTTCGTCAAGTTTACACAATGTTACGCATACGCCACGTTGCCCATTCACCTGCCGCCATCATATGTTTCCCACTTTCCGGTTCCTGTGCGGGAGCCTGCCTCCTGCTGGGGGGGGTGGTTGGGGTGGTGAAGGGCATTACAGGGCCAGAGAGCTCACAGAGCGCATGTTTGCTGGCAATCGGCACTCTCTTTAGAGTTGGAGCTCTTAAAGAGAGAGAGAAAGAGAGTTTCGTGGCAATGGGCAGCACTTTTCTTAGGAGTTTTGGTATTTTTTGCCAGTATTTTGTTGCCTGCTACAATATGAAGATAATTTCCAAATATTTACTAGTGTTAAAACCATTAAAAATAATATATTTTCTGTAAGAATAATATTTTATAATATTTCTTTGGACTTCAAGTGGAATCACCCCCAAAATCTCTTTGTTTAAATCTCAAATGTAACTTTAAGGAAACCCTAAATCATCTTGGAGTTCAACAGCCCACGCATCGACCTCAAACTGAGCTATTAATTAGCCATTTTGAATGCCATTTGGCATTCACCCTCAATCGATTGATGACCTGACCCTTCCCCTCCTCATGATGTCATTTGCAAGCTGTCAAAAGCAAATCCTGTGCGACACCCCCCAGCCAGACGCACCCTACGCACCTTATTCGAAGGCATGCGAAATACATTAAATGTTTGAAGTCGCATTGGTCGGTGGGGACTGGGACTGGGACTGGGATGGGAGGCCTCTACTAGAGGCCGAGCAGCAGTGCGTATGAGTGACATTTAATTAGTACGACATAAGCGTCGCCATAAAGTACACTTTGAATTGTATTTATTTGGCGAGGAGGAAACCCCTTCCTGCGAGTGGAGGAGGACAACTTTTGTGCTGTGCCATTCATGTGTATTTTGGGGGATATTTACACACACATTTCACACCACACCACACCAGCAGCAGCAGCAGCAGCAGAAGCACAGACACTTGAACAAAGTGTAAGACATTTATAAGCAAATATTTATAGCGCACTCTCAGCAGTGGCAGCAGCAGCAGCAGCAGCAGTAGGGAAGTGCGAGAGGAGCCTGTGCGAAACAAAATAATTACAACATAAATTAAGCAAAATAACCGCAAACGCGTAAATGTTACTTCGTGACTTCTCCTCTATGGCTGTGCGGGCGCGAGAGAAAGGCGGAGAGAGCGGGGCTGGCTTCGAATTAGGGGTGGTAAGGCTGAAGAGCATGGGGCTAGGTTACCTCTTAAGTAGCTTGCAACAAGATGCTCAAGATGTTGCCTTCGTGTAATCAAATTATACCTACCTGAACCACCTCAGAGCTGAGCATAAGCCGCTCTCCCAGCAGCCGAAGGAAGATGGGATGGAAGGCGTGTGGCGCGGTATTTCTTGGCGCGGTATGTTTTTTGCAGACAACTTTCAAACCAAAATATTAATATACGAAAATAACAGAATGATGAGCATGAAAAATGCGCAAGTAATCCCGGAAATTCCTTAGCCATATCTGATAGAAGGGGGGAGGGAAAAGTGCCAGTGGAACTTCTCTTCTTATGGGAATGGAAACTCCCCCGCACACAAAGCGTCCAAATGAAGCCACACTCCTTCCTGCCGTCCTGCGTCCTGCCCTCCTGCCAGCAGAAGCATTTTTTTAATTAGATGAAACTTTCACCTGCAGCTGTTGTCGTGGTAGGGCGGTGGCAGGGCGGTGGCAGGACGGCTGATGGGATGCGCTACATCTTGGAATTTGACTTTACTTCATACTTTCGAAAGTCTTTTGGTGCCCCTGCCCCTGCCTTGGAGGCGGGAACTATGCAACAGAAACTCAGCTCAGACTGGCTGAAGGAACCGCACATTTAGATGCCCTTCCAGAAGAGTCATTCATTTTTGATTGGAATATATTCAGAAAATATAGATAAATACATGGAAAATAGAGGAATATAGATAGATTTTCCATAAGACTTTCCCTGTTAAGAGTATCACTTATTTGGTTCCTCCCATCGTTGCTGCTGTCCTGGGGAAAAGTGACAGGAGAGAAAGTCGCCGAAAACCCCAACGACAACGGAGCACTTGACGGAGGTAGACGCCAGGCACGAGACGGTGGCAGGCAGTGCTCCGCTTCGAGTGCGTAGATGTTAAATAGAGTCAGCTATCCCCCATTCCAACCCCCACCCCATCCCCATCCATAGCCCAACCCCAACCCCTTCCAGCATTCTTCCCTTATTATATTTCATTTGACAATTGCGTTTCTCGTGTTTGTGAAAGACACAACGAAATGAAACGAAATGAAATGAAAGGAAAAAAACCAAACGAAACGAAAGGAAAGGAAAAACACGAAAATGAGTGCCAGTGCCAGTGGTGCCTGAGTGAGAGTTGTCGTGTAGGCGTGGTCGTCTTGTGGGCGTACCAAATTGTGTACATGAATAAGTTAACTACCGCACTAATGTACATTTGATGTACTTTTCTGTCCCGGTTGTCAGGCGGCAGGCGGCAGGCACTGAGGCACACAGGATCTGAGGATCTGGAGGTGTGTGTGGCAGCACTGGAGGCAAGAGCCTCCTTGGGTGGGATTTTAAGGTACGAATACTCTTCAGGTATACAGACAGACAGACAGACAGACAGTTATTTGTATTGAGGCCCTCGCTCCTGAGGCTGGTGTCTCGCTTGACAGGTGCCACAAGGCAGCCGTCGTCAGCCAAACCCCCCTCCCCCTCATTCCCATCTTCGCTTGGGAGTCGCCTCCCTCTGAGGCAGCTTTTGGCGTATTGAAGTGGAAGTGTTGTGTGCGAAAAGTTGCGTTGTGTTTTGGTGTTGTCTGACTTTCGGGCGGAAAGGAAAGTATTCCGGAAGGGCTTACAGTGGGCCAGGGAAGGTTGTGCGGTGGCCAGAAATTAATTGGGCAACTGTGAAGGTCTCTTTGACTCAAATTTGGGAGAGAAAAGCCAAGATTTACCCAAGTAAATTCCTTAAAAATATTCTTTCTGCAATTGGAAGACTTTTTTCAGTAGAATTATATTTTCAGAGACTTGGAATTTCCTTTTCTTTAATTACAAAAATGTAAGTAAATTTCAGCAATTTCCCTTCAAGTTTTCCGCAGCTCTTGTTTGGCAGCCACTGTGCCTGCAGGCAATTTCCCCCAAAATATCTATATATGTATGCATTATATCAACTTATATTCAATTTCCCTGCTTTTCACATGACTTCCCGGCCCACGCGTCTCCCCTCCAGGCAACACAGCAGCACCTCCACGCCACGCCACGCCCTTCCCTCCCCCTTGGCACTCCAATTTGCAGCACCAGAGTGTTGTCACCTAAGCGACAATGGCAACACGTTTATTAGCTTCCCCACCCACCGCCCACTACCCCCTCTGGCTCCACGGCCTACTGTGTCAGCTGAGCATTCGAAAATTTTCAAATCAAATTAACTGTCTTTCATTTCAGTGGAAGTCGAAGGAGGAACAAAATATGTGGACTTGTTTTGGGTTTCCTTACATTTTCTTTTTCTTTTCTTTTTTTTTTTCTCAATTTGTATGTAAAAAATTCACTTTTGTTGTTACATTTTCTGTTCATTTCCTTTGAGTAATTCAAAACCTGCATTGACAACAGGCTGCATCTGTGAATGGAGAGGGAGGGAGAGGGAGAACAGGATCTGGAGCAGGGACCAGGCACTGGAGCCCATCCCGAAGGATGTCTCTCGTCTTCGGAGACACATTTGCCAGAGCATTAAGTTTCACAGGCTGACGCTGACGCTGCTGCTGCCGCTGCCAGAAGCTTCCGTCATGAAAATGATTTTTATTAAAATTCGTTCACAATTACAGAGTGGATGGGGGTGGGGGTGGGGACCACCTGAAGACGCCAACCGCTCCGCTCTTGTTTGGCTTTTATTATGCCTGTCCTGTAGCCTGTCCCCTGTCCCCTGTCCCCGACTGTCGCCTGGCATGGGCATGAGTAATGTACACGACGGCTTGTGTGTCACAATTACCCAAAGGGATTTGTCTGCCGACAACGTGCAACAGCCACACCACCCCACCCCACCCCTTTCCCTTCAGCATTCCGCAGCAACATAATACCAGCATTATGAGAGGAGCAGAGCAGAGCCATGGCAAAGGAAATCTGCACATTGTTATACACTATCCGTGGCAGGGACAACAACTCCTTTGCCACACAATACGGGTGTGCCATGAAGGAATCGTGTTCCTGAAACTATACTTATGGCCAGGGATCGCTTTAAGGAGTCACCTTAAAGGGCCACAATCATAGTTTTCCTGCTAGATTGATCCTTGACACGCTGTCCTTGCTATGGGTCTCGCTTGCTGGCGTTGCCCTTGGCTCAGTCTCAGAGCCTAAGTGCAGACCCTCCGCTGCTTGAGCCCCTACCTTTCCGCTTTTCATTTATGTTTTCCCTGCTTCCACCCTCCCTCTCTGTGTATTAAGTGCAACCGACTGAGCAGAGCAGCGACTGGGTAAAGCGTACCTTCAAGGTATTTTGACTTAATATTTAAATTATATTTTAATATTTTGGCTCCGCTCTCGACAGGAGAGCAAAGACAAACACAAACACAGGGGCGGCTCTCCGGCTTCTGTTTGGGGCTGCTCTTTCCGCTGCCTGTTGGCTTACGGCGTGCGGTGTGCGGTGCGTATGCGTGATTTGGCATTCTGGTTTCTATTTTGAAATATTTATGCTATATTTAAGCATATTCGTGTGTGCCGTCGAACCTCGTCTAGACTTTGCTTAAATCAAAAACAAAAGCGAAAAAGCGAAAAAGCGAAAAATAGCTGCAAGCCAACTTGGAGAAATGTAAATCCCATTTGTGGGCCATCCAGCCAGGTGGGTGGCGGGGGGGCCAATAACCTTGAGAGACCAACGAACGAAGACGCAGAACAAGGCGAAGCGATAAAGAAGTGGGATTCATGGACTGCTCCTGGGAGCCGGGCCTGCCAGCACTTAAAATGCACTCAACTAAAATGCCACAAATGTTGCAAAGAGCCAACAAAACATCAACAGCCCTGGGGCAAAACGCAAACAGCAAACAGCCAAAGAAAAGGTCATTTGAGGCAAACGTAAACGCAAATGAAAATGAAAATAAAACTGCAAATAAAATTAACACGCACATGAAAATGTGCGAAAGCCAGAGGGCTAGCCATGTAGTTTCCGAGGCTCTGATGCGAGGGTGAATCGAGACTTTTCCCGAGCGGCAGTTCAAGGGAAACTCGCAATCAAAGAGGAGAACGAGAGCGAGGGAAAAGTTGCATGGATTTGCGGTGTCTCGATCCTTTTGAGGATCTTTTCAGCTTTCCTTTTGAAAAATTCTGGGGATCAACTCCTTGCAGAATTTTAGCTTTCTCCCTGCGACACGCCTAATTCATTTTTCCATAACATTTTGATGCATATTAAATCAAATTGCTGTGCCACCTCCCCCACGACCCTGTGCCGGCCCCCCCAGGACCCTCTTTAGACCACTATTCAGGGCCCTCGTAAGTGCCGGGAGCCACTATCGCTTGGCAGCTCTCCGGCAAAGTAAATTTATTTAAGTTAAAAGTCAACACACACTCAGGCACACACACACACCCTCACACACCCTCACACACCTATTGCCTGCTGCCCCTGCCCCCTGGGTGCACATTTGCACACTTAATGTCATACTTGGACCCCCTCCGCCCGCCGTCGAGCCCCCTTTGGGCACCAGGCACCAGGCACCACGCCCATTTACTTTGGTAACGCCATAAAGTATACAATGGCATTGGTAATAAACCGCAACGCGTCATTGGCACTCTTCAGGGCACACACACGTCCAGCACCCTGCATTACGGCACCCTGCCTCACCATTACCCCCATGCGGTGGCCCCTCGTCCAGCTGCTGGCTGGCTGGGCTGGTCCTTTGTGTCGGCGTCCATGTGGGGGTCTGCTTCCACTTCCACTTCCTGGAAGTTATGTTGCATACACCAAAAGGCGTCCGCCTTTTGTGTCCAACTTATTGACGCGAGCACTCCGCTGACTGACTTTCAACTCGAGGGGAATGGTGAGAGTAGGGAGCAGGGAGCAGGGAGCGAGCTATGGGCAGAATTCTAGAGCTGGGATCTGACTTGAATGCATGTGGACGTAGACATGGATGCAGACGATGCCCCCAACTGCCGCTTCCTGCTGGCCATGCTCCACTGCTCGATGCTCGATGGCGTTAATGTTTGCCCCCCATCCACATCGTATATATGTATATATAGTTACTATATAATGCATAACATTTACCACTACCAGACGTTGTCGCTCATCAGGGCCCTGGTGCCTGCTGCCTGGTGCCTGGTGCCTGGTGCCTGGTCCCTTGTCCCATCCGGCATGGGATCGGTTCCTTTGTTGCTTTCTTGTCAAGGTGTTGATATAGGCGTTGGCTTTGCTCCTTCTACCGCTCCCGCTCCTGCTCCAACTGCTCCTGCTCCAGCTCCTGCTGCTCCTGTTGTTTGTTTGATTATTGATTGACCGCTGAGCTGGAAACCAGAACCCGCCCTCAGGGGTGGGGGAAACATTCCTTAAATGACCAGAAAATCAAGTGTTCTCGCTTACTCCTGTACTCCTGTACTTGAACTCCTTCTGGAGAGAGCGAGGGGATGGCACACCTCCTGAAGATATGCCACACCTCGTATATGTACCCCTCCCATCAACATGCAACATGCAACATCATCATCATCATCATCATTTTCATCGTAGGAACTGCCATGCCATAGACAAGCAAGTTTAACAAGCTTTTTATCAACCTTAACACCCTCTCATAAGCCCCCATTCAGATTATTCATTCACTAGCGGAAGTTTTTCACACGCTCCCCCATAAAAAATATAAAAAAAGAAGGAGCCCACCATCCACCAACTTGAACTTCATTGTCACAAAAGAGTGGTGACGGGGGGCGGGGAGGGGGAAACTCTAACCCCCGAAAGCGTGCAGCATTATGCAGGGAGCGCCTCGAGTGCCTCATGTGCATGTCACTTCGATCACTGCGCAGATTTAATCAACTATCCCATCCATCCATCCAGGCAGCCATCCAGCGAGCCAGCCATCCAGCCAGGCCCCCAACCCACACCCACACCCAGACTCTCTCTCCCTCTCTCTCTCTTCAGCAGTTTCGCTGCGGGCACCCGATGATGTGATGTGCTCTATTATATTCATATTTTATAGCTACTTACATTTTACAACCCAAACCAGAACAGACCGAACCGAAGCGAACCGAACCGAGCCGGAGAGAAGCTAACCCATTTTTAGCCTCTACCCCGGAACCCAATTGCTGGAGTTATTCTCCTGCTTGCAATTTATGGACGTATCTACAGGGTAGGCAGAGGGAGTAACAGTCTTACAATATTTTTGAGACCTCAGCATTAGCTTTGGGCAGACATTTCACAATATTTATACTTAATTTTTTGCATGTTTTTTTTTTGTAATCTAAAATTACCAGGGATTACGAACGAGTTTTAGAAAAAATCAAGGCCCAGGTGTATGAAACAAATATACTTACCATATTTTTTGAAGAGGTCTCTTGAAACAGGAAAAACTTTTATTACCATTTTTTTTGTTTTATTTCATGACTTTTATTATAAAAATTAAAAATTAAATTTATCTCTAATTTTTATTATAAAAAATAAAGATTTATTTTTATATCATGATTTTTATTATATAAATAATAGCTCTTACGATCCTTGAAAACTACTAAAAATAATTAATCGCCATAGTTTAAAAGACACTCTTAAAAAGCCATAGTTTTTAAATAATTTAATATGTTTTATGTGTGTTTCCACAGCCTAAACTCTATGAAATATCGAACAAAAATTGTTATAATTTTTTAACCGTTAAACTTGGAATTTTTACTTTTACTTCAAAGAATGCAAACATAGACCGACTTAAAAATATTAAGATCACTTACAAAATACCGGAAAATAGTAATTTAATAGAGTTTTTTTTAAATATTGCCCTGTGTCCAGTTCCATCGTATTTCCCTGCTGCTCGTGCCCTATCTTCTAAAAGAGATTTCCCTAAGAATAAGCATCCCTTAGTCGACCCTTAGCCATTATTTTGCCGCTTAAGTATCTTTTTCTTTTCTTTCCTTATTCCATTGTTGTGCAAATATTTTTTAGTTCGTCGGCACTTTGCACGCCTTTGCTTCTGCTTCCACATCTTCTCCTCCTCCTCTTGCCCTTTTTGCTTGTGTGTGTGGCTTCTATCGTCCTAACAGGAACACACCACCCAACCCCAGCACCAACCCCCGCCCGGCCTATCAAAAAGTGCCGTTGTCTACTTTTGGTTTTGGCTGACAGTCGGCGTCGTCGGCGACGTCTCTCTGTTGCCACTTTCTGTGCGCTCTGCTGTCTTTTTTTGTGCTTTTAACATGTCTTTTGTCATTTTTGTCATTTTCCAGTATATATTATTATATTTTCTTGCACCCGCATGCATCTACACAGAAAAAGTACTACAAACTGCAGCGATGAAGGGTGTGGGGTGCAGGGTTTTGGAGGGTGTTGAGACGTCATGGTGACGTCTCAACCACGTCCACTTTGCGCTTCATTTCATAAAAATGCATCAACCGCAAGTTTTTTCTGCACTCTCCATCCTGGTCCGAGCCCCGGCCCGGCCCGGCCCTGTCTGTGTCCTGCAGGCCTGCAGGACTCCCTTTGTTGCGGCGGTGAACGGTCGGCAGTCGGCGGCTGGCTACTTGGCTACTTGGCTGCTGGCTTGCTCAATGCAATTGGCGCAGCAAATTCCATTACACGTACATTTGCCACTGTGTTCGCCAGGCAATTTCGTCTAATTTCATTTGGCTGGAAAAAGAGGAGCCCCCGGCGGCAGGAGGAGGAGAAACTTCTGGCAGTCAATCATTGTGACGGGAATGCGCACTGAAATGTAACAGAAAAGTTGACCAGAATCTGGAGTTCTAACGGTTTTGAAAGCATAACTGGTTCTGAATACCATTTGCAGACCTTTTGGATCAATCCCACAGGCGATCCAACCATCCATTTCGGGAATGGTTTCAGTTAGTTCCAACATCCACTTTGAATGTTCCTAAACCGCACGTTTCTATGCGATATTTAGCCTATTTTTTTCAAATGCAACCCTAAATAATTGGCATTAGAATTCACTGCGAAAATGTAAACAATGACTGACAAGAATAACTGATATTATCCAGTAAATTCCCCTCCATAATACCCGTATGACATTAGACTTGGAAGCTGGACTAGCTGCAAAAATAGAGATAGCCTTATGCAAAAGACATGCAGTGAGAGCGAGAGACATACATGCGTCCAGTGGTTTTTCCAGTTGAGCTGGGAGCAGCGCTGCGGCAGAGTTTATCGATTGCTATACTTTTCAGATACGATTTTGCTGGCTGGCTGGCTGTGTGTGTGGGAAAACATCATTTAGTTACCAATTGGGCCTCAGTTATTCGACTGATAGCCGGGAGTCGGGCTTAGAGACGACTACGAACATTCATTTTGGATTTTTTCTATCATGCTATCGCTCCCTTCGCAGCAAGTTTAGCAACGTCTAATGTCATATGGCCATAAACACATGTTGTCGAACAAAACAGTGCTTTGCAACACTGGCAACACAGTCGTTGTGCAGCACTAAACTTTGACATCAATTTGCTTTGCCTTGCCATTCATTAAAACGAAATAGTTATCGAGAAAATAATGGTGAGTAGTTGCTTGTGAGCGCCTTCCATCTCACATTGAAACTAATCGCATTTCCACCGTCTGCAAGTCGGCGCTTTTCCACTTTTCCGGGATGATATCTGTGCTGCTGTTCCTCATCTGCACCTGTGCCTTTGTGCGTTCCGTGGTGCCGCGGCTACTCGATAACCATCGAACAGGGTAAGCCTGCCCCCTGCACTCCATTTTGCATTAAGTCCGTGAACGGCAATCCGCTATTTAGATGGAAGGGAGTCTTCTGGAAGATGGCCAGGATTGGAGAGCGTCTCAGCCCCTATGTGGCAGGGGCCTGTCTGGTGCAGGCCTTTGTCGTGCTCATTGGCATCTGACGAGCAGCAGCAGCAGCGGCAGCAGCAGGCGGGAAGCAGGAGGCCTGAAGCGACAGGAAGAGCAGCAGCAGCCATGGGAGGGAGGAGCAGGAGGCGCCGGAGGCCGACTGACCAACGATTGGCTTTTTGCAGCTGTAATCAATATGCAAACAAACCATTTGCCACAATAATTACAAAGTAATGCAGCGCCCGGCGCGAAATGTAAAAATAAACGCCAGCTGCCCCGCAATTCGCTTGATGACTTGGACCCGGGATTCAGTCAAATGGGGTTTGTCGGTTGGTTGCCTGCTCGCTGGTTGGTTGTGGCAGGGACTGGGACTGGGACTGGGAGAGGGATGTGCATGGGGGAGGGGGGGGGGGGGCTTTGTGGCGTAGCATATTGAGGCCATGCCAGTGGAGTGTCTGGTCTGAATGACGACCATGCGCTCGCCAATGATGAAGCAATTAATTTGCAATTAAATCGATGATGCAATTGCAAATAAGCGCAGCGAAAAAGAAGCTACTGTAAATTGTAAAAAAAAGGAAATGGCAGGAAGAGCACTCTCTGGCGGAGGCAGTGGCAGTGGCAGAGATAGTGAATGGGATCAAGTGAATAATTGAATGCTCTTGAGGCAGAGAGAGAGAAAACGAGCTGAAGATGGAGGGATGAACCCGGACAACTAGGGGTAACCTCTTTCCTGGAGATCTTTACTGGAAATTGCCATAGGGTACAGCAGATCCTGCTTTAGAGACTCTGAAGTACAGATATATTTACAGAGACTGCCAGATGATATTCCCCATTTGCTTGCTTAAAGGGCATCCATCCTCTGTGTGGGTCAAGACGGACTGGACCCGCAGCAAACCACTGCACTGCGTATGCAAAGGGCAGAAAAGTGGCAAAATTAATGTCCACACCAAAAGCACACACACACACACAGACACACCACCCATACACAGATGGAAATGCCATTCACACACAACAAATGTTGCACATGTTGCATGGTGAGAATGAAGTTAACGGCGAAAGGGGGTGTACGGGGGGGATGGCAGTGGATGGACCAAGGCTGATGGGCATTTTTCACGCTGTTTTCCATCAAACCGAAACTGAAAATCGATCAGTTTTTAAGCCTCTGCCATCCTGTGCGTGTGTGTGTGTGTGTGTGTGTGTGTGTATGTGTGTGTGTGTATTGGTATTCCTATGTATGTGTGTGCCGAAACGTTTTTCCATCAACTTTGGCGGTTATTCAATTAAAAATTACTTTATTTGTAATTAAATCGTATACCAAAAACTCTGAACCGACAGCAGCTGCTCTCTGGCTCTGCCTCTGCCTCTCCCTCTCTCCCATCTCTTTCTATCCATCAGCTGTGTGGGCAGCCATATTGGTTTTGTTTTGCAACGATGCGGCGGCAACTGTACTTTGTACTTTTGTTAGCAAATCGCTTGGGTTGCATTTTAAAATGCAATTTGCTAGCATGATATTGTTGTTTTATTTTGTTCCCCTCTACTTTTATCTCTATAGAGATATGGGTTTCTCCCTCTCCCTCTCCCTCTCTCTCTAGCTCTCTCTCTCTCTCTGGTGACTGGCACACAAATCACGGCAATTTATTTATGACACTATTTACAAGAAACGATGGCAGTAGGGGGTGAGGGGGTTGGTGGAGGGGCCTTCTGACAACAGCTGGCAGTTGCCGCCCATAAATGCAGAGACAACAAAATCGAGGGACACCCCCACTCCACTCTTCACTCTTCAGTGGGTGGGTTGTGGGTGGCCTCCACGTGCACTCTACTTAAATAACAATTTCAATATATTGAAATTTACTTTGTCACATGAAAGCTAAACAGCTTGCACTCAGCGTCAGTCACAGCGAAGGAGTCCCATCCCAGGGCTGGCACCATCGACATCGACATCCCCCACATACCACATTCCCTGGTGCCCTGCCCTGCCCTCGTCGCCATCCTTGGCTGAAGGGTGCTGGGTGATGGGGTGCGGTGCGGTGCGGTGCCTCAAAGTGTTGCAAAAGTGCTGCCATTGCAGGTTTTCATTTTATGCTATTTACATTTTCATATTTTTACTCCACGCCGCACCGCAAACAATTTTGTTGCCGCCGCCTGCCTCATGTTGTCCTACCGAATGGAGGTAGAGACTCAGAGAGAGAGAGAGAGAGAGAGATATAAGGAGTCGAGGTATGGATGGTTTTTAGGATAGATTTGTTACACAGTAGAAGTAGGGAAAGTCTTTTATATATTTATCAAGGCATGTAATCATTATAAGTTATATTATATTACATGATAATGATTATATATCAATTATTTACGTTTTTCTTCAATAATAATTATTATTTTTTAATAATATTATAAAACTTAGATTTAATCATTATTTTTTATCAAAAAATAAAACTCAAACATAATTATTATTATTTATATATTGTAATTTGCACTTAACCCACAAAATCATTTTTAAAAATTAAAAAAACACTATTTGATGATTAAGCACTTTTATAATTTTTACTCGAGATCTACACAGAAATAAAAGGATTAAAACGAGAATTTTACGACATTTCACATGATTTTTGGTTCCTATCGATAGGGTGGATATACCTGAAGATATAGCGACCCCAAGGAATTTTTCTACCATTTTAAAAGTTTCTTACACTTTGCACATTTTAAATTTATTTTTCTTATTTTTTAGACATACGTTTTTTAGTGGCAATAATAATTAAGAATTATAATGAACGAAAATTATATTATATTAATATTTCTATTTGATACTTAATTCCAATTTTGCTACAAGTAAAATGGAAATTAATTATACACATTTCTTACTAATATTTGTTCTCTCTTCTTTTCAGGTAAATACCAAAATGTAGAACAAATTAAAGGTATACAATCTACAAAATTATAATTATTTATACATTTAAATTTATTATATATTATATTATATTATTATATGAGAGTCTTCTTTAGGGACTTTTTCAACCAAAAGCTCCCACAGTAAAATTCCTCGAAAAAGAGTAAAAAGAGTATTTCCTCTTCCCTATGTTTCCAGCTGTGCATTTTTTGCTCCTCCTTGTTATTCCCTTTTGCCATTTGCCAATTTTTTGCTATTCGTTTTTATTTTCAATTTTGTTATGTTCTGTTCCAGCCACACCGTACCCTCTGCACCCTCTGTACCCCCCGCCACACCCGCACTCTCCACTGTGGTGGTGGCTGCCTCTGTTTTTTGTGCCCATTTAGTCGTTGTCTGCAAATTTTTAACGTTGTACAAGAGTCTTCTCCACAGTGAGGAGGCCGAGCAGGTGAGGTGGGGGGCATGGGGCGTGGCATGGGGTCGGCGGCATCCTTTCAAAAAGGCATCAGGTGTTGCACGTTGTGCAGCAGCTTATCTCAAATGATTTATAAACTACCAACAGTGGCGAGGCCAAAGCCATTGTCATTGCATAAAATATGCTAACAGTACAGGAGCAGCAGCAGGAGCAGCAGGAGCAGCAGCAGGAACAGCAGGAGCAACAGCATCCAGCAACCAGCAGCCAGAAAAAAGGAGAGTCCAAAGCAGGAGAACAGGCGAAATGACACAAAGTCCTCCTGTGTGACGCTGAAGGAGGAGCAGGAGGAGGAGCAGGAGATCCGTTTGTTTGCCTCTGCCTTTGCCTTTGCCTTTGCGTTGCGTTCGGTTCGGTTCGGCTGATGTGGAAGTGGCAACAACTGAAGTTGCACGGCCAAAGTTTAAGTTGGCCAAAAGGTATTAGCTTACAAGTGGAAGAGAGCTCTCTGGACACACAGTCCTGAGCCGTGGCCGGGGCCGTAGCCGTAGCCGGAGCCTGGACTCCGAGCAAGAGGATGAAAGGGACTTAAAGTTTTTGATGCTCCGTACATCAGGTACACCAGATGGGAAATTCGAGGTAATTTCTGGTAAATTGAGAGTACACAAACGCAAGAAGAAAAAAAAGCCTCGAATTTGTGAGGTGAGGGATTTTAATGAAGGAAATGCACCAGGATTGGAAAGGGATCAGATGACAGGAATAGGACGATGGCAATGGGGCTTAAAAGCATTGCAATTGGAAACGGCAGCCCCCCATAATGGCCGTCTAATTACTTCCCCAATCCCCGGGCCAGAGCCAAGCAGAGGTCTTAGCTCTAAGTCGAGTTTATCAATGAGGGTTTTGAATTGTCTGTAACCAAACATATTACCTCTTAATAGAATACACAAACACCCCAGCACACCCTTTCAATTGCAGCCCCTCAATCATCGAAATAAACATAATGCCCCACCGCACACACACACACACACACACACACACACACACCCAAAACACACACAGGGGGAGGGGGGGCCAAAGCAAAGCCCTGCTCGTAATAAGCCTCTACACTAATTGTTGCAGCTTAATTGAGGCTTACGCATTGTCTGACCATAATAACCCATCAACCATGGGCCACACCGAACGCCAGGCAACCCGGAGAACCCCCCTCCCCCCCGCCGAACCACCGTACCCCTGGCAACCATCCGCTGCCATGCACTTGAGCCCTTTTAGGAACGCTCGATTGAGTCTTGATAGTACGAATACGAATATGAGCAGATATTGCTGCTTAAAAATCCATTCCATATGCCATTCCAATTTTAAATGCCTACCTACCTCTTCATCCGCATTATGGTTCGGTTCGGTTCGGTTCGGCTCTAATTAATTTGCATTTAAGCCGGAGTCTGTCCGTCCGTATTGAGCCCCTAAGACGGAGAGCTGCGGCATTTGGCTGTCTGGCCAAAACCTCAACCTTGGCCAGCGATTTATGTTGACTGCAAATTTCAGCTGCTGCCCCGAAAATCAAGGAGATATATAGGGGGGTAACACCCCTTCGATGGGGATTGCCATTGCAGGTGCTCAAATAATCGATTAGGAGCGGGATTTTGGCATTTGTTTGATTGTTATCATAAAACGAACATCAGCATAATCAGGCAGGAGGTTGAGGGTGTGATGGAAGGAATTATGAGGATTCTTAAGAAGAGTTTTGAGCTATAATCAAATTGTATAACAATCGAATACGAATACGAGTACATTTATAACTCAACTCAATCGATACTTTCATATAAGTATTCGAGTATTCCACTCGAACTCCTCAATTCGGCCATATATGGCACATTAGTGCACATTTCCACCCCCCACCACTGCCTCAAGGCAAATACATCTGCCCACCCCCCGACGTATGGGAAAACCCCCCCTTTTGCAGTTGAGTGAAATGCAAATAGAAAAGCATTTATGCCATTTTGTCGTTAGATGTGTGGAAACTATTTGCCCTGGCACGACGACAGCCACAAACGACACAGGACAATGCCAGAGAACTGAACAGAAATTTAGAGAAGAGCAGACAAATGCAAAGAGACAGAGAGAGAGAGAGAGATGTCTTAAAGGAGGAGGTAAAACTAATACATATGCAGACAAAAGTAAATCAATCAATCCTGGAATTAACTAATTGCGTAAAGCAATATTTATGAATAATTAATGAGCTCATAGCACAGTGCACAGAGAGAGAGAGAGAGAGAGAGGAAAGAGCTTAGTGGTTTGGTTATCTTTTAAGCATTAGAGAGAGAGCGAGAGAGTAAAAGGACACACGACAGTGGGGGGTGGTGGGTGGCTACAACCCTGCGGTTGTTTGGGGCTTATTAAGTGGGTCCCTGCTCCCGAGTGCTTGATGGATGAAAACTTTGAAACTATGAATATTAGTTGCCTGGTTTATGTAAAATTCTATGCATTTTTAATTACCCCACAGATACACACACACACACACGGGAGGAAGGGGGGACTGTAGGTATGTGTGTGTGTGTGTGAGTGCTCTCTGTAATTTACTGAACATTTGCATAAATCACAAAACAACACAGAGATACACCCCACACACACACACATACTACGAGACATATATGTATATGTATATTCTTGGAACCTCAATGACCTGCAGGCGCATTAATTTATAGCAAAAATGCATGTAAATTACCTCGCGGCGATACATTCTCCCTTTTTTGGCTCCCTCCCCACCCCCCCTCCATGCAGTCATGTAGATAAGTCGCTCGGCCGCTGAAAAGTGTGCTACGGCATTTTTCACTGGCCAACGGAAGACAGGGCGAGCGGGAGAGAGAGAGAGAGAGAAACACAGAGCATTTACATTTAATAAATTCAACGGCAAGCGCGCAAATAATTCATAAATTTACCCCCAAAACAAAAACAATAAAAAATAAAAAATAAGCTGCAACAAAAGGAGGCACAAGAGGCCACCGAGAGAGAGCGAGAGAGAGAGAGAGAAAGCACCACAAAATCCAGTGACCGTAAACAGAGGGTGAGAGGGTGAGGGAAAAAGGGAATGGGGAACGGGGAACCCGCAGCCACATGCGTGCGTAAAATATTTGCACATTTTTAACTGAATATTAATTTAAGTTGTTCAGTATTTTTTTTGTATTTTTACGAGCTTTATTTCACTCTTCTGTGGAAAAGGCCGCAACTGCCAAAAAGGAATTGTTTTTTCTCTTTTCTTGATGTGTATTTCTCCTTTTTCTTTTTGATGGGAAACTGTTGCTATTCGTTTTGGTTCGTTTTGCAGCCCGCCTAAAGGGTATTTTGTGGTTACAAGTTACATAAGCTCTCAAGGGATTAAGGACTGAAAGTAGACCTACGAAAGTTAGTTGTGGGTTCGTCCTGCATCCCAGGCCTGACATGATACCCGAGAGAGGAAATAAATGTTGGGAAAATAATTATAAAGTGGTATAAAATGTGAGTAATTCATTGAAAATTATTTAAATGCTTTAGAAGGCATTGTGGACGGCAATAAGACGGGAGATCATATAGGGAAAGATATGGCAGACAGAAGATCCAAAATTTTTTAATTTTAATTCTTATTTTTGATTCCTGGAATATACCAAAAATTATTTAGAGATTATTGATTATCATTATGTTTCAGAAGAAATAATATGCCGAAATATTTGAACAATTTTCTCCCACTTACAGCCACAATACTCTGCCCCCATCCCCATCATCCTAATGATAATTTATACAGAGTAACCGTCCTTCGAGTCTATACTCTCGCCCAGCCTTTTGCCTTTTGCCATTTGTTTTATTCGGTTGCGGCAACAGCAGCTGTTGACACATATACAAATGCATATTGCAATGGCCAGGCGCGCGCGAGCTGCCGATTGCAGGTTTTCCCCGTGTTTCCCCCGTTTTTCAATTTGGATTTTTTATTTTGCCCTCGCATGCAATGCATTTAAATGCATATGGAAGGCCAAAACGAGGTGAATGCCAGCCAGCATTTAAATTGCCAGCAGGGAGCACATATTACGACTGGACTGGAGACTGCAGACTGGAGAGGAAGAATCCCTGGCCTGGTCTGGCCTGGTCTGGCCTGGCCTGGACTGGCTCTGGAAATGCCTTAAATATATCTGAAGCCTAAATTGAAATAGCTTGAAATTGTGGGGTAGCCCGCACTCAAGGGGGGCAAAGGGCAATAAAGGGCAGGGCTGGCACGGCACAGACATGCACAATTCCGCAACAGAAACAGACGTTGCATACTTTTAGGCGGGCTGCCAAAAATGTAACAACACAACGCTTCACTGCACGCCAAAGAGGAGGTGGGGCCGTGCCGGGAGGACGTGCATTGACACGCGCCTGCATGCAAAATAAAATCATGACAGGACCGACTGCCAGACAGGAAGAAGCGTCGAGGGACGCAGAGACCGTCTAACCCAATACAATATCATTATTTGGGAATACCCCTACCCTTACCAGTACCCGTACCCGTATCCGTACCCATTTCCCTGGTCTGGTCTGGTCTGGATTTAACATTTTTAAATCCTTGAACTTGACAGGCTGGACCCGGCCCCAGAGAGCCCACCGAACACAGGACATTCGGGCACTTGACTTCTGCTACTTTGGTCGCTGTCATGGCCACAAGAAGCCCCGCAACACCTCCCTTCCAAGGCCTTGCAAGGAAGAGACCACTTCATCTGGTCTCTGGACTTTTTCCACCACGCTTTACATCCTTGTGCTCCTTCCCTGCTGCAGCTTAGTAGCTGCTGCTCTTGTTTCTTAGCTTGTTTGGCTTTGTTTTTGCCTTGGACTTGAGCCAAAATATTATTTTATTATGCCAAAGAAGTTATGTTGTCTCCGTCTCCGTCTCTGATTCTGATTCTGTCTCTGTGTCCTTGTTGTTGGGCTTTCAGCACTGGGATTACAATACTCCTCACTGCATTTTCCCCACACAATTTGGTCCCAGTTTGTGGGCGTGCCGCAATTTTTCGTTTGTATTTTTAGAATCTCCTTTCTATTTAGTGTGTTGGCAGCTACGCAGAGCTCTGCAGAGCTCAAGGCATAATATTTTAGTCGGAAATTGAACTGTTAGTGGACATGAAATTATTCTTGGATAAATATGTGTCGTCTGCCAGATTTTATGTTTATATTCCGGAGAGCTTGTCTTATAGATTAGCCATCCCATCGATAGATCCACACGCACACACTCTCAAGCTTTCAGAGTACAGCTCTCATTAAGTAACCATAGCTTCCATAGCTTTCTTTCCATCGCTTTCCCCCCATTTTCCGTTTTTCCAACATTTCTGCAAGTCGTTTCTTTTCATTTCATTTCCGTTTCGCCTCGCTTCGAGTGGCACAAAGATTTGCATTGCGATTATGCCTGGGACAGCATTAAAGTTTCTTCTTACATTCCTCTCCTGTCTCCCGTCTCCTGTCTCCCGTCTCCCGTCCCCCGTCCCTTGTCTCTGTTAGCTCTCTTTTTAATAATTTTTTAATAAACATCAGTGCAAACAAAGAAATAAGGCAGCATGGAGCCAAGTCGAAGCAAAAGTTACACTTTAATGCACCAGAAAAGCCATTAATATTTAAGGTTTCCATTCTTTAAATTCTTTTTGATTATAGAAGGTGATAATGCTATATATTTCTGCTGATCGTTCCACGATTAAACCTTCTTCTAATTATTTTTCCACTATTATTAGACGTTGCTTTTGAAAGCCTAATATCAGTGGTCTATGGCTATAATGCCTCATATAATGTGATCATTTTGATACCCCTATGTGAGGGTATAAGCAGGGAAAATATGCAAGCAACGTCCAGGGAGGAGTCATGTTAATGACAGGGCAAACGAAGCGGGGCAGGAGATAGCAGCCAAAGGGAAATGCACAGAGAGACAGAGGCAGACAGAGAGAGAGAGAGAGAGAGAGAGTAAGTGAAAAGCGGCAAAAGCAGAATACTCGTACCAGGGCGGTATGCAGGCAGGCGGCAGGTGGAAGGGCGTGGCATGTGGTGACCACGCATTACCGCAAATGAATGACCATTTCAGTTGCATGTTGGATGGGAGGAAGGGAGGAAGGGAGGAAGAAGGAAGAAGGATTGGAGGCCAACGGTGAAAGGAGAGAAAAACCAGAACTGACCGCAACAATGGACTTTGCTTCATTATGCACAAACACGGCAATAAATGTAAGGCGAGGCGGAAGGAGCAGAAGGATAAGCCAAGAAATATCCCTGTACCGGAATTCTTTATCATCCTGGCTGCAGGCCAGTCGAAAGTCCCCAGATGATGAAATGTGACAGGAACCTTGAGTAGGAACTGTGGGGGATAATTATAGATTTATGTTTTATATCACGGCAATTGCACAATCACCATACAGGACGAGGACCTTCGAGTGCCCCTAATGGCGATTGCATACCGATGGTCACAAACCACAAATACCAGGACCCCACCAGATCCCAGAGAGCAGCTCTCAGGCTAACGCAGATCCTGAAGCAGAGAGCCTGGAAGCTGCCTTCTCGCAAATTTCGCAGAGCATCGCATATTTCAGTTGTCATTTTTGCTGTTTTGTCAGTTTTGCGTGTGCCACAAAAGGCGACGCAACTGCACGACTCCCTGCCCCCATCCTGCCCCCATCCTGCAGCCATCCTGCTGCCATCCTGCTGCCTGCAGCCTGCAGCCATCTCCTCCCCTGCCTCTCCTCCGTGTCCATTGCAACGGCATTTCCGCTGGCAGGCAACGCAACTGCGGTGGCAACTGCCACAAACAATTTTGACATTGCCGTGCAGAGTTGCGGAGTGCAAAACCCCGAGCCGAGCCGAGTCGAGCTGAGCTGAGCTGTGCTGCCTCCAGTGCTCCGGTCAGGACAGGGCAGGACAGGACAGGACAGGATATGCAAGGATATTGTGAAATCAACGTAATGGCGGGACATTAACATGCATGCTCCTACCACTACCGTCCAGTCAGGAAGGTGGCCAGGTGGCCAGGTGCCGGCATCCAGGATCCACAGCCAGGTGACCTGCACAAACGCAAGCGCAACAAAAAAAAACAAAGGAACATTAAAAATTGGCAACTTCAAGGCGAGGAGAGGAATGCCCTTCATGCTGCTACAGTGCAGTCCCAGAAAGGTGACGCACAATTAAACGGTACCATACTGCCCCTGAAAAGGACATTCCCCGACTGTCCAGGGTGCGTTCGCATTATCTTTGGCAGGCTGCTCTTTTTCATTATGAAATTATAAATATTTGATGTAATACAGAAGCGAGAACAGTGCGCCAGGAGAGATTCAGCAGAGGGGCTGTGGCTGTCGCCCGGGGTGGGCAGGTGGTGCTGTCGGACACAGTGGGTTTCCCGTATTAAATTCCACTCTGCCAATTGCAGGCGACTTTGTGCCGCCTACGGCTACATTTCAATTTTAAATGAAACACAAAAACTTCACTTCACTTGCACACGCCACCCAGAGAGGAGCCGCACCAAGGTGAGGAGTCGCCAGCCAGCCCAGAAAGTGCCTCAAACGAGAAAGCCAAGACGGAGTCGGGAGGGAGTGTATTTGCAGTTGTCGTTGTCCGCATTTCAATTGAAATTTACAGACCGCTCGAATGACCTTAGGCTACTTTAAAAATGTGCTGTGCCCACCCCCAGCCCCACACCGCCACCGCCACCGCCTTCTCCGCCTGCTCCAACTGGGGGCAAAGTAATGCGAAAAATGTTAAAATTTCATAAACCAAAACTCAAACACGGCAGAGCGATGAAAGTTAAGTAAAAATGTAGGTAACCAATGCCTGGGGGCTGGGGGCTCGGGGTCCCCGAGTGGACAGCAAAAAAGTGAATGCGATGGAAAAGTTGGAACCGACACACAGACACACACAAACACACTGCATCATATACGGAGCAGGAGAGCAGGAGAGCAGGAGGAGAAAGAGGAGCCTTTGAAGGCCCTCTGGGTGGGGGGTTGGCTGTGGTGCGGCCTTTTTGATTTTTGCTTGAGTTATCGCACAACTGGCAACTGGAAAAACACGACACCGTCACAGCGCCTATGGCATATTAATTCAATTAAATAAACATTTTTGCCCCCTGTGCCGCTGCCAGGGAAAACTCTCATTCTCCAGTTACTGGTTACCGATTTCCGTTTGAAGGCAGCAAAAGGGAAATAAATTAATTCAATGGATTATCTCATGGGATACCCTTAGGCTTTGATATTCCCAGAATTCGAGCAATGCCTTGCTTCCAAGAAAGGAAATAAGGAATCCAATTAGATATTTCGGATATATTTTTAAGGAATTTTAAAGTTAAGGAACCATTCCATTAGAAAGCACACGAACTGGGTTCGAATTCATTCGCTCTCGCCTTGCAATTTACTCGTTCGTTTTGAGCGAGAACGCCTTCTCGTTGGCCTTGAATCCTTAACCTTAAAAAAATATACTTCTACCCAATAACCAAATTAATTAAATGGATTAGCCCATGGGATACCAGGAAATAATTAACCTTTCGTTGTGTTAGTTCTATGGAATAGTTCTCCACTTCAACATTGATATACCTGTCACATTGCTGACTAAAATGATCTATCAAAATTGTTCATACCCGAACATGTACTAGTTTCAATGATTCTTTGGTTGTTGCACGGCAGCGCACCCAAACATTTCGGCAACACCCTGGGGCACGTGTCTAGGTCAAATTTGTGGTTACCATTTTAAATGGCGACAGCCCCCAAACGAAAAGGCGACCCAGCTGCAGGTAAAGAGGCAAACCCCAACGAAGTGTGATGAATATGATAGTGTGATAATATTCTGCAGTGATTGGAGGAAATTCTTCGCAAGATCTGGTCACTGACACGAGCTCGGGACGTCGGCAGGAGCAAAAGGTGTACACCTTCAATTCGGATAGACCCCAGTCCAAGACAGCTGGCGGATCGGTTCACGGCAAAGAGGACGAACGGGTCAAGCCTCAGAAGACCATACTCGAGGAGCATGGCATCATATTGGGCAAGGTGATTGGCACGGGCAACTATGCCAAGGTCAAGATCGGCTTCTCCGAGGAGTACGGCAAGCGAGTGGCCGTCAAGATCATTTCCAAGGTGAAGGCTCCGCCGGAGTATACGCAGAAGTTCCTGCCACGCGAAATCGAGGCGGTGAAGGGGCTGCACCATGACAATCTAATCACATTCTATCAGAGCATAGAGACCAGTCATAGGTAGGTCGTGGGCTTTCCTCATGGATGCCAGCTGAAACCACCACCATCCACCCCCTCCATAGGGTATACTTGATTATGCAACTGGCCGAGAACGGCACTCTGCTGGACTATGTGCGCGAGAAGAAGTTCCTGGACGAGCCGCAGTCGCGGAAGCTGTTCCGCCAGCTGATCAGCGCCGTGGAGTATATACACAGCAAGAACGTGGTCCATCGGGACATCAAGTGCGAGAACCTGCTGCTGGACGAGGACTGGAACCTGAAGCTAATCGATTTCGGCTTTGCCCGCAAGGACACACGCTCCTCCGACAATCAGGTGGTGCTCTCGAAAACGTTTTGCGGCAGCTACGCCTACGCCAGTCCCGAGATCCTCAAGGGTAACGCCACCCTACCCCATACCACCCCTCAGCATCCCCTATTCTATCCACTAATAACCGCATATCCCCCCAGGCGTGGCCTACGACCCCTTCATGAGCGATATCTGGGCCTGCGGCGTCGTCTGCTATGCCATGGTGTTTGGGCGCCTGCCCTACGATGGCTCCAACGTGCACATACTCCTGAAGCGCATCAACCAGTCGCTGGTGTTCCCGAAATCGCCCCCAGCCTCCAGTGAGTGCAAGCATATGATCATGCACGTCCTGGCACCCGTCAAGATCCGATATAATGTGCCGCAAGTGAAGGAGGATCCCTGGTTCACCAACAGGTAGAACCCGAACCCTAACCCGAAGCCGAACCCAATGCTGCCGTGGAACAACTGAAACGGTTTCATTCAAAATTAACAGTCAATGAATAAATAAATGTTCCAACCCTCCCCGACTGCAGTACAGGTTCCAAGGAACCAGTTCGGTTCCGCACGAGTTGGCAGCACCCTTTTTGGGGGGGTTAAAGGGTTGCCAAGGCAACGCGACCAACTGCCAAAACATAAAAAAAGGAAAGAAAAAAAAACACTGTAGGCTGTGGGCTGTCAGAGACTGATTTGGAAATTGAAGAAAAACTTTATTAATGCGCAGCCCAATATCGAGTGAAGCAAGACAAATCAATTGATGGCGGAAGTGCACATAATTGGACAGATATTGAAAGCAGTTGACTTCGAGGAGCCGCATCTATTTTGCACGTGGACTCTGCAGAGCGGTATGCATATGCCCCCCCACCCACCCCTCCACCCCTCCACCCTTCGGCGATCAATAGACTTATTTACATACCAATTAAAGGCAGCGCCTGGCGCCTGATTCAGGGCGAGATACACGGACAAACGCACGTCTCCGCGAACCGTTTGGAGAGCTGCTCTGACTTTGCGGCGCCCTTGGACATTCACCTGAGCAGCGTCGCCGTCCACGGCTGGCCCACCCTGCTGGTGGAGGTGCACGCCGTGAACGTGCTGCAGCAGTCGTGGCCCGTCGGCTACGGCTTCGCCCACATACCGTCCACGCCCGGCGCCCATCGGCTGGAGATTAACACCTGGAAGGTCGCCCCCAACGGCTGGTGGCAGAGCATTCGCGAGCGCTTTGGCGGCGGCGGAGCGTCCTTGAGCAAAACCGATTTGCTCTTCTCGGGCGTAGAGCGGTACAGTAATTCCTAACCAATTTAAGTGCGGATTCTCCTAATATCTGACATCTCCGTCTTAGCTATAAGCTGCAGACCCGCAGCTCGGGAAAAATCATCGCTGATCTGCACTTGATCTTTCGCAAATTCGAGGAATACGGCGTGGAGTTCCACTAGAATTTAGAAATGGAGAAGCTCCTCCTGCTAGCGATCCTGTGTCTGATCACAGCCACCACCCCCACCCACGCGATTAAAATTGGCATCTCGCAGCACTACAACAGCACGACCCCTCCCCCAACCACAACGGAAGCCACACCTGTACCTGCGTCCTCGATGACTGAGCCGGCCAGCTCTCTGAGCCCCTCGCCAGAAATGGCCACCAGCACTCCCAGCAACACGTTTCCACCACGACCCCAGCCGAAGCCCAAGGCCACAGATGAGCCCAAAACCACCACTCCTGCCCCCGCCGAAGCACAGCCCTTGAATGCCACCGAAACGACCAAGATTCCCATGAACTTTCCGGACGATTCGTTCTATTTCTGCTCGTGCGACCTGCGCTCGGAGATGTGCGATCTGAACTGCTGCTGTGATCGCGATTGTCCCACCGAGACCAGGCAGGTCTTCAGCTGCCTGAAGGTGTCGGCTCCGCCGCAGCTGCTCTCCCGATTGGAGGACTTTCAGTACACCCATGGCCTGCCCACCTGCCAGATCAACGATGGATGGCTCTGTGTGTTTCGAAGCAACACAAAGCCGGCCAAAATGAAGCCGCAGATCAAGAACTTTGATGCCTCGCAATACAGGAAATGGCCAGACCCACTGGGAGCCTATGAGACGGAGCCCACAATGGCTCCATCCGCCCCATCGCTATACAAACACGGACAGCCCCTGCAACTGTGGCACCCCGAGAGCAAGCAGTGGACCACCTTTGACCTGCCCGCGGCCTACGAGAGCTCCCAGTGCCACCTGAAGCAGCACATTCGACACTTGCAGCCGATGGCCAGCGATTGCCTGATGAGGGATCAGGGCCACTTGCAGGAGAGTGTGTGGGCGATACTCAATCTGACGGCCAGCCATCGCTTGCTGCCGCGACCCAGAGACTTGGAGGAGCAGGAAGTGGACTCCCTGAACATACAGATCTGCCAGAGATCGGACAACGGCAGAGTGCTCTGCCCCGAGTCGGGCAACGACACCCAATGGGATGTGCCCGTGGAGGGTCTGGAACTTCAGCTGATTCACAATTTCACAAACATTCTAGAGGCCAGGCTTCTGATCAAGGAAGCTGCTGCCGAGGAGAATGACATGGAGCCCATTTGGTTGCACTTCGAGGTGACATTTGCCACAGCAAACGAGTCGCTGGCGAAGCCCAGTTCGGGGCCACTGGGCTACCTGCCCGGCTCGCCTGTACTCCTTTCGCGAATGCTGCCACAGAACACCAGCGAGGACCAGCTGCTGCTGAGCTACTTTCATGCCAGAACCGATGAGCCGGACTACCATTGGCTGCCGCTCTTCTCGAGGCAGCCCCGAGGCAGAAACTGTCAGCGGAAATTGGACGAAAAACAGGTCCTACGCTTCGGAGTGGATCTGGCCAAGCAATGTCTGCTGCACCAGGCGGCACCACTACTCCAAGAAAATGCCAATCACACCGAGTTCTGCCAGAGCCTCCAGGCCGAGATCTGGCGCAAGCTGCTGCCCCACAACTGCAGCAGCCTGGAGGAGTTGAGCCAGGTCTTCGTGTCACAGCTGGGCAGACCGCACCCGGACAGCTGGATCCCCATACAGCTGCTGTTCGAGGAGAGCGTCCAGGACGTGCCACCCGTTCAGGGCTACTACGACGAGGGGCAGCAGAGTCTGAGCTGCCGCAACATGTTCCTAAGCGTCAGCTACGAGTTCCAGGTGGCAGGCGTGGCCTTGCTCGGGGGACGAGTGCCGCACCAGAGTGTCCTGCAGCATGCCAGGATCGTGCTGGGGCAGAGGAACGACCTGGAGTTCGATGGCAGCGACCAGCAGGTGGAGCTGCCTCTGGGCGTCTCGGCCATGTTCTACAATCTGGAAAAGAGTCGACCGAATGGCGCAGCCACTGTGATCGCCTACCATATCGTAGTGCTGATGATGCTGCTCTTCTGGCTGGCCCTCAAGGATATTCAAGGCACATCCCTGCAGATGAAGGAATATTTAATTTAGATTAACATTTGTAGAACAGAAAAATAAAGCTCAAAACTACATCCTAAACATCCTTTAGAGTATGTCCCGGCGGCACTTGCGCAGCTGCTTGCGCAGCAGAATCGCATCCAGTTCGGCCTGCCTCTGGCGCTCCTCCTCCTCGAGGGCGGCGCGCAGACTCTCGGCCTCGTTGCTGGCCTTCAGCGAGATCTCGTGCACCTGGGGCAGAAAGTCCAGGATGCCCTTCCGCATCAGATACTGGTAGTTCATGGAAATGGTGTACTTGATTTCGGCGCCCACCACCGCACTGAGCTCCATCCAGTGGACGTATATCCAGCTCTCGTTGCGCAGATCCCTGATGCTGTTGTAGACCGGAATGAAGTCGTCGATTTTCCCTATAAACACACGGGCCACCTCCACGATCTCGGCCTTCTCGCTGAATATGGCCATGGATTGGTGGAGCTCGCCGCGCAAATCCTCCATGTAGTTCCACACTTCGTCCAGGTCCACCTGGGCTATCGGATTGCCCAGCGTGGCCTCCTCGAGCTTGAGGAAGTTGGAGCAGGCGTACCACAGCTGCTTGTAGGGCTCGAAGCTGGCGATGATGCTGTGGAGGAACTCCACGGACAGAGGCTCCAGCTCGAACAGCGTCTGGCGGTACTGCAGCGTCTGGGCGACCTTCTCGAGCTCCTTGACCAGCGCCCAGGTCTTCTTAATGTCCACCGCTGTTTCCTGGACGCGGTTCGTGTTGAAGACCAGGGAGAAGGCCTGAACCTCGTCGTTGAGCGACTCGAGGCGCTCCTCAAAGCCCTGGCACTCGCTGGCGTGCTGCCGCAGGAAGTCCTCAATGTCGATCTTCTGCTCCTCCTTCAGGGTGGAGAGTCGCACCATGATCTGGTGCGGCCAGGCGAACACGTTCCACTTCATGGCGAACTGGTGATCGCTCAGATTGTAGAAGAAGCTGTCCAGCAGATCGTACTCCAGCCACATGATCTGTATGTCGGCCCGCAGCAGCTCGACCACGTCCGGCACGGTGGCCGCAAAGTCCCGAATGCTGTACAGATGCTCGATGCTGATGGGCCGCTCGGCGATCTTGTTGAACACCTCCAGACAGCGCTCCAGCAGCAGTTCGTTCGTCTCGAACATGCGGTCCACGTAGTACTCGAAGATGCGACGCACCACTTCGATGCGCTTCTTGATGAGGAACTGCTTCAGCGTGTCCACGTTGATGCAGAAGGGTCCGATGGTGATGAAGGCCGGCAGAATGACGCGCAGCTCCTCCTTCAGCCGCTTGTGCTCCAGAATGTCCAGCTTGACCTCCGAGGAGGGCTTCTTGGCCGCCTTGTAGCTGGCCATGTACTGGTTGAGGTTCAGCAGATAGAAGTCTATGAATCGCTCGTACATCCGCGCGTACGCCTTGAGGGGCAGCGAGGCCTTGCCATAGCAGTGCCCCATCAGCTCGTTCTCGATCAGATACTTGTCCTCGATCAGCTCCACAGTCAGGATGAACAGATTGGGGGCGAACTTCAGGAAGGTCATCACCGACGAGTCGATCATGCGCACGCCGGCGGTCTTCTCCAGGCCCCTCTTGTAGATGTCCATCAGGGCGGGCTGGAACTCGTCGGGATCGGTGGAGTAGAACACCTTGCGGCTGTCGTTGATGCCCAGGGTCATGGCGAAGACGGGCTTGGGATAGGGGAACTCCGTGTCAATGTAGTTGCTGGTCCACTTGTAGTTCGGCTTCAGCTCCAGGAACTGCAGGCAGGGATCGCACACGAAGTGCGAGAAGTTGGTGAGCGACGTCTCCAGCAGCACCTCCATGGACTCCTGCATGCGGAACTTCACCTGCAATATGAACCTGGAGATCTTGCACATCAGATACACGGTCCAGTCGTGCAGGGATATGTCCAGATAGCCCTTGCCCAGGGCCCGCAGCACCACGGTGATGACCGTGGTCAGCTGCTGGGGCCAGTAGACCTTCAGGTAGGTGGACACATTGTCGCTGTGCCCCTCCTGCGAGGCCAGGAAGTCCACCAGGGCCAAGGGCTTGTTGAAGCTGCAGATGAAGACGGACATGGTCTCGATGATCTGGCACTCGACGGCCACCCCGGCCATGGCCTCGAAGCCGCCGATGCAGTAGAAGAGACTGGCCTCCAGGTAGTCGTAGCGCTTGGTCGACATGGCTATGCCCAGGGCCTGCAGCTCGGCTCTCTCCTTCTCGGAGCCCGCGTTGTGAAAGTCGCGGGGCAGGAACTCCTTGAGGTTGATGTTGCGGAACTGCGGAAACTCCTTGGGCATCTTGATGATGAACTGTTCCAGCTCGTAGAGAGCCATCAGGCGCTCGAAGACCAAATTGACCTCCGATCGGAGGCGTCGCTTGCACTGCTCGGAGACCTTGGCCGCCTGCAGCACTGCCTCGATGGGCTTGAAGCTGTAGAAGACCATCGACTCGATGTCCTCGTGGAGGACACAGTCGACGATCAGCTCCATCAGCATCAGCTGCTCGCCCTTGTAGCGCTCGTGAATGGCGGCTTGCAGGCGTCTGATGTACTTGTGCGGATCCTCGGCCAGGAACATGAACTGCAGCTTGGGCACCTCATAGGTGCAGCCGTCCTCCAGCGAGAGCAGCGTCCACATGTCCGTGTCTTCGTTGTACGCCGAAACGGAGGCCAGAACCCACTGGCAGTTGAGCAGGCTCCGGTTGAACGGCAGATACGCCTTCGCCGGCAGCGGATAGTGGGTGTCCCCGACCACGCCTAGTTCGAACCAGGCTGCCGGCGAATTGATGTCATAGTTGCTATCGTCGAAGTAGCTGAGGGGGAACTTGCGCGGAAAGGCGAACTCCGACATCACGTTGTACTGCTCCTCGGTGGGCTGCAGGACATCGTCGGTGAGGCCTGCCCGCAAAAGCTCCTCGACCAGATTGATCTTCTGGTACTGGCGCCGACGACGATCCACCTCCACGTCCTTGGGCAGCTGCCGCTTGGGCACGTAACGCGTCTGAATCACCTTCGGCAGAATGGTCGGCAGGGGAAAGCGATGCGATTTCCCCATTTTGTCGACCAATGTCATCCAGCGCTGGGCCTCCTCGATGGGATAGAAGACGGAGGTCAACTGGTCGCGCGGTATGTACAGCTCCTGGTAGTTCATCACCGCAGTGCCTGGTCGGGGCGGCATAATGCAGATCTGCTGGCCGACTTCCTTCGAGCTATCGAAGCCCTTAAGGCTTATTCCACTTATGGCACTAATCCCCGAAGAGTCCGATTCCATATTTGTTGTCTGTCTGTCGCTATCGAATTCTTATTTCAAAATATACACACGTTTTAGTTAGACAAATTAAACTTAAAGCTAAAATTCCATTTAACGACAAAAAAAGCAGGGAGGAGAGGCACCTCAAAATCCATAATACATGGTGGAGAGGGGATGCCCCATTCGATGGCATAAAGTAAACATTAAAACAGGAAACGGAATCTCTGAAGGATGACGCTGGCTTGTTAGGTTCGGATCTTGCAAGGGGTGGGACAGGAGTTCGGTCCCTCTGTCTCGAATAAGCCTCGGTAGTGCTTGGATAGGACTGTATTGGTACCAGCGCAGCAACTGTGCTATCAGTCAACCCGTGCTGCATGTCACAGCGATCAACGACTTTTGCACTTAATAAACTTTCGAGATATGGTCTTCATTCGCTAGACAGATTATATATTCCCGACTGAAATATTCAAATACAAAAATTTTATTTTATATAATATTATAGAATCATTATAGAGCATAGACCCAATGAGCTGGCATGCTAAATGAGAGATTTGATCGTTTTTCTAAGCGAATAATTACGCACATTTTGTTCGCAATCCCATTATGATTTATGGGATCTATAGGGAGAACTCTAAAGATTCAAAGAGAGACAGCGGCAGAATACTTGGACTATACTTTATTTTTTTTATTATTTGTCTCTTCATTCTGGCTTCCATTATTCAATCGCTAGGATTATGAGTATAGCGCGAATGGGGTAAATATTTTCTTAAATAAATATGTGGTCGAACACGATTTCTTCTTCGGAAGAAACAATTGTAATTAATGAATTTATTTTTCTAAAAATCACCTGCTTCGCAAATGAAATTCTTTTTATCAGCACACGTGTTGTCATTCATCAAAAAGCGATAATCTGATCTAATTTCCACGCAATGCTCATTCTGATTAAGATTGGTGGGTTCACCATTAGACCACTTTAGAAAAGGAGCCAAGTTTCCCGTGGCCTGCGACACAAACATGCCCTCATCGGCCAAGTCGGAAATTCCAAGCCAATACTTGCGGCCCTCGACAAGCTTTTCTATAATTGCGTTCAGCTCTTCCTCGTTTTTCGGAGTCGCCAGATTACCACCCATCTGACGGCATATATTCGATGCCAAGAACCAATTGACATTGTGATGCTGCTCGATGTAAAAGTAGCGGTTCGCGATCTGAACGAAGTTTTGCAGTTTCTTTGCTCTAAGCCCCTCCTTCACTGCTTCGTTTGAAGACAATTTCACCTGCAGGGCAGCCAGCTGGCTCTCCATCCTGTCCTGTCTGGCTGTGTTGTTCAGCATCGGTTTCAGAGCACTGAAGCAATATCCACCGCATTGTAGTTCAGTGCACTGAGTCGACAAAGTCTGCAATAGAATAGAAAAATGACACGACATATTCCATATTATCCAAAATTCTCACTCACCGAATCACTTGTCAAGGATCCTTGCACATGCGCAGCAATCAAAATAAATAAAAGGAAAGCTGACTTGGACATTCTGTAATCTTTCTGAAATGAACAACCTCTCTGGAAAAATTACCAAAACGAACTGATCTCAGAATTATTTGCTACAGCTATATATAGGTTGAGGTATAAAGATTCGTATCGGCGTCTCCACTGGAAGTGCATCGACGGCAACAGCGAGAGCGTCAGCGTCGCGTATCAGCGATTGAGTTCAGGAAAATATTTCATTTAATAAAAGAATGTCAAAACGTAAATGGCCAGAGATCAATGTACTTGATTGCTATATCTACAATATGTTAAAAGTTCATTGAAATCCGGTGATCCTAGCTCCCAATATAGACTAGAAATTCTTGGTAGTTCTGAGAGCATGATTCATGATACATTTTCCAGGATAATAACCAAAAACTAAAATTTCAGATCTGGGTCACCTGGCGAACGGAACATAGCGCTCCTACCGGCGAATTCTTGAACTACATTTTCAAAAACAAAAAATTTTAAGCCAGTTTTGTTCTCTTGATTTCTCGGTTATTTGTGATCCAATCTGGCCGTGAGACGGGTTCCTGTGATCGTAAGAACATCCGTGGAGTCCTTATCAAGGAGCAAGGATCAAGGATACCTTCTCCAGACTGGTTTTCTTTTATTCAGCCATACATATTTAATTTTTATCCGCTATTTGAATGCCGATCTGGGCGTGATATGGCTATGATACTTGATTTGTCAGAGTCCTTATCAAGGATTCTGGCTATTTTCTTCATTCTTCTTGTCGATTTTTGGAAAAAATCTGTTGGCAAAGCTCAAAACGACATGACACGCCCAGATCGGCCCATAAAAAGTCGAGATATATATTTTACATTTGTTAAGCGCCACAATTATCTAGCGGCCATTAACGGAAAGTTGATGAAAATCACCCCTTTTCAGCGTGTATTTTTTGTTATTTTTAATGCCGGTAACGCAACCCTCTCTACGTCACACACCTTGCAACTTTCTTAGGTGGTATCACTAACCATACAGTACATAGATGAGACATTTCATACAAACGGCTGTCGCAAGCGAAGTCTGAGATTTGCAGTACCAAGCGTTCGGCTCGGTACAGCAACTGTTCGGCTCATGACGCGGCGCTAGCCGAAGCCGACAGCAACGTGTGTTATTATACACAACAAATTTTTGATTGTAGGCATTGTCAGTTCTTGGGCTCTTGGGTTTTTGGTTTCTGTTTTATTTTGTTTTACTTCAGCGTATTTGGATGTATGGGTGCACATATATGATCACGTACATTGTTTAAGTATTGCTGCTGGTAGAACGAAATTTCTCAATTCCCTTAAGATTCTTGGATTTCTGTGCTTGTTACCCTTTACTTTAGCATTTTTAGAGTCGACACGTTTTGAAGACACTTGCCTTATAATATCAGAATAACTCTTGTTTTGTATATGCTCTAGATGATAATTTTGTTTAATATAGAAAATATGAATATAATGAGCGGATATGCATATGTAAATATATACATATAATATATTTCATACACAACTCCTATTGGAATAATTGTCCATCAGAGTATTCAGGGTGCAAATTGTGAATAAGCAAATAATTTTCATTAAATGTATATATTTGTAAATAATTAAGTCGTATAAACATAAAGACTATACAGTACTATTTATACACATATGTATAGTTAATTGTATGGTATATCATATAATATATTAATATATATGATCACATACAAAAAAGTTATATGCGCTGAAAAAATTAGATATGGATATGTATATCATCCATTATTATGGATATTAATGACATATAAATAGGTATTGAATGGGTCTATACACATTTTAGTGTCATAGCCCAACAATCGTTCCTCGCTTTCTGAAGCGAATGCAAAGAATTCATTGGAGATTATGACTTTATGAAGACGCAGCTCGGCACAAGTACGCACACATGCAAATGTAAGAACAAGAATTCAGAGGAGTGGCCTCGTCTACATCAGGTTGAGCTGTCCCCAGAAATGGTTTGTTCCTGAATATCAGCGGTTCTCTCAGTCCACAATCGTGTCGATAGGCCTCTTGTGGATTTGGCTTTATCCGATTCGTTGGGGGCAGGCAGTCACTGCTCAGGCTTCTGCAATAATTGGCATTCCGTTCTGTTTCTGGCTTTCTCAGCTTCTCAAATCTCCATCTGCTTTGGCTGCTGGACAACTTTAATGGAAGGTAAATTCCATTTTGATCATACAATAATATTAAATATTCTTTTCAGCAGCACAGCCGATCCCAGTAATCTCCTGGAAAAGTGTCAAAAGCAAAATGTCCCAATAAAGTAAGTCATTTTCCAAGTAGACCTTACGGGACACACACAAAATTCCAAATTAAAGCAAAAATTTCAAAGTACAATTTTGAAAAAAAAAGACCAAATTAAAAATAAAGAATTTCATAGTAAACTTCTTCTTAAAAAAATGTAAAGGACAGCGGAGCCTTGAACATAATTGTCCCATTCTTAGCCCCACGGTAAGCCAGAAATGGGAAATGGAATGGAGCAATTATTAAAAATTTTTTTTTATCTTGCAGCACAGAAATCCAAGAATCTTAAGGGAATTGAGAAATTTCGTTCTACCAGCAGCAATACTTAAACAATGTACGTGAGCATATATGTGCACCCATACATCCAAATACGCTGAAGTAAAACAAAATAAAACAGAAACCAAAAACCCAAGAGCCCAAGAACTGACAATGCCTACAATCAAAAATTTGTTGTGTATAATAACACACGTTGCTGTCGGCTTCTGCTAGCGCCGCGTCAAGAGCCGAACAGTTGCTGTACCGAGCCGAACGCTTGGTACTGCAAATCTCAGACTTCGCTTGCGACAGCCGTTTGTATGAAATGTCTTATCTATGTACTGTATGGTTAGTGGTTCAAGGCTCCGCTGTCCTTTACATTTTTTTAAGAAGAAGTTTACTATGAAATTCTTTATTTTTAATTTGGTCTTTTTTTTCAAAATTGTACTTCGAAATTTTTGCTTTAATTTGGAATTTTGTGTGTGTCCCGTAAGGTCTACTTGGAAAATGACTTACTTTATCACATTTGATTGTGATCATATATATTAATATATTATATGATATACCATACAATTAACTATACATATGTGTATATATAGTACTGTATAGTCTTTATGTTTATACGACTTAATTATTTACAAATATATATATTTAATGAAAATTATTTGCTTATTCACAATTTGCACCCTGAATACTCTGATGGACAATTATTCCAATAGGAGTTATGTATGAAATATATTATATGTATATATTTACATATGCATATCCGCTCATTATATTCATATTTTCTATATTAAACAAAATTATCATCTAGAGCATATACAAAACAAGAGTTATTCTGATATTATAAGGCAAGTGTCTTCAAAACGTGTCGACTCTAAAAATGCTAAAGTAAAGGGTAACAAGCACAGAAATCCAAGAATCTTAAGGGAATTGAGAAATTTCGTTCTACCAGCAGCAATACTTAAACAATGTACGTGAGCATATATGTGCACCCATACATCCAAATACGCTGAAGTAAAACAAAATAAAACAGAAACCAAAAACCCAAGAGCCCAAGAACTGACAATGCCTACAATCAAAAATTTGTTGTGTATAATAACACACGTTGCTGTCGGCTTCGGCTAGCGCCGCGTCATGAGCCGAACAGTTGCTGTACCGAGCCGAACGCTTGGTACTGCAAATCTCAGACTTCGCTTGCGACAGCCGTTTGTATGAAATGTCTTATCTATGTACTGTATGGTTAGTGGTGGTATCGATACCGCGTTACTTGAAATGATTTTCAACAGTTGTTTTTTCGAAAATGCCTTGTGCGTATGACTACTCTCGTTTTTAAATGACACTCGAGATGCGCACAGGGCATTCGGTTCATACAGCCGTCACGCACCGATACTATCGTAAAAATATCGATGTTTTGATACTCTTTGTTTCTTTTTGGGTTCAACACGCAAAAACAACCAAGGGAAATTACAAAGTGCGTACGAACCTCACCTAGCTACCATTTTTCAATGATGTAGCATGTGGACAGGGCTGACCACATGGTTTGTTAGGCAGATGGGGTGGATTTTAGCTTGCAGGCGTTGAATTTTCTGGGGCGTTTTGCCTCTTCTCCATACCCGCTTTTTTCTTCACTTCCCCAGCAATTTCCCAGCGGGAAATAATATAAATTTCCTCTCACGGGTAGATATTTCCCAGCGCGTGGATTTGAATGCACGAGAAAATGACAAATATAATAGATATGAGTTGCTGAAATCAAAGTAAACAGTTTCATCGGGTGATTAGTTATTCGATGTTGTTATCTTTTTACCTTAGTTTATGGTTTTCCTTCCAAGGAGTGGTCCACTTGCCGCCAATTATAGTAGACCAAAACCGATAGACCGATACTATCGTATCAAAATCCTACAATGAAATGAACGATTGTAAGTGCAATTTTGAATTTGGATAATTTCAAGTTGTTTATTTAACTTTAAAACCCACAAAAATGTTTGCAGCGGCTGCCAATCTAAGCACCAGCATGTGCGACGTGGAGGAGCAGGATTTTTCTGCCGCGCTGCTGAACAACAACGTGAGTTTCAACAGCACAATGGTGACATCAAGCGGGAATTTGTCGTTCAGTTTGACCGAGTCGGAGAAATGCAAGCTGAAGAAAAACTTTGATGCTGGTATGACCAGGCCAAGTGAGGACATGGAGGTGTCTGGGAACGTGGAGGAGATTAGCGTGCAGGAGGACAGCAAAGTGCTGAATGAGCTCAGCGTGCAGAAGGAAACCACGCTGGGGGAGGACACCAGCATGCAGGAGACCACACTGGATGAAGAATCCACATTAGAGGAGAGCGAATCCGTCATAAACCTCGAAGACACCATAGACGATCCCGAAATCCAGTCGATTGTGCCGGAAAACAATCGACTGGATGCGCTGGACGTTAACAAGTCGGCTGTAGCAGACGAAAACGAGCCCGTTGTGGCAGGGGAAACCACAGAGATTGCAACAGAGGAGGCTGTCGAGATTGTGGCGGAGGAAGCTGTCGAGATTGTGGCGGAGGAAGCTGTAGAGATTGCTCCACTAGAGTATTTTAAGAGCAAACTCGTAGAGGTGGGTCGGCGTTGCTGGAAATCTTCGGCCGAGGCACAGCATTACAGCAAAGGCTGCTACTGGTCGCCGGATGGAACCTGCCTGCTAGTACCCATCCATTTGGATGGAATGCACGTCATGGAACTGCCCCCGGACCTGTACACCGCCACAACAGTGCCGCAGGAGCGCGTCCTCACTAATCTTACGCCTGCAGTCCACGTGCCCGAAGGTGGCACTGTCTACGATTGTGTGTGGTACCCGCATATGAATAGCCAGCAACCAGATAGCTGCTTGTGAGTACACTGATTCCCGCAATCAACGCAATCCAAATCTAATAGTTTCTGCCTTTAGCTGGCTCGCCACGCGGCAACACGAACCCATTCACATGTGGGATGCATTCGATGGAAAGCTGCGCTGCAGTTACAGTGGCTATGATGCCGTGGACGAGGTCATGGCCGCCATATCGTTGGCCTTCTCCCACGACGGGCAGCAGATCTATGCGGGCTACAAGCGATGCATTAAAATCTTCGACACAAGCCGTCCTGGCCGCCTCTGTGACGATTACCCAGTGAAGTTTGCCATCTCGTGCATTGCGCAGACTACGGAGCACCCCAATACCTTGACCTGCGGCAACTGGCATGGCTACATCCAGCACTTTGATCTCCGCTGCAGCCCCAAGCAGGGACCCCTCTTCACGCTGGGCGGCCACAAGGGGGGGATTACCCAACTAAAGTACGCCGAAGGTTCTGCGGGATGGCAGCTGTTCAGTGGCGCTCGAAAATGCCAAAAGCTGCTGCAATGGGACATGAGGAACTACAAGAAGCCGTTGGGAGAGTACCAGCGCCATGTGGACACCAATCAGCGCATACAATTCGATCTGACGCCGGACCTGGGCTGGCTGGCCAGCGGCGATACGCAGGGCACTCTGAACGTCTGGGACATGAACGGCGATGGAGAAGTGTCTGCCCTTCCACTCCACAACGACTGCTGCAATGGGGCGAGTTTCCACCCGACGCTTCCAATCTTGGCCTCCAGCTCGGGCCAATATCATTTCATTGGCAACGATGGCCGTGTGAATGACAGCCTTCTGGATTGCACAGGAGCAGTGGAGCAAGAGCAGTCGAAGGAGCAGCCACAGGAAGTGATTTATGAGAATGCCGTGGTGATGTGGTGGTGTGGGCCAAGTCAGTGATTGGTCAGTGCCCGAGGCTGTTTTTTAATAAACTAAACTAATACTTAAAAAATCCGTCTTTATTGTTGAATCCACTTGGAAATACTAAATGCGGGAGTGCCTACCTCTGTGCAGAATCCACCTGTGAAGTAAATCCTCTGATTAGGGTCTCTCAAACTGCCAACTGGGTGCCACCTCTACTCACCCTAGAACCGCTTGAGGAACTCCTCGGCGCATGTTCGAGCCCTGGCATTCACTGCCAGCTTCATTTCGCTGATTTCCTTGTCGATCTCCTCCATGAAACTAATCACAAAGTCCACCAGCTTGTGCTTGTACATCTGCTCCGTGTGGCAGTTGGTGATGAGGAAGCTAATGTCGTAGCCCTCGATGGGCTTCCGGCGCAATATGGCGAAGGATTCGGCGCGGCGCATCATGAACCTCGTGAACTTGTGGCACAGTATCTTCTCGATCTCGTCCGCCTGCTTCACGGCAATGCTCACCCGCACCGAGTTGATCGACGGCTCAATCAGCACCTTCTCCCGCTCGTTGCGGGACACCACAATGGGCGTGAGCACCAGTTCTTTGCTGGAGCATATCTCCACCTCCGGCTTGTTGTGGCGCTCGACCACTTGGGATGGGAAATCCTGCAGGCACATGGCGGCGGTGAGCGAGTGCCGCACGGCTGTAAGATAGGGCTTCAGTGTGGCGGCCATTCTGTATGTTTATTGTTGCTGAATCGTTTGTTTAGTGCACTTTTTACTTAATTTTCTACGATTCTTGTGAATCACCCACAACGAAAATAGTGCTGAACAACGACTTGGCAAGCGCTGCCATCCGTGATTGCATATTCCTCAATTTTGGTATTCGGCTTCGAATTACTAGCTAACTATGACTCTCAGGCGTAAACACATAGTTTTATCCCATTGAGGAATTCGCTTTCTACAAGATAAGCTGGTCTCAAGGAATCCCTTATATTGTATTGTCTATAAACTAGGAGATAAACCAAAAATGTCAATTGCCTACATGGTAACTACACATTTGCTACATAACCACTACATGGCCTGAAATTAAAATATACCAAAATAAAATACAAATATACCTATATACCAACAAATTTATGGAATTTGTGGTGTGGCCGTTCGACGAGAGTTGCTATCGATAACATCCAGTTTAAAATTACCGCACTAACGTTAAATTTGAAATTTGAAATGAACGTAATAAATAAAGTTCATTGAAGTTCAAGCCCGCCGTTGAATTTGAATCTCCAAAAATTAAGAACACGTATTTACTACCAATTATAAATATTTCATTTATTTGTATTATGCACTTTTATTATACATTCATTTATAAGTATTTTGCTTGCTTATCGTCCATTTATTTTGTTGCTTATGTAAACTTAATGTTAAGTTATGCGTGAACCTAGAAAAACCATTTTCGCAAGCTGTCGTATTTCTGTTTTATATATGTACTATATAGAGAACATTGATTTGAAAAATGTAACCTTCGTTTCGTTTCGTTTCGTTCATTTCTTCGCTCGTTTCGCTCATACAAAAGTTTTTCGTTCGGTTGGTTATTGGAGTTGATTACACATTTATATTTAGTAATATATCATAAATTGAGTAAATATCGAAGCATTTTTATCAATTGTATTGATGCACTTGCAATGTGGGTTTCGTGTTTCGAGATGCCTTAGCTTTTCTTTTGAATATGCCTGCAAAGTTTTCTCGTGTCTGGGTTGCTGTTTCTGTTGGGGCTCTGTGTGCGTATAGTTGTCTTGCATTTATAATATATATAATATATATTCAGTTAAAGTAGCCATAGTATTACACATTTATAACCGTATGAGAGAGATATTCAAATTGAAGCTAAATTCAGCGCCCTTTCTTGTGCAAAACCAAAGTGTGGGGAAAATATTCGCAGCATCTGCAAAAAAATTTGCCTAAATTTTCACTTCCGTTTGTATGTATCATAATCCCCCCATAAATTTCGCTTAACCCATTTTCCGGCCAAAAATCTGCGCCATTTTTTCTCTAAATATAACTCGACGTTAGACAAAATATGCTTTTCCATATCGTTCCATATATAATTATTTATATTTATATTTATATATTTTCTTTAATTTTAATTTATGTTAATGCCTAAATTGTGTTTATATTGTTTATGTTGTCTGTAAATGAAACGAAAATGCAGTGTTTTGTTTTACTTTGTATTTGATTTCCTTTTTTTATTTATTTTTTATAAGCATTTCTTATGTATTTTTTTTCTGTTTGACATTTATTTTATAGATAGAAAATGCGAAACTTATATAAAACTTTAATTGTTAGTGTCGAACTGTCTCCAACTTTTGTTTTCCTTTTTTTTCCTCTTTTTTTTGTGTTTTTTTGCATATGTTAATAAATAAAAAATTAAATTAAATTATACACGTATTCAAAATATATATATATCGTTTATTTAAATGATAGATCGTGTGAATATTGGTTTTCTGGCAAATAGCAGTACAACAAATGTTAGAGGCAAAATGAGTGATTTTCTTTCTTGTATGGCTTTTTTGCGTTTGCAATTGCAAATTATTTAGAAAATACATTTGTTGCGAATTTCTCGTTAAATTTGACAATACAGAAATACAAGAGCTTGGAAAGATTTTAAAATTGTTGAACAGAATTAAAAATCAAAGGGAACAAACCAAACAAAAACGAGAAATTCGAAACGAAGCAAACGTATTCGGAAAGGCTTTAGTTCTTTTCTTTTTTATAGATTTTATTTTGAAATTCATTTTTCATTCATTATTTTGCCGTATGCTATATATTTCGGGTTCGCCTTGCTTTGTGTTTTGTGTTTTGTTGAAAAGATTCGTGAATAAATGTTGCTGGTTGTTGTTGTTGTTGTTGTTATATCATCATATGTTTCGGGCCTCATCTCGCTCAGCGGAATCTTGAGATATTCGATATGCCCTGCCCGTCCTCCTATGTCGTTTATAATACTTGAAATTTTCTTGAAGCAAATTAGTTGCTGCTTTTTGTATTTTCTTTCGCTTTTGCTTAAATGTGTGTTGTTGGTGTGTGTAGTGTTGCCGTTGTAGGGTCTCTATTCTTCTTCTTCTCTTCTGTTGTTGCTTGTTGCAGTAAGAAAGACGGTCTACGCCCTGCACCGACGTCCAGCCGGTCTAACCCGACGAGGCGATGGCATTCTGCTGACCTTCCATATCCTGGGTCTGGGCCTTATTCTGGCGCACGAGCTCGGCACGGCGCTCCTGCAAGTAGCATGGGAAAAGGATATAGTTAGTTACGGATCGTAGAGGGTTTCTTATCTTGAGAACTACTGCTACTCAAATGATAGGGCATATGCGTGGTGGGGTGAGGTGGTTTATGTTGATGGGAAAAGAGGGGGAACAAACGTACAAGTTTTTGCACTTTCTCAATTTTCTTTTGAATCTCCTTTTCGCGGTTCTGCTCGGCGGCAAACAATTTGTTTTCATATATGCGCGCCTTCTCCTCTAGCTTTTGTGTTTCCAATTGATCTTGTTGTGATTTAACCTCGGCAATTTTGACAGTGTTCTAAATGAGAGGATATAAGAGAAATGAAAACACAAATTATATATACACATGATCGGAAAAACAAACACACATATACACATTTACAAGTACACAGATAGTCCGACGAAAAAGAAAGATTTGCTGAAAGTCTGGTGATCATTCTACATAGTTGGGGGAAAGTAATGGTTTGAAGGCAATGGAACTAGGGAACTATGGATATGAAATTTAGTTACCAAAGTTTAGAGAACATGTTCATTGAACAGAATGGTTAGAGAGATCATTCTTAGTGTGATTTGCTAGTATATTAATGGTTAAAGCCGCAGAAGTGGTCAGCTTCCATTTCGCTAATGCATTTTTAGATGAATAAGGACTGAATATGAAATGTTTGACCGTTCAGAGAGTTTAAACTAATGTAGAGCACAGCTGGGATGCAAATTTCATACAGTTTTCGTTCCAATTTAGAATCTGAATCTACATATACATATACTACTTCTATAGTCTAGGTCAAGCAACTAGGAACAGATCAACAAGCTGCCATGCTGTCTGGTTTATCCACACACTCACATGCTCCTTGAGGCGATTGAGCATCTTCTTAATGTTCTCATCGCGCAGAGCCTGAGCGATCTTGAGCTTCTCCTCGATGGCCTTTTGCTCGTTGGCCTTCTGCTGCTCCAGGGTCTCGCGCGTCTTTTCAATCTCCTGAGCATGAATCTGTTCGAAGAGAGTTTTTATATTAGCTGCTAAGTTCTATCGAAGGCATCTCTCGCAATCCAACCTTTAGCTTCTCCTTCATGTCACTGATGATGGCCTCGCGCTTCTCCACATGCAACTCCATCTTGGACTCCAATTGCTCCTTGGTCTGAGTGATGAACTCATTGGTGATCTCATCCTTCTTGCGGGTGGCCTCATCCACCTTGGCCAACTTGGTCGAGATTTCAGCCATCTTCTTGGCCTCCAGAGACTGCAAAAAGCGCACAAATTCGTTTCGTTAGGGCAACGATTCCGTGAGGGATGAGCGAAATGGGGGTGGGTGGGGGTACGGGACTGCTACTTACAATGCGACGTTCTTCGGCTGCCTTGAGCTTCTGCTCAATCTCCTCCACGCTGACGTTCTTGCCGGGGGTGACCGGACGCTTGGGCACGGCCACATTGGGTGCCGGCTCGGCCAGAATGACCTCATAGCTCAGTCCGCCGCGGGACTTCTCCTGGCAGCGAATCTCAGTGGCTGTGGGCGAGAGAGAGCGAACCGGGAGATGGTGAGTCGTTAAAGAAATTCAATATTTGTGCATTGGGGGGGGGGGGGGGGCCTGTGCCTGCTATAAATATAAAGCTGTGGTCGGTCGAGGGTGAAGTCCAGTTCACCCTTAAGCCACCCTCTGCTGCTCGCATGACATCATTTCTGCACTGCTTCCCCCCTCCCCCTTACTTGTGACCAAAAACCAAAAAAGTGCAGCAATATATATGATTACGAAAGTGGAGAGGGAGCTACAAGATGGGCTGGACTGTCATTGTCCGATTTGCCACAGCTAAAGCTATGGATAGATATGCAGATTTACAATATTAGATGCCAGTTGATCTGCATGGGCATTGGAAATGTACGCCCCTTGTCTATAAGAATCGGGCATACAATGGGCATACGGAATATGGCATACCCTTGCTCTCTTCACAGATGGCAGGCAATGATGAGAATATTAAGAGTATAAAGCGATTTAAGTGTTAAAGCACTCGCTAAAAGTTAATTGCATTCTGGCAAAAGAGTCTCCTCTCTTCTCTTTTCGCCCACCCCCCCCACAATATCCATTAACTTTTGTTTTTGGATCTGTGGCCATACATTCTCGCATGTATTTGCATTCACAGTTGGGTTTCCCGAACTTTTTTAAGCGCATTTTGATTAATGGCCACGCCTCGCTGCACTCTCCAATGCACACCCCGCACACCTCACCCCGCACACCTCACACCGCACACGTATGTAGTAATATCCATCCACTGCCTCCAGGACACATTCACACTTTTCCGAGAGCAAACCATAATTCATGTAAGCGCCCCCCACCACACAAAACGAGAAATCCGACAAAGTCGTTCGCTGACAATGATGGGCAGAATGGTGCCACACACACACACACACGCACACACACACACAGAGAGAGAGAGAGAGAGAGGGAAAGAGAGAGCAGTGCAGCCAAAGAAAACCCGAATAAAATGCGAATTTTCACACGGAACAATTATTAAAATTAAATGCACTGGAAAATGCATTTCACCCAGCAGCGGCAATTGTGAAAATGTTATTATTCAGTCGTATGGCACTTTTCATTTTCTTTAAAAAGTTTCAAAAGTTTTTTTCGTTTGGTTAGCTGTTCATTTTCTGCTTGTTGTACGGTCACACTGGTTCTTTTGGGTGCCAACAGCTGATTGGCAAAAAATGTATAGTGGAGTAAATTGAATTGGGAATGGAATACTAGGAATAAAAAGTTGAAGGAACTTTAAATCTTATCTTAAACAATACAATTTAAGCTCTGGTCCTGGTTCGATCCCAATTACATTTCCCCGAACTCAAAGAGCTAGATACATAACCTCAAAGCATTCCATAGCTCCCTCATAAATATGTATAACCTAAGCACAAACACCCCACCCCCACCCCATAGATTGCATATGCTACGCACCAGCAACGTTAAGCAAACAGCAATTGGAGTGCAGACCCAAGTATATGTACATCATATCGCAATCCCCAGACGGAACCCGAGAACAAATCACAAACAATGCGCATCAGCAAAAACCCAAGGAAACCCCACGCCCAGACTTCGGGGACAAGGCTATCAAATGAAGTGGAAAATTATTTGTCAAAACAAAAATATATATTTCCCCCCAAATGAATGGAGGGAGGGAGGGAAGTGCTCCCCCACTGGTTTACCTATACCAAAAATATATCAGAGGGCAGAGAACGTGCTGCGTAGGTGTCCGGGTGATTGCTGTTGACACATAATTTGCCATTATTCGAGTAGGTGTCCGTCCGCCCGTCCGTCCGTCCCTTCGTCTGTTAGTCCTACCATTTGTCCGACTGTCAATCATGACACTCGTTTTTGGGGTCGCTTTCAGCTTCGCTTTTTTGCTCCCCGTGCCTCCGGCCGTGTGCGTGTCCTCTGGCTTTGAGTAATGATGTCTTGGGCCAGGTCAAGTGTTGAAGTCTATTAGGCTGACAGATTTGATGGGCCTCATCCTCCGCCTCCGCCCACACAAACCACAAAAGGGAGGGGGCATAAGCGCAAAGCCATCTTCATTTAACTTTCAGATTCAGGATTCCGTAACCCTTTTAAAACCATTCTCTTCGCACTGACCAGACCCGGAGAGCTGCCAAAGCAATTTGCCAAAGTGGCTTTTGTGGTTGGTCTCCTGGTCCGTGGTCCATCCATTACCCCGCTCTACGCCCTCTACTCACATTTCTTATCCTCCTCATCCACATCCATGGCATCATCCTGCATACCACCCGATGGCTGCTCCTCCATGGCATCCTGAGCACGGTGGTGGAAGCGAACAGGACCCATGGAACCAATTTGGGCATTCCACATGGTCTGCAATATCTCTATCAAAGCAGAGGCGTCCGGGTGGGTGGAGTGCTTCTCCTCCACGTGGACCATCAGCTCCTGGGCGGTGAAGCCCATATCGTCGCAGAAGGGACACTTGAAGCTCTGCGGAGCCTCGCCGTTCACCAACACCTCGCCGCCAAAGTAGATGTCCACCATTTTCTTATTGTACAGGGCACGCATCGGGTGATAGTATTTGTGCTTGGGGCTGACGCGATTCTTGCCCAGATCGAAGCACGGACCGCAGAATGTGATCTGAGGGCCGCACACGACGCACTCGTACCAACGTCCCAGATCCCCCTGGGCGGGGCAGCCCAAGCACTTGCTGTGCACCACAGGAAAATCGGAAGCCATTGCGACAAGCACACGCACACGCACACAACGATAAAAAAAAACTTCTCAATCAAAAATATATCAAAACTTGTTTTTCTGAAGATTTTGCTTGCGTACAAGACTTGTTCTTGATTATTTTTGTATCTATGAAAATATATAGCTTAAAGATCGGTGAATCGGGTTCCGAAAAGGAAACTTTTTGCAATTCGTTGGTTTTCTCTGTGATTATTACACTGCGATGTGACGAGGTCGGTATATCTACGATAATTGTGAGGTTATACCGACACAAGGTAGCTCGGAGAACGAATTGAATGGCAACGCCGGCTTGATTCGATATTTTTGTTTATTTCTAACGAGGAGTAGAAATAACAAATGAAATCGTAGGAGCTATCGCAGCTCTGTTCATATTTGAGAAGGCAAACAAATCCACCCAAGCTGTGGCAGATATCGAAAATATTGACTGATATTCGATGCCTCCAAAGCTAAGAACAAATATGAAATAAAACTACTTCCTTGCCACCTGCTATAGCCTCTCGAGATAGTTGTGAAGAAAACTAGAGACTGCTGTAGATTCAGATTAACAGTATATATAGCTGATGCATATAGACAAATATCTAGGCCCTACAGTCCAGAAAACATCATCATTTTTAAAGGAACTCATTTTAATTGGTAATAATAGTAATATTTATAAGCATATAAACATATGTAGATGTAGGTGTTCTTGAACGGTCAATATTTCTTTAAAATGTTGGAATTTTGTTTCCAAGTGTTGTTTCTTCTGTTCCAGAGTTAGTATTTTTATATGTTTCATTTGTATTCCTTCTCTTTCTTACGTTTCCTTTCCTTTGTTTTCTTTTAATGGTTTCGTTCGTTATTCGTCTGTTTAAAGTTCCCAAAAATTGATATCATACTCGTAATCGTCGTACATATCGTCGTCTTCAACAGAAATCTCGGAACCGTATGTCTCGCTATCATCCTCTCCGGCATCATCGATGATGGGTGGAGCTGCCGATGCATCATCCACTGGCTGCTGATCTAGTTCTCCGGGAGCAGCGAAGATATTTATCTGGAAAGGAGAGTTGTTGTTGTTGTTGTTCGAATCGGTATCGATGGCAGCGTTTCCATTATCATGATCATTGTCGTTGTTGGCAAAATCATTGCCAACCTTGCTATCGGTGCTGTCGTCGTCATTGCTTTCGTCTTCGTCGCCATCGCCGTCGGTTCCATCGATAAAAGCAATCGGATTCGGATCGTAGGGGCCGTCGTTTATCCCAGCCCCGAGGATGTCTCCATCCTGACCGTAATTGCCCGATGAATTGATATGCAATAAGTTTTCCAGATACCGATTGCTGGTAGTTGGCTGGGCCTCCGATTCCTTGGATCCTTTCTTAGGTTCAGTCTTCTTGGATCCTTTTTTAGCCTCAATCCAGCTACGATAATCGACGAGGCCTTTGAAATACTTGATCATGGGATCCATTTCCCACTCACGGGCTTTGATTGCCTTCTGGGTCAACTGCATCAAACGGGGCACTTGGTTGAGGCGCTCCTTCGCGTTGCAGGCAGCGGCGGTCAGTGGCCCCTGCGGGGGCGGCATCAAGTGCAAGTCCAGTGGCACTGCGGTGAGATCCTTCTCCGAGAGCATGGAGCAGAGAACAGCATCGACGAAACGGGCCTTGGACACATTCTTCTCCTCCTCAGTATTTCCAGGCATCTTCTCAAAGCGTTCCTTCAGCTGCGAGCACAAGAAACGATTGTCGGTGAGATCCAGTCGGTCGATTGGAATCTGCGTTGGGACCGGCTCGGTGGCGTCCACCTGCTCGGTGCACGGGTTGGATTGGGTGGCCACCAGGGTGGGGTCCGTGTTCGGGTGAACCCTTCTGGGCACGCCGATCTGGAGGCCATGGGGTCCAGTCAGGTGAGTGATGCGCGAGTTGGCATACCGATTGAGGGCGTCGTAGCATATGGTGCGGTCTGCAAACGACAAGTCGGAGGCCGAGCCAGCAGGACGGGCACGCACCTCGTGGCGGAAGATCGAGGTCATCGACGGATGAATCTGTACTCCGTGTGGCAGCAGACTGTCGATCAGGTGCACAGCGGCGTCACGGCGACCAATAGGTGGCTGCAGCAAGCCCGTAGTCGGGTCACGGACGCCTGCAGAAATGTTCACGATGCGAGATGTTGGCGATCGTGTCTGGAGGCGCGCAAACACATCGCTCTCGATCTGGCGAGAGATGCGATCGATGTGGGACCCAATGACGGTGGCATTGTTCGTCGGGGCATACTGCTCGCGCAGGCTACGGGCCCGCATCAACAGTCCCATGCAGCTCGCCTGGTACTCGTTGCTATTGATGTCCAGAGCCTGCAGCCGGTCCAGCACTTTTTGCAACGCATTATACATGGCGATATTGCTTCGCCTAGCCCCAGCCCCAGCCCCGTGGATAGGGGCAGTGGCAGTGCCTCTGCCAGCGCCAGGGCTTACGAAATCAGCGCCCGTGAACCTCCCACGGGCTGCTGCTGGCGCCATGCCCTCTATCTCAATCTGTATAATTGGCACTGCGTCTGCGTCGGCGACGGCTTCGTCGTCGGCGTCTGGGAGCGCCTCAAATCCAGGAATAGGTGGATCAGCGGACGGGATTTCAGCTGGCGGCGAGGGATCTTCGTAGATCTGGAACGGGGCGTCATTCGGAGGTGGAGACTCCTGATTTCTCGTCGCGCGCTCCACAAAGTAGTACGAATAAGTCAACAACAGGTAGTCGTTGTGGTCGGGATGGTCGCGGTGCGTCTCCTTCAGATGCTGGTACAGCGTCTGGCTGGTGAATCCCATCAGCGGGCACAGGGCGCAGTTGAAGCTCTGCAGGTCCATGCTGCTGGTGAACGGCTCCCCGCCGAAGTACAGCTCGTGCGCGGTGCGCGTGTAGAACACCTGAATTAGGTGATAGTATTTGTGATGCGGCAGCTCCGGCCGGCTGTGGCTCGTGTAGCAAGTCTCGCACAGATGATAGTCCTTGCAGAAGAAGCACGAATGGCGCACGCCCGGATAGTCGGCCACCTGGCACCGGCAGCACGGAAAGCCAATGTGCCGCTCCGGCAACGTGGGGGATCCAGCCATAGTGGTTATATCCGGCAGATCCAACTCACTTATAAGCGCCAGTGCGGCCAAATCCTCGGGCGTTGCATGCTCATCCGGATGCATTCTGTTGGGGAGGGGGATGGTAGGGGAGGTGAGGTGAGGTGAGGGAGTCGTTGATGACTAAATGCTGTACCTGACGATGTTTAGACTTTGGCAAAAGGCTCACAAGTAGCGAATCGTGTTGAATTCCTTCGAAAAGGTTCGCTGGATGGATTGGATGGATTACAGATATTTGAGAGCCCATAGGGGCTGGCTCTCCAATTAAAATCTGTTCTTGAAAACGGGCAAACAAAAATATATATGTCTGTCTGTGTGTGTGTTAGTGTGTATGTATGTTTGTGTGCGCAGAAATTTCTAGCATGTACGAAATATCTACGCACATTCCAGGAGCAGTGCATGAACAAAGCTACTGGAAAGTTCCAGTGGAAAGAGTCCCAAAAATCTTTGCAATGCACACACACACACACAACCGCAAAGCAGGAAGCAAAAATCGCGCACCCACAAAAAACTTTCAGATTGATTTCCAATTGTGATTGTTTATGAAACGCGATCTTGTGTATCAACAAACGCGTAAGGCAAGCGCTCTGGCGCTCTGCAAAAAAGCACACACACACACAAACACAGAAAAAAGGCAAGAAAAAACCGTACTGTATGTCTGTATGTCTGCATGTGTGCGGCGCAGCAGGAAAAACGCGTGCCGCCCTTTGCCAAAGAATAAAATCTGTAATTGAATGTCAATACTTACTTTTTCGCTAGTTTTTGCACTTGAAAAATTATATATATATATGTATATATATCTATATACTCAATTTATTAATTTTGCTCCGCTTGAACCGACTGCCATGACAAAACAGAACTGAAAAGTGACGATGATGATCCACAAATGCGCTGATAGGCAGAAAATTAATTGCTGCAAAGCGCAACCGAAATCGAATATATCGATAGACCAGGCTTATCGATTGGTGGAGGGGGGGAAATAACTGCGTTTCCGGAAAAACGGCAATGACGCCGCTTCGGTGAAAATAGGGTATTAAGCTGAAGGCTTATTTCTGATAAATAAAGAATTTCTGTTTGCTTATAAATATGGAAACGTTTTTTAAATTTGTGTCATGATTTTTCTTCAAAATATCACTTGGATATTGTTAGGAAATGTCTATCAGAGGGGACCATACAATTGGAAAAAATTCAATAAGAAGATACCAAAATTGATTTCCATTTGGTTCTTTGATTTCGCAGATGTGGCCAACGGTGTGCAGTGTGACCAATGGGCAGCGACACGCAATGCATTGTGCAGAGTGACCGTACTTGAATCGATTATTCGGTTTTTCGGTCAGAAAATGTTGAGAGACGCGCCCAGACACCGTTTGGGTGCGAATAACTCAGCAAATCGAACGGAGTTTATTTATATTTCTCACACATTTCTATATGTAATATAATATCAAAGGAAGCTGCATTATTTATAACATTAATTAGATAATTTATTGTGGGTATTCTAGATCTTGTTTTCATAGAAATGATTTCCTCAGCTTTCAGAATCGTGGCTTTCATAGGAATAATTGGATAACGAATTGAGGAATCGAGTAGCATATTTACACTAGGGGCTTTTGCAACACTAGGGCATATTTGTGCGCTTTACAACCCTTTTCTTAGACTTTTTTGCCCATCATCCCAAAAAATACTTTAAGCTAAGGGGCAATACTAACTGGGCTATAAATGTGATCACATAGCCCTTCCTTTCTTGTTTTCCTTAATTATGCGTATGGAAAACCAACTGAAAACTTTGCCCAAATATGACTTAACCTCAAACCCTTTTCGGCGCGTGTGGTCGTAATTTTTGCTTACTTTTTTGGACCCCAGGGCTTGTTAACACCACATGCAAGCCGTTCTTGGCCGCAGGACACAGCTAAAAACTCTCATTAACATAATAAGCATCATTATACAAATTTAAAGCAGCGTGAAATGCATCCACATACCCGAACACACCGCACACACACACCGCACACACACCGCACACACACACACCTCTCAGCGTTTGACCTCAATTAAAATATTTTGCGAGAAGACAGGGGGCAGAGAGGGGGCAGAGAGAGAGAGAGAGAGAGAGAGAGAGTTTTGCCAACTTGCATTTTATGTGCTCGTACTTAATGTAGTACACCCCCACCCCCCGCATCCACCCACTCCAAGGGAAGGACCCACTGCAGCAATAAAAAGAGCCGTTGACATTTCACGCTTTTAATTAAAAATCCTGGCCAACAATTTGTGCTAAATGAAATAAAGAAGGACGAACCTGGACCTCTCCTCTGCTGTCTAAGCTTCTCTATGGCAGATCTATGTATCTGGTGGCGCCCACAGAAATTCTCTATAAATCTGACATGCTTTTAATTGAAACGACATGATAAAGTGTTGATAGCCTGGTCTTAGGCTCGTATTAATGTGCTCCCACAATGAGCCCCAATTTAAAAGGGGGCAGAGGCACACATATCTCTCGAAAATCCTGCTTATGACAGTTGAGAGCCGAAGGAAGCGATTTATCAGACCTCAGCAAAGCAGACAACAGGCAGCAGGCATCACATCTGCAGACACTGCAAAATAAATGTCAAAAAGCCAGGCCGAGAGGCAGGAACCATCCATCCACCCACATACGAAGCCAAGCCGCCTGCTCAATCACACATCAGACAGAAACGGGGACTAAGGAGGAAGTACAGCCTAACCCAAAAGGCAACTTAATGACTGTGTCGCCGGGGATGGGACAGATTGTGGATTTTGTGCAAGTTAATTGAATGACTAACGTGTTTGTCCAGATTAATTAATTGGTGGGCAGCATTTAGGGAATCACTTTGGGGCCAATGTGTGAAAGGTTTCAAATTTAGGCTTTGGGGAGAGGGTTAAGGTCGGGCTATAATGATATTCAAATGGCATACCAGCCAGAGAAAGTTAATCAAAGAGAGCAAAAGATACTAATGATTGTTGGCAGATACCGCCCAATAGAAACATCAACCTCATATCTCTATTGCTGCAACCCGATCGGGCAGCTCTTCAAAAACAAAGCAATAATAAAATTCATACCATAGAATTTTCTATATTTTTGCTGGAAAAAAGGGGCCACATCGCTGCGAATGACTGAATAAAATGTTGCCTCCATTTGCGTTGCATGTTTTTTTAATGCCACAAACTTTTGCCTTTCTTTCTCATGGATATTTCAGTTGGCATATCCAATTATGTTTTCCATTTTCCATATTCCATTTCCGAGTTTTTGTGTTCCCATTCACTTACCCAAATGAAGTGAAATAGCCAAAATCCAATTATAGCCATTCAGTTTTTGCCTTGTTTTTTGCATGCAGCAGGCAAAAAGTTGTCTAAAAAATATACTCGCACTCGTACTTGTAATCGTAAGTTGGCTTTACATTCTTGTTGAAGAGTTTTACACTCTGCCATGTACATATTCTCGGCTGGAAGCAGTCCAAAAACTTTTGCTTAAAATGTTCCATTTCGAGCATAAAAACTTTGGGCCCCGACAAGCAAACACCCAGAGGAGAGATGGGAAACATTTTCAATAATTATCACACCCAGTCGCAAAGAATGGAAAAGACGTGAAAGAAGAGCGGGGGGGGGGGGGGGGGGGGGAGAGCCATAAGAGCCTTGACTGCTGCCTTTCACTTAATATTCATAAAAGCATTTTAATTTCCATTTAATTAAATTATTTGTATGACTCAGCAGTTGATACTAGTATTGTGAGGGCGCAGGAAGCGTGTCCTGTGCTGCTGCTGCTGCTGCAGGGCGTGGCAGGGCATACTCTGTCTCTTTCTAGCGTTCTTTGTGTTTGTTTGTGTTTTTTTGAGAATGTGTCAAGGCAGCAACTTTAATGGCACTGCCAGGCATGTTCAATTAACAATTTTTCCCGCTGGCCTGGCAAGACTTCAATTAAAACAATTTTCCTATATGTATGCACAAGGAAAATGGGGGGCTTTTATGTATGAAAAGTTTCGTAGAAACAATTAAGGCTAAAAGTTGCGATAGAGCAGGGAAGAAGGCGGCTATTTTGGCTGGTGAAATTGCGTGAAAGTGCCATACACATTTTTTAAAAACTAGATTATATTTCTAATGGCATTTTAATATGGCAAATAGTTAAGCAATAGAGTGTTTTCCTTGTACTAAAATAATGCACTATAAATTTGGTCTCCAGGGCTGTCCAGCATATGGTTAGAAATTGAACAAATCCTTTTATTTCCTGCCCTCTTAGCTTGAAGTTTGAACATCAAAGTTTTTCCCCAAAAGGAAAGGCCAAAGTTTACTTACAATTCAAATGCAAATGGATGGCCACCATTGTGAATCACAGACTCCAAACTACAGACACAGACACAAGCACAAACACAAACCGAATCGAATCGAATTGAATCGCACTTGATAAATTGCTGAAATAATCCTTCTTGGTGCTTCTATTTCTCTTTTTGTTGGCAAGTTGTTGACTCGCAGGAATTCGCTAACCAACTGAACGGAACTGTCTGGCTAACGGAGTGACTCTGTGGGACTGCGACTGCGACTGTGATGATGGCCTGCCCAAGCTACAAGCGACACAAAAATGTTGCACAGGACACAATCATGCACACACACACACACACACACACACACACACAGTATTGGTAGTTCCTTCCTTCCGTTAGCTTTGAGCGAAATGTAGTTTTAATTTTTGTCGTGTAGCATACTTTTTGGCATGTGCTGCAAAAAGCAAAAAAAAAAACGGCAAACAAAACGGCACTTACGGTCGGCGCGGCGACAGTCGTCTGGCTGCCTGTTATACCCCTCTATCTCTCTCTCTCTCTCTATCGCCTTAATTGCTTTCGTTTGCAGGCTGAGGTGGATCCAGAACAGCTGATGATTCAGGCACACTCCAAGAGCGAGAAAGAGACAGTTGCAGCTGTTATTCGAGTGAGAATAACAGTTCCTTTGAGTCAGCTGTTGTTTAAGTGTGTGTGTGTGTGTGGTCTCTTTCTAACGATCTCGTTGTGAATGGCAATTTGGAGCAAAGGTAAACGCCCTCTTCCAGCACGTAACGCTGATATCTTTATAATTGGACCCCAATCTTTGCGAATGTTACGGAATGGTACGAATATACGAGTTTGAATAGTCCTGAGAGGACTAAGCAATGTTGTGCTGAAATCCTAGGTCTGGGATCACCCAATATTGGGAGAAATTACAGTTTCATTGTGCCCCACAGATATCCTTAATAGATCCAACTACAGATACGATTCCCCCACAATCCATTATCCTGAAATTCAGAGAAGAACAATCCCCTGCTAAGGTAAGAGAAGGTGCAATTATCTTGGCGGACCTCTCTGTAACTGCCTCCCTCTTCAGAATCCAGCATCCCCATGAGCGATATTTCATAGTATGTAATATATACCAATATATAATACATACCAAGCGAAAAAGGATCACACACACAAAGAAGAGACTTTCGAATCATGGTCACCAAAGTCCTGCATTGAGTATTCACCACCATTCACCGGGCAAGCGGAGAATGATTGCTTCTCGCTATCTTGAACTCCCAAAGAGAACTTTCATTGTGGCCCACTGCACGACATGGACCATCGGAGGGCACCACTCGATCCCCACTCTATTTGGAAGCCACCACTCGATCCGCAGGCAACTCCAGAGCCACCACTCGATCACCATATCATTCCTGGAGGCTTACACACAAATAGCATATGAAATATGTAATAACAAACAACAAAATGACTTCTGGCATCCACGAACCCTTACTCTGAAACCATATCATCGAAAATATATTATTGATTGACTGGCAACAGATCCAACTCCATCTCCAACACTCCGATTGCAACTCCGATACGATACGAATTATTTTTGATTTTTTAGAGAGAAAGATTTCCCAGAGAAACCCGTTTTCAGTAAGGCCCATGGATTGATGTCTAATTCCCAATGAACTGAGAGCATAATCCTTGAGGATTTGCAATTAGGCATCAATCGGGCACTTGCCGCCCGGCTTTTCCTTCCATTCCCTGCTTCCCTGCCATTTCGTGCAGTGTACTCGAGAGCAAGAAACTGCTTGCTTGGCTCCCTGAGACCTCTATTAAGCTCAGGCTTAGCCACAGGCCAGAGGGACGAGGGAAAACCGATGGAAAGACCAAACATAAACCGCATTTCATTTTCAAATGCCACGCCCAGTACCGGAAAGAGGGTGGGGGTGGGGGGGATAACTACCTCCGTAGCCATTTGCCTCAGAAAAATACTGAAAAATCGAGCCTCCTCTTCTCTTCTCTCCTCTCCTCTCCTCTCCTCTCTGGCACGTGACTGGCACGACAGGCAGGCACTTTGGGCATTGATTGGCCCCCAAATGCCATCGCCATACCCCTCGTTGTGTTCCAGGGCCAAATGTCGCCAGCGACGACGACGACGACGAAAGTCTGCAGGCTGGAAAAAACTACAAGCCAAACAACAGAAACTACTGGCTGGGCTGCCACGGAAAGCTGCTCGAAACCCAACAGAAACAGGGCTAAAGGAAAAGCGGCATTGCAGCTGCTGCTGCTGCTGCTCCTTCTGCTGCTGCTGCTCCTTCTGTTGCTGCTGCCTGCTGCTGTTGTAGTTTTAATGGTTTTCCCAGCCGCCAGCCATCCGCTGCCGCTGCCGCTGTGGAGCGGCTTTTTCCCCGAGCACGAGTCGAGCAGAAACAAACGATGATGATTCATCGAGGCTCAGCCTTTGAGCACTTTTCACTCTCTCCTCCGCCCCCAACCCCCTCCTGGTACAAATTGGCCAACTTGTGGGCTTAAGGTGCGGAAACTTACCTGCAAAGAGAAAAGCAAAATAAAACAGCAATTAGTAGGGAAATTGTGGTGCAAATTTCTAGAGGCTGAAGCCTATTTAGAAGATAGTTTCTTGGGCAAGATGTTTCGAGAGTTTAGAGACGCCATTTATGGATTAATCTCCGTACAAAGGATAGTAGATCGGAAGGCAGATAGTCCTTCCAAGGCAGAGTATATAGTTTACATAAGGAACAAAAAATTAGCGACAGCTGCTTGTGCCATTCTGTTTGCATTTAGTTTTCCGCACAGCTGTCGCGAGCGTGTGGCAAGTTTTTCCTCTGCACATTTCCCCGTTGGGCTCTGTCTGATAATAATGAAAACTTTGAGACCACTAGGGCCGACAGTTGTTGCAAGTAGATAAGTGAGAAATGCAGACGACTCGCGCAAGAGGAAAATACCTTCGAAAAGTTACTCTGCAGAAGCGCGACTGTGGCTTTTCTTTTTTGCTCTGACTGTGGAATGTGGAGTGCTTCTTATGATGGACACAGACTTTTCTGGGCGCTTTTTTATTTGTTGCAACACTTGGGAGCAAAGAATGTGGCAGTTTCTTTTTTGCTGATTTTTTTTGCTGAAGTAGATGTTGATCCTTCAAAAGTTGTGTTGAAAGTTCTTTTTTTGGGGGTGTCTCACAGGTCGTTGACTTCTAAGCGTTTAAGGGAGAATTCTGTGGGGCTTTAAGGAGAATATTTATGTATTTCTCTGGATAGTCATATCTCTGCCCTTATGGAAAATACCCTCTTTAATCCGTGTACCAACCTGTGTACCTTCTGTCCGAGCTCTGTTAGTGGTTCCCTCCCTCAGGCGTCTGCCAATAATCCTTAGTCTCTCCCTGCTTTCCTCACAGTTTCCCCTCCAAAGTCTAAGACGCTTAGCCACTTCTTTTCACCTGCTTTCTGTTATCCTTGGAGCCCCGACTAGGGCGCCACTAAGTCCTGCCACTATCTGGCCTTACTATTCCACATTTTCCGCCATTTCTTTGCTTCACACTTCTCAGGTCCTGTGTCTCAGCGAGGTCTCTCCTTTTCTTCTCTTCCACTGCAATTACATAAGTAAATGCCGGCAGCACGTGACCGGCTTTGCCTCCTGCCGCTGCCACTGCCGCTGCCACTGCCCCTGCCCCTGCCACACTGCACCTCGGTGTCTGTGTTGGTGTCTGTGAGTCAATGAAGCCTAAAGGAAGCCTTGGCCCAGACCACGCCACACGCCCACTTGAGTTGTTGCATTATATACCTTACATACTGCTCAGATATGTATGTATATATATTCATATATACGTTGTATATATGTATGTATATCCATTCGTCTGCAGTGACGTGACGTGTTTACTTTATGCAAAAAAAAAGCAAAAAGGAAGCGTTGGAAATGCAGAAGAAAAGTCAGAGGAGCAAGAAAAAAAACAAAAACTGACGCCCCGAAAGTTTTCCCAAGTTTTCTCTGTTGGCCAATGCAGTTTATCACCTTGGAAATGCGGCTAAATGACTGCAAAAAACACACACACACACACACACACACACCACTGAAACAGCAAGAAATGTTCCCAAACACATACATATGTATGTATATACGAGTACATATGTATGTATATGCATTGCTTTATGTGAAAAAGGCTACTGCACTATTGATTTTCTGATAGTTATGCCTAGTTTTTTAGCTGCGCTATTTTTTTGGTATTTGGTTTAGTTGGATGTTTGCTGTGTTTTTTTTTTTGTGTGTTTGAATGTTTGCTGTTTGTTTTTTTCTTTGTTTTAATTTACTGACTTTCGTGTTTGGTTTTAGGTTTTTTTCTTTTTTTCTTGTTTTTTTGCGAATTTCAAGCGGTGGCAGGTGAGGTCATTTGATATTAGCCAAAGTCGAGTCAGAAGTCAGAATAATATAAAGAAAAAATACATTGATTAAACCAGAAAATTAGTCAGGTTAATAGATGATATTTCAATAAACGAGATCTAAAATGAAATCTTTATTAACTAACATCTCAAATTAAACAAAAATTCTTTTGTAGATATTTCTGTTTTCAATTAAATATAATTTTATTTTATACCTACATATATGTACGTAATTTCTATAGGCAATAGGTCTGTAAAATCAATCATTGATTAATATTAAATAAATTAATATTAAAAATTTAATAGTAATATTTAATATTAAATATTAAATAATATTAAATATTTAATAATAATATTTCATATTAAATATTAAATAATATTAAATATTTAATAATAATATTTCATTTTAAATAAGTAATATTAAATGTTAATATTCAATTTAATATACGAATAATATACTTAAAATCGGGATTTAAATCGGGCTTTTAACGCCTAGAGTCAAAAGGTCAAGAAGTCTAGAAAATCCTGTTCTTTCTTTGTTAAATATACTTTTAATATCAGAAAATAAATATATCTGAATTATAATATTATATCTCTTCCCAAAAAATACTCCAAAGTATATAAAAAACCCCCCCAAGAATACAATTTCCTTGTAATTTCTCCTGTTCCTGTTCCAGCTGTTCAGTTTTTCCCCCGCTAAAATTACATTTTTCCCTCTCTTTTTTTAGTTTTAACCGAAATCCCGAACTTAATTTGTGGACTTTGGAAAACTCTGAGCTGAGCTCTCAAAAATAATACATTTACGAGAGTAAAACTCGCAAAGTAAACAGAAAGTGGAAAAGAATCACACATAAAACTCATTTGGGTGGAAAATGCATTTTCATTTCGAAGGCTTAACCCATTTATGGCCAAGTTATTTGCTCAAAGCATTTATTCAGTGCAAAAAGTTTCCTTTTTTAAAGAGAGCGCAAAAAGAGAAAAAAACAGAAATGAAAAGAAAAGAAAAGCCAGCCAGCCTCAAGGGGCTGAGAATTATTAATGGAGGAGTGCGCGCACAGGACGGGGGGAGGGGGAGGGCAGGGCTCCTGCTCCATTCAGTGCCCTGCAGCACACCACTTAATACAGTCAACTATTGACAGCAATTGAGGCGCTGCTGCCCTGCTCCTAATACGCAGCTCAAAGACCCTGCAGGAGGGGGGCGGAGCGTGCAGCGTGGAGGTTATTTGAAGAGGTAAGCATTTTCCAGGCGAGCAGGCAGCATCAACACCCCCAGCCCCACCCCCTGGCAGCACTCCCAGCAGAGGGCGCGCTCGCTCGCTCGCTTGCCTTCAGATTTAATGAAAAGCGAAAAGCGAGCATGAAAATGGCTTCATTTTAAAGCCTTCAAGTGGGCCTCGCCTGGCTGCTGAACGATCATTTTCCCACCGAAGTTTATTAACTGTAAGCACATTTTCCATTCCAAAGAATTTTCATCGGTTTGTGGTGGGTAAAATGTAAAATTCAAGCTCAGGTTTGCTTTTTTTTCAGCTCAAAGCCATGTCAGCAGTGACCCCTGAGCACTAGCCTCAGCATCAGCTAATTAGCCTTGCCAGAAGAGGGGGAGGGGCCGAGGCATCCACAAAGAAAGCCACCATTTTGGTGGCCGCCAAGATAAACAAAAAACCAAAGGAAATCCCCCAATTCAAGCCAGAAAATAAGGAGGAAAAACCACAAGACAAAAAGGAGCGTAACATCACCTCTAGCAAGATAGAGAGAGGGGGAATGAGGGAGTGAGGGAGAGAGGGGGAGAGGGAGAACATAGTGCACAAAAGACCCCAAACAATAACCAAAGCGGAAGGCGAAATAACAAAAGTGAAAAGTGCAAAAATAAAGGAAGTTTATTATTATTTGCAACAGTTAACATTTAAAACAAAAGCTGCAACAGCCACATCAGCAGCAGCAGCAGCAGCAGCTGCGGTGGCGAGGCAACAACGGGAACAAAGCAGCCCGCAGGCACTGGTCCTTCCTTCCCCACATGCCCCCAAAAAACAGTACGCGTGGCACGGTGCGGTGTTTATGCCCCGCCCGCATTGGGGCAAACAGCAGCAGAGTTCATCAAGATATTCCCTTCATTTTTCTTTTTTTTTCTACATGTTTGTTTTGTTTTCTTGCTTAATGAGAGCCCTGGCCTTTAAGATATGTTAGAGGGTAGCTAGTCGATGCTTCAGCCTTATCCCTTGTATCTGCCTGGACACCTGTATTCTGTGGAGTATTTTGTGATCAAGAATCATGAGAACCGCCAACATGTTCATAGAAGAATAAATAAATACCTAGGAAAATTTGGGGACACCTTCCATAATTTCTGAAATGATTTTTTCTCTGTTTAAGGAGCATTTCTCCCCATCGGGGGATACCTTCCATTGTTTCAGAAATAATTTTTGTTCTGTTCAATGAGCATCCTGCAGTCGAGCTATCCAGTAAATATCTTGCACTTCTTAGAAAATCAAGGGATACCATCCAACACTTTCGAGAGAATTCTTCTCTTTTTAAGGAGCATCCTGTAGCGAGCAATCCAGTAAGAATCTCCCATTTCTTGGGAAATTAAGGGATACCCTGCATCATTTTTGCAATAATTTTCTCTGTTTAAGGAGCATCCTGTAGTCGATCCAGTAAGTATCTCCCATTTCTATTTAATTTAAATGCAATTCAACAGAAAGTAGGCATGTCACTCCTGCTCCTGCTCCTGCTCCTGCTCCTGCCCCTCTCCTGATGCATGGGTGGCACCACATGCGAGTGTGTATGGATGGGCCCAGGACCCCATGAATGAACGAACCAAAAAGAAAGGCAAATAAAAAGTGTGTGGGGAGGGAGGGGGGACGAAGACGCAGGCAAACACTTACGGGCGCTTAATGAAGGAAACGGCATAAAAGCCGCCGTCTAAGTAGTTGTTGTTGTTGCTGTTGCTGTTGCTGCTGCTGCTGCTGTCCTGCCTCGTGCAACAAACGGAAGTACAAAGAACAGCAGCAGCAACAAGAGGGGAAAACCAGAACAAATATTATGAGAATTGAAGGCATTTTACCAGTGCCGACGCCTGCAGAATGGAAACTTAATTTCTGCTGAATGTGTCGCCGGTTTTTAGGGTTTGGGAGGGACACACAAAGGAGGGGAAACAATTACTGGCTTGGCTATGGCTAGATGGTTTCAAGGGAGAAAAACAATAGCAGAAATGTTGCTAATTTGGCGTCAAATGTGAAAGGGAGAAAGCAATGAAAGTAAATCTGCCTGAATATACGAGCAAAGGACTTTAAAATGGGTTATAATATGGGGATTCTATAAAGGGATGGGAGAGAGTGGGGCTTGCTTTAAGCTTGGCAGGGAATCGTCTTGAAGGTCCTTAGACATGTCCATCCATGGATATGCTTATAGGCATATATGCAGGAGAAGGAAGCGCCTAGAAATATGTATATATTATCTTTCCCATGGGAACACTTTCGTTTCGGGGACTGTTAATGTTTTGTGCTCTCTCCGGAGTCTAGGTTTAATCCCTCTCATTAAAGACCCCGCCTGCCATCAATTTTTCACTCTCCTCCATTAATCCCCGAGAACTAACTCGCTTAGCAGTTAATCAGGCAGACGAGAATTCAGCGAGATCTGCGCCAGACAGACGCCACATAATGCAGCAGTGTCGCACCCCACCCCCTACTCCCCTGGCAGCAGCACACTTTGGCGGCAAGTTTAAAATTATCTCTAGGAGGGCGTCCAGACAACGAGGACATTTTGATGGCCTGGCCGGCTGGCAGTTTGTGTGTGTCTCTGGCAGGGATGTGGATGTGGATATGGATGTGGATGTGGCTGTTGGCCTGGCCACGTTGTCAGTGGAAATGTCAGTGACATTTTTAGCGTCCGATGCAGACGAAGGCGGTGACTAAACCCAGAGTAGATGGGCTGCGACTGAAGCTGAAGCTGCTGCAGTTGTCGTAACTGTTGTCTAGTTGCCATCACTACACTGAGCGAAAAAAACCACATAAATATTCGTGGAAAATTATGCATTCTACAATTTTTAATAGAGTTTTGATCATTTTCTAACAAAAATATTCCTTGAATGTGTTTTCTACATTGAATTTTACTTTGAGTTACATTCTACATTATATTCTACATGAATTGGTTACACGGGCACTTTAACACTACTCCAAGAAGGAGAGGGAGAGGAATAGCAACGATTACCCCTTCTTCCCGCTGCGATGGGAGCGAGCAATTAGAAAGAGAAGGAATGGGCAGAGGAGCAGCAAAGAGGAGAGCAGATTGAGCAGCATGAAATAAGCGAACAGCCAAGCCGACTGCGCCGCAGCAGCGATGCGTCGCAGAGGAATGGGCAGAGGAGCAGAAAAGAAGAGAGCAGCAAAGAAATGAGCGAGCAGCTAGACAGACCGCGCTGCTGCAGCGATGCGTCAAAGCTTCGTGCGTCGTAATCCCGAAATCTTCAGGCGATCGGGTGAAAAGAACAATAAATGCAAATAAAAAAGATTCCGTTAAAAAGGTAAAAAGCACTCCCCACTATGCAAATCCACATTTCTGTGCAGTAGAAGAGGAATAGAAACAGAAACGAATGCCCTTTCCCGCTGCATTGGAATGAGCAATTGGCGAAGAGCAGCAATAAGCAGAGGAGCAGAAAAGAAGAGAGCAGCTAAGAAATGAGCGAGCACCTAGGCAGACTGCGCCGCTGCAGCGCTGTCGCAGCTTCGTGCGTCGTAATCTCGGAATCGTTGGGCGATCGGCTCGGATCGCTGTCGCTGTCGCTGTGAGTATGAAAATAACAACAACAAATGCAGAAAAGAAACGAGATCTCGCTGAAGCTTCCTTTGCTGTTCATTCCCTCTCATTTTCTCTTCTTCTACTTCCTTGTCCCTTGTTTCTACAGCTTTGCTCTAACGTTTTGCTCAGTGTAGATATGTACATTTACCCCCGCGCGCCTCTTGCCCACTGGCTGCTGCTGTTGCATTGAATGCATCTGCAGTTTACATCCGTTTTAATATTGCCGCTTGTTGGTTGTTTGCTTCCAGCGATAAACATGAACCAAAATGGTCGACTAACTGTTGTTGGTCATGTTCCCCTGCTCCCACTCCCACTCTCTCTTTCTCTCTCTCCGTGTCCTTCTATCTCTTAATGCACCCACATCCGCTTTAGAATGACAACCGACAAACGTCATCTAAAATGTAAGGGGAAACAATGAAATTTTGTTGCATTCCATTCTTGTCGTTGGCCATTTCACCCATTTTCCCCATTTTCCCACCCCCCATTTGCCTGTGGTGTAGTTTTGTGTTGGTCGAGGAATTTCACTGCATTCTCTTCTCTGTTTTGTTACGATTTCTGTTTTGGCATTATTATGACAGCCGGGAATGTCCGCTAAATAAAATGCATTTGTTGCCACCGGAATAATGACGACAAGAAAAACATAGAGAAAATGAATGGAAAAAAGGAAATCCCCCTGTGGAAGCGACATGTGCAAATTATCGCTTATGATATTGCTTTACTTTTAGCTGGACAGGGGGGGTGCAGGGTTTTTCCAATTACCATACAAGAATTGGTATGCAAAATAACCAACATTCCATGACATAATTTCTCTTTAATTTTCACATCATTTTTAATTCTTCTCTTCTAATTCCTTCACTATTATTAACACAATTATCTCTAACCTTTGATGGCCACACAATCCTTTATCTGATATCTGATGTTCCTTATAAGTTTTCTTCATCAAAACCACAAAACTTCACCCCTATATAACGCTTTTCTTATAACCCTATAGCCATTGCCTGCCAAAAGCTTTTTTCTCTTTCTTTTGCTCGTTAAAACAAATGCCAAATGGCGAAATATCATTAACCAGAAAGGCACACGAAAACTTGGCTTTAGTTGCTATCGATGCGATTTGTAATTAATACTAAATATATTATTGATTTTCGGCTGGCCCTTAACCAAAGTTAGTGGCTCCCCCTACTGCAAAGAGAGAGAGAGGGGGAGAGCCAGTCGAAGGCAAACAGAGTGCTTGGCAACCCCACAAAAGTCTCCCCGACTGAATATCTTTATAGCGTAGGAACTAATGTTTGTTTGTTTGCCCGTTTTTGCCTGCCTGGTGCCTGAGACTCCCAGGGGTGTAGTTGACAAGATAAGCCTGAAGGGGGGCACTGTACTGAGTAGTGGGGGGAGTATTACAGGAAACTGGAAGGAATTATAGGAAAAATCAGCACATATGCCCAAAGAAATGTACGTTTTTCAACAGTTCAAGGAAATGTAATTAAAGATTTCATAGTAGGACATCTATAGAACTTCTATATACATATATGAACCTTTTAGGGTTTTATGCCACAACTTTAATACCCTTTACGATATCTTATCTCCTGAATTATCCCTTAATATTATTATATTTAATATTTACGACCACCTGAATACAAATAATCTGTACAATTTTGTTTTCTTCCTTCCTTCCCTACATTTTTCATTAGTTATTTAGACTTTATGAGCATAAAATGGTTAATGAAATTAAATAAATAAAAAAAATATATGTATATATTTTCAGGATCCAGTAAAACCCTCCAAGAAGCCTCTTAAAAGTTTTACTAAATAAAAAATCCATATATTTTAGGCATATAATTTTCGAATGCTAAAAATCTTCTGTTAAGTGCATTTTGATGTTTAAGAAGTATTAATCTTGCTATCAGAAAAGTGTCAGCATAAATACTCGAAAGGTGAGTGCATTGACATTCAAAACCACCCCCAAAAACCAGTTTTTTCCACCCCTCTAACTACGCCCTTGACTGGAGTTCAGTTGGAGTTGGAGCTGGAGCTCGTTGTAGTCCAGTTTTATGAGCGTTTAAATTAGTGCGTTTCCATTGTTGCTTTTGTTGTTGTTGCTGTTGTTGCGGGGGCCTTTGCGGGGTGGCCATTGTCGGACGTTATTGCCACCGATTCCAACCCCGCGCCCGGCCCCGACCGTCCCGTCCCGTCCTGTCCTGTCGTGTCGTGTCGATGAAGGTCTTGGGGGTCGGTTCGCTTCGCTCCGCTTCGCTGCCGTGTTGTTTGTCCACTCTGGTGGCAAGATTGTTTTATGGCCAACGGCGGTTTAGTTTATTAGCCGCCAACATGCAGGTGATGGTGTCCCCCGAGTGGGGAGAGAGCGGAGAGAGCAGAGAGGAGTAGGCAGTGGGGAGTGGGGAGGAGTGCAGGTAAATGTATGGGCGTGGTGGATTGCTGGTAATTAAGACTGAAACTATGAAACCGGATACGGGAAAAGTGTTCGTCAATGTGGCGCCGCACGGCGAGGCACTCTCCTGGGACAGAAAAAGGAGGAAACGGCTTCCACGATGATGAATGTCAACCCCCATTTCTAATTTCTAATGATCTAAGTGACAAGAAACTAATTAGCAAGAGTCTCTGATTGAATAGCAGGAAAAAACCCCATGGAAAAAGGGATTGAATAGCAGGAAAAACCCCATGGAAAAATGAATTGAATAGCTGGAAAAACCCCATGGAAAGATGGAGTGTATGGAAGGGTAACCCAATGGAAAAATTGATTGAATTAAAAGGGAAAACCTTTGATTGAATGATTGCCGGAGTACGATTATGAATCCCCAGAAAGAGCTTCAATTAAACTGAAATTCGTGAAAAATTGAAGTTATTTGCATTCTGAAATTAAAGCCGGAAACGTTTCCACCTTTGAGAATATTTTTTCAAGCATAAATCTGCAGAGTTTTCATTTTTTTGTTCTTGTTGTTGTTGCCGAAGGTAAAGAATTATGCATAAATATTTTATAGAAATTTTTAGCATTTCCATCAAAGCAGAATGTCAGCAATTCCGCACAAAAAGGGCCCAAGGAAAACACCCGACACCAAGGCATAAATAAAGGATATTTGTATGAGCAGCAGCAGCAGCAGGAGGAGGGAGGGAGGGAGGGGTGGCAGCATATCTGTCAGAAGCAGGAAAAGTAGGAAGAGCAGCACCAGCAGCAGCAGCAGCAGCTGAGCAGTGGAGTGGAGTGGAGCGACTGTGTGAAAATTATACGTTCAATGAAAATATTTGCCAACACATGGAAGGACACACACAAAAAAGGAGAGAGAGGGAGTCCTGCGAGGAGTACGAGCTGCACTGTGTCTAAGCCATATGCAGAATGATGGCTCGTACTGGCCTTACCAGGATAATACTCTTCCTGCTGCTGCCCCTTCGGACTTTTTGTGGTCTCTCCTCCTGGGGGGCTTAGAGGCGCAGCCACAATGCAATTTTGCGGTTGCACACTTACAGAGAGAGAGACAGAGGAGTGAATGAGAGATAGGGGGGGCAGGGGGCAAGGGACAGCTCACTTGAATGCGCAATCAGCAGGACCTCCACGGACCATGTCCCTTTTTGGTGCGTGCGTAATAATAAAATTGTCAGGCTCATAAATAAAATGTTGCATACAAATGGGCGAACAATCAAAGCAGGAAGACGGGTGGCCAGCAGCATGGTTGAACAGGATGGGGATAAGGGCCAAAAGAGAGCAGCAGGGCAGGGCAGGGCGGGCAGCAGGCATCCAAAGAGAACAAAGAATGGTGTGTAGGGGCAGGGGGCATGGGCATGGCTGCCCCATTTCCATATGCAGTGCAGTGGCATGCAACGAATGCGATAACCAAAGTTGACCGCAGCATTGCTCTGATTTTTACCACTCCGCCACACCACGCCCCGCCCCGCTCCCATCGGTTACCCCCCAGTTTGAGGTCAGAATATGTCGCAACCTTTTCACAGCTCCATCTTTCTCTCTGGCATTTTCACAGCTTTTCCCCCAGTGTCCATATCAGTATTCATGTCCATGGATTTTCTTCATTTAATGAACTTTGGTTTTTGGTTTTTTTACACAAGTTTTACCAAGCGCATAATTTCGTTTTAATATTCATTTTAATATTATTAAATTTCATGTGTCGTGTGTGCTGTGGGCGGAGGGGGAGAGGGAGAGTTTTTATCACGTATACGCATCGTTGCATCCAGCAAATGCCACAGAGTGGGAGAGGGTTGAGGCGCAACAGCAATGAAGATTTAAATGAAAATTCAAAGATAATTTGTTGCAAATTACATCAAAAATTTCCATTTTATATTGCAGAATATTTTTGTTTATTATAATGGAAATTGCTAGATGATGGCTTTCAGTTTTCTTTTTTTCAAAGTGTTAATTGAGAAATATGATTCATTTACTGGTTATGGAGATTGGCAGCACTGGTATCTTGATTTTCACAGAATGGGCAGCACTTGTTGGGCAAAACTTGATTATCAGGAATATTTATTCATTTGTCACTTTGTTTAATCACAAATTAGCCAGAAATTCGGCTTATTCTCTTTATTCTCATGAAAATAAAGCATTCTCCGTGAAATATTATACGATAAACATGCGGCATGCCCCCAAAAGATGAAATTATTGGCAAATCAGAGACAAAAGAGTAAATCAACATCAATTTGCTTGCAACACAACATTATTATTCGTCCCCTGGGGGTCCTGCGGCCGCTTTTGCTGCTGTTTGGAGGTCCAGCAGGAGGCATTAGCATAAATAATTTCATCAATTTACTGCCTGCCGAACTTCCGCCCTGCCCCCAGCCCCCCACTCTCTCTCTCTCTCTACTAATATTATGATTATTATTATTATTATTGAATTTTCGTATTTTGCCAAATTTCCCACATAATAAGAGGAAAACAGAGAAAACGCTGAGGAAAAGCAAACATTTGTGCGATATTTGTGTGGTGTTTTCGGGGGGATAGGGTTCTCCAGAAGAAGAAACATATTTGGTATGCAAATGATGACAGCCAGAACGGCAGCAGAGCACCAGAACCCACAACGTGGTCCAGTAATCGTGTACCCCCGGGGGGATAAGGATCGGGCTCGGCTCTCGGCCCTCGGCTCCCAGTTCGAAGTAGAAATGTTATCCTGGCCCAAACATTGGCGCAACTGCAGCAATTGCCATGTGTCCGTGTGTGTGTTAACATGGCAAGCATTTTAGCCAGAAAACTAGCCCCCCCCCTCCCTCGCTATGCTCCCCCCCTTCGGCACGATACAGAAAGAGAGGCAGCACTCCCCTTGGCTTAATGCATAATTGAAGTTTTGTGCAGCAAAGTTTCGGCCCCCTCTTCTCCCCTCCCGGATAAACATTTTCCAGGCAAATACAAATCCCGCATTCGAAATACAAATATTCGTTTTGGCCAGAGAAAGCAGCAGCCACGACCAGAATGAAATATTGTGTGTTCAGGCCAGGAATTAAAGTTTTCCAAATGGAGATGTTTCCGGTTCGGGGAAGCGGGGAAAGAGAGGGAATGGAGAGCCACTCGGAGATCATGCAAATTAGTCTTCAAATGGGTTTTAATCCGAGAGGATTGCGAAACAGGATGCATCTTTCATCGAGGGATTATGCTATCTGCATTCTGATGTTTAGTCCTTTACAGAACAGATGTTTCTCCATCGATGAATAAATTACTCCCTGGCAGTCCTTTTTTAATCAATTGTTTCCCTTAAAGGATGGTAGCTTTTCTCCTTTCTCTCTTTCTCAATTTCTCTTGCATTTTTTTCCATGATATATTTCTGTAGTCTACAGTTTATTAGCCATTATTGTAAAGCATTTGCTTTTGGCCTTCCGCCAGACTGCAATAAAGATTAATGTTTTCTCCGCCCTACAAATTCCCCCCCTCTCTTGCCACGATTGCCACAAACAACAAACTATTTTCTTCCTCTCTCTCTCTCTCTCGCTCTCTCCCGCGGCAATTTGTCATCATAAACAATATTTCACAATATCCGCTTTTGCTTTTGCCTGTTTTGCCATTTTTACTCTTCAGCTTTTGGCCATTTTGTTAAAAGCCAGAAAACAACAAACAGCCAAAGGGAAATGCTACATGGCTTCCAGGGAATACTTGTACTGCCCTTTAAAAGGAAATGCTGGAGACGAAAACCAATGGGGAAAACCATTTGTAATAGTTTTAAACATTTTTAAATTTTCCCAAATATTATTTGATTTTTATATCGAAAACAAAAAGTATTTTTGGAAGGTTTTCTTGAATATATAAATATAAAACTATATTCGAAAAGCCAGATGAACAAAGGGTTGAATATTCCGTCCATAAATATGAATAAATCTACATTTTCCGAATCCCGTCACGGCTGCGATTTTTCCTTTGTGCTTTTCCTTGTGTACAATCACAACAGAAATGGCTACCCCTTTGGAGAGTATTTTTAAAAAAAAGTTTTCATTTTAAGTGCGAGAATTGTTTTTGTTTTTCGTTTTTCCACTCATTGAAGCAAATGTTTTTTTTTCCTTTTTTTTCACTCATTGAAGAAAATGTTTTTCCTCTTTTTTTGTCGCTCATTGAAGGAAGTGTCGCCAGTCGGCGGCCATTTCTGTTTGTTTGCTATAACACTTTCGCCAAGGAGAGAAAACTTCTGTCCTCTCACTCACTCTGCATATATCTGCTCTCTCACTCTCTCCTCTGGCTGGCCATTGAGTTGCTTTCCGTTTTAATTACATTTCTCCATGGAAAAGCGCAGGAGGTGGGGGGAAAAAACTGAGTGGCATTTAATTAAAACAAATAAAATGTGTTAATTAAAAAACTGTGCATGTAATTGAATTGTCAACTGCATACGTAGATCCTGGAATACACAGAGTCCTGAATACCGCCAAGTTCTGATCCCATTTCCTGGCTTTCTGCTCAATTATCGAGATATGTATAAACAAGTAAATATATCGATGGGAGGAGTGCCTCGATCATTGTCGATGGATACCCTTGCTGCAAATATCAGAGCCAAAATACATAAACCCCAAAAGAAGAACTCGATCACCGATTACTAGGTACTACCAGGCGTTCTTTCTCCAAGTGTCTGCTTACATTGGAATATGAGAAGAAATATGAATAAGCAGAGGAATATACCTACATATGTAGGTATGTATGAAATTCATACTATGAATGTATGTATATTGCTGCTGTATTGATCATACCACAATAGCACCGAGAGACACCGAGAGAATGGTCCAAAGTCAAATGAGAGTGGGAGAAAGAGCGAGTGTAGCAGGCCCGATTGTGCTGTCCAGAGAGTACGACCACGATCGTATGCATGATCAAAGACTATACAACATTTTACCATATTTTACTATATTGTATATATCTTATATATTTTACAATATTTGACTATATTGTGTAGTCTTTGATACAATGCAACGGATGGATCGCGGGGACGGTGAGCATCGAAGAGCGAAGATCCAATGCAGATGAGGAAATAGCAAAAACAACTGCTGGCACTGCACATAAAACTGTCTTAAGAACACAGACTATTCACGATAAATATAAACTATAAATATAATATAAAATATAAATATAATATAAAACACAATATGAAGCATAAGACCAACTGAGATATATCATTTAGGTTGGATAATTTTGAAATGAGGCAGAAAAATGAGGGGCTGGCTTAAGCAAGCTCACGTTAAGTGAGACCGAAGCAGAGCAAGTGAGCCGGGGGTTGACGCACGAGGAAAGGGAATTCGAAGGGGGCCTAGTCCCCTAGTTTTAAATAAATAAACAATACCATAAGAACTACTCGACCAAGGATACATAGGAACATACATATGTACATAAATATAACATATACTAGATATTCTAAAAAATACCATTAAAAAGTTGGATTTTATAGCAATGTGTTACAGATTTTACATATTTTTCCAGATTAACAGGGAGAGTGGAACCCCTTCTCTACGGTATGCGGAAGGGCAATAGGCCTGAATGCTTGAAGAAGCTTTAAAAAAATATAATCAAATCGTAGAGAAAATATAATGCTTGAGCAAATGTTACATTTCAACCATTTCAACCTTTCCAAACCATTTCCTCAAAACCATAATACCCTCCTTTTAAAGGGCATATGTACATCCACAATATGAGCGAGTATTTTTCGCATTTCCATTTCCACTTCCATTTCCATCAATATTAATTTTTAATTGCAAATTGAGTCTTGTTTATTGATTTTGCAACAGAATGTAATAAAAATGTAAAAAGAATGCACACTACGATATTTAAGGGGGGAAATATTATTTGTACGACACGTATATTGCATTATCACGCGGCTATTTTCACGTTTTCATTGCATTTTCCACATTTTCCTGGTAATGCTAATATTTTGGGGGGCTGCTTTATTATTATTGCGTCGCTAACTTAATTAGCTTTTAATTAGTGCTAGGCTGGATGTAAATATTTAATTTCGGAAAATTCTGCTTGCTATTTACACAGGTTTTCCGTTTAAATTATAGAAAAATTAATTGTTTGCAGTAGATGAAGGGTCTATCCGTCCTGCCGTCCTTCCGTCCGTCTGTCTCTGTTTCGTGTGTTAATTAGGGATGGAAAGTGCTGGTAAATATTGTATGAATATAATGCTCGATAATTGTCCAGGAATTAGTCGGGGAATTACCGGAATGGCGTTTTTTATTAATTTAACATTTTATGGGAAAGGGGGAAATAATTGTTTTTGTTAGTTTTTATTCTAATATCGTTACTTCTCCCTTAATATACTGGCTCTAATCATTGATGCTCGGTGGATCTACCCCTAATGAATGCATTTATCTTTTATTCATTTGAAAAATATCCACTCTTCCACTTCATTTCTATCTCTGGTGCTCCCTCCCCCTCTCCCTCAAGAGTTTGACCAACAAAACTAGTTAAGATAAATCTGTTTCACTCCCATTCTGTACACCCCCTTCATCACACACCCTTCAGCCGCACCCCCTCTCGCCTCCTTCCACAACTTTTCGCACTTTAATGACTTTTGCGCGAGCAAGTTTTTGCCGTTTTCTTGCCATTAGCCAGAGGGAAAGATACATACATATAGAAAATTAATGAACTTGCCGGAAAATATGGCAGCAAGGGACAAAAGAGAGTGAGAGATGCAAGAGGGAAGGGAAGAGAGAGAGAAAGAAGTGCCAAAATTGGCAGATGGCCATAATGAATGTGAATGCGAAAATCTGGCAACAGTTGAAGGGTTTTCTTTCTTTCTGTTCGAGAATGGATATGATGGATATATATTTGGCACTGATTGAAGCAGGGGGGGGAGGGACTGATTGAAGAAGTGGGTATTCAAGTGGAATAAAAGGCCACTAATGGTCTCGGGAGAAACTTGAAAAAATTCAACGGGGATGCACTTTTTGCAGAAGGAAAACATTTTAAGGGCTTTGCAGAAAAGTGCTCGCAATTCAAGGCAAGAGGAAATGCTAATTAAGGAAAACGAATATTTAAATTCAAGAAATATACGATACTTCTATCAGCAATATGCCCAAGCGCATCTCAGATATATTTACCTAAAGAAATTCCCATAAAACCCTGCAAGGGGATACCTTCCTTTGGGTATCCTCTATCCGCACACACATCAGTGGTGTGCTATCTGATACAGACCCTCATTGTTATTTCTTCACTCCATTATCCTGCCACTCCAACTCCCCTTCGCATAAGCCGGCGTTATTATCCTCCTCTCTAGCACAGGATCCCCACTACATCTGCAATCCCTAATTACGAGACCACCGCAGAAACCAAGCGAATAATAAATATGAACCGGGTTTTGGTCCCCCGAAAACCAGATGAAAATTAACTGCAAGGTCCACGGACACATCTCCAGTAAACACCCTCCGAAAAAATGTTTATACAGTACATAGAGCTTATCCCAAAGAGAAAAAAAACCACAGAGGGCGAGACACATTCGCCAAGTATTTAAAATGTGGCAACAATAACAAATAACAAATTAATTTAATACGCTTTCGCGTGGAGAGGAGAGAGCGAATCAACGTACAGAATAACACGTATACGCCGTGTGGCGCAGAGGCCGTGGTCGGGCCAAGGGTGGTGGAGGGCCAGGAGTCTACTTCATTTTCCATGGCGCCGTCCAGACGATTTTGACATTTTATTACCTCACAAAAAGCCAACAAAAGCGGGAGAAAGCCAACAAACAGCCAGGATAAGCAGGGAAAAGTCGGGGCCAAGGCAGGAGAACGCAAGGAGATGGCGGGTGTTCTGGGTGGAATGACTCACTTAGGCCCCTTTCGGCTCTCGGTCTACACCTGACCGACGCACCGACGACCGACCAACCGCCACCCGACGGGCTTTACATTGTGTTCCCGTGGTTGTTCCTGGATGTTCTCCCCTGGGGCCCTGTCGTGTTGTCGCGTTTTCGTCTTTCCTTTTCTCTTTTTTTCTGGTTTTTTTCCCGTACTAAATTGTCAAACTAATACTACAATTTCTGGGAACGCTCTTCCTCTGCTGTTTTCCCGTTGTTCCCAAAGTTTCCCTCCGGTAACGAAGGCACGTAGTGCCCATCAGACAGTTTCAATGTCCATTAGTTCCGATCATCAGGAGAGAGCGCCGCAACTTTGTCCATCATACAATTAGATGCGTGAATGAAGGAAGGAAAGGAGGTCTGACAGGCACCTCCTCTCAGGTGAAGGCTTTTCCTAATTTTGGATGGAAATCTCATTAAATTGTGGGTCCCTAAAGATGAAGGTGGGCTTTGGGCTTTTATCAGGCATGGAATCCGGATTAAGGTTTATTTGTGGAATAAAATGGAATATATTTAGATGTTGACTATTATGGGAATTATATAGGTATATTTATAAAATTTATTTATTTAATATATATTTTATTTATTTTATATTTATTTTTTTATTTTATATAGGTATATTTTATTTATTTTTTATTTTATTTATATTTTATTTATTTTTAAGAATATTTTGTATTGTTGTTGCTTTTTACTTACTTATAAATTTGACTTTCTTGTTGAGACGCGGCTGCTTGGAGCGCACTTTATTATTTTTCTTAATGGGCGCCGATCTTCTCGATACTACAGATTTACATGTATCGATATATCCGCCATTTGGGAAAGCATGTGTTCAAAAATATTATGGATAAAAGTATTCGCTTATTAGAAAAACATTTGGCACATCAAAATTAATTGTAAAGCCTTTGGGTAACAGTTTGATTTGCTCCTGAAAAATCAAATAAACTATAGCAAAAAGGGCAGCAAAAGTTAATTCAATTTCTAAATCAAAAAACTACAAGAAAAGCCAAAATGAATTGCAATTCAATCCACCTTCAAATGAGACTCCCATTCAGATAGATATATTTTCAATGATGCTGCCATTTAGAGATACATTTCCGACATTCAATTTTACACATTTACACAGAAACAGCCCCAAGGTAAATGGGAAAATCTTTCAGCTTTGCAAACATTTCCTGCAGCTTAAAGTTTCATTTGACTAATTGAAGAAAAACATTTCGACTTTATTTCGTACTTAATTGAAGCCAAATATATCCATCTGTATCTTGCAGATATATGTGTAACTTTTGGCCAGAGTCAAGTAAATATATTTTCCCCAAGTTAACATTTGCTGAATATCGATTTCAAATCAGAAAGCAGGGAAAATGTGTTCTTAAAGATGCCGCACAAATTTGCATATTCGAAAAACGGAAGATGAGGTCCTTCATTTGTAAAGAGAGGCCTGCAGGAGTGGTCCTTCCACCACAGATTGGATGGAACGCCCTGCCGCCCTTCCCTGCGATGGACAGAGATTGCCTTCCCCTGTGGAATGAATGCACGAAAAGCCCTTCCATCCCTTCGCTTGGAATGACAGCTTTTCAACAGCTGGTGACGCGGCCCTGAGCCTTTGTTGCTTTTAGCCTTTACCCATACCCTTACCCTTGCCCCCCTTTTTTTTGGTTGGGCCTCTGTTTATTTTTGTCACACTTTTGTTGCCGGCCAACAGGCAAACAGTCAGCAAGGAACAGCCAAGGCTGGGCCAGAAATTGTTCAGACAATAACATTGAATTTTTATTGAAACACGTTTCAGAGAGGGCAAAATGTGTTTTATGCAAATAAACTTTTATGTTAAATGCATGGAAGAAGTGGCTTGGCTTTTGTGTGAACGGAGAGGGGAGTGCGAGTGGTTAAAGTTTCTGCCACAATTTGTGGCAATTAAGTAAAAGAAGAAGTCAAAGAAGGAGAGGGAGAGGGAGAAGACAAGCCAAAATGTTGACACAAGTCCAAGGCGTGGTGTGTGGCACGGCACTCCCTCTGTTGCGACGCTGTTTTGACGCGTTTCCGACGCTGTTTTGAGGCTGTTCTGACGCGCTTTCGACGCTGTTTTGAGACCATGTTGTTTCGACCATGTTTCAACGCTGTATCGTCCCCAGTTTTTCTCTCTTTTGAAAATTTAATAACAGCTTATCAAAGTTTTTTGTCCCCTGCCTTTCATTGGGAGTTTTAGCAAAGTTCTTTTCTCTCATTAGAAATTTTGGGCAAGTCCCAGGCTTTCATTAGGAGTTTAGGCAAACTTTCTTTCCATTTAATTAGAAGTTAAAATTTAATTTTTATGCCTCAAGAGATATGCCACAGCTTAACCGCTTCTGCTTCTGCTTCTGCTTGTATCCATTTCCGTTTCCTATGCTTGTGGTTGTGGCTCATTAAGATGGCCAAAATAAACAGTTAACAGGAAGAGCAGCAGCAGCCTCAGCCAACTGATAAACAGAGGAGTAATTTGCGATTATGGCATACTTTCGGGCGACCAAGTGAAATATATTGCCTTACGACCTGTGACCTTTTTCCCCACAACTTTTCCGTCGCAAGACGAAAGACGACACACAGAACATTTTCTGCTAGATTAAGCATAATTTTATAATTGGATGCGCAGCAGGGCGTGCAACAGAGACCCTCCCACCTCCCACCGCCCCAAGATATAGGGCAGAGGGCGTGGCCAATATCGTTCTTTAAGGGGACAAGAAAATGACATTCTAGAGAATGATTATTATGAGAGTTTAAATCAAAGACATTGGATCGATGGAGAGGAATACATTTTTGAGGAGACTTCGAATTTTCCAGTATATTTTCGGTACATTTCTGGTATTTTTCTAATATCTTTTTGAAAAATTTCATGTCTACATATGTATTTTTAGTACACAAATTTGTAGTATATTCCCGGTATATTTCTGGTATTTTTCAGGTATATGTTTAGAATATTTCTAGTATATTTCAGGCATTTGAATAGTCTATTTTTATATATTTCTAGTACATTTTTGATATATTCGTAGTATATTTTTGGTATATTTGTAGTATATTCTTGTTTAGAATATTCTTGGTATCTTCAAAGAACAAAGAAACTTTCGACAGCGACTAAAAGCAGTAGATTTTGTCTTGAGCGAAATCTGTAATCATTATTTATCCCATGAGAAATCACGGTTTTCGGTGTGAGCGGGGAGGGGGGTGGGAAAGGTGGGAAAACTGTCGAAAATTGTCGTCGATGTGTCTTCTGCAGCTCGCATTCTAGGGATTAAGGAATCCTATAGACATCCATTTATCATCGCAGCAGCAGTGGCATCCTCCACACGCCCCCCAAGATGTGAGGGCCTCTTGTGGCAAGGAAAGGGATGCAGGCGAGTGGCAGCGGCAGCGGCGGCTGCAGCGCAATATGCGAATGTCAGTGTCATTGCTGAAGTGTTTGATTGTTGCCAGATGGGTTGCAGCTGGGAGGGGGCTTAGACGCGTAATGGTAGTGGAATGCATGCATGAATTATTTAACAGCAGAGCGCCCCTCGCCAGAGAGAGACTCTCTCAAGGGTCCAGCGGGGAAGGACGAGGAGAAAACAGTTGACGTTTGACATGAAGGCTGGGGAGGGTGGGTGGCAGAGGCAGGGGCAGGGGCATACGCCCAGGGCCCTCGAAAAAGCTGGGCAAAAAGGAAAAGAAAGAAAATAGTGCAAATGCAATTTACGCCACAAACAAAGGAGCACAAAAAGCAGACACAAAGTAGGGGGAAATGGGGAAAAACTACCCACCAAACAGAGCTACTACGCGGCCTCCCAATGAAAAAGAGGAAATGTTGCTGCTGCCCCTGCCCCTGCCACCAGTGTAAGGCACTCACTGAAGTTGAAGAAAATTGCATTAAGTGAGGCAGACAGCGAAATAGAAGCACGTAGATGAGCGCCGTCAGATCCCAGCCGCCATCCCATCTCTGTGTTCGGACGAGGGATTTTCGGTTGTGTGAAAACTCTGAAAAGGCTGGAGGTTATCCTCCCCCCAAAGCAAGGCCAGAGAGGAGCAGGAGTGGGCAGGAGTGGGGGCAGGTGGGTGCTCTGACTTTAGCATATGCTCCCATGCATATGTCATATCTGTCGCTTTTCCAGACAGACATTTCCCGGCGTGCAGCCCGCGGTATGTTTTATGTTATCCAAAATTTGGTTAGTCATAAATTTAAGTTTCTCTTTTTGTTGGAAAAGTTTGTGGAGGACTCTTCCCACAACCGAAAATAAAAACCTCTACAAATATTCCGTTTCATTTTATTTTCACGCAAAAACTTGCCAACAGACTCGGATTTCTTTTAAATAGTAGAGAAATAATAGTAGAAAAATACTAGTAGAAAAATACGAGAAGAAATTATAATTTTGCTTGTGAAAAGTGGGAAAATTTATACAGAAATTTGAAGCAAGATATCTCCTAAAGCGAATTTTCCAAGCTAAAAATATGCTAAAATATTCTTGGGGTTCCCTTAGAAAAATAACCATTTCCTTCAGAATTTCCGTATGGAAATCGCCACTCAATTGACTTTAAAGAATAAAACCTTAAACGGTTGCAAGTCCCTTGAAACATGCCCCAAAAGTATCTCAAGACAATAAAAAAGGATGAAGAATGAACGAAAGTCATGCGGGAATATCCTGATGAACGAGGATATACTCGTACATCCGCTGCAAACGTTGACTCAACAATTTTATGGACTCGCAGGGTAAATATATCCCTCTTTATTTGCTCCAAAGAGTCCGAGGAGTCCAAAGAGTCGCCACAGGAAGAGGCAACTCCTCCAGAGAGAGAAAGAGAGCGCGAGAGGAGAGGAGAGGAGTCGCTGGCGAAAAGAAACTGTCGTCGCAGCATTGACGGATGATGACATATACCCACAGAATTTCCCGTAGCTGCCATTTCCCTTCACTTTTATCGGCCAAACTGTCGACATATTTAAATGTTAAAATGCTGAATGCAGAAATGGATATGCAGCTCAGTTCCCAAGCCAATTTGTTGGCCGAAACGGAGGCGGCATGCCCCCTGGCATGCCAATGAGGGAAAAGCAGCGAGGAGAAAAGTCACCGAAATATGCAACTTCATTAATTTTTTGGAGAGAGCGTCGCTGGCGTCGGGGAAAACCAACAAAAGAAATGAAAATTAAGTAATGTTATGTATGCGTCTGTTACGTGAGACACATGCGAAAAAGGGAGAAACAAAAGGAAGGACCAGGACCAGGAGCCTACTGGAAGGAGGGATAATATGGAAAAATGTGCCCGCTACGTGACAGAGTGCCCCAAATATTTCAACGTGCTGCCACCAAGAGGAGAGTGGAAATGGAGATGGAGTTGATGCCACAGCTGCAGCTGTGGCAGAGATACATTTCACCAAATAAAGTTAAAAAGTTTTCCGCAAGAAACTAAAGGAAATTTGATTACGACGAATGTTAGATGTGCTACGTGTGGATGGATGGTGGTTAGGGGGTGTTAGGGTGTTTGGGGGGGGGAGTTTCTGAGGCATGAAATGCGCTCAAGGCTTAAGGAAATCTTCGTAATGAGTGTGGAAATTACACTAATTCGAATTATGGGTAAACAAAGGAGGGAACACGCGAATATCCTTCCTTATGTGTCCCCAACAAATTCTTAGATATTCTTTTAATCGGAAATTTCCTTGTCCAATTGAAGAGATTTCTTACAGCTAAAAAATGCCTAGAAAATGTAGAAAAAGCACTGATAGATTTATCCACACAGGAACTAAAGGAATTCCGTAAAAAGAGAATTTCCTGCCTTTGATAGACTTTTCTACCACTTTTCTTTGTGCCTTTCAGCCTCTGGCCATCACACAGATTTAATTTGTTCCTCTAAAGTCTCTTTTTTTCCCTCTATTGGCCTCTATTTCTCCACTCATTGTTTCATGTGCTTTTAAACGAGTGAAAATTACACACAAAAGAGAAAATTACACACAAAAGAGAAAATTACACACAGGAGACGACACTCGAAAGAGTCGGTGGCATTATTAATGACTTTCGACAGACCCAGACCCCCCAAACCACCCACAAAAATATGAGGGAAAAAAGTGGGAGGCCAAAAAGGTGTTGGTCGCGCGGCAGGAAATGAAAACACAGTTTTCGTAAAAGTTCGCCAACCACAGGACATGGATGGAGTTCAGCCGTAAAACAGATCCAGACGAGTGTTTGTCAAATTTGACAGGCGCTTCACACACACACAAAAAGAAGAGGAAAATGTGTTTGTTTATGGGTGGGCAGCTGTATTCATAAACTTTTCAGGTTTTATTTATGAGTGTGGTGTGTGGCAGGTATTTTTCAATGGATTTTACACTCATTTTGAAACCAGATAGAGGCCCTTTCCCTTAGCTAACCCTTTTTCCGCTTTTCATTTACTTGAATCCAGCCTTTAAACCTCGTTTGGTCTATTATTATTATGTAAATTCTGTTGTACGATTTTAATTGCAATGTTTTATGGAAAATCTATGGGAAAAAGCGTCATTAAAGGCAGGAAACACTGAGATTGTGGCAGTGGAAATCCTCTGACAATATTCTAAGACATTCCAGCATTCAAAAACATTCGAAATATTTCCCCCACACACATTCAGAACTCCCCTAAAAGTCACTTAGCTTTCATATCACATCGACAGGATATCCTCTGGCTGGTAGCTGCTAATGAGGCAACTTTCAGCATGCCCCCCACACCGCCCGAACCCCCAAGACCACAGTAAAATATTTCCTTTCCTTTTCTCTGGTTTTCCTGCTTTTTCAAGGCCACACATCTAAGGAAAAATGGAGTCACGCAAATGTTACAGCATGAAGTTATATAACAGTCAAACATTTTCCTTGCAGCTAACAAAAACTACAATTAATTTCTGTAATTATTTTCTCGGTTTCTTTTTGGCTCTAAATTTTGGTTTCTTTTCGATAAGAATCAATCGATCTAATGGCTGTCTAGCGTTAAACGCTTACTAAATATAGTAAATATTCCAACAAGATGGAAGATGGAAGATAGAAGCGGTAGACGCCCCTCCCCCTCCCCCACACCCAAATCGTTGGCGTGCAGAAAAATGCCGGCACTGGCGCCCCAATGTCGGCTACAGTCGGTCGTCAAGGACTCGTGGGACATTTTGGTTAATGAGACACACGCATACTTAATGCGAGAAGTCAGAGTATTTCTATTTAGAGGGTATCTGAGGGCATGCTTTGTTTGGGTTTATGAATGTGACAGGAGGAGAAGAGCAAACCTTATAAAGGCTTTTACACTCAGGGTTGTCAATGAGAATGGATTTTATTCTCTGCACAAATTGCCCATAGGCGAAAGGATACATTCTTTAAGAATATTTGCCAGGAGATATTCGCAGATTTTAGGGGAATTTTCGAGCTAAAAGGAATCAAAAGTCTGTCAAGTTTCAAATTTTGCTTGAAATTTTCCCGAATTTTACTTTAAAATATCAAGAAAAAATTCTTGTAAAATTTTCTGTACAGAAAGTCATTGAAAATTGAATAATTCTTAAATGAAAATAATTTCCCAGTTGATTTTCTATTTGGCATACAACAAAAACTCTAAATAGAGGGTACATTTCAGTCGAAATCCCACCTATCTGCCATCTCTATTGTGCCATTAGTACGTACACATGTTGTACAGCTTAGTGGGTGGTCCTAAAGTCCAACCCCACACACCCACACACAGGCAGCCACTAATTCATCATACTAATATGTCGTCTGATCCACAGGCCACAAGAGCTGCCGAGAGCCATTTTGGCAGCGTTGTGTATCTGCCAGATACATCACATTAAATTCCCACTGATGTCAGTTTGAGAGTTGATTTGTCTCTGCCCCACTCTGCCTCTCTCTGCCCCTCTCTGCTGTCTGCGTGTCTTGCAATTTATCTTAATTGATTTATGCTGGAGGCAGCAGCATCAGGAGAGCCCACATAGAGTCCTTGACTCCAGGAATCTTCTTCGTCGCCTTAAATGTTATTAATGTAATTTTTGGCGGCTTTTGCATGCTAAGTGTTTGTAATTTATCTAATTGCTCGTTAGATTAGCAAAAGGATCTAATGGAGCAAGCCCACCACCAGATTTACAGTGAGGTAAACCATTGGCATTATCGTAGGTAATAAAAGGGATTTTATGGGAATGGAATTCGGGATGATGCGCTGTGAAAGATATTCCCAGAATTCCCAGAGTTTAAAGTTGGAATAATCCCATTTTTCTACCTTCTTTCAGATCTAAAAAAAATATATTTTATTACACACAAATGAACAATACATTAATTGTTTAATTCTTGCCAAATGTTTGCTTCCTTTTACCCAAAACTCTGACCTTCTCCTGCTGCTCCTTCGCCTGTGCTGGAAATTCATTCAAACGTGTAATTTTCTTTTTTGGCACATTTCCAATCGAAGTAAAGCATAAATGTTAAATTGAAGTTTCCCTCACATCTGAGCTCGCAATTTCCACGTTTTCCGTTTCTCCTTCCACACCCCCCCACCCCCCCTCTTCGTTGCCGAGAAAAACAGCAGCCAAAAAGCATTTTGAATTGCAATTTCGCAGCAAGGAAATCTAATTTGCTGGAGCGTAAAAGCCAAAAGGGCTAGAAACGGGCGCGCCACAAGAGGAAGATACTCGTATGGGCATAGGGGGGAGGGGTAGTGGGTAGTGGGGTAGTGGGGTGTGGTGTGGCATGTGTGTGCCCCAAAGCGCTGACAATTAGAGGCATCGCAAGGCCCGAGCTAAATTAAAATCGTGCCCTGCCATCGTCAGCCTTAGCCTTGGCTGATGAGACAAAAAGGGGGCGGAGGGCATGGGAATGGGGAATGGGGCTGCAGTGGCAGCCACCTTACTTTCGAATTAAGGACACCATCAAAGACATGCATATTACATATTTAACACATGTTGCAAGTGCCGTTTGATTAGTGTCATTAGATGATTGAAATTTCTATCTTCTTCAGCTTTTTGGCAGAGGCAGCCTCCAAGTACAGTTGCCTCTGCTTTAAAAGGGAATTTTCCATCAAATATTGTCGAAATTCGGAGCAGAAAACTTTAATTTAGATGTGTAAAGTACTCTCGATCCAAATGGGTTACTTTCTGGTGCTTTATGGCACAATATGTCCACCCTTTTGCCTTTATATTCCCCTAAAAATATCTACTTATCCTTGGAAATTGATCAAATTGATAGACCAATTACCGAATACAGAATAAACGATGGGTGCTCGGTACAGGTTGTCTCTTAAAATTGATTTATAATAGCCCTGCGCCCCCCTCCCTTCCCTCCGTCGCCAGTAAGTATGCAATGTTCCAAGGCACCTTAAACGGTCGTCCCCCAGCGGAATAGGCCCGTTATTTTCTCACTCTCTCACGCCCCCTTTTCGCATGTCGTTTGCCGCCAGTCGTCATTGCTTTTTACTCTTGTCTTTTTTTCCTATTTCTTTTTTCATTGTATTTTTTTTCCTACTGGTTCTTTTTTTATGTAAGAACCGGCAGAGCTCTGTCAATAAATCAATAAATGCCGTCCTGTTGTCGTCATTCTGGGCCTGTGTTCTGCCCTGTTCTGCTCTGCTCTGCTCTCGATTCTGTTCGCTCGTCCGTGTGCATATTGCGCAATCATTTTACACGTGTGTGTGTGTGTGTGTTTGCGATTGTTTGCGGCGATTATTATTGTGTTTTAATAGCCCCCTCAATCACATATACTCCCCATGCTCACGTATATGTAGATATATCCTATATAAATAGGTTATAATAAAAATCAAGGCATAACTGCGACGACGACGACCGACTACTAGTCGTATACGTATTTGTAGCAGAATGAATGTCATTCGAGTGTGTAATATAGACATTCATATGCATTACAGAAAGGACCTGTGAACCCAAGGACCTTCGCTGTATCGCTGCGTGTCTTTGTGTGCGGCTAAAATTAAATTCCATGCCTATAAAGACACAGAGAGGGGAGTGGGGTGGGGTGGCGGAGCCGCCTCCTCTCCGCCATCGAGTGGTGACTCATTTTGTTAGCCGGCGGCGGCTGACTGGCGCCCCATGCGATGGTAGAACAAAAAAAAGAAAAACACAAGAAAATTAAAGTTTGAGGGGGCACAGAAATTGTTATTGCCTGCCTTTTGGCGTTTTAGTTTTTCTTTTGGTATTTCTGGCATTTTTTCTTTTCTTTTACTTTTGGTAGATTTTTTGGTCATTTTTTCGTAGATGGGAAATTGATTTTTTCCTGTATAATTGAGCAGTTTTTGGGTAAATTTTTCTCTTATTTTTACATTGCATAATTTTCCCTGATGGCTTAATAGATCTCCAAGAGGGGAATGGGTGCTGTTCTGTGATTAATGATTTGTTTGCTGAACTCCGTGGGATATCAATAAATATCGAATGACAAATGAGAGGAAATTTGATCAAACAATTCGTTAATTTTTATGGGGGTTTCGACCTCCTTTAAAGTTGGCACCAAAGTCACTTCCTTTGACTGTCTTTTCTGTGTGTGTGTGTATATTTTTCTAGCAATCAAAAACTTTTATTGAACCTAATTGGCTTTTCAAAACTCTCCTACAAAAAGGACCCTGAAGTGGAACAACATTCAACCAGTAACTAAATAAAAAAAGGACATTCCTTTTACAATAAATATAAGAAAAAAACAACATTCCTTCTATAATAAATAGACAACAAAAAACAACAACAACAAAAAGAGAGAGACACACACAGAAAACCCTCCAGAGAGCAAAAAAAAGAGGAGAAGACAACTTAACTTTTGTACAAGGACATGGCCAAAACAACTTTGGCATACGAAAGCAGTTAACAAAAAAAAACCAAAAGAAAAGAGTCAACATTTTGGTGAGGGGCCAAGGGGCTGAGGGGCTATGTGTGTGTGTGTTGGGGGAATACTACGCAGCAGGGGATGTGGGATGTGGGCTGCTGGCATCCAAAAGGAAGCACTCCTGAACTTTCACCCAACAAAAAACAACAACAAATTGGTTGACCTTCAGAAGGGGGAAAAAGAGAGCCTCTGGTTATAGGAGAACTATAACAGAAATATTTCCCAGAAAAGTATGGGAATTATGGGATTTAAAGGGTGAGAAATAATGTATTTAAACCCAAGAAAAATTCAATGAAAATTCCATAAAATAATACCAAATTCTGGGATGGGGCTCAATGGAAATTTGCGCTTTTATTTTAATTTTTATTATTGCTAAAAAACAGAAGATCCTCCGGAAAGACTAGCCATAGTCAGATCTTATTTAGAGTATTCAGACCATCTCCAAAATCCTTTAGGAAAGACCAAAAACTCTCCATGTATTTTTAAACAGAATAAATCTCACAAAAATTCCTTCAAATCAAGATTTTCTTCAACCAAAGAAAACCCTTAGCATTTTCACACAAATCAAACTGTTACCAACGCTTTACAGGTGCCCCCCAAATAGAGGGCCCCTCCTTATAGAGAGTGTTTCGGCTTACCCGCTGGCAGAATGCCCGGTGCCCGGCAGGTGTGGCAGAAGCACTGCATCACCGAATCGCGTACTAATCCAATCAGCATTTTGAATTTTTATTTGTTTTCTGGCTCGAAAGATTGCTGGGATATGTGTGGATTGTATTTGGATTTCCTGTGGTTTTCCCTAGGGTTTGTTCCTTCTCTTTTGTTGCACTAAACTGTTACTAATATTATTTTTTGTTTTTTGTCAATTTTTAGAGGCAACCACTTGCTGCTTTTCTTGCGTTTAAGCTTTCTCTTTGGTTTAGTTTTAAATTCAATGCCTTGGGGAATTTTCTTTTAAGTGCAGCTAAAAAGTAGGCTACAGTTTTTGGTTTCAATTTAATTTCCGCGTCATTAATTTATTTAAATGATTAATACGAGTGTTTTTCCTTTCGGCTACTGCTGTTCCTACGGGACTACACGCGTGTGAGGGGCTTTGAATAAGTCGTTCTCTCAGATTCGGGGAAACCCTTCCAAAAACAAGCGACGGAACGACGACTGTAACGAGCACTACGAGCGACAGAGACAAACTGAATTATGCCGATGTTAATTTTTCAACAGCAGGCGAACGACTGACAGACGACTGCGTCGGACTGCGGGACTGCGGGACTGAGGGACTGCGGGACTGACGACTGAAGGACCGACGGGCCAACGAGCGTTGAGAGACGACGGCGCCAACGCACGTCCCACGACCCACGACCCACGTCCCATGCTGACGCCGATGCCGATGCCGAAGCCAGCGTCGACGTTGCGTTTTCGTGGCAGCAAGGACAATGCACAGAGCACAAAAGGACAAGTCAAACATTCGGGGGGGGGGGAGAGCAGGCGGCAACACCCCCCAAAGAGCAAGCAGCAGAGGACAGCTAGAGAGAGAGAGAGCGAGAGAGCGTAGCGGCCGGTGGGGAGAGAGCTGTAGAGAGAACATTGGGGAGCAATCGGCAGAGCGGCTGAGAGAGCGGCAGTAAACGAGAGAGAGAAAATGTAACGACTTTTTATTGAGGGTTGCGAAATGCTGTTAGCCATAAGAGCGGCTTGAGCTTCCGCCAATTTTAATTTTAAAATTAAAAATTATTAATGTAAAAAATTGGCTTAAATATTCCTTATAATTAAAACGAGTTTCTTAGGATTTTAAAACTAATATCTGTTATTTTTTGTATAAAATATTCATAGTATTTTTAAAAAGAAATAGCACAAGAAATAGTAGCTCTCGAACTTTCGAAATTACTACGATTCGAAGACTGCGCAGAAGAGAGCGAGAGAGAGAGAGCGATTTTCAAGAGAGGATTTTTCAGAGAAAGCGCCACTAAAAGCCGGGGCAAGTGCATTCGAAAAAGCCGGCTTATTTCATAATATTACAAATCAAGTTATATAGATATATTTGAGAGGAGTATGAAGTTAAATATATTTAAATAAAAAACCCAAAAAATATTGGAATTTTCAGGTATTTTGCTCTAAAATTTCTATTGGCAGAATTCGTTTGGAAAAATACTGGGGGAAAATCTAAGGATTTTTAGAGAAAAGTTTTAGTTTTAGTAGAATTTTTATAGAACTTTTATAAAACTAAAACTCAAATTTAACTTTAATATTTATAATATTTCTTTGTAATAGAACTTCAAGTATTCAGAAAATTCCACAAAATCAATTCAAAAATTTTCAAACGGTTTCGAGCCACAAAAAACTTTGTGCTGGCAATGCCTGAGCTTCTCGAGAGCGCCACCAAACGAGAAAGAGAGCAACAGCAACAGCAAGAGAGAGAGAGAGAGAAATATCGTTCGAAAAAGGCGCTTTCGAATATCGAAGATAATATTAACTGCAATTAAATTAGACGCGCTACAAAAAGTCGCAAATGCGCGAGAGAAGAAAGTAGGGGAGAAAGAGAGTAGGAGAGACAGGGAAAGCGATGGGGGAAGCGATGGACGGCACAGAGCAACTGTCAAAGAACAATAAATAAAACGGCGATGACTCAAAAAAGCAGCCAGAAGCCGAAAAACAGAGAGAATGCGGAATGGTTCCAATATTTTTTTGTTTTCTTTGGTCGGGAGTGTGAAGCTGGCGACGCGTCGGGGCTCCACTTGGCTTCAGGCTCGCTTCGGGGGAGTGAGCGGCAAAAGGGCGGACAGGACAAGGATATAGAGCGGACATTTAAATAGCAGAGCGGCGCCAGCAAAACTAACCGCACACATGCAGAGGCCCGTCGATGAATCACAACTGTGGAGCAGCAGCGGGTGGGCAGGGAATGAAGAGAGCAGAGAGAGGGGGAAGAACGTGGAGAGAGAGAGAGAAGAATGGTAAATGAGACCTATCGCATAGGCCTGCAGGCGATGGGTTTATGTTGCCTTCTCTAGTACTTATTACACTTGAAAAAATACAAGATTTTATATGGAAGAACACCTCAAAAACATATTTAATCCTGGGAACCATAAGAGCTAGAGGAATTAAATTTTGAAGGCATACATCTTTGACACAAATTAAGATGGAACTTTTGTCAATTTTTATATACGTTCTACACCATCTCCGCATATTCCTACAAAATGTAATAATATCGAGATGAAATTTGAGAAAGTTATAAATATAACTATGATCTACAGATCTACAAAAATTCACCCAAATTGGATGGTTTTTGGATACAGAATAAACATAATATATTTTTAATATTCTACTATAAAATCTTTGCTTTAAAAAATTATACCATTTGTTCTTCTTTCATATACTTTTTCACCTATCAGAATTTTGGATATACAATATTCTTTTGTTTTTGTTTTGTGTTTTTTTTCAGTGTACACTCGCCTACATGGACAAGGGCCATACTCTTTTGCACACTATCGCCTACACTCTCCATTACCCTACAGCCATAGCCATAGCCATGCACATGACCATGTTCCCTGTCGAAGCATGTCGAAGCTGATGTCTGCTGGCGCTTCTGCTTCTGCTTCTGAGAGAGGGAGAGAGAGAGAGAGAATGAAGCGAAGAAGGACCTGCAGGAGGACCTCCGGAGTAGTGCTTCGGTGGGGGACAGTGCTAGTGCCTATCATGACGGCAGCTTGTCGAAGGCATCGAAGCACAATTGTTCAACAATATTAGTTGTTGATTGTCGGAGCATGGGCCATGGGGTTTTCCGATGTGGGCTGTGGGCTGTGGACTGTGGGCGGGAAAATGATGCGAGGAGTATTGCGAGCGAGAATGGTTTTGCATTTGAATTGGTTTGCTGGGGAATCATTTGCCGGCAAACAAGAACGTGAGTGCCATACACCCACCCACCCATCCGGTGTGTCCTGCCATAAATGGTTGACTTTTCCACAGGAGTGGATAAACGTATGGGAGAGGACTGAAGTGGAGTGGAGTGGAGTGGGGACAGGGATTACATAGAGGAGGAGGAGGAGTATTCCTTCCGTATGTGTATTCCGTATAACGATGTCAAAAGTGTGAACCATTTGTGTGTTAAACGGCCATCAGTTTAGCACACAATTGTGTGTTAAGTGGACACAAAAGTATTTTAATAATATTATGTGTTCACGCAGCAGCGGAAGAGAGAGGGAGAAAGGAGAAATAAATGGCAAAAATTCCGTAACTTACTTGTGTGCGAATCAAGGATCAAATTACAAGGAAAATTATAGTGCGCACTTGAGTATTAAGGTTTCTATTGTGGGGAGAACTTACCTGGAAAAAAGAAGAGAGAGAATTATGATTAGATATTATATAAAGAACAGTAAAAAGGTATGCTATATTCTTAGCAGGGATCGTAATGATTATGTTTAGAGTACTTATAATAAAAATTATGAAATAAAAATGACTTTCTTTTTATTTTATTTTTATTTTGTTTTTATTTTATTTTTATTTTAATTTGAATCTCATTTTTATTTTATTTTAATTTCATTTTTATTTTATTTTAATTTTATTTTAATTTCATTTTTATTTCATTTAAATTTTACTTTTAGTTCAGTGTAATTTATATTAATTTAATGTAATTTATTTCTAATTTTATTTTTATTAATAATTAAAATCAGAAATACCCACTATTTTTTTATTTTTACAATAAAAATTTAAATAAAAATAAATTACTTCATCAAAATCAGAAATAACTCCCATTTTGCATTTTTATTACAATTGTAGCCTAGATCACAAATATATATCTCATTTTTAATAGACACCTCACAATAAAAAAATTATCTTTGATTTTAACTTGTATTTAAAATGTTTAATAATAAAATTGTATATTTTCAATTTTTATTTCAGAAATAGAAAATCGATTTCTGATTTTTAGTAGATATAGAAGTTGTAGAAATATATATTTAGGGGTTATTTATTATTAAACTTAACGTGAATAAATTGGAAATAATATAATTATTTAATGTTTGATTTGCGTTAAATTTTTCACGCAAGAAATACCTTTAGGTGTCTCCCATAAATACCTATAAACTCCCAGCCATCACTCTTACAAATCCCTTGACACACAATCTATCCTCTATCTAGCCATAAAGTTGTTTCATTTTCCTTTCCACTCTTCGATGTTTCAGCTATCGCATTTCCCTCTAAATCCCCTCTTAAGAGGCGACAGAGTATTCCATTCAAGAGTGTTGTTGGAATGTTGAATGGCGGAAAACGACACTTAATCGAAGTACATCTCTTGACGCTTCTATGGGTCTGAGCCACCTCTTCCTTCGCTGCTTTGCCAATCGATTGGTTGAATTAATTACGGACTTACGGATAGCAGAAGGCGGGTAGTGAAAAGACTTAATTGAAATGCATTTTCCGCATTTGGATTTGCATTTGCATTCCGCCCCAGCATAGCTACACACTACGCTACACTGCACTACACTTTCTTATTCGCTTGATGAAGCCTCTAAACATCCACTTTAATCCCCTGAATGCAGAGGAGACAAACCGCAAATCATTCACAGATCCACAGACGGACCTCCCACCGATTAGGGCCCTCGAGTGCATGGTTATTAACCCCTCCCTCGCACCACCTCCCACCAATTCCATGTATGATAATTGCTATGTACAAGGGATGCACGTTATGCCCATCTCCAAAGAGCAGTCTCTCTCCCCCACCCACTTGACGGCAGAATTAACCGCTTAAGCGAAGGGGAAATCATAACATTTTCTTTGGCTACGAGGCGGAGCGGATCGGAGGCACGGCACGCAACTGTTTGCCGCTGTTTGTTGGCTTTTGCTTAGAACATGCCCCAACACCATGCCACACACATTTTCCCTGCCTCTTGCCACTTGCCTCTTGCCTCTTGCGTTTTGATTGGCACCACGTGCCGTCGCCTGTACTTGAAGCACACACACGATTTATGCATACATTTTCGCATGTCGAAAAACTGTATGCGTGGAAAGCGAGAGAGGGCTGCCCCAGAGGAAAGTTCAATCCTAAGAAGTTCTCTTCTATAATCCACAATTTCCATACTCAACTTTTTCGATCCACCCTCGCGCTGCCTGTGTTGATTTTGATATAGTTTTTTTGTCTGCCATTGCCGTCTGATTTCGTCATCGCCTTGCATGACTCACAGGCGGTGCTGCACCCCCACCAGAGTCCTCCACACTGCCTCAGTGCCTCAGTGGCTCTCTCTTGCTCTCACTCTCTTTTTAGCCAAAAAGGCGCAACTAAAATGTTGGCAATAACAACTGTCGTCGCCGTCTCGTCGTCGTCGCTTGTCGTCGTCGCTTGTCGTTTTGCACAAGTAATAATACGAGTACAACCCCCGGAATGGAATGGAGAATGCAACCCCCGATTTACTCCCCCTTTACCCCCCCGCATTCCATGAAATATTAACAGCTGAGCCAAAAGCCGGAGCCGGAGAGTTCGATTGCATGTTTAGGGCACATTGCAAGTGGCCCAAACAGAGCACTCATATATCCCATATCCCACTCAATTTTTCTGGCTACCTTTTGCACCATTCTATAGATTGAATTTCAAAGTTGTTTTCTCTCTCTTTTTTTCTTCCTTTTCGCTGTTGGGGTATATTCTCTCACCTACTCCTGTTGGCCCGCATTTTGTTTGCATTTTTCGCTTGCGTGTGCTGTGTTCTTTTGGCTAAGCTCCTGCAAGGGACCTGCTTCCCACTTCTCCTTTTCTATAGAGCTTCACTGCGGCAGGGAGTGGACTCCTTCGGAAGCCTGGATCGCCTGGAGCGACTGCCTCTGCCATTCCTATCATTCGTACAACTCCTCAGGCTCAGGCCCGGGCCCAGGCCCAGGACCCGCACTCAGGACTCCAAGAACTCTGTGTTCGTTGTCGCCTTTTGTTTATTTCAAAATTGAATTTTTCGTACCATTTTATTCTGTTTGCTCTTTTATTTTTGCTGTCTTTCTTTTTGGAGTATTTTACTTGCTTTTGGCCATTTCATTTTGCCTCGATTTAAAGTTGTCAATTTGGTTCCGCAAATACCCCTGAATGGAGGGTATGATGGGCACTTTCTAAGACAATAAATTTTAAAATGCGACAGTCGTTGGAACCAAAAAAAAAAGCAAGGTTTTCATCAAATACGATCGGAAATCATAGGAAAACAATTTTCTTCCCAAAAGTCTGTTTTTAAATGTTTTAAGGTTTTTTTTCTTAATTTTTTTTTTTTTTTTTTTTAAATTTATGTGTTTTTTATATTTTTTTAAAAATTTTTTTTATTTATTTATTTATTTTTTTTATTTTTTTTTATTTTTTTTTTTTTTTTATATTTTTTTTTTTTTTTTTTCTTTATGTTTTGCTTTAATTGTCTTTAATTGAAAGCGTCTTAAAAAAAAAAAATGAAAGATTAAAGAAGCAGTTTTGGCCAAACTCAGAGATTTATTAATCGAATCCCCTTTTTCAGTCGGCTAGGGGACATCCCAGCAGTTATTTGGGGAAAGGGCACGGCTTCTTCCACCGAATTTTCATTGGACTTGCGGAACAGTTCTTGGAAAAACGAAATTCTTTTGATTACCAAAATAGCGAAATTATCCTTGCAGGGACCGTGTTTATAGGGTATTAAAAACTTCAGTTTTGGACAAGTTTTTCTTCGTTTTATTTCTTTTCTCGCAGGCCACTTAATGGATTCTGGCACCAGCGGCAGTGTCGTCTAGCTTAAAATGTTTGATGTTTCTCTGTTTTTTTTTCTCTTCCCTCAAGCTTCCTTTTTTTTCTTGGGCAAGATTTCAAGCTGTGAAAAGTTTGAGGAAAAACTTTTTCTGGCTGCTAATTTGCGGACGGACCAGCGGAAGGGAAATACTGAAGGCAGGAGCTCTCGTTCGGAAGAGAGCTTAAAGGATACGGAACTTAACAACGTGTCACGGTCGCTAGGGTCACACACACACACACACACACACACAAACACACAGGTTTCCCATACCATACCCAGGCGGCTCTGCCCTCTCGTCTCATAATCAATCCAATCAGGCCGGGCAGCCCCTCCAGTGATGCACAAACAATGCAGAAATACGCTTCAAATCGGAGGCGATGGGGAGGAGGGTCCTCAGGGAGGACCTCAAAATCGAATTTGCAGTATGGCAAACACACAGACACGCACACACACACACTCACACACACAAGACCGTCGTCACAAGACACAGAGACAACATTAATAATGTCCTTCGGCTGCGTTACAGGCACGTACCACATGACAGAGGGGGCCAGGGGGACCGGGGGCCCGGAGGCATGGGGAGCGATGGCATGGGAGAACGAGGGAAGGACACATTATGGCATTTACTTGGAAGCCATCTATATGTAGATTATGATCGGCATTGTCTGCCTTTCGAGTCCTTGCTTTGGAAAGCGACTCTGGCTCTGCTACAGTCGCCTCGGAGTCCTCGACTCGTCCTTTCGGGCTGACCGGGAGCACTCGAGTCAGGCGCCGAGGGTCGTACCATATCAGCGCCATCGTCATCATCGTCGGCTGCAGTTTAATGAACCCTTCGGAAACTATTTTTACAATTATTTCCCCTCTTCTCGGAACTTTGAACTCTAGAGCGTACGATTTTCGGATACATTTTGGTGAGTGTTTTTTGTTAATGTAAGCTATAAATAATACTTGGAATTTAGATGGTAGATGGGATCTGAACTTGGGAATTTTCTGTGCTATGCCCAGTGCCCGCGTTTGCACCTCGCCCAAGACTGTAGATTTGTTGTTGGATTTTGCGGACCGAAAATTAAGTATATTGTATATTGTTGTTGTATTCTGGGACCGACTCAGCTGCCTTAGGCATTAAAAAGAGAAGAGAGAATCGAGCCTGTAAATCCAAAGGATTTTTTTGTTCGACAAGAAGATCTACCCCCCCTTAAACCCTGTTTACCCCCTGATTACCTGTGTATAATGATAATTGATTGATTGCTGTGTAGAATCAAATGATTACACGCTGAACCCCACATCATATACATAATCCTTGCAAACATCTGAAAACTTTAACCAAAACTTTCAAAAACTGAACAGAGAAACTTTCACAATTTGTCAATTTCAAGAGGAAATGGGAGAGAGGAGTGAAAGGGGATAGAGATAGATGTAGAGGATGGAAGAGAGAACTTTAAAAACTGTAAGGAAAGCAGGAAAACAAGCAACCGGGCTAAAAACGGTTGTTGGCCTTAGCAACGAACCAGTGGAGCCCACGAGGCGGAGCGGCCAAACAGCCAGAATGAGGGCCACGACCAGGAACAGGACCAGGACCAGGTTCAAGCAGCCAGAAAGACTCCCAACCAAGTGCGGGGCAGGGGGGGCTGGGGAGGGGAGCTGGTCTACGAAAGGAAGCTTATATTGTAGGGGAAATAGACGAGTCAAGTGCAGTGGCAGGACCGGTAGCAGGACCTGCCCTTCCTGTTGTTGTAACAGAAAACCCAATTGCCGGTTTCAGGATTTTTGGACTGCATGCGGCCAGGCCACGTCACGTCTGTTTGGCCAGGACACACACGAGGAGGAGGAGGAGGAGGAGAAGGCGATACGAGGAGTAGTCCGCAGGAGTACGACGTCATTGCGGTTTAGCGAAGAACAGGACTCTCTCCCTCTCTCTCTCTCTATCTGTCTCTGTCTTTCGCTTGTGGAAGACAACACCAGCTGCGGTTTTGCAACAATAAAAGGATCAAAGGGATAAAATGTCTTGCTGAGGCAACTACACATGCAACACACAGCAGTTGCAGGCCGCCTCAAGAAACGTGTGCATAAGGATATGGCTGGTATTGGCAATAGAGTAATTCAATATTGGGTGTGGCACAGCCAGTGCTCCTGCCCCTGCCCCTGCCACTGCCCCTGCAACTGCCACCAGCCACACGATTCCATGCGATTCGATTCTTTTATGTCTGCATTTGAGGCACACTCTAGACCTATTGATTTTCCTTCAGAAAACTTCAGACGGCCACCCCGTTCCCCTCCCCTGCTCCTTTCACTCTTCTAAGTTATGCTCCTTCCCTTGAAAGGAAATCCTTCCACTGCTCTAAGGATATCAGTTGCTGCCGCTGAAGCGTCGCTTCATTAGGCAACACTTTAAGCACAACAATGGGCCACCAATCGACGACTTCACACTTCTCCAAGGGGATCCAGGCCTGCAACGTTATTAAAAAGGAATCGACAGAGTCCTGATATATTCACGACATCGTTGACAATCCTTTCTCGCCCACACACACACCATTCCTCAAAGTCAAAGGCCAGAGGAAAGCCAACAGCAAGGCAAAAACCACTTGAGGAAATCGAATGGAATGGTGAAGGATATCATGAAATGATGAACTCTCGAAAGCTTTGAAAGGAGTCGATAAAGAGGGAATACCAGTGATGGCTATATTTAGTCACTGAATGGGGAAAAGAAATCACTGTTTCTGATGGAGGGATTATGAAATTAATACGAGAATATTGGATTTAAATATATTTCATATCTAAAATAAATTCATATTTAAATAAATTAAATAAATTTCATATTTTCGTATTTAAATATTTTCATATTGCAGCAAGTAGGCCAAGAAACTCGGAAATTAATTTAAATTAATTAAATAATTTTCACTAAAATAATTAAATAATAATAATTAAATATTAATAATTAAATAAAAATAATGAAATAATAATAATTAAATAAAAAAAATTAAATAAAAATAGTTAAATAAAAATAATTAAATAAAAATAGTTAAATAAAAATAATTAAATAATAATTCAAAAATTACTTTTTAATACATTTATTTTTAGATCACAGTGAATTCTATTTAATTTAACTATGTTTTTTTATATTTAATTTAAATATTTAAATATGAGATATGAAAGTAAAGATTTCTTGGAGAGTTAAAATCACTTTTAAAAAGTTCAAATTCATATATCTCACGTTCTAAAACATATTTTATTCATCACTTATTGATGACACTTATTTTTTCTCAATCATGCCCTTTATACATCATTATTTTCTTACATTTTCTTTTTCTTACGGCATATCCTTTTCTCTCTGTCGCATATTTATGGGACATCCATTACTCATTCCCGTTCCCATCGCAGTGAACAAATCACTTTTAACCTCCAGCATTGCATTGGAGGGCCTTTCGATTCCCCCCCGATTCGAATACTTCACATATTTATTGGTATTTTTCTTTGGCTTTTCCCTCCTGCCTCTCTTGTTTGTTTGCCGCCACACCACAGAAATGTGAAACGCTTCGTATTTTTTTTCTCCATTTAGACACGTTCCTTCCAGTCCTTCCTTCTGGCATAATTCCAATCGATTCTGATGAGATAACTCCTCCAAAGATACCGATCCTTCATCCTTCATATTACTTGAAGATTTTTTTTTTTGTTGAAGTTGCAAGTTTTGCTCTTAGTTTTTTGGGGTCAAGCGTAAACAGTTTTCCGTATTTCGAATGTGGGTCAAAGGGCGGCTGCAGGCAGCGGCTGTTGTGGTGGTGCCAAGGATTTTTCAATTTATGCTGGCTTTTGGCCAAAGGAAAAGGATGCCAGAAATTGGCTTGACGACACATGGCCTTAAATCAGCGGGAAATTTATCAATTTGAGTTTTGACAATTGGGTTTTCAAAAGAAGGAAATGCTGGCCAGAGCCACGAGGATTTGTTATCCTATAATTATTCCGAATATTTCGAAAATATATTTCCATATTTCCTATATTTACATCTTGTGTTTTCCCCACCAAATATATTGCTTTTTCCTCCCCCAAAAGTGTTTTCCCCTTTTTAAATCAATCGCATTTAATTTCTCAATATTTTCTCATAAAGTATTCCCTCTTGGAAAAACCTATGAAATAAGGGGAAAAAGCTTGGAATTTCTTTGGCCTCTCATTTCTGTCAATTCATCAAAAATGTTTGGTCCTTCCGCCAAGTCATGACGAAGTCGAATTATCCTTGCCTTCTTGCTGTGCAACTTCCAGTTATCCTTCTTTTTAGCTCAAGTTATCTGCCAGTTATCCTTCCTTCCACCCAAAAGCATCTTCTGTTGCCCGTTCCTTTCCGCTTTTTTAATATCCTTAAAACGTTTTATGACTGCCAAAGCCAAAGCCATACGCATCACTTGAAATTCAAACGTTTTCTTGTGTCTTTGTGGTCTTATGGCTTTTTTAATGCGCACAAAGGGAGCTCATCCTCATTCCCCCCTCCCTTTCCCTTTGAATGGCTCGGGCTCCGGGGGTCCAAGGGTCAGAGTTTGATTGTTGCGAGAGTGTTAACCCTTTGATTGCTTTCCTCTTAAGCGTTCCCGCTGCCGCTGCAACATGGCGGCAGTTTTTGTGGCCCACTTTGAGGCGCAACAGCTTTGCGGTGCACACACACACGCACACAAACACACACATTTCGCGAATCAAATTTTGCACTGCGTCAAATATTTTTTATGTCAACCCCTGGACGCAGCAACGTGCCACCTGTCCTCTCCTACTCGTGCTGCATTTTGTCTGCCATTTTTAGTGCCTGTTTTCCCGTAGAAGGAAAAACCCGTAAAAGCGGTAGAGCGGGCGGAGGAGTGCACGAGGTGTTCCCGAAATTGTTTAAAGTCATTCGCATGTGTGTAAAAGGCAACAAAAATACATAAAAATAGGAGATAACAGTCTGCTCTGCGGGGAATGAATCGACCAGGAGATGCCCTGGGAATCAGTGAATATTCTCCAATGAGATAAATCTTAAGAATATAATCAATATATTCTCAAGAGTATAAAACAATCATTCCTATAGCTTTTGGGTCTCTGGAGAAAATGTTGTGAAAATGCTGCAAAGAAAACCTTTTTTAACATAATAATAATAAAATAAAAAAATAAAAAAAAAATATATATCTTAATCTGCAAGGGCTTCTATTTTTAGCGTATTTTCTTCTGCCTGTTACGTAAATGACCACAAATACAGCATACCCCCAAAGAGTACCATGTAAAATACAACAATTTTCGCGCGTACAACACTTGGCTTTCCCCTGCTCCCTCTCGCTCTCTCCCTTATCTATCTCTGTCTCTCTTTCCTTCTTGTTGTCTGTTGTGATGCTGTTGGAAAATTCCCCCGTTTATGTCACTGGGGAAATTTACGTGCTACCCATCACCGTCAGCAGCATTTTTAAAGTGCAGGGCGTTCTGTGGGTCGCAGGATTCGTGGGATGATGCGAGTGCTTTTTATTGCAGCGAATTGTTGCAGCCAACTTTTTTTTATTAAAAACTAGTGCACAGAGGTTACGAGGGGCATGCCCCACACAGCCACCCATACATATGTACATATGAGTATGTGCCAGAATTGAGCTTTAAGTTCTGCAAGAGTTTAGCGTAAATTTAAGGGAATGGCAGAGGGGTTTACGGGAATGGGAGGTACACCTTACTTTTAAGTTAAAGAATTCCTATCCTTACCATGTAATACCATTTTCAACACTATGTTTTTACGCTTTACAACACTGCTAATTATTTTCAAATGATTTTTACTTGTATATTTATTTCTCACAGCGCTTTACAAAGTATTGTACACTCGTTTATTTATTTTTCTGTCTCCAAACTTATATTTCATCATTTAATAGTCTGTTACAAGCATTTTCGATCGCTTTTCCAACACTCAACGCGCACTATTTGCCTTTGCAACACTGCACAAACCTCTCCAACACTGTAAATACCCTCAACCGCAAACGTAAAGAACTTTTCTTCCATTTGAAACTTTCACCAAGTGAAAAGCACACGCACACAACTTGCACAGTTTAACCATTTTTTAAGCCACTTTAGTGGCAGCGAGAACCTGAGACCCGGAGACCCCGGGAAATGCAATTTTCTACTTTTCCACCTTTCATTAAATTAGCCGTCTGCTTAGGAATGCTGCCAGAGGAGCATAAAATGAGATTGGTACGCACCATAAAAACAAAAGGGCAGACCAGATCCCCGACGACCGGAGCCACAGCCACAGCCACACTTCTCTGTGGAGCTGTGCTGCCCCCCGCCCCCAGCCTCTCTCTTATTGATCCCAGAAGTGGGTTGGGAGTTTGCCCACTTTCCCCAACCCCCCCAAAGGTTCCTATCCACCTCTTACGCATCATGCAACAAATTTGCTGAAATAAGAAGCTTTAGACAATTAATTGAATTTATTGCGTATTTTGCGTGTTTTCTGGGGACCAGCAGCAACAGCAGCAGCAGGTACCCGAGGGGTGGTGCCCCGGGGGTGGCTTTGCCACCAACAGGAAGCCCCACAAGAGGCAACACTACACTAGATGCGGGACGACGGACCACATCACACACCTGTAACTGTAAATAAGGAAAAGCAGACAGAGAAGCTACGGAAAAACCTGAGGAGCAGGAAAAGCCACGAGGGGAGGGGCCACAGGTATAGACGTGTCTAGACACGCAGAGAGAAGGGAAGCTGAGGGAAGCTCTCTCTCTCCCTCTCTCTCTCTCTTTGGTGGAGCAACTACTTTTTAAAGCAGCCTGAATTATGGCAACTAAAGGTAGCATGCCACACCTTTGTGTGTGTGTGTGTGTGTGTGTGTGTATGATGCTGCCTGCTGTGGCAAGGACTTGACCATAAAGCCATGCCATCAAGTGGGCGATTTTTGAGAGCAAATACGACAGGCAGGTATCCTGTAGGATGGGGAAACTATTTGAGTTTTCCAAAGGTATACTGAGAGAAAAATATGCCCATAGATTGCCACTTTCTACACTAGTTTTTGAAAATATATATAAAAAATAAGTATATTTTAAAGCGAAAATATTTAAAGTATCCTTTAAAATACGTATAATAATTATACAAATATTCTAAAGGATATTTTCAATATTTTCGCTTAAAAATATAGTTATTTTTAAATCCTAAAAATTCAATTTAATTATTCAATTATTTGAAAGGATATTTTCAATATTTTTGCTTTAAAATAAGCCTATTTTTTAAATAAAAAAATTCAATTTATTTAACAAGTATTTTAAAGCACATTTTTAATATTTTAGCTTTATAATAAATATATTTTATAAATCATCAAATTCAATTTAATTATACAAATATTTGAAAGGACTATTTCAGTATATTTGCTATAAAAAACATACCTATTTTGTATATAATAAAATTCCAATAAAATCGGTTTAAATCATTTTCAGAGCAGAATTCTCCTCCTACCTTTCACTTATGTGTGTATCTCCAAATGAACCTCCCCGCAGCATTTACAGGGTATATGTATGTACAGAGGCAAATATTTTAATAATTTATTACAGAATTCGCATTATTTTTCAGGGTTTTTACTAGGGGGGGGGAAGGATGGATGGATAACCCCACAAGTGCGAGCCACCTGCTCCATCTGCTCCTTGGGGCACACGTGACGCATTACGTGCAATGCCCCCGCCCCCTGTCCACTGCCCCCAAGGCGTGACGTGCGTGGTGCACACACATCATTATTAATGCATTTGCACACGTAAGCAGCGGGAGAGAGGAGAAGGAGAAAGCAGAGAGAAGGAGCGAGAAGGAGGAGGAGAAAGCAGAAGGAGAAAGGAGGGAAATTCGAGTTACATACAAGTGAAGGGCGATTTCAATTTCAACTTCAACCCCAAATGAGAATTGCAACCCCTCGTAAGTATTCCCCTAAGCCACTTGTAGCTTTGGCCCTTTGAACTCTTCAAGGGGGATGGCGGCAAAGTCCCGCACCCAAAGAAAACCCCCAAAGAAAAGAGAGCTCCCAAAAAAAACCGACTTTTGATGCCACTCAATACCATATACGAGAGCCAGAGCCTCTCTGGACCAAAAAGGGCTTAGCGGCTGATATGGGGTTCAATTTTGTTTATTTGTTTTGTTTTTTTCGGGGTTTTTTCTGCTTTCTTAAAGTCCAGTTCCCCAGCTTAAGAGTGTCCCTAAAGGATTCCCCTTGGCCCTCTTGATGCGCATTTTGTTTTAATTTACATAAAGGGTTTACGGAACTGGTCGTAAAATGTCATTGGATCGCCGGAACGACGGCCCCAAGATTACGAACACGAAATGTGATGTAGTTTGAGGCAGCAGCAAGCATTTCTTTTAAGTTTCCTTCCATCCAGCAGGAGCAGCAGCATCCTATGTGTCATATGTCCTGCGTTGAACGTCTTTCCCCCCCCCGTCTAGACGTTGTCTGCTGTTCAGGTAATAAAAAAGGACATAAAGGTGTTTTCCAAATAGCAGTAGATGGGATGGGGGGCATGGTATGGGTCGGAGGTGGATCTCGTTAGTCGTTTGATTTTATACGCAGTTTTATGACTGCATTAAGGCCACTGGACGATGTCGGCGACATGTCACATGTCAAAAGGCTACAGTAAACACTGCTTACAGATTACTTTTGATGTTGGATAGGCAGTCCCTCCGATATAGGGTATCATTTAGATTTAGTTTTAGATTTTTAGAAGTAGAATTAATGTCTAATGGCTTTTGTTTTCTGTTTTAAAAACAGTTTAGGGTTTGTTTCTAGATATCTATATTTTTTGGGTAAGATATCCTCAGATTCCTATCTGCCCTTTCCCTTTCCATCCAAAATATCACAGCTTTCAATTTAAAAAACATAGTAACACCATTTAAACACAGTCTAGACACAAATCCCCTCCAGATTCTATCGCCTAAAACCCAATCGAATGCATAATTGAATAATTGATTTGATTTGATTTGGAATTTCGCAGCAACACTTTTGATCGCTGGAAATAAATGATTTTGACAGCATAAATCCATTCTCTGTTTCGTGTTTCAATTGTGAAATATTTAAATCGGGGAAAACACACATGTTCCGCACGAGGGGGTGGCGGAGGGGTACGAGCAGATTCCCAGCGAAATAGGCGGGGCAGGCAGAAGTAAAGGCAAAATCGTAAAGCACAAACAAAAAAAAAACGAGTAAATTTTACGCTGCATTGGCGACAGAAAACATATGTCGGCGGATGCCCGGGGACCTCTCCCCACGGCTTCCCCCCTCCCCTAAGGGGTCGTTTGCACGCAACCATTGGGCTACTGTTCGAGGAGGCGGGTACAGAAGAAGAACAAGAAGAAGGGACGGAATTGGAGAATAGAGTAATAGGGGAAGAGAGGGAGAGGGAGACGGAGTGGCGGGCATTCGAGTATGAAATATGCCTGCTGCCCTGTGCCTGTGTTTTTAGCTCTCGGCCGAAGTCTGCCACTGCCTCTCCCTCTGCCCCCTCTTCTTCTCCTATATACTCGTACAATATTGCACATATCAGTGTTTCACAGTCATGTGTGTATGTCTGTGCACGGGGGGCACCACCACCACCATACGCGATGGTACGGTGCGAGTAGATATATTGATAAATTGCTGGCCCTCACATTTAAAAAGCCGATGCAACAACGTCATTAGTGGGTTGCCTTTCCCCCCACCCACCCCACCCCACACTGCGAGAGAGTTTTTCGGACGAAGCATGCAATAAAAATCAATGTTTTTTTTTTAAGGGCCCCGAGACCGAGCCCCCTAATAGGTGGGGGGAAGGGGGAATACTCCCCCGCATGGTTTGTGTATTTCGCAACAAAAAACATATGTTTCGATGGATGGTTCGTTCTGTTGGGAGAATGTGCTCCCATTGCATGTGGAAAACTCTGATAATTATGGGTGTCGCATATGCATAAAGTAAGCACAGGGCCAGGGCCTGGAGAAACGGGGGGGGGGGGGGGGGGGGGGGGTGGTGGTGGTGTCTCCTCCCACATTCAAGTGGAAGTTTTGCGGTTGTGCAGTACATTCCCCCAGGGACATCATTTCTGTTGTGGTCATACATACATACATAGATATATGTATACAAATGTATATACTCGTATGTATCTGTATCTTTCACTATAAATGCATTAGTATTCCTTCCCCTGATGGGGATCGTGTGTGCCGGTTCCTTACAGAAGTTCTCTGAACTCTTTTACTCCGGCAAACATTTAATGATTTTCTGGAAACTATAAATTATTGAGTGGGGGTTCTATAGTAATACTACTTTCAAGAAATGCCATTTACTTAATTTTCCCATATTTAAGGACTTGGCAGCTATTATTTGTGGATCATTCAAAGTGAGAAATTAAAAATATTAAACATTTTTATACACCATATACCATAGATTTATGTTCCATAATATCTCTCTATGATATAACCAACGAGCTGGCAATGCGAGTGAGCCGAGGGCTGGCGCATTAGGAAGCGAGTGCACAGGGGCACCAAAAGAATCAATTTTCCTTCAGAATTGAAGTGAAAGCCTTGAAAATTCCAAAAAAATCATCGCAAATATAAAGTCTCTTTCATTTTGTGCCGTATTTTCTGCCAAACAAATACTCAAAATTAAAATTCAAAGTAAACCCCCACCATAAATGTTTAAATAGCCCATAAAATGGATTTCCTTTCTTTATTTGCGAATGAATATTAAAATTGAAAAGGAATCCCCTAAAGAAAACGTTTTAATCACCCATAAATATGAGTTTTTTCCATCGTTTTAAATATGTAGTTAAACCATTCCCAAATGTATTTTGCATTGACTATTCGTACAGATATTGATTCCATTATATCCCCCATTCAGAGCGCCACAAAACAGTCTACACTTCCCCAACGAGCATCCGTCCTATGTGGCATGTCAACAAATGAATTTCATTAGCAACTTTTGTCATTGTCATTCGACGTTGGTACGTCCGTACGTGCCGTTCGATCAATCTCTGGGATTCAGATTGTTTTTCCACAGTTTCCCCCCCTCCCCACCACCATGCAATATCGCAACTCTCTAGCGACTGCAATTCCGTGTTTTATATAGAAACAATCTGCAGTATTCCACGACTAAATTGCCTTTTCAGTGTGGGGGGGCATGGGGCAGGGGATCAGATCCCCCTCCTCTGGGGAATGATTTTCAATTTTTAATATACTCCTAACGAAACGGCAAACGACCAAACGACAGTTGACAATCAATTTTAATAACCTTTAAAGCGATCCATGGATCCACGAAAAAAATTGCTTTACAATTTTCAGGCACAATTTCAAAAACAGACATAAATCACGCCTCGAAATTTTTGACCCCATTAACAATGACAAAGCGAAGCCAAACGAAGGGTGAATGGGAGTCCCCCCCCTTAGGCGCAGCTTTCAACCACCCCCCAGAACCCCCCAACTGACAACGGCAGTCGTGGAGTATTTTACGAGGAGTATCTTTACCCGAAAAACACTTTTTTTTTGTTGTGCCTTTTGCTCACTTCAAACGAAATGAAGCGAACGAACAGAAGTGGAGTTTTTCGCTTCTTTCGTTGAAAAATGTCCGCAGGCAATGTTTGCTGCCGGTTTTTCCTTTTTTTTTTAGAGGGTATCAGGAGTCAGTAGGGGGCATATGCATGTATGAGTGAGAGGTGGCTGAATATACACGAATTATTAAATGAATATCAAAGAAACCCTCTATAAAAATATAACACGATCAATTATTCTGGTAAAAATATAAAATATATATAAATAAAATATATTAGTTTACTGAAAACTTTAATTGTGAATCCATGGGGAATTAATTGAAATCAAATTTCTGTAACTTAATATTCATTTTTTCTACTAAATATTCCCCGAAACTTAATTTAAGCAAGCAATCAAAATATTTCCCGTGGGATAATAAAGATTCTTATTTTTAAAATACAAAATATGAAAATTAATTTCTGATTTTTAGTAATAAAATATTATATATTAAAAAAAAAAATTTGAAAATTAATTTCTGATTTTTATTATTATTATAATCGAAAAAAGCTCTTATTTTTAATTTTTATAAAAACAAAAAAAATTGTTTTTTTTTATTTATTATAAAAGTGTCAAAAACAAAAGGTTTTTTTATAAAAGTTGTATAGTAAAAATTTAAAATATAAATTTAAGGTATTACTTGTTATAATCCCAAACTGATAAAATTTAATCTAAAATAGGTTGAAAATTATATTTAAATAATTGAACAATTTTAATAGTTAAATATTCTTTTTTCCATTCCATTCCATTATCTAAAATAGGTTGAAAATTATATTTAAATAATTGAACAATTTTAATAGTTAAATATTCTTTTTTCCATTGAAAAATCCATTGCTATTCAGTTAAAATAACTTTTTATATTTCATATAAAATATCGCTAAGGAGTATTCCTCGGGCCCATCAAATCCCAGTTCTGCTGATGAATAATGTTGTTGTTCTTACGCATACAACGCTCATTTGCATCACTTAAACAACAATTACATGCCCCCCAGAGGGGGCTCAGAAACAATAAGCGAATGCCTTCGAGTGACAGGCGGTGGCGGGAGTCTGCATCCTCCCCCCATCCCTAGACCCTCCCCCTGGAAATACCAGACAGACAGACAGAGTAGAGTCCTCCCTCCCGCCCCATTATGGCGTATGAATAAGTTATAGGGAAAAGTATCTCGAGGCAATATCTTCCTTCGCCTTGGATTTCGATTCGGACTTGCACTTGGATTTGGATTTTGAAATGTCGGAAAAATATGATTGCCAGTCGAAAAGAAAATATAAAATAAATAAAAGCAAAGCCTCGACTCGGCTCGGCTCGTCCGCTCTGGGGCTCGCTTGTGGCACAGACATGTAGCCAGACACTGGGTCCTGCTGCCTCAGGGCTCAAGTTGCTCCTTTATTTTTCTGTTTTGTTTTTTGTGTGTGTGCCTTTCCGCCGCATTGTTGCCGCTTTTCACACAACCGCCGAGCCGCTTTCCAACTTCCGGTTCAATAAACTTTTGCGAAAAGCGTTCGCGTATATAGTTTTCTGTCCTTTTTTTTTTCGTTTGTAGTGCGCGTAGTCCTCGCTTTTTTAACCCCCATTCCCCTTCCTATATAGTATTGTATATAATGATAACGATTTTCCCCTGCATTTCCCCTTCCCTCTTTGTGTGTCTGAAGTGCGGCAACAGCACTGACGTTTATTAACTGGTTTTATGTAGGTCTTTCTCTTTCCCCCTTTCTCTCTCTCTCTCTCTATCCCTCTTCTGGGTGGCAAAGTTGTGTGTTGCAGCGTTTTAGGCGACTTGTAATGATAGGAGTTTTCCCCTTCTCGCCCAGTTGCTGCGGCTAACCGCGCATTTGCTGCGTGTGGTATTCCGTGTCGTGTGGCAGTTGCAATTGCAATTGTTTCTTGTCTCCCGGCCACAAATGGATTCGCCACGTAACGCTCCTGAATGGCTTTCCCGCATTGCCTGTTGATTGTGCGGCGGGGCGGGGCGGGGCGGCCAACATTACGCGGGAAAAGCGTAGCGAAATTATCGAACAAATTGTCCATAAACTCGCAAGCAATTTTCCTGCGAAAGACCCCTTAAAAGGTGATTAATCATTCAGAATCCTGCAGTTTGCCGAAGGGGATTTTCCAGTGCATAAATAATGGATGCATGTACAAGTTGAAAGGATAATTTGGCTTTCGTGTCTATTCTGATTTGTCAGAGACAGCAAGTGGCAAATCCTTCTTGCACTTTCCCACTTCTAGCAGCAAATGGCAGCTCTTCCTTTCAGCAAATGGCATTTCTTAAGAGCAGTTTTTGGTAATTTTAGCCAAAATATTTACTAACATTTTCGGGGAAATATTTATTGAAATAAAATAAATATTCCATAAAGACATTTCCCCTCAATACTTGACCATTCTCTTGCCAAATTTCCTTGTCGTTTCGCATTGGTAATGACCGGACCGGAGCCGGATCGGACCCGGACCGGACCCGGAATGGGGCTGTTAATGTCACGCGCGTCAAATGTTTGAGCCTGAACCTGATTGCGCGTTTTCCAAAGGCGAAAATTTACTGAAATTCCGCACTGACACCGCGCACTGCGCCACACACAAAAAATTATGCAACGGAAAAGCAGGGAAAATCGTTTTGCGATTCCTGATGATGATGATGATGCCACAGCAGCAGGGGGGTGGGTGGTGGGTGCCCTGGCCTGCCTGATGACCCAGAAACATTGACCGCACATTTTGCGGTGACATTTGCGCGCGTTATGGTTTTGTAATTACCTGTAGCAATCGTCTGCTTCTTCTCCTGGTGGGGCACGAGAGGGTGGGGGGTGGCGGGGGGTTTTACGACATTTGGCAACAAATTTATGGCCATTTGATTGCTGTCGACCAAGCCGACGGCGCTGTCTGGACCTACACTGCTGTTTTCTGGCCGTTTTCTGTTTACGGTTTTTGTGGCACCAAAAAATATTCAAGAGTTCTTTTTTCCCTCTCGGCTGGAAGGCATTACGTGAGCGCATTTAAATGCCATTAATTGGCCATTAGTCGTCCGTCGATTGGGGAGGGGTTTGGGCCACTATCAACATTTATCCGCTTACTCCGGCTTAAAAAGGCAACAAGTGATGAATGAATGACAGACAGAACCAAAAGGAAGGAATTCTTTTTTTCTTTTTTGTCGACTGTACCCGAATATGGTTAAAACGAAAGCGGCTTAAATGGAGTTTCAGCAGAGGTTTTCCGTATGAAAAGGTTGGGGCATATTGATTAATAGAGCTGTCTTTTTTTATAGATTGCATTTTCATGAACTGCCAATTGGCAGCATGAACCTTTCACAACATTATATCTGGGGTCAAATTCATTCAACGGATCGCCTTAATATATTCCAAGATACAGATACAAATGCCCTCCAAAAGGAGGGAAATTTATTCCAAAATCACGTTTACCCCGTTGCCCCCTCCCCGCCCAACAATTATTCATTCCTGGGAAGCCCCAAACACCCACCCATAACAAATCGTGCGGAAGGCCAAAAGGGTTGATTGGTGGAGGGGGGTGGGGTTGTCAGAGGACGCTGTCACTGCAATCTGTGTGGACCTCCTGCCCTTTGGCTTTAAAAGCTTTTTAATTAAGGCTCTTCACACTCGCCCAAACTCTGATTCTCCATTCCCATTTCCATTTCCATGCCGTGTGGCAGGGGAGGGGCATCGTGCGGCATTGTGCGGGCAATTATGCGAACAAAGATACTAAACAAATTGCCCCAAGACCTGGCCACCGCATCCATCGAGAGCCCGTGCACCCCCACCCCCCGCCCTCCTGCTAACCAATCATCCTGCCACCTTTCAGCCACTTTCTCGCCGCATCTCCAGAGGCGGCTTCCACCCACTCCTGGGGGGGGTGGGGGTTGCAAACAAATTGCCAACAATTCAATTCCAACCCTTTTGCCGGTTCGCAGGACAAATGCAACAATTGGTTTGCTGTCTCTTCTCCAGCAGGAGCCAAGGACTCTATAAATCGATGGGGAAAGGAAGAGGGGAGCAGAGCAGAGCAAGTCCTTTGCTATCTGGCAGCTGCCATGTGCCGCCTGCCAATCCTTAATTCCCGTAGCGCAACCATTCATTCATTAGGTGTCCTGCCATTCTATTCCGTTTTTAATTGACAATCAAAGGATCCACTTACTTTTTCTTTCGTCTGTGTTGGCACAAAATTTGATTAATCTGCTGCTTAATCCTTAAGCGTCCTTTGGGATATTTCTCACTAAACTTTCATTCGATTGTTTTGGGGCGGAAAAGAGGGGAAAAGGATATAGGCTTTACAAGCCAAATTCATTCAGTAAATGAAGTGCTGTGTCCTGTTCGTATAGTTTATTTTGTGGCTCATAAATTGTGTGTTGAGGAAATAATCTAAGCCCTAAAGATGATGGCCAAATGTTTAAGCCCAAGAGTTAATGGATTTGAAATTTATTTTGGGGTTTTTTGTGGTTGAGAAAATTATGGAATTAACTTTTCTGGGTTAATTCTGGAATAAATCAAAGAAAATCTCAATTAACTCTTGGGGAAACCTTCGCACTTCTATAAAAAGGATTTTAATATCACTATTTTTTGTGGCTCTCCTGGAGAAAGTTTATCCGTAGTGGTTTCCGTTTACACTTTACAGCTCGTAAAATTTTTATGTTTCGGCTGTGAAAATCTTTAACCACGAAAAAGGCGGTACCAACAGAAGAGGGGAAAACAGGGGAAAACTGTAGGAGAAGATTACCAGCCAAAGGTAGCAGAAATTTATCAACAGGAAATATAATACAGACATAACCTTTAGCCGACGTCTACGTTTCAGATGAAACTTAAATTGAATTACTTTTTGGACAACTTCCACACGGAAAAGTTTAGCCCCAGAGAAGTGCGAATGCAACCGAAGGATAACGTGCGTGCGCGGAGGAGGGGGAGAGTATTCCCCCCCCCACTCAAGTCTCGTCTGCGAGACACGGACTGTTTGTGGCACTGGCACTGGCGACTGGTATAAATAATTATCTATTCCGGTCATGTCGGAGGGTCCGCACAAATGTCAACGTCTCAGGCAAAAACCTTCTCTGCTGCTGCTGCTGCTGCTGCTGCTGCTGCTTGTTGCAAACATGTCTACGCTTTTCTGCTGCTGGTCCTGCTGCTCCTGCAACAAACTTGTGGCCCCATAGCTCTAGATGGATAATGGATAATAATTCACGTTTGCACGGTTGATATTGTTACGATAATGTGTGGAAATAAGAGAAACGTGAGAATCCCTTATTTAGATTTGAATCAATTTTTTTGGTATATTTAATATTTATTTTTGTAAATATTTCAGGGATTATATTTTTGTATAATAAAAGTAAGTTTCTGATTTGTACTTATTTTTATTCATTTTTATCTATTTATCTATTTTTATTAATTTGTATTTATTATTTTTTTTTAATTCGTTTTTTTGTTTTACTTTTTTTTAATTTTATTTTTATTTTTTTTTAATTTACTTTTTTTAATTACTATTTTTATTATAAAAATCTGAAAAAAATCATTTTTTTATTATTTAAAAATGTTTATAATAGAAATAAAATATGACTACTATTTTAAATTTTAACAACAAATATTAAAAAAAATTAATATACAAATAATAAATAAAATGTTTAAAATTCAGATTTTCATTATTCAAATTGAAAAAAAAAAGTGTTTATAATTTAGTTTTGCATTTTTAAAATTGGGATTTTATTATAAAAATTAATAAAAAAAAATTGAGTTTAAATATCTGTTGAACGGTGACGGGTCTATCGAAAATTTAATTGTTTTTCTGTATTACATATTTGGAGAACAGTTTATATTTAGATCTACTGCGTTCAAAATTCTTTAAATTCGAGTGGAATTATCATAATTTTTTGTTACGCATAAACCTCCGCAAAAGCTCATTTGCAATGCCTAACGCATCGTGTCGCTGCGTGTCTCTCACTCTCTCCACATCTGCTTCTCTTCTTGCTTTGTCATAACTGTACGTAAGGGAAGATATATAAGGGAAAGAAGTAGAAGAAGAAGAAGAATAGGAGGAAGTAGAAGTGGAAGTAGAAGAAGAAGAACTACCATCATCAGCGGAAGCAGAAGCAGAAGCAGAAGTCGACGCCTCAGATAGTGGGAGTAGAACTTTTGTTTGCAGTTTTCGCAATTTCTAATTATGTCGTCGTCGCACAAGTGACTTTTTGAGGTTGAGTTTTGTAGCCCCCCGCCCTCCCTATATCCCTCCCTGTGATGTGGAACATATTTCATCTTCAGCTTCATTTGTTGTTTAAAGTCCTCAGAGAGAGAGAGAGGAGGAGCATACTTCCTTCCACTCTCTCGAGTTTTCCCCAGGAAAAAGTTGTGTGTGTTTGTGTGTGTGTTTTTCCAACAGCAACAGCAACTGGTTGCATTCTGTAAATTTTTGCTCTTTCGCTCTGTTTCTCCCTTTGATAGGCAGTCAGCAGCCTCTCTCTCCCTCTCTCTCTCTCTCTCTTCAGAAGGAAAAAACTTTGATTATAATCTCATGTCCCCCGCCACACAAACACAGATACACACACACACACATAGACTCACACATAGATAGATACTCGTACTGGTAGATAGATGGAGCAACAGATTTCTTGCTTATTATGTGCTCTTTGAACAGCAGCAATCCCCCCAAGGATACGCCCCCCATACCATCCATCCCCTGGAATATGTGTGTGCGTAAAAAAGTTCCATTAAAAGCAAGTCCCCAAGTGCTTTAATACTACACACATACATATGTATGTGTGTGTGTGTGTATCTGGGTGTCCTTTTTGTGGGTGTCGCATTATGTGCAAAAATTATAATGATGTTCCATTATTAATCCAAGATAAACGTTACGTGAGTGGATTTCTCTATAAGCCACAAATATATATTTTCTACATGTTGAGTATTCATCTTCCTATTTCGCAGATAAAATACTTTCACTCCCCTGATTAGGGTCAAAGGATAAGTAGATTAGGGCTGTAATATGTCCTTTGAGCTTGGAGAATACTCAACAGCCAAAAAAGATACTAAAATTTCATACAAATCGGACAAAAGATAGAAATTTAAGATGAATCCTTTGTTTGGATTATGTTCATTCATTTATGGTCTGATTACTTTCTTAAAATTGTAATATTTTCCCCAAGATTACACTGCATTTCCATCATTTATTCAAGCAAAATGAATTCATTCAAGTCAAAGTTTAATCGATTTAGGCCGAATGCTGACAGAAGCAGCACAAAACACACACAAATCTCGCTGCTTGAGTTGTGTTCACTTCATGCTCTAGTTAGTCCTTTAGGAAAAGGAAGGCCTCGTGTCCTGCAACATGCACTATTTTAAGCCTACAACTGCAACTGCAACTGCAACTGCGCCTGCAACTGTCATCAGCTAGGATATATCTTTCTTTTTGGCACACAACATGGAGAAAGTAGCACAGCACAATGCCTGGGTAAGTCGTTCTGCTTGAAGACTTCGCAGCCGAGTCCCTCACAATTATGAAGGCAAAAACTTTTGAATATTCCAAGAGAATGAAATGACTTTTTAATAGGCCCTGTCGTCGTCGTCGTCGTCGTCCCAGGACGCAGCACAAGAAATTGAAAAGCCAAACACGACACGCAGACAGGACCCCGGCAGAAAGGTAAATAAAATCATGCAAAATTTACAGCTAGACGGGGCCCGGCAAAATGTAGATATCTCTGTGGAGAGGTCCCCGAGTAATTTACACGTGATTATCGACTGTGTCGGGTGTGGGTGAGGGTGCGGGGTCTTCCACAGAAATAGAACAACTTTGTCAACGCACCCCGTGAATGGGGTGGGGGGGAGGAGGCATTCCAGAGGGGTCTGCAATCATTATTCCGCTCGAGCGCCGCACGACGGTCCACGCCAACGTCTGTATACATTATCATATATACTCGCAGTCGAAAGGGAAGACAATAATAAATTCAAGCGATGTACGTGCCACACGCAGAAAGCATTGCCTATTTGCAGGCGTCCATGCATATTTGAGATTTTTCCCTGCGAGCAAGGAGCAGCCCTCCACCAGGTCGCAAAAATGTTTCGATAGAGATGAGACCGAAACGAAGATGTGACACAGTTCTGGCTCTTGGGGAGAGAGCAATGAAGAGCGAAAAGGAAGGAAAAGGACATGGAACTCGTGACTTCGTGACTGTTCCCCTGCTCATCTCTAGGCCAGGGCTGCCTCCAGTGTTTCCAGTGCCCATAAAATACCGCTGCTTATCAATGCCTCTGTCATCTTAATTTGTCCTGGCGACGCCGCCCTCAAGTATGCAACACTTTGTGTGTGCAATGACCTATTTAGGAATTCTGCCTCGTCAGAGATTTGTTGGAGGTAGTGGAGGGTACCAGAAGGTACTAGAAGTGCCAGCAGACTTTGGGGTCAAATCAATTGCCAGAAAATTAAAATTCCACACCAGTCTGCGAGCCAAGGCCAAAAAACGGGGTAGGGGTAGGAGGAGGAGGAGGAGGAGGACTCGCACTTGAAGTTGAAGGAGGATGGCAATGTAATAGAGAAGTTCCGAATCCGATTTAGTTGCTCAATGAACCTCAACCCTCGGATTTTATCTGCGTCTGGCAATTGCACAACTGCAAAACTACTTCACATTTCAACTTCAATTCCGAACCGAACTACACGACAATAAATTCCAAAATAAATTCATTTTTTCACCCACACACCCACCCACACACACACACACTCATAGGGAATCGAAGGACAAGCAAAACTTGAACCTGACAGAAAAGTTTTCTGCTCCCGAAGCAATCAATTTTTACGACAGTTTAGTTTTCCACCAACTCTTGACAATCAATGGGAAATAGTTTAATTAAATGACGGCTGCCCTGCCAGAGGAATTGTCGGCTAGAAGGTGGCTGTGGCTGTCGCTGGCCCTGGCTCTATCCCCGCTAGCATTTAGCCTTAGGCGGAACTGTCAGACATTCGTGAGGCATTAGCACCCCCCCCCCCCCCCCCCAAAAAAAGAAAACTGGCAACTAACGAGCATTATAAACTGCCGCTGCTGCTTCTGTTGCAGGTGGAGAGTGCAACAACCCCTCATCGTTCCACAATATCTGTGGTGCATAAATGCAATGCCATTGCCATGATTCGCCAAGTCATGAAAGCCAGACTCCAGCAACGGATGGCGGGGGCGGTGGCGGGGGCAGGGGCAACAACTGCAAGCGGTAATTTGTAGTTGCTACAGCCATAGGGCGTAAATCACCATCACCAGCAGTTAAATATAATAGGCAGTTGTACGGATGTGCGATGTAGCAGGAAATGTTCGCCCAAAATACGAGTCTTGTTAATGCATTTTGAATAGGAAGCTGAAAAATATACATATATCCTTTTTGTGTGCATTTCTGTTATAATACTGCATGAAGTTATATTTGTAGATTGTGTTGGTAAATGTTGCGATTTCAAAGACATTTTGTAGCTGAAAGATGCGACTGCTAAAAGGTAAAATGTTTGCATGTATAAATACAAATTTTCCTATAAATACCGACCTGTGAAATATGTCTAAAAAACACTCCATTTAAATATATAAAAAATACTTTTGTATTTCAAAGACACATTTATTTAAATTTTTAGCAATTTCTTACATCTTCCATGGAACTTTGGTTCTTTAGCCTGCAATTTAAATATTTATCTTCGTACACCTTTTAATGTGTCCACGGATTTAAGGAAATATATAAAAAATATATATATTTAAAAATATATGTATAAACAATATTTGTTTAAATTTTTGCAATTTTAAAGAACTATGGTTCTATAACCTGCAACATAGGACAAACAGCTTTCAAGCTATAAGGAAAATTGTGTCTGAAAGATGCTCGTGTATTTTTTTTTATAATGTTTTGCATTTGTCCCCCCCGCCCCCATTTCAATAGCCCCTATAAACCTGTAGTGTTACATAAGCTGTTGCAAAATAATAGTAAGTATCTCATGGCTCTAGAGCTGCACACAGCTATCGCTATCTGCGTCCACCTGTCCGCCAATCCACCTTGACAACGCCAGTGTCATCAAATATTGCACAAAATCTGCATAAAACATATTTTGCCGGCAACTTCCGCACTACAAAAGCCATGCACACGATAATGGAGCTCCAGGCAGGCAATTCTCCCAGGCACTTGACGGGATTTCCAATAGAAATTGTCGACAACGACATACTGCAGCAGTGTTGCCGCGAATGTTGCATGTATGTATGTACGTGTGTATCTGCATGCGAAAAAGTATCTGCTGGATACACGCATCCTAAAAGTGCACATAAAACGTATTTAGGGTACAATGGCGCGTAATCTATGCCACTCGACTGGCGGCAGCAGCAGCGGCAGCAGCAGCGTTTTGCTGCAGATACAGATACATTTGCCATGGGGGGCCCACCAGATCTAAATCCAAATCCAAATCCAAAAAGTGCACAGCGCATGAATTTAGTTGTGCGCGAGTTTTCCAGCCTGGCATTTTTATGATTGCTATGCAAATGCAGACAACAACTAGTAGGAAAACTAGGAAAACTCCGAAACAATAAAAACGGCAACGAGCAACGAGGCGTGGCATCTTTTGTTTGGTTTCGAGGCGACCCCCCCCAGCCCAGACCCACACCCACACCCACCCACACCCGCGGGAGTACACGCTCATGGCTCATGGAATACGAAGAAACTCAAGTTAACTGAACTTTTTCCTCCATTTCTTTTGCTGGAGGAAAAACAACTTCGGAAATAAGAACAACATGAAAACACATGAAAAAGTGTGAAAATGTAATGAGAATCCCGTGATGGAAAGCAAACACGAAACGAGAATGAAAATAAAAATGAAAATGAAGAAGAAGAAGAAAACGAAGAAGAAGAAGACTTACCCTCAACGGTATCAACGGTATTGTTCACCATTTTTGTATTGTTTTTCCGATGGAATGTAAAGAAATAATACGGACAAGATGTAGGGTTTATCACGATAATCCAATTAAAGTACTGTAAAAAAAATGCAAGGAATAGAAAAGAAATACAATGAAAAATGTTAAGAAAAATCAGACAAATGAAGATACAAATGTTCTGGATAAACCTCGAATGCTCGCATGAGTTCCCCCCTCCTAGATAGATGCTCCACGGAGTGTTTAAGATGTGCGAAACTTAATATTCTATCTGTTAATCTTTAATTAGGGGAGCACTCTACAAATCTAAATACAATTTAGTCCCACTAACACCCTCGCCAATGTTATGTAACCCAATATGCTAATCAAACACTAGTCAAGGGTTGCTTAACACCAACTAGAACATGTATTATATTACACATTTAGCGTGGGAATCGTATGGTAGGCATATCAGACTCGTAAATAAGCCGCTGATAAAACAAATACAAACCATTTCAAACAAAGAGAGGAAAATGAAAACCCTCCATCTCCACCCGTCAGATGTCAATCAAAGTTCAATTAAAGTCAATTGCTGACAGAATGGCAAACCTGAAGAAATGGCCTACCATCCAACAAATGTTACGGTACTCTCATTTAACTTAATTTACGACACTTTTGGGCGAAAACCCACACACGCGGTACGACGGGGACACACATGAACAGTTAACAGATTTATGCATCGTGCATTGATTTGTTTATGGCTATTGAAATTTACGGCAAACAGAGCAGCTCCCATAACTGCAAAGAGAGCCCGACCCAACCATTCCCTCTCCACTGTGCTGTTAACCTCTGGCTCCTCTTTCTTTGTCCCACTCTCCAGATGCAATTCTTCCTTTCTCTTGCTGGCTCTCTTTCTCTAGCTGCTGAACGAACCCCTCAGTGCTCCTCTTCCCCTCTTTCTTGCTTACGGTTACCTTTTTCCTGTTATTTGTATGGTCTTGGGGTATTGCATTGGTTCTCTTATTGGAGAAAACAAAAGAAGGGAACGTGAAGAAAACAGAGTGAGAAGGAATCGTGTAACGAACGTGGGTATACCCTTGAAAAGGAGTTGTATATGAGTGAATATCCACAGAAAGAGAAGAGTATTCCAATTACATATGTATGTACATATATAAAATGCATTTTGCCATTGCTTAAACAAAGACACACATATTCTCTATCACTATAGCAAGATCATCCACAGAAACAGCATACCTTCAATCAATCCTCTCTCGCTCTCACTCTCCCTCTCTCTGCACTCCCTTGCTGAAAAGAACAGGCCGCGGCAAACAGCAAACAAAGCGCAATGCCAATAAGAAGAGTGACAGGCCGCTGGCAGAAATGCAGTAAACTAAAATAAAGGGCAAAGCTAGGCTTCTGGCGCCGCAGTTTTTAATGCCCTTTAAGATCGCTTTTATATATGAGAGGTATATGATATAGTCACCCCAACTTTTCCGTTCTGATTTACATATGTATATAATGCGTGCAGCGAAGAACTATAAATCAATATGATCTACAAACATACATAGATATATACTTAATGGAATCCAAGATCGAAAATACTCTATAAAAGAGTACACAAGCACACACTCTTGTATATCACGCACATTACGGCAAATAAGAACAACAACAAACTGCGAGAGGGGGGAAAAAAACACTGCGAATATGCGACTGCGACGCAGCAGCGCTGCTGCCAAGGCAACAGAAACTTCATTTCCAACAACAAAAGCGTTGGCGTCGGGCAGATGTAAAGAGAGTGAGAGAGGGGTCGCGAAGGTGTTGTTGCAATTGCGCCGTGGGCAAAATGGAGAAAAGGGATCTTGCACCGGCTCAAACCGGATTGCAGTTGTTTGTTCGTTCTGGTTGCACTAACAAAACCCACAACTTACCAACGACAAATGCTGCACTGCACTCTTCAATAACTCCACAAACAAAGGGTTAACACACGCACAATTGGCACAATTACACAAATATAAGTATAAGTTAGACTTTAGTAAATGTTTTATAACGGGAGTTGGCTGGTTGTGATCGCGGCGATGAGAATTGAGCGAATGCGCCAGGAAGAAACCAGAAAGCAGAAAGGAAAACTGAAGCAGCGACGGACGCCAGAGTACATTAAAAGAGGGTGAAGCATTCACGATCGCTGAGTATCACTCTCTTGCTCTCTTGAACACCCGAATGAAGGTTATCTCTCAGACACGATATATGTATATATATACCTATATGTCTATAACATGACATAACATACGATCATCAGTGTGAGCAATGCCTCACCCTACATTAATACACTTTGCCCGACAGCTGTTGTCTGTCTCATTGTTTGAATTTGGCGGTTACAATTCAAATTCGAATTTTAAAATTTGAATCAAATTCAGTTAGACCATAAACCGGTTCCCAGAGCTATAGTAGGAGGTCACTTCCGTCTGAGTTCTTTGCAATTGAATCTTTTTTGTTTGCTTTTCTGGATGAAATGAATGAAATCATCACTTGTGATTTATTTAAAAGATCCAGCTGTGCGCGAGCGTCCACAACATCAACAAATGATGGCAGTTTGCGCTTGAATAGAGTGCCTTATCAGCACTCTGCCTTTGAAACCTGCAACGGTCAGTGGATAGGTCATAAAACCCAGAAGCAAAGTGTCTGTCTAGTGATGGGCAAGTTCATTGAACCCTTCCTTGTAGGCAGAGATGACACCCACACTTGATACCAACCGAAACGAAACAAAGTGGCAGTCAGATTTCTCACCTACATTGCAATTACCAATTACTGGCTCTGCCGAGGCTGGGCTGCCTTTCTTTTTTCTTTTATTAGAGGCACTAGCTGGGGTGGGGTGGGGTGGAGTGGGGTGTTGGGGTTACCACGGTTTAAGTGACAAATCAATTTAGCAGCAGCTACCTGGGGAGATACTCTCATAAAAAGTGAAATTTGATCGAATTGCCGGTAAAACTTGTCCACGCACCGTAGAAATAATGAAAAAACGAGTTCAGATGCGTAGACAGACAGAGGTTTTAACCGACAGTTTTCACCTGAAAACAAGCTTTGAATTTGAATAAAAATTGCTAAGCAAATTGCTTCGATGGAGAGTGTTTTTAGGGGAAGGGGGCTCAAAAGACCCCTCTCTGCTTTTCTGCGGTTAAACAAAAGCCAGAAGCTCCGCTTAAAAGGGGAAGAAATACAAACAAAGATCTGCTGAATCAGTAAGACAACAAAAGAATAAGAACCGGCAATAAAATCCATAATTGACTTGCTCGCAATATCGCTCCACGACAGTCGCAGAGGGACGCAGGGGGGGGCATTAAAAGATCGCACTCCCGATGCTGGCGTCTGGAGACAGCCTTATAAGGCAGTGCCGAAGGTCGCCTCCGTTCCAGCGGCAGGACAATGAAGCGGGAAGCAAAAAAAAGCTATTTATATGTGGGCGGTAACAACTGTTGGGTTGTGCAAATGCTAATTTATATGATAATGATCATTAATGATGATTTTTAAGTTTTAAACATTTTATAACAGCTGGTCTCGATCAATTTGAAAAGGCAACGCTGTCTGTTAACATAACGTACCGCTGTCGTAAGATAATAAGATTATCGGATTGTGTATCGGTTGGTTCCATGAACCAATCGATGTTAAGCAGCATGTAAGATACATGTCAAATGTCATGTTCGAAAACATTTAGTTACAAATTGGGCCTCCGTTGACGACTAAATACAATAATTTTGGATTTTTTCTATCATGCTATCTCTTTCTTCGTAGCAAATTTAGCATTGAATGAATTCCTGTATGGAATTCCGTATACAAAAGGGAACAGAGAGAGACGTTCTCCCTTTGGCATCATTTGCAGTGCGTGCGTCGTCGGTGCCAGTGGCTTTCTTCCCATCCGCTTTTTTATATTTTCCTTAGGAGTAGCTTGTTCAGTCATTTTGATTCTTGCGATGTTCACTGTTCACTTCTGTTCACTGCAAAAGGGATTAGATTAGCTAGTCACCAATGCGTATATGTAAGTTATGTATGTATATGGCTATTACCTACGTTCAATCAGTTGCATTCAACTGAACCGTCGATGCACGATGGATCGGACAATGCCAGCTGCCTCGTTCTTCCAAAGCTCCAGCGACGATTTGAATTTGTTGACGAGTTTGGCGCCCTTACCAATACCAATGTAGGGCTTGTGTGTTCTTTTTCGCTACAGCGTCGGCGTGGAGTTTCCAGGTTATTATGCTGGAACCAAATAGTTCCGAACTCGAGGGCTTGTTTAAGGCTGCTACAAATTGAGTACTGCAGCACTTATTTCCTAGTTTAATTGAAAATTGAATTGAATAAAATATACTTCTCATTGAATTCAAAAAATGTGATCTCATCTGTTCTCTATCGATTGTCAGTGATAGTAGGGGTACTCTAAATTTTCGTAGTTAAATCATCATGTATATTTGCAGTATATTATGGTATTTTTCGGTATATTTTAGGGTCACACTACTATTCAGTGTACGTGGACTTTCACGGCACCAACAAAAACACCAACACGGCAAACAAATTGAAAGTTACACACAATTAATTAACGCAACAAAAAGGGAACGATGGAAAACCTCAACTAGAAGTGGCAGAGCAGCCATTGCAGAAGATAAAGTGCATATATATCTGATAGCAAATCCCCCCAGAAGGCAGCGGATCGACCCAAATAAATGTGCCCCTGAGTCAGTGCCAGAGCCAGAGCAGAGCTGATAAAACGTCGAAGTCCACAACAAACCATTGTCCGGTCGATTTCCCCTGTTAATAATTGATAATGGCCCCGACACGCAGACCCAGCGATGGCCTGCTGGCCCGCGTCAATTTCCCCCTGTATGCCGTGGATATGCTGACCAGCCGCCACATTCTGGTGGCCGGCGGTGGCGGTTCCAGCAAGACGGGCGTTGCAAATGGCTTCGTAAGTAGAACCTCCCCTCCCCTCCCTCCACACAATATTCCATGAATGCTGAATGATTAGTGATTGATTTTGCAGGAAATCTACGAGCTGTACCACAATGGCAGTCACTTTTGTGCGGAGGAAGTGCTGCGCCACGAGACGGGCGCCAATGTGGTGATGAATTTCGCAGTGCGAAACAATGGACGGAGGGGATATCTGTGTGCCGGCCAGGAGGCCCATTGCCAGATGTACTATGTCCAGCCGCGCATCGAAGCTGAGGATGACGGTGGCGACAATAAACCCAATCCCGTGGAGCGGCCCCATGAGAACGGAAATGTGAGGCAGCGCGGCGGAGCAGCAGCAGCCCATTCGGGGGTGGAATCCATAGGCAATGGCCATAAACCACCTACCTCGGCCGACGACCTACTTAAGCAGTTCCAGCGCCTACGCTTCGACATCCAGGCGGCCGATGTGGTGCAAACGGACTTCCTCAAGAGCTCAGAGCCACTGCAGCGGGTGGTGCGAATCAGCGGCAATGGCAGACTAATGGCCACCGGCGGCACCGACGGCAAGTTGCGCATTTGGTCGTTTCCTCAGATGACACTGGGAGCCGAGCTCCCGGCGCACAGCAAGGAAATCGATGACCTGGACTTTAGTCCAGACAGCAAATACATTGCGAGCATTTCGAAGGATTCGCAGGGACTGGTGTGGGACCTGAGCACGGGCAAACTGCACCACAAGCTGCAATGGCAGACGCCCGAGGGGGCCAAGTATCTCTTCAAGCGTTGTCGCTACGGTACCGTGGAGGCGCGCAAGGACAACTATCGCCTCTTCACCATCGCCAATCCCTTGGGAAAGGTGGGCAAACAGCGGGGATATCTGCAGCACTGGGACTGCGCCAGCGGCAAGCTGCGCCAAGCGGTGGCCATCGATGAGAGCTTGTCCTCGCTGGCGGTGCGCGATGATGGTAGATTTGTGGCCGTGGGAACCATGTTCTCGGGCAGCGTATCCATGTACATAGCATTTAGTCTGCAGGTGAGTGACAGAGCTAAGTCAGAAGCCAGAAGGCCAGAAAAGAAGTCGCATTAAATATTTCTTTTATAGCGTGTTCTGCACATTCCTCATGCTCACTCGATGTTCGTGACGGGCCTGCAATTTCTGCCCATAACCAACGAGGAGGGGCCGCCGATCTCGAGCGATACGGAGGCGGCTGTTCTGTCCATCTCCGTGGACAATAAAGTCTGCATTCATAGTCTGGCCCAAAGGCGTAAGCAAACTCAATATTTCCGACTGCTTTTGATACCTATTTGACCATATTTTTGCCTCTTTTTGTGTAGGTACTATCCCTGCCTGGATGGCCATTGCCTTTATTGTTGTCATGATATTCGCCGTCTTTGTGCTGTGCTCGTACATTGGCATCTGATGTCGCACGCTGGGCGACAGGTTAAATCAATTTGCATTATTAGTTTGTAAAACAAGGTTTAGTTTTTGTAAGAGGCCACAAGACCCCTCAGCCCCACCACCCCCACATCCCATCCCCGTCCAGTTCCCGTTCCCGCACTCTCGTTAATTAATTTAAGTGTATAGTTTTTGGCGCCGGCTGTCTTATCTCCCCCACGAACTGCAATCGTTTGCTTAATTGTATCATAATTTGCCTTATCTCTCACCCATTTGGCGCAGCTCTGATCTAATTGTAAATGATTGTTTGATTATTATAATTGGTGTTTAATTACATGATCGCATTAAGAGCGACTGAAACAGGTGAATGAATGGACTGGTATTGCCTCAACTTCCAGTGCCAGCAGTCAAATTACAAAACTCATGTAAACTCATTTTTATAATCGAGATGTTTGTTAACCGAATACAGGTGGGGTCCACCCCACTCATTCTAATGAATGAAAAAACTTGATTTGTAATTACTTATCTTTGGAAAATAGATTAAGAATCCTTTTTTGTTTCTACTGGATTGAAAAACTAATTTTAAACGAAATAGCAATGGCAGACGGATATCTGCAACTCATTTAAAAGGGGAATGAGAGGCTACTGGATATATTTACTGTATACCAAGTGATCTAAATAGATATCTCCATCTCCTGGCATAAATTACAAAAAAAAGGGTAATCTGTAAAGAGCAGGAGGCACTGTGACCCTATATCCCTCTCACCGAAGATATTTTGAAGACAGTACTATGATATGTGGCAATTATATGCATTAGTTTACATTTCAATAGCCAAATTTACTATTTAATTTGATTTTTTATGGATATTTAATGACCAGCAATCACTGATTCCATATTTCAATTAAGCCCTGACCAAAACATAAGCGCAAATTGGTAGTAGTTTGGTTAGACCAACAAAAGTTTAAAATGTCTGTTAAGAAGAACTTCTTTCAGCTCATATTTATATTTTATTATATTCACCTGTGGTCCAAATTTCTTTTTTCGAACAGCACTCGTTAGTTGAACAAATTTTGAAATTTGATTTTAAAAAAATGTAATTATAATCACAATTTCCAAAAAATAGTCCAATTTCAGGAATATTTATTTTTAAAAAATTTGTTTGTTATGCACCCTTTGAGAATCAATTTTCGACTGTGAAATTCTATACGAGAAACGTAGGGTTTTGGACTTGCTGTGACGAACAGCACTCTTTGATCAAACAAAATTGGATTATCTTTTGACCGATCATAATCGAAATTTCCAAAAAAAGCCATCTTTTATTTCATTTCATTTCATTTCTTTTATTTAATTTTCTATTTTTAAATATTAGCTTTAATATATTCGCATTAAAGAATAATATAACTAATAACTGTACCCGAGTACACTGTGAAATCTGTGAGGATGCGTAGGGTTTCGATATCCATGGACCTTACTGAAAACAGTTTCAAGCAGTTGTTATTGCATGGCTTATGTTTTTCTGCCTTCTCCCGCGTAGATTATGGGCAGCCAGAACTTTCACCAGCCTCAACGTCCGACACTGGATCATTAGACAAATGTATTTGCTGAATTAGCAGCAGTTAATTTGGGTTAAGACATGGCCAAAAGCTGGTTAAAGTTGAAGTGATTTGAATATGCCCCACGGCTGTTGATAAATTTCGAATTGATGGGAAGGGATTTGATTTTGAGCAGAAGGATACTTAATACCCGATTAGATTGTCATCCTTTAGGATGCGTATAAGCAGAGTTTTATTGAAGGTTTGTTGATTGAAAGCGGCTGTGGAGTGGAGTGTCTTGAATGGAAAACACCGCAGAAAATGCAATCATACGCACTGTGTGCCCATCGACCCTGACTATCCACCGGTCTTCCCATCGTCCGAAGGCGGGCAGCAACATGATGCAGTGAGAGGTTTTTCATTTGCATGCCAGGACTCAACTGTTGTCCAGCTATTTTCCTTGGAAAAACAGTTTTAGATTAACTGCACAGAAAAAAGAAGGTCTTACAGCAAACAAATAAGTAACTGAATTGACAGTGCGAGTGAAAATGCAATAAGAAATGATAGCCAGATTAAAAATTGAATTTTACAATTTTAATTACGCTCAAATTGAATCAAATTGAATTTAATCTGAGTCTTCAGTCATATTTAGTGCAGCCAGCAAGGCGCAGCAGTAGCAGCTGGTGCAGAGGGTGCAGTTGATGCAGCCGGAGCAGCAAGTGCAGCAGGAGCAGCTGTCTCGTGCAACCAGTTCCGGTTCAGCTGGTGCAGCCGGAGAAGCTAGTGCAGCCGGAACATCTGGTGCAGCCGGAACACCTGGTCCAGCCGGAGAAGCTAGTGCAGCTGGTGCAACCGGAGCAGCTACTGGTCCAGCAGTTGGTGCAGCCAGCACGGCCCAAATGTCCATGCACAGTTCCACCCCAACCGGTTCATTCCACGCCCCCAGCAATGCTGCAATCAGAACATCCACGGAGTCTTTTTTTTTTCGAGCTGACCCCGCCAGATGCCGACCGCCTCCTCCGCGGTGGTTTCCTCCACCTCCGCGTCGGTTTCCGCCTCCTCCGCGGCGCCTTCCGCCTCTTCCTTCTCCACCTGATCTGTACCAGTGGAAAAAACTCATTTTTCTGCTTTGCTTCTGTTAAATAAACGAAGACAAAAATTAGTGGAAAATCAAAAAAAATTTGTTGGGCAACAAAATTGAAGTAGTCGAAGGTGGGAAAAAGGAAACGTAGATCGGCCAAGCGTCGCCATTTTAAAGTAGAATTAATTTATCAAAAACACATTATAGCACATGTGTTTTTATAAATTCAACATTTTGGAGGATTTTCATATGAAGGCACGCGAAAATAATGCAAGATATGGCCAGATTAGGCACACACACACACACTGTGACGCGCCTCTCTGCACACATCGCCGTGTGCGTATTTCAGCGTCAAAGTAAGGCCAAAAAGACACGAAAATCAACCAAAAAAAATAGTAAGGAAATGCAGTAATGTTAATTTTAATCTACTTGCGCACCAGAAAAATGTTGTTTTTTCTGTAACTACATTTTTTTTCTCAAAGCCGAACACGTCCGTGCAGGCTCAACAACATGGCGACATGGCTCATCTAAGCGTCGCCATTTTAACTAAAAGTGTTCGAGGAGAACGGATTGACTGGCGAATATGGTTAAAAATGTATGAAAATATGCTTGGGAGTCTTTAACGGGACTCTCATGGAGCATTATTTGATCGAAAACACACAATACACATGCGTTTTTATGAATTCAACATTTCGAGAAATTTCTAAATGCAAAATTTCACCGCTCAGCGAATTTCACAAGCACTCGTGTATATTTGACCATTTTAGTGGTTCTTTTTATTTGCATTCAATATTCAGTAGAAGAACACTCACCTTTTTGACGCCAGGAAGATTATTAATTATTATTTAATAATTAATTACGATCTGTTAAGCTCGCACTGAAATTTGTGCTTCGAGCTCGTGAAAGGGATGGGATGGGATGGTAGAAGCGCGAAACGAAGAACTCTAAATATCGCCGCACTGTCGCCATATTGAATATCGGTAAGTTATTTGAAAATCGTAGTCGATAGTTCGCATAGGCTTATATATTAGTTTTTTGGGGAATGTTATTATTTATTTGATGCAATTAATTAAATTAATTAAATAATTAATAAACTAATTTCTTTATTAACAATACGATTGTAATATTAAAGTATTTTTTTATAAAATGTATGTGAATTCGATACAATTTGTTGGTATATTTTAGTGGTATTTTTGCAATACCTTTGAAAGGCACATCCCTGATAGTTTCGATGCTATCGATGTCTGCAGCGCATCTATCTCCCAGCTCTAATCATAAAAGAAGTCATAAAAGTAAACAAAAGAGAGGGGAAAAGGAAATTCTTTGTTTAAAACCAAGTTGCTTTCGAATGGTTGAAGCAAATTATACCCAGCGAAGGAACGCCGTTAACCTAACCTCTGTTCTGTCAAAGCTACAGTTTCTGGCGACCAAAATGGATGATGAATTCCTTTACTCACGTGCATTGAGCAGCTCGAGCAGACCAGATATCAATATGCTAACATTATCCGAATAGTGAGTGCTCCCTTGCTCCCAGTGATCCATTGCGCAAAGGTCTCATCCAGCTGATCATCTTTTTCAGTTCTGCGGCCGTACAAGCATGCTGGCTATCCGCAGCTCATCAAGACCATCCGCCTGGAGACGCGGAACGATGAGCTCTTCTTCGACGAGGCCAACAATCTGGCTAAGATGGCTGCTGAGGATGTGCGCATCGAACAGAGCCTCATAGCCGCACAATCCGTGTCCGTACTCTTTGATCTGTATTGTCTTGAATATTCCACATCGGAGGAAGCCCGACAACAGGTGCACAAACTGCTGCGTGTTTGGCCGGCTCTAATTTCGTTCTCGACCAACCAACAAAGTGGCACCCGAGCTGTGCTCTTCAGTCTCTACAGTGCCGTAGATTTTATGGCTGTGGCTTCAAATGATCTCGAGGTTTGTGACCAGAACAGCTTAAATATTGTTAGCCAAGACATACTAAATATTACTGTATATTGCATAGCTGCTGCTGACACTGGAGACATTCTGCCTGGATATGTTTCTACATGATGAAACGCTAAGCGATTCGGAATTCCACGGCCTCTACATAAATCTATCCCGCTCCGTTAAGGCAACCGGCAACAACCAGCTGCACATTTGCGCGACACAGTCTGTGCAAGATCAGTACGCTGAACTGCAGGCTCAGTTGAATGCAACAGACCCGGAGGTCACCCAGAGGGATCGTCCAGAACTGCTAGAAGCCTATGCCCAGTGTCTACGTCGGCTGCACGCCCTTCTAAGGGCCAACAGCAACAAGCTCAGCGGGGACGATCTGGCTGAAATTTTTGAAACCTTAGTCTCCAATCCGCTGGAAAGACCACAGCGGAACGACAACCTGAGTAAGCGTATCATATTATAATGTTGTCTTTTATTACAGGCTTCTTTGTAGCTATCTATGGCTCGGAAAGCTTGGCCCTTATGCTCATCAGGCTGCATGAGGAGCAGCCGGGGGGGCAGCTTCAGCTAATCATTTACTTTGTGTTGCAGATCGAAAGTTTCGCGTGATACGCTCTATGAGGGCGTTAGTGGAATTCTGGAGAACTCGCTGAAGAAGAAGCGTGGCTTCCTCGAGACGGTGGAGTTGCAAATCGGCCTCAAGAACTACGATCCCCAGAAGGACAAGCGTTTCTCCGGCACTGTCAAGTACGTTGGCTAAAATACCTACGCCCGTGAGTACGCCTGCTCCCCGTGAGTAGTGTGCCACAGCGTTAGGAAGTCGATCATGTGGTAACACAGCTCGGCGGACCTGCACTCAGGGTCTTAAAAACAAATTGAGTAGGTCTCCAGCAATGGAAACCGACCCCTATAGTTATTAAAATGAAAACACGCGTGCTCCCCCGTGGGCTTTGTAAGATTTCTGCGTTCCCAACATGCCCCCCTCCCCTATAGTATCTGCGTGGTGTAAGTGGCATACTGATGAATCTTTTCGTTTGTCTTTGATTTGCAGGTTGAGGCACATCCCACGTCCCAAGATGAAGGTGTGCATCCTCGGCGATCAGCAGCATTGCGACGAGGCTAAGGCCAATGGCGTTGAGTTCATGGATGCCGAAGCCCTGAAGAAGCTGAACAAGAACAAGAAACTTGTGAAGAAGCTGGCCAAGTCCTACGACGCGTTCCTGGCTTCCGAGTCCCTCATCAAGCAGATTCCACGTCTGCTGGGTCCCGGTCTGAATAAGGCCGGCAAGTTCCCTGCCCTGCTGTCGCATCAGGAGTCCATGATTGGCAAGATCGAGGAGGTCAAGTCCACCATCAAGTTCCAGATGAAGAAGGTTCTGTGTTTGTCGGTCGCCGTCGGACACGTTGGCATGAAGAGCGACGAGCTTGCCCAGAACGTCAACCTGTCGATCAATTTCCTGGTCTCCCTGTTGAAGAAGAACTGGCAGAACGTGCGCTCCCTGCACATCAAGTCGTCTATGGGCCCACCCCAGCGTCTCTACTAGATGTATACATTTTTTAACATCAGATAATAAATGAGAAACATTTTTTAAAATGTATTTTAACTAAATTTATTTTTATTTTAGTATTAACGAATGAGCATTGGAAGTTAGATTTCAGTAGAACTTATGGTCCGCGCCAGAAAGTCGCGTACGCGCAGACCTTTCTCCGTCTCTCCTTCGACATCTTCGCAGCAGTCTGGCAGGGGGGCTGCTTTAAACTTCGAGACGTCCACTGCGTTGCCCCATTCCAACATGTGCGGCTCGCTAATCTGCTCCAGAAGGTTGTGCAGTACTGCAGAAGCTGTAATAATGCAGGACGCCGTATGGAAACGGATGTCCAGCGGCTGGATGAAAAAGTGCCAACGCGACATCAGACGGTGCAGGGCGCAGTCGCTCAACTCCTGCAGACGCTCCGCCACTTCGTTAAAGTCGTGCTCGTGTGGAGCAATCGGATCCGCGTAGCGTTGGAGTAGCCAACGACGCAAGGGATAATTTTGTTGAGGAGGAACCAAGACAAAGGGCGAAATTAGACGTCCATTTATGGGTATCTGAGGCAGATCTGTAAGTCGGTTTGGAGCTTTTGAGAACATTGGCGATAACGTGGTCTTGCTTCCGTTGCCGAGCCGAAGTTCGCGGAAGAACATACGGTCGTCCAGTAGAAACTCCATGCGCATAACCGATTGACCAGCGGATTTTTGGGAGCCGCCATTGGCACGTATCGGGATAGAACACACGCCCAGGATACCAACGAGGGCGGCCGGCATGTTGCTTTCCTTTTGGAAGCCAACCATCACACTGGCACAGTCTGGCTCGCTTTGTGGCAGTTTGCGGAGGGCTTTTCCTAGAGTGGACATGACGGCGTTACAGAAGAGTTTCAGGCACTTGATTGTTCTTAGCCGTGGTACGGAAAACAAGTTCGATATGACCGAAATGCGCTCGCCACTGGCCAGATAGTAGAGCGCCAAGGCAACGCATTTGTCCAGGGAAATTTCGAGCGTGCTTTTGCTGCATTGGCCGGCCCTGCGCATTGCAGGTGTCAGCTGCCGACAGAGTGCTTTAAAGGTGCTCCGGGTTATGTGCAGTTTGTTAAGGAACTCTTCATCACTGAGATCCGGAAATATGTCTTCAGCGACCGTCGGATTGTCTGCAGATTCCTTGTTGGCATCACTGTCTTCGGACTCCTCGTCTTCCAGGCTGTCACCCTTGAGGCGCAGCATGGCATACATCTGCATATAGTTGGATTGCATCTCTATCATTTGCTGCATGAAAAACGAACGCAGGTGCCTAAATCGGCGCCTGCTCCGCTGCAGCGACCGCCGTCTGTGTGTAATCACAGCTAGCTGCACATGCTTAATGTGCAGCCTCATGAGCCTGGCGATCTCATCCTTGCGATTATTACAATCATCATCCTGGTTTTGATTCCTTTTGCTCTCCACCAGCTTGGCCAAGGCATTGTTTAAAGTGCTGTTGATTAATTCCAGTTCTTTCTCCATTTTGTTGTAGTTTTTCTTTGATTTTAATAGGGATGGGTAATAGCGAAATAAAAGTATCGCTTCACATTTGTAAACGAATCAAAGCACTGTTTTAAAATATAGTTAAAATACGTACATTACCGAATCAACGCCTGATTGAAATTGATCATGCGCAATAAATCTTAGCATAATGTAACAACATAATAATGGCTATTTGAGCAATCAAATCTGGTGGGAGTGACAGATATCGATATTTTATTATATCGATGTAAGAAAATAGCAGCGATTAAATTGAAAGTGTGTGCGCTTTGAACTATAATTTAAATAATATTTACCACTAACATATCATGAATAAAACTATAGATGAGGAGATCTTCATTGCAAACATTGCAACAACGACCGGATCAACACCGTTGCAGGGCACTCTTCCGCCCTTACACGATCGCTTGATTCAGTACGCAACCGGATTGTGCCGGCTTTTGTATATACAGGATTCTTCTTCCTGGTGAGTGCTCCCAGTGATCCATTGCGCAAAGGTCTCATCCAGCTGATCATCTTTTTCAGTTCTGCGGCCGTACAAGCATGCTGGCTATCCGCAGCTCATCAAGACCATCCGCCAGGCTCGCTATTGAACGATGAGCTCTTCTTCGATGAGGCCAACAATCTGGCTAAGATGGCTGCATTTTCCTGAACGGCTACAGCATGGAGCAAGCACCACGAGCCAATTAATTCGACACAACGAATCGCCACCAAGACGTCAAATGTATGTAATGAATGGCCCTTATGAATGGCATTTATTTAATAACTAAATCCACCGACTTCAGCCGGCTGCATTTGTTCCTTGAATCACCACGAGATCGGGCAGCACATTGTCCAGAGATCGGCCCAGTTACTCGATATTGAAACGAAAATACTCAAGAGCCAGATAACACTCGAGTAGTTCGAGAGGCAGCGATTTGGTAAGTTTAGGTTAGACACAGGGAGTGCAAAAAGTATGTTCATTTCAGTAAAGAAAGATTATTCTGTTCACAGTGCAGAAGATAACGTCCCGCCATCCGGATGAAGCGCCTACTCTGCCTTAGCGAAGTCACGATTCTGGAGAGAGATCCCCAGGCCAACAGTGTCTGCACTCTGCAGGAGAAGAAGCAGCCGGGGCAGAAGCGGCGGCAGAAGCGGCGGCACGAGCAGCGAGCGAAAAAAGGAAAGGTAAGATTTCTGTTTGCATTACTGTGCACTTATCCAGAATAATAATTTGTCCATTTGTTTGTTTATTTCTTAGCAGCAGGAGCAGAAGCAGGGGCCAAAGGAGAAGCCCAAAGAGGAGAAGAAGCAGGAGAAGAAGCAGCGAAAGGTAAGATTTAGTAATCTTTAATATCCAAATTTGTCCACTTACTGTTTTTTTTTTAATTCCAGGTTCGTACACCTGCTCCACCTTCTGAGTTGCTGAAGGCGATGGGGGCATGTGCGAATGCTTTGGCGGCGATGGTCCCGCAGTTATGCCCGGCACCAGCAGCAGCAGCCCAACCACGAGGAAGGAGACATCGTCCTCGCCGCCAAAACATTCGCCGGGCTGACGAAGGAACGAAGGGACGAGAAGTAAAAAAAAATAAGAAATAAATTAAGCTAATATATAATAATAATAATAATAATAATAATAATAATAATAATAATATATAATATATAATATATAATCAAATAAAAACTATATTAAAAATGATTTTATAATGTTTAATATTTATTTATACAGGCGGCTAGCAGAAGCCGATTGCTGGCCCGAAAATTATATTGAAAATGTAACTCTTTATGTGAAAATTCGGTGGCCCTGAAAAGGGCCTTTTTGGGTTTTGTGGCGATTTTGTTGTTGTGCGGGAGTGCATAGGGGGGCTTGTGTCCAATTTAATTGAAAGCAAGTGGAGAGGCTGTTTATGTGCAAGATTCCATAATGCGAATAAAGCCGTATACAATCTTGCACATAAACGACCTAGCGTCAGCACTCAGAAGCGTGTCTTTCCACTTGCTTTCAATTAAATTGAACACAAGCTCCCTTATGCCCTCTCGCATAGCTACACCGCTGCTCTCCAGGAAATCAATGTTGCAACATCCTAGTTGCAGCTCCATTTCAGCTGGACAGAGCCTGAAGTAACGAAGTACAACATCTCGCATGACATTTATCTCACGTTTCAAAATATCTATTTGGTAGCTGTACGGTTTCCTCAAGGAGTCCACCTGGACGAGCGCACCATCTAGTTTTGAAACGTAAGTGTCACGGGAAAATGTTGTACCTATGTACAGTCCGCGCAAAATCTGTTGGAAGAGAAAATAAATACTTTTATAATATTTAAAAAAAGAAAATCAAAGAAAAATACCTTATCCACATAACAGCGAAGTGCAAAACGACGAAGCAGGTGAGTCAAGTCATATAGGCATGGTATGCCTTTTGATTTGGCGTACGCGACTGCTTTGTCGTTTGCGAAATTGTTGGCATAGATTAATGCCAAAATCTTTTCAGATTTTTTGGGCATTTTATCTCTTAACCATGTGAGCACATATCGAAGTCTACGATATATGACATCGGCGGTTATTGCTTCTGAAGCTGTCGGTACCTGTAAAGTGCAATATAATACATATTATTATCGCTGCATATAATGGAGAAATATTTCGAAGACTTACCAACTTCATGAATAGAGTCCTGTAAATACTGTTGTCAATGGACTGCGCAGCTATCACTAGCACCTTCCATTTCTTGTATAAACAGCTCTGAAATATTGAGAAAATATTTTTAAAATGCCATAAATGTCATATAAATGTTATTACTTACAGTTGTCTTAAACTCTGGCAGGTGCCACTCGTTGATTGCTAAAATAAATGGACTTTCTCCAAAATCTTCAAGCACACCAAAATAATGGTATTCCAAATTTCCGCCTTCCATATTCTCACGCTGAATTTCCATTGAGGAAATAACGTCGTCTATATGGGCAGGTTCATACTCGCGGAAAATTGAATATGTCTTGAAAATGTTTGCGATGCTTTGAAGTGTAGCTGTAATTGAAAAAAAAAATTATATGGTTAGGTTTTTTTAGGAGAAATGCCGAAGATAAGGCCAGAAGCACCGAAATTGTTGTAGGTCAGTTTCCTTTCGCGAGCAACGACGATCCACCGAAGTAAACACACATATATTTCATCCACTGCACTTATTTCAATTAATTTTAAACTCCCACCGCATTAAGAAATACTTACCCATTTTATATTTAACAAGAAATTTTATTTCACTTATATTTCACTTTTCCATGCAAGTACGAAAAGTCAAAAGTGGTTCACTTCACTTCACTTTAAGTGTTGGTTAATGGTTAACCATTAACCGGTTCATGGTTCATGGTTCATGATTTGTTAAAAAAAAAAGTTCAGTGTGTGCAAATATATATCAGTAGTGCAAATATATATTATATATATTATATTATATACACTAATTCAATTCAATTTCCTTCACGTACTCGGTAAGCCTCATTTTTAAATTAATATATCTGTAGATTCGTGATAGCATTATTATTATTCTTTCTATTTTATTTATTATTTGTAGAATTTTTATCTTAAATGGATTCATTCTTCCAATATTCCCAAGTGCAAGTAGAGCCTTCCCCTCAGCAGTTCCGTGTTTAATTAATTGCAGTTATAAATTTTCCGATAATACTTACTATCACATGCGCGCTAAACATTATATATGAACGAACAAACAACAAACAATTGCAATACATTTGAATGCGATAATCGTTTACACAATAGGATATTTGTGGGTTCTTCTCACAGGATGATCAAGTCTCATCCGTGGCTTGATCACTACACTGGCATCGAACCATCCCTCATCAGGTTTCGTCTTCAGACGGACCCTCATCTGACAGACAGCTCGAATAGGTAGGTGCTGCGACCTCTGCGATTGTAGCCCCAGAACTCGGTATGCGACAGTCGAAAAATAAATGCCGCCACTTTTGGAAAGGAGCGCAGATAGTGCATGTGGGAGAAGGAGTCAATGCCCAATATCATGACGGAGAGTTTTTCATGGATACGCGGCTTCGATTTATACTTCTCCGGCGGTGCCGGTGGGAGGAACACCAAAGTATCATTATAAATGATCTATCCGTATGCGCTACATCTAAACCAAAGGTATCTCCTTAGCGTGCTCAAACGGAAATGTTTTCCGTCTATTCTTTTGTTGAGAAATCATCCTTTCGTATGAATTGCATGTATGTGCAGTTGACATCGCAGATGTCACAACAGGATCGTAGCACCGACTCGTCGGGATTGAAAAAGAGGTAATTCTTGCCTGCAATTATCTTGGTTGTCAGTAGCTGCACCATGAGCTACACAACTGTACGCAATCGATGGATAAAAGGAAGGACTACAGCAGCCAGAGGTTTCATTGCTTCCATATGACATCCGTAAGTGTTCACAAACTATTTTTCCTCTACAATATTTCCGATCGTGCTCTAGGCATCCTCTGTGTTTCTCATAAAATGTCTTCTAAAATCTTTTTGGTTACCATCCATGTAGAAGAGAATATAATAATATGATTCCTTTTATATCTCTCGTGGGGGTTACTATATTTTTAGGACAACTAGATTCCTGCCTCAATCTACAGTGGAGACGAATCCACGCTCGAATCATACGAATCTTCAAAAAGATTTACATTTCGGATTCACATTTCCTTTTGTACCGACCCTCCAAATTTTTCAATATATAATTTAAGTTTAATTTTACGCTTCTTTTTTATTGAATCTCTTTTTTTTTTTTTTTTAATTTTTCGTTTTCTTTCTGCGCTCTTTACTTGCAATATTTGATGCTACAATTTATAACTAAAATATTAACTTAGCGTTTACAAAAAATTATGTATCTGATGCACTTAGAATATATGTTGCAAATGTTATCTTCTGATTTTGTTGTTGGTAAATGTTATGTTTATGTTTTATTCACTTAATTATTCTTGCTTGCCCTTGCTTATCAGTTCAATATTCTCCGTATTGTATATTTTTTAATTTTTTCGTTTAGCATTTTTTTTTTTTTGTTATTCAATGACTTTTGTTTTCTTTTAAAATATTTATTATGTATGTTGTATATAAAATATAAAATGCATATCAAATTGTGGTTAAATGGGAGACTGATGAATTGATTGTGATCGGGGTGATGGGTGGGTGGGGTTTTTCTTTTCTTTGAATGAAATGATTTCTAAGATCCAGATCAAAGGGATTTCAAGAGTTCAAACCCATCCCTTGAATAGATCTTCAATCTCTTGGGTAAACCTCACAAAAACTCAATTGAAATGGATCCTTCGTTTCTCTCGGTGTAGTATGGTTTTGGCGAGCAGAGGTTTTATGTAATGTTATGTTTTATTTCTCAGTAATAAATAGGTCTTTAGAATTATAGGTATATGTATGTATATTATGTGCCAATATGGCCCTTATCTTGCATACATATCTGATTATCATTATGTATATCTATATATATATATAGAATCATGCACGTAGCTTATTATTGTTTAGGGGTTTATGTTTTGTGGTTTTTTATGGTTGGATCCTCGTTTAGCGTTCTTAAATACGTTACGATACGTTTTAAAGTAGTGATGCTAACTCTTAATACCGATAATGCCAATTGTTGCAATTTGACTAAGTGAAAACACAGGGGGAGGGGGGAAAACATAAACGATATACTAACTGCCAAATCAATCCATTAAAATTCTTTCAAAACAAATAATTCAACAAAAATCGATCGTGCGATTGGGGGGAGTAATATTAATTTTAAAACAAATTTTTCATCATCTCTTTTTTTTATAATACTTTTGGCATTTTCTTTTCGCTGCTAGAAAACAATTCCATTCCAGACAAGAGCGAGAGCGAGAGAGAGGGAGATCTATCCTTTACAGATGCCATCTCTTCGTCGAACCTCAAACCTCGAACCTCAAAAGGAAAATTAAAACTAATTTCAGTTAGAATTTGCAGGACAGTCTTTATGCTGGTTTTCGGGGGAGTGGAGTGGGCCCCCACTACGAGGCCTTGGCGAACTGTATGACAGAGCTCATCCTCATCACCTTGGAGTTGTTGGTGGCATCCGTTGAGGTCGTCTCGGCGGATTTGGCGCCATCTCCTGCTCCCCCCAGGGCCGCCGGGCTGTTGTTGCCACTCTCCGCCTGGCAGGCCGTGCCATCGCCCTTGTTCATGTAGTGTTTGCGCTTCCTCAGCGGCAGCGTCATCACATTCCGATCGGCCATCATTATGGAATCGCTTTCCGGCGAGGAGCTGCGCTCTGGAGACTCTGTGCTGGATCGCAGACCAATGGCTGCCTCCACGCGGCGCACAACGTCGGGATTCGGAAGGGCAGATCTATGGAGAGGGCACAGTCTTTAGCATGCCTCTTTCTGGAGGAGATTCCAGCTTCAATACTTACTCATACTTGGGCACTGGCGCATAGCCTTTGTGCAGGCCATGGCGGGCCAGATCCCCACGCTTAAAGTGCTCGATGAGCACGGTGGCCTCGTGGGTGTCGTCATAGTTGGCCGCCAGATCGCTGACATGCAGCGTGGGCTGTGGCGAAGGCGAGGGCTGTTTCACTGCCTCTGGAGGCGGCGAAGCAGCATGTCCGCGACGCAGTTGCATCATTTGCCAGGCGGCGGCATGGACGTCCTCATCGTTGACATGATCCTGCACCTGATCCTCATCCAGACGTGCAATACTGGCCGCCTCGAGCAGGGCAGGATTAATGGTCAGGGGCTGTGCCTGTGCCTGTAATTCCACTAAACTGGGCGTGGCCTGGTAGGGCTGGTAGACCATCGGTGCTGGCGGCTGGCTCTGGCTCTGACTCTGCTGCATGCTCAGATCCGTGGGCAGCTCCTCGTCCGCATAGCTGCTGAGGGCGGGCTGGGCACTGGAGACGCCACTGTCCCGACTCAGTGCATCCGTCTCCATGGGCGCGGCGGGCAGATATTGCACTGTGGATGGCGGCGGTGAGGCCAGGCTGCTGGCGGATGGCGAGTACGTGGAGCTGGGAGAGCTGGGCGACAATGGGGCGGAAAGAACTGGCACTCCAGTGGCGGCCGCCTTGACTCCACGCGGCTGACGGGGTTGGCGGGGCTTCTTCACGGCCGGCGGAGAGCTTGGGGGAGAAATATTGCTGCTCTCAGAGTTGCTGGTGATGCCCTGCGAAGAGGACGACGATGCCGAGGAGGTGGAGGTGGAACCCACTGCCGTGGCACCTGCCGCCTCGGCCTCGTCGTCGGGTATCTCGTTGGCATGCCCCTTGATGTGGGCCTCCATCTCCTTCTTGTTCTTGAACGTCTCGTCGCAGATGGTGCACTTGTAGCACTTGGATCCGTAGTGCTGCACTCGATGCAGCTTCAGCACGTGGTTGTAGCCAAAGTCCCGGAAGCAGATGTCGCAGTGGTAGGGCTTCTCGCCCGTGTGCGTGCGGGAGTGCACCTTGAGCTGCTTGGAGCAGGTGAAGCCCTTGCCGCAGCCCGGCTCCGGGCACTTGTACGGCTTCTCGCCCGTGTGGGTGCGCATGTGGATGACCAGCTGTCCGGACTGGATGAAGGTCTTCTCGCAGACGGAGCACTTGTGCGGCCGCTCGCCCGTGTGGATGCGCATGTGCCGATGCAGTTTGCCCGAATGCTCAAAGGCCCTGCCGCACACATCGCACTTGTACGGACGCTCCTTGGTGTGGATGCGACGGTGCACCTGGAGGTTCTCCTTGACGCTGAACAGCTTGTGGCAGAATTCGCACTCGAAGGGACGCTCTCCGGTATGGGTGCGATAGTGACGGATCTAAAGAGAGAGCGAGAGAGAGAGAGTCTGAGTTGGGGTTGCTCTTTCGAAGGGAGAGGAGTCTTGGACTTACCAGCCTCGCGGGCACTGCGAATGTCTTTTGGCACACATTGCACTGATACGGATCCGCTCCGGCGGCCACATTCGCCAGCGGCTTGATGGTCGGACTCTTGGGTATGCCCACCGGCAGACCCGCTTCGTTCAGTTCGATTGGCGGCGATGTGGCGGCGTTGCTGGGTGCTCCGCCCGCGCCATGGAGTGCCATTTCGGCATTCTTCGCGTGCGACTTCGTGTGCGACGTGTGGGCCGATTTGCTGCCGAACGTCATGCCGCACTGTTCGCACTTGAACTGCGGCTTCGTGCCATTCTGCTTGCGCGGCTGCGCAGTGGCAGCGCTGTAGCTGGCGCTTGGCGGAGGAGGCTCTGTCTTGACACGCTGCGCTGCTGCTGCCGCTGCCGCCGCTGCTGCTGCTGCTGCTGCGGGTGCTGCTGCGGTTGGCGCTGTAATACTTTCATGTTGATGCTGTTGTAGCGCCAGCTGATAGCCATAGTTAACATATTGCTGTTGTTCCTGGTTCTGCTGCTGTTGCTGCTGCAGTTGCATTTGCCGCTGCTGCGGCGTCTGCAGCAGCTCGTAGTGCTCCTGCTGTCCGCCCAGTGGCGCCCCACCAATGCCCGCACTTGGGGTCGCCGTTAAGGGGGGCGGCACCTGCAGGCAGAATTGCGTTTGGGCGGGTTGCTCCGTTTTTATGAGCAGCTGGTTAGCGGGATAGTAGACCATATTGGTTGTGGCTGAATCTGAATAGAGAGAGAGAGAGGATAAAGGGGGGGGATTAGTCTTCGAGGTAATTGGTGGCTGAATTTCTTAGTCAATAATATTATTATTTAAGCTATCTCTAAGCTACCCATCTTCCCCCTTTTCTCAACCTTATCGCAACCCCATGAACCTGCATTACAGGTTCCCATTGATCCCAAGATCCTGCGTCACGGAAAAACAAAAAAACAAAGTAACAACGCAAAAACCCCCCCGAAAATATACTTATAATGAGGTACATACGGGTGGTTGGGAAAAGCCTCTAGAGCATGAGTGCAAAAGGGGTGTAGGGTAGTGCGGGGGGGCAAGGGAAAACCCACCCTATTACATTCCTACTACGCACTTTTTCTTGTTATTGCCGGCCGGGGTTTTCCCAGAAAGCGAAAACTTGACACACACAGAGAGAGAGAGAGAGAGAGAGGGAGAGGGAGAGCGCAAATGGGGAGGCATTTTCATTCAGAATTACGCATTATACGAAAATTTCCCTTTTAAGGGATATTTTCAAAAAATACCTGAAGCTTTCCAACCGGCTTTGCCATTGCTCTCTTTCGCTTTCCCTCTCTCACTTTTTGTTTACTGTTATGATAAAATAAACCCCCCCACACCCCCACACACCCACACTACACCCCCACAGTAACGGAACAACGTATACCAAAACAAAATGGCGTCGCGCCGTGAGCGGGGGGCTAAACTTTTCCGGCAAGAAACTTTTCTTGAACCTTCTGCGGCGGTTTACCTTTTGCATTCGATTTCTTGGTGGCAACGGCCGGGCCGGACTTTGGTTTGGACTTGGATATATCCATCAGCTCAGTGCCCGATTTGTGGAGTACATCCTTAATCCATATCTGCTTGGTGGCCCAAGTCTTAGCATCGTTCTTGCTTTCAGTCATCTTTGAGTCTTAAATGGTATAGTGGGGGTTTCTTTTTTTTTGATTGATTGATTTCTAAAGTCCATTCATTGCTGGCCGGGAAAAAGTGTAAATCTTTTCCAGTTTTCAGTTCGGTTGGGAGATCTTTTCGTTTATATATTGATAAAGTCCGTATAAAATTGATCCATTCATTGGGGTTTATAAAAATCAGACTTTAACAGCATTTAGTCAGTTTTGTTTGTTCCATCAGTCATTGGTTTTTTTTTTTTTTTTTTTCATAAGATTATACTAAGTTTTATTCTAAGTTTATTCAGTTTTGTAAAGTCGTTTGATTATAGTTTATGGATTCATTGGGTATTTGATTTTAAACAAGAATTTTCATTTGTCGCGTGATTTTCTCTTTGATCAAATTCTTTTTAATGATTTTGATAATTTTCTTCAAATCCTTGGACTGTTGCACGGGATAGGTGTGCTGATAGGCCTGGATATTCTGAGGATGATGCTGGTGATGGTGGTGGAGTTGGTGTTGGTGTTGGTGGTGCTGCTGCTGCTGGGGATGATGATACTGGTGGTGTCCGCCCTGACCCGTACTCTTATTCATGCGCATTTTTCTAAACGATCTCAAGATATCGTTCATTGAGAAATCAGTCATTTTTGGGTGATACACACACTTGGCACCGCACCGCACCGCACATGAGTCGAAAGTCGGGAAAAGTACCGGGAGTATTCACATTGCCGCACACGTATGTAGTTCTAGGTCTGATGGTGCAACGGAGACTGGTGGGTGAGTGGCCGAAAAATCTGCCTCGAACCCCCCAACAAACCCGAAACCCGAAAACGGGAAAAACCAACCACCACCAAATGGAAAACCAACAAGAAAATGTTCCCATTTGATCTGAAATTTCCCTTCAAATTGGAAAATCGTTTGAGCGTTGAATGTTCGAAGAGGGACATTTTTGAGTGCGTTTTCTGAGTGAGTTGCAAGGGAATTTCTGGTCTTCATCGGAATCATTTCCCTATGGTTCCGTGGAATGGAATGACTCATTATAAAATAAATCAAATTCTTATCTCAGCTTATTTCGCAATCTGTCTTAGTCATGATGACTCGGGACGGTTTTAATCTATATAATTCCGGTATCTAATGGCAACATTCCTCCAAACTAAAATACATAATATATAAAACAAAAATAGCATTCGACTAAAGGGCAAACCGTTTCGCGGATCTTTATCCTATGGCTGGTTTTTGCCTTGCACAATATCGTTTCAAGTGTGGGATTTTCTGAGATCATAAAACTCTATTATGATCGTAAAGATAATATGGATAGTATCACAAGTACTTCCATTAATTTGTTGGTTTATGAATGGTATTTATAGCGCTTCAAAGTTCATTTATAGAATCTAAATCTAATCTTTTAGATATATAAGTATTATTGGGACTTTTCACAGATTAAAACTGATATTTTACTTGTACTTTTACCTGGGGGTTTTCCTATCATATCTATCCTTACTTTTCCCTGAGGATTATCTATCCTATTCCTAGATATATATCTAAGTATTATTGGGAACTTTTTATTCAATTATTATAAATATTTCCCGAGGTGTTTACCTATCCTATCTATCCTTACTTTTCCCTGAGGATCATCTATCCTATTCCTACGCTTCAGTTTACTTTCACTTTAGATCACACTACTAATAACTCATTTGTGTTCGTTCTCCCCACCACATAGATCTCTCCGCACCAAAAATATCTATCTATAGAAAGCCAACGACCAAGTTCCACCTTCGACAACTCAAAAAATATGAGAAACCCTCCCAAAAAAATAAAAAAAAATACAAAGAAGAAAAAAACTGAAACAGAAAAAACCGGAGAACGAAAAGCAAATGTTCAAAAAAGTTTTTTTTGGTGTGTGGATGGAAGGCAAGTTCAAAAAACTTTTGTCAGCTTTTTGTGTTGTTGTTGTGATGTTTATTCGGTTTCGGGCTGTACGTTAAAACTAGCGCAAAAGTTCATTAACATTCGACACAAAAACTATTTCTGTGTGGGTATCTGTGTGTGTCTGTGGGGGAAACGATCGCTCAGCTCTCCCCTCTCCCCCTCTCTCTCACTCTGAAGGTGGGACCAGAACAACAAAACACCGAAAATGCTTCAGAGGAAAAATACTTTTATCTATTATGAGGTTGAAAGCAAACCAAAGCCCCCGTGCACACGGTCAATGATCGGATGGTGGGATGGATGGATGGAGCACAGCTACAGATACTAAGAAAGAGAGAGAAGTGGAGGAGAACTCTCCCTCTTCTACCTCATATCTCCCCCCACCATATTGACCGAGTCGAAGTGCCGTTATTTTGTTGGGATAGCTCTGAAATGGAGCGACTTTTTAAACTGGTCTTGGGATACGTTTGAGGTGGGTGCTTTAAGGTATGGGGTGTGAGAAGGTGGCTTTTAATGATCATGTTTGGATAGATCAGTAAAGTCGCTTGACGACCAGACCTTCTATATAAGGAATAAGTTGTGTGTTTTAAATGGTTTCAAGACAGTTACCAAAACACCATCCCAACCTTTAAAAATTTTAAATACATTTTAAATTATTTTAAAATAAATTTTAAATAATTTTTAAATATATTTTAAATTGTTTGTAAATTTTAAATTAATAAATAAATAAATTTTATATAATCTTTTAAGCCGTTTTCAAAAGTCTTAAATATTTCCTCTGCATACTTGTGGTAGAATTATAGATTGCATTGCTTGTTCCCATAAAATACTAGCCAAAATTAAATGTAAATACTAAATAAGCAAACAAAAATAATATTTAAATAATCCATATTTCACAGAAACGTTCCATTACATAAATAATACAAATTCCAAACACCACCTTGACGTTGCTTAGTTATAGATTGTTAAATAAAGTTAAGCCAATTATTAGAATTAAACATTTTCCCCCCCTCTGTGCCTATTTATATCCCACCCAAAATCCACTTAAGCTTCCATAAACACCCCGGACGGACCCTCGAGGGTACACCTAAGTCTACAGACTCCCCCCCCTGCTCTACTCTACCTTTTTGTAGGTGTTTTGTATGGGATTTTGAGTGTGGGGTCTGGGTCTGGGGGTCTGGGGGTCTGTGACTGGGTTTGGTGTTTCGTTTTGGGTTTCTTCTTTCGTGGACTTTTGATGGGGTCAATGAACATTTAAATATAAGCAAATTGTAAGCTTTTTCATTCTCTCTCCCGCGGTTTTGGCTTCGGCTTCGGCTTCATTCACGATTTGTTTATGTATTTATGTATTTCTGTGTATTTTCTGTGCTCCGTTCCCCGCATATCCATTACAGCAATCGGAGCGGAGCGCTCTTATTTGTGTGATTTTTCACTAGCTTTCAGTTGAATAAAAATCGAGTTCGATGAGCCCACGAGATAAGAACCAGCGGTTCGTATTCTCTATGGGATATCTCTATCATACTCAATGAATATACTATTTGCTCAAGTTCTTCAAAGGGGAAGAAACTATGGGTAGGGTAGCGATAAGATAGTGATACTAGTGGTAGAGGGGCATAGCTCGGAAATTCCCATGGCGTTGACATTTATAAGGAAATTCAGTGTTTTTATGTGTGGAAAACCCCCTGGCTAATGGTGATTCCTTGGAAAAACTCTAGGGGAAACGATCTAAACAATAAACGAAGGCCATCTTTGGGGGCAAGAGCTTTTTATACGATTTAAGATCGATTCCTATGGCAATTTAATTCATTTCTCCTTGGAGAATATCTAGGGAAAGGCCATCATTGGGGGCAAGAGCATTTTACACGCTTTCAGATTGATTCCTATGGCAATTTAATTCATTTTCTCTGCAAAAAAATATAAATTCCGAAACATTATTATATATTTTAAGATGGAATATTCCTATCAATTGTTTTTTTTGTCTATAACGTTTATACGTATCGGCGGTACATATATATTTTTTATTTATATTGCGAAGGTCTAGACACGAAGTCTGACTTTGAGCTGCGCTGCCTGCTGCCGCTGCCTCTGTCGCAGCGGCCACCTTCGGCAGCGACGCAGCTGTTAGGCCACGCACATTTTGCGTGGGGGCGACAGCGGTTGGCCTAGGTCAAAAAGCAAGCAAGCAAGCAGCAGCAGCAGCAGCGAGTCGGGCGAGTAATCAGCGAGTGAGAGTGTGGTGTGAGAGAGAGATGGAGAGAGGGAGGTGGAGAGACAATCAAACTGTAAATGACGCAGCACAGTGACAGGGGAGTATCAAGAGACGGAGAGGGATGGTGCGCGTGCAAATAATATAAAGACAGATCTAGAATTTGTGGCGTAATGAAATCATCCAACATTACGATATCTGGCGAAATTTAATCTTTTTCCCTGGAAAATGCATCAACAATTTGCAGGAAAACTTTAAGTTTCATGCAACAACAAACCATCCCCGCTGGCAGGTTTTCACTTTTTTTCGCAAGAAAATGGCGCATCAGGCACAACCTTCCCTTTCGTTTGACATTCCACCTCCCCCAGGCAGGCGACACGGGCCCACCCACCCACGGCGCTCTGCTGCTGCTGCTGCTGCTGCTGCTGCTACTGCAACAACAGGCTTACTCATGGCACAAACCAGAAAAAGAGACAGAGAGAGAGAGAGAGTGAGCATGGTGGTGAGAATGGGAGAGGGAGAGTGCTGCTGTTGCTGTTGCCAGCACGCGCATTGCTGGCTCTGGCGTTGAAAACTTGTGCACGGCCTCCTTATGGAAACGCCGTGCTGAGAGCTGTTTCGTGCGCGTGTCGAAAACATTGTCACGCCCTCCACGTGTAGTTCAAGTTCAAGACAACAACGAGAACGAAACGGAGGCGAGGTGAGGCGACTGTGTGGTAGTATGAGAGTGCGAATGGCGACATTGAGAGTGTGAGAGTGCAGCAAAAGCTTGACGCTGCTGCCAGCGTTAGCTGTGCAGTTGACGCTGGCAGAGGAGCAGTGCAGTCAGGCCTCTGTGTGTGTGAGTGTGAGAGTGCAGGGCCCCTTTGTTAGTGTGGAATAATGGGCCTCTCTAGGTGTGAGTGCACGATTTTTGCATTGCATACTTTTTTAAACCTTTTTGTTTCAAGAATTATTCATTTATATAATGACTAATGAAAGATGAGTATTGCCAAGTTTTAGTTTCAAAATTCTAGAATATTAATGCATTTAAGCTTTGGGCGAAAAACGCTTCCCTCAACAGAAAAACGACATAGCAGCAGGCAGGCAGGCAACCTCATTCCAACATTTGCCATACAAAAGGGTCAACGAACTACTCGTTCAACACAAAAACCAACACCAACACCAACAAAAAAGCTCAACGATATTTTGTTCGAAAAAATTTAAAGAAAAGAAATCCGAAAACAAATTGAGCATGTGTTAGTGTGTGTAAGAGAGAGATAGAGAGAACGAGCATTTTGTCGAAATTTCAGCTGCTGCTTGGTGGTATGGCAGTGGTGGAGGGGACGATCGTGTCTGGAGCAGCAACAACAACCACAGTCAATACATACAATTTTGTGAAAACCTCCAAAAATACTTGTACATACGAGGAGTACGATAGAATCCCCAAAAAAATACCAACAGGCAGAAGAGACGAGACAGTGGCAGAGACCAGCGAAGATCAGCCAGAACAAAGCTCTGGATACCCTTAAAAAACAATAATTTTCTAGGGGAAAAACCTTAAATAGTGATCAAAACTTAACAATGAATTTTCACCAATGATATTTGATTGGAATTAGTGAGGGTTAAAGCTATAATATCCGAACGAAGCTCTGGATACCCTTAAGGAATGATAAATTTCTGGGATAAAACCTTAAATAATGATCAAAATTTAACAATGAATTTTCACCAATGATATTTGATTGGAATTAGTGAGGGTTAAAGCTATAATATCCGAACGAAGCTCTGGATACCCTTAAGGAATGATAAATTTCTGGGATAAAACCTTAAATAATGATCAAAATTTAACAATGAATTTTCACCAATGATATTTGATTGGAATTAGTGAGGGTTAAAGCTATAATATTCTCTCCTGAAGGGTGCATTCTTTAAAAGAAAAGGAAGCGACATGCACAAGTGTTTTCTTTCCTTCTTTTTGTTCGCTGCCAGCAGCAAAAGGGGCAAAAGAAACAGGATGGAAAGAGATCAGACAAGACGTACAATTTACTTAACATTTTTGTACTTTTTACGCTCTACTCGTTCTTGTTCTTATTCTTATTCTGAAAATAAAATTTTAAATACATATTGTACGTGTTTATGACATTTTAAAAATAATCAGCAAATGAATGACGCCAGACGGGCGACGGGCCCAGGTGATATATGTATTTTTGTTTGGGGAGGAGTGCCAGACATTTTTTGGAAATTTTCGGTAAATGCATTCTGGTAGCAGAACGGGTTTCAGCGCTGGGGAAATGGGCTGAGATCTTCCGGTAATGGAAATAACTTTTAACAATATTTGATGGGCGTATCCCAGGGGGGCGTGTGTTTTCCCAAACTGGTTCAATCTTTGTTCGATTTGAGTTCGGAAATGCATTTCCTCAATCCGTTTCGCCGAAATCTAATTTTAAATGATGATGAGGGATGTGTCAAGGGCTTAAGATCTATCACTGTATTTAATTTGCCATTAAATGGCCCTTAAATTCGTATTTATTTAAAACTTCTTTCAATTGAAATGCAATTTCCGTTTTCGTTTCCGTTCTGCTGTTCTGTTTCCCCAAAATTATATCATTTCACCCACGTTTCTGCGGCTCTCGAGTGCGTCATCTGCCATTCGATTGGATGAGACATCCATCCATCCATCCACCGATTGCATTCTTGCAGTTTATTTTAAACTAATCCGAAACAGTCACTAGCCAAAAGCGAGATCCCCAAAACAAAAAAAACTACTATATACTGTACAACAGACTTTTATATAGAAGGAACCCTCTATCACACGTACAAATATCGTTGTTTTTTTTTTTTTTTTGGCAAAAACACGTTTGGCAGGTTGTTGGCCAAAGAAAAACCTGAATCGATTGGTTAGACATTTGGCTTCTCTGCTCAATTATCACTGACCAAACCTAAGCGGCAAAATGTTATCAAACGACGCTCTTCCGATTCGCCTATTATTTCACAATTTCCCTTGGAAATCAGTGCACTGTTTGATTGCTGTCCGAGCATTCCCGATTAATCAGAGTACAATGGCAATCAAGAGCCTCGCCTCAGAGCTCATTTTTAGTGAGCGCCTGCTAATTGATTGCCAGACAGGGACAGCCATACTGCCAGCGAGGGGAGCGAGAGAACCAGCCGATGATTCCATTCCGCCTTGAACTTGAATATCAGCAACTGCGGCGGCAGCAGCAGCGGCAGCAGCAGCGGCAGCAGCAGGCAGCGCAGTAGCAGCAATGACGGCTGCAGCAGTGGCCTTCAAATGAAGTTCGGTACAGTGAACACTTGGCCAAACCCAGAAATGGAAGGCCTCTAAGGAAGGGGAAACGAATGTGTGATACCCTCAAAGATGCAGCAGCTCTAAAGAAGAACTCTATATAGGATACCTGTATATAGTATCAAGTTTGTATGGTTTTTCCCTGTTATATATGAAACATCAAATTCTCCTTCTTTCGTGGCCACAAATACCCTCTCATCTCTCTCCCCTGGGTATAATCAAATGCGCATAACAAAATGGAAAGTTTTGTCCGAGAGGGAGCCAGGGAGAGAGTGAGAGAGAGAGAGGCAGCGCACACGAAGCTTGCAACACTGCACAGAGGGGGCAATCGCCATTTTGTGTGTACAGCCAACGACCAGCGTCAAAAAGTGACGCGACGCGATGCGTCGCTGCTGCAGTCTTGTCCTTGAACTTGGCAAGCATTTTTATTATTGTACATATGTATGGTTTTTTTTTGTTGCACAACCAAAGGACACACACACACATACACACTCACACGCGTGCAAATTTGCTTCAAATGCGAGCAGCAGAGACGCAGCAGACTGCAGCAGCTGCAACGCTGACCGCGGCAGTGGCAGAGGAGGACGCAATGCAAGCAGCATTGTTCCTATAAGGCTTCCATATGGGAAATATATAAGAACAATTTTATATATAGAGGATTATGCTTTTTTTTCGAACGAAATAAAGCAATCTAAAGAAAAAGCATCTGAATCATTGTACATAAAAAAAGTATATATAGAAGAATAGAATACATAAAAAATATTCATATAATTCTATATAGAATTCAAATTTAAGGCAAGCATAAAGACCTCAAAGCGGATTCTTTGGAAGTTCTTCGAACTACAACAAACCACTGATCTTTATAAGAGTTTTTGGAACCATAAAAATCTCTTTTAGCCATAGCTTTTTCAGCAATATTTCGCTATTTTTCCATATATTTCTAGTACCAAATTCGACCACCAAAATCTTCAGATAAACTCTCTTAAAACTTTGTAGAATATATTTCAATACTAAAACAAAGTAACCAGGGATTGGTTTCCGGGCAAATACCTTATCAAAGGCATTTCCGACAAGTGTTGGTTGACTGTTGGGTTTTCTAAGAATGAGCATAGGGCGGCTCTACCGATGGCGGTTATCGTACCCCAGCGACAATAATATTTGTTTCTAAATGGAAATTCCAACTAAAAAATGAGACAAAACTGAAAAAGCAACAAATTACTGACCACAGAAAACTTTTTCGCAAGAAATAACAAATAATATATAGGAGAGAGGGACGGGGGTAAGATAGAGTCGAGTCATTTGGCAATTAGAACAAAGAAATAAGAATGAAAACAGAAACTGCTATAAAATTTGTTAACCAAGGTCAACAATTTTGTTGTTGTTTTTGTATCTTTCGAGCATTTATATAAGTGGCAAAAAACAGCCACAAATCAGAGATAGAGCGGGAGAGAGAGCCATCTGAGAAATATAGGGATACATACATATATGTATATAGATACTACCACACGATGAGAATGAGTATCATGAGAACTTGATAAACAAACAGGCAATAGAATCAACAAAAACTTTAAAGAAAAACGGTCCCAGCAACAATACCAATTTTGAGCAAACGCAAGCACAACAAGTACGAGAGGTAGTAGCACTAAATGATACCCATTACTAGGAGGTTACCCATTGCAATGAGAGCTATAGCTACATATATGACTATACCTTATTGAATAGCCTTCCAAATTGGCAAAGCTCTCCTTCCCTTTTCCTGTTGCATACCACTAAACGATACACCCCTTGCACGCCTCCCCAAGCTTCCTAAGGGGTATATAAATATGGCGGATTTGTCAGTAGGTAGAACGTGCAGAGGCCGTGATGAGGGTGCCTGCCTGCCTGCCCGCCTGCCTCTACAGATACACACATTTTTTGGCAGCACACACACACACTCAAGCACTGAGAACTTTGTGTGTACACAGATACTCGGATTCGATGAACATTACGCATGTCTGCGAACCGGCTTTTCCATTTTTTGGCGTTAGAATACACTCCCCTCCACTCCTCCGTATATTATGTATCTCTACGTACCACAGAGCTTGTGTTTGTATTGTGTGTGTATCCAAAAAAAAAAAAACAAAGAAAAATATATTTATTGTTGTTGCCTGTGTGCGTTTCAATACGAAATATAATGGGGTAGGCATAGGGTCGGGTCTGGTGTTTAATAAAGGTCTCTCCGGCCTCTGGTTACGGAGTTTCCTCCTGGCTCACGAGTTTGTCATGTGATTTCTCCTGCCCTTCATGATAAGCGGAAGTTTTTTTTTTTTTAACTGAATTGTCAAAAATATACTGAACGTTTTCTCTGTACAGGCCGATAAGGCTTTCTTTTTCTGCGTGTGGTGTCGTGTGGTGGGTGGGCCTTCAATGATATTTTATGATGGAGACAAAAAACACTTGAAAAACTGTTCTATAAATATCGGCGTTAATTATATTGGCTATACTCGTAGCCAGTCTCAAGAGTGCCAAAAATACTCGTGAAAGCGATTATTTCGACCATAAAGACGGGGTTCAAAGATGAAAAACTACGATAAATGATAAACCGAGTGACATAACATCGTGACAGTTTTCAAGGTTTTTTGCCATTGGCATTTTTATGGTTAAATCAATTTCATTGATAGCTTAAGCTTCTTTGGTAAACAACGATTTTTCGCATAGTTTCCGGTAACCTGAAAATTTCTTCGATAAGGAATTTATGGTAGAACCTTGAATAAGTCAAAGTTCAACAGAATAAAGTTGGCAAGTTTTATTTCATTTATTATGCTGATATAAACAAATATCGGACCCACATTTTATATATGTATATTATCAATCTGAAACATTTCCGCCCACCAATTCATAAGTTTCCCCTTTCATAATGACTAGCCAAAAATAAATAAAATTATATGTACAGCAGATCATGATCAGATTCGCTATCGACAGGAAATACTACTTCCTCATATAATGGCATCCAACTAGAAGAATGAAAGATAACTTAAGCACGGTTCCGATTCGATTCCAGCCCATTCCATTCCATTCATAAAAGAAAAGCTGCTCCCACACGATTTTAAGTACAATTTAAATATCGCCAGAACAGGTGATAAGAATTCCCCCAATCGACTGCCGCTCCGATAACTGTCAACAGGTGGAACGTGAATGAACGCAGCTACGACAACCCAACAGCCCAAGAACCCCAGAACCCGGACCAGCGCGACCCGAAACGAATAAAGAGGCAACAAAAAAATAAAAATCCACTCTGGCGAAAAATATTATTCGTTTTTTCTCTTTGTTTTTCGCGATAGCGATAACAGCATTAACTTTTGTGTTCTTTTGTGTTCGATAATCGGTATACTTTTTGTGATTTTTGTTGCTGCTGCTGCTGCTGCTGCTGTTGCTGCCGTTGTTTCCCAGCGACAACAATTTCCTGTGCACATAAATACCTCAATATCAGTTTCCAGAGATTAAAAAAAGAAACGATAGAAATGCTCGAAATTTTTGCCAGTTAATGTTATTTTGTGATTTGTTGTTTTTGTTTATGTATTCCCTCGGGGCCTGACGCCTGACGCTGCCACTGACCTTCAGACACGAAATTAGCAAAATATCTCTTAGATAAAATTCGCTACACAATAAAAACAGTGCGTTTCGGTACTAGATAGGCACTGGCAAAGATCCATTTGTGGCCAAAAATATTTTGTAATAAAAGGTTATAAATTTATTGTGGAATTTTTCTAGTTATTGGATGAGCTCAAATTATCAGCCAAATCGATTTCACCTCGTCATGAAAGCTTTGATTATTAATTACTTTGAATCATTGCACTTAAAAATACTTTTATTTATAATTTATTCATTTAATCTGACACCATTCAAGTGCCTAATCCTTAATGACAATGCTTTATAGCTCTCTCTACCTATCAGTTGGATCTTCAAGACATATCACGCGTGTGGCCCGACGCCTATCACGTTTATAACGCAAGTCGCATGATCCTGTCAAGTGACTGCGACTCCGTGAGAGTGACTCACACCCGAAACTGAATGACTCACGAATGCTTAGGAAACCCCTCTTGAACATCCATCGAAACATTATCAAAAATCGAGTTCCTAGAGCGATATAATACATTTATAATGAATATATTGGCCTACTGTCACGATGACTCAAATGGGGGCCGATTCTTAGGCTAATTAAGAGTTGAGTCACCCAGGAATCGGTTTGGAACAGGTGGTTCTGGGGGGTGTGTGTCTGTCTGTCTTGGCTTTTGTTTTTCCAAGAGTTACTACTGCACTGCATTGCGGCAATCGATGAAATAACCCCCGAGTATCATGCATGCATCATGGGGCGTATGGGTGATTTTTTACTCCGATTGCTCACTTATAGATAGATCTCTTGTGATATTCTTTTTGTGGCCTATCATTGACGTAAAGATTTCGAGTTTGACGTAGGTTTAGAGACGCACCAAAAGGTATTACTTTTTGAGGGGAGTTTTTTATTGGTATTACGTACACGCAGTGTTGGCCAGAACAGGTTGGTATTTTGGTACTTTCGAGTGTAGAAGGGACATTTCCTTGAAAGGATTTTTGGTTTGTTTTTCATAATTATGATGAAATTTTTGCAAAAAGTAGAGAGAAAAAAAATTTCCTTTTAGGAACGCTCAAGAAAATTGCAACCAAGATATTTTTCCAGCTTTTAAAAAATCAATTTTTTAGTTTAATCCTTAAAAATTAAACATTTTTGGATTGAAAAATCCGTTGTAAAATATTCCTCTGATAAATGACTTAATTTTAAATATTTTTATAACCATTTCGAAAATAAAACTCACCATAAAATTGAACAGAAAAATCCACAAAATTCAGTTTGATATTCCTCCGCGAAGGCAAAAGTTGGTAATCCAAAAAGTGAACGATTGTGGAAATTGCTTTCGATTCTTGTCAGACACTTGTTGTGGGGGGTGTGTTTTGGTATTACTGTTACGATTGTTTTGTGGGAGTCGCGCGTCCAAACCCGCGAATCGACAAGCGGCAAGTGTTTCTCATCAAGAACTTGATTCACTTTGTCGCGTTCTTCAGTCGGAATCGGAATTGGAATCGTAATCGCTGCCGTTTCGTCGTTGCGTTGCGCCGATGTTCTCTTTTTCAGTCGCGCCGAACACGTCTGCACTTGACGCTGACCAACAATATTTTGTGGCTGGTTAGCGCGTTAGAGACTCAGGCCAGACCAGACCGTTAGAACAGGAACATATCTCTCGGAACGAGCGAGTCGGGTGATCGCCGAGAGCGTGAGAGACGGTTCTTAAACGCGCTCGTGTGACGTTCGTGTCGTTCGTGCCGTTCGGGTTTCACTCGCTGCCTGATTCGGCTCGTTAGCTGCCTCTCGCCTGCCTGCCTGCTGCCTGCTGCTGCCTCTGATATTATTATAAAATTATTATCAAGTTGAAAATTGTATTTCGTTTTTGCGCTCGTCTCTGAAATTTTTTGTGTCGAGTTGTTGCTCTTTTTGATTTATTTCCGTATATGCTTTGGGTTCTAGTCACGAGTGTGTGTAGGGGTCGTCTGTGTGATTGGTATTTACTATCTGCTGAGCAACTATGATTTTGGTTGTTGTTTCTGTATCGGCCGTATTGCGCACATTCACACGCCACTATAAACAATATTGACCTAGGTTATATATGTACATTCATATATGTATGTATTTATTATATACTTGTAGGTTTGCAATGAGATAGGAAGCTTTGAGGCCTTCTCTTTGTTTTTCTTTTGTTTTGCATTTGATTTGCAGCACTTTTTTGTATGCTATTTTTTTTAAGCTTTGTTTTAATTTTAGAAATTTCTAGTCTTTTACGAGCACTTTTCTAGGTTATTTTTTAACCTTTTTTTTAAATTTGTTTCTCTATTATTTGATTTATAGCCCTTTTTTAATATTTAAACGTTAAAAGAAGTTAAATTATGTTTGTCATCAGTCTTTTGGTATTAATTACACACACACACACACACTCACGTATGAATATATTCTGGGAAATTGCACTTTTGTTGTTGTTGTATGCCTAACCTTGAACTTATAGATTTTTGCTTTCTTTCTTTCTTTTTGTTTTGGTTATAAATTTTCTTCTATTAAGGCAAACGAGATCAATTAGTTATTTGATTTTATATTAATTTACAGCTGTTTTTTGTTCACGGTTACACAGTTAAAAAAAGCTTGCTAATACTACTCGAAGTTGTTCAAGTTCCACCGTTACTGCTGTTGCTTGCTGTTGCTGCCGCGGTTCGTCGAGAAATACGAGAGATACGAGAACGGCCGCGAACGTCGACGTGAATTTTGCGCCGAGAACAAAGCTGACTGCGACAGCGACAGCGACTGCGGCAGTGGCAGCGACGCTGACGTTGGTATTGACTTTGGGCAGAATGAAAGCTCTGTGTGTGTGTGTGTGTGTGCGTATGCTAACCGGCATTTGCAGCAGCTGCCGCTCACGCACATATACATGTATTTGTGTATGTGTGTGTGTGTGTATTTGGCAATTGCTTTTTTCTGCCTGCTGCCTGCTCTCTGTTCGCTCGTGTGCTCTAACTTACTCAATAAAATTTTTATTATGATATCTACGCACACGTTAAAACAAACCAAAAAACGGAAATTTTCGTTGCTTTTCAATTGTCGCTGTATTTTTTGAAGCTTCCAGTTCTTATCGCATTTTGTTGGTTGGTTGGTTCGCCATTTGTCGGATGACGTATGTATGTACATACATGTACATATGTATCTGCGTTTTTGAACCCGCTCAATTTTAGATTTGTTAACAAAGAATATCACAGCGGAATGGAACAGGTGTGTAGCGCTGTACCTGTACCTGCGCCTGTCACCGTTCAAAGTTCACAAACCAAAAACGAAATTGAGAAATGAAACAATATGGAGCTTCCAATTCCAATAGAACTCAGTTTCTTAGAGGTTAGGAAGCACCTACATATGTATGTATGTACATAGATGGGGAGTGGAATAGCATATTCTTGGATACTGGAACCCGAGGTGTCCGCTTGAGAGAGCTTGCTGCAATATTCCAATACACTCAAAGATCTTCAGTCGCTCAAGGGAACTTTTTAGGAACATATTCTTGGAAATTGGAGACTGGATTGGAGAGAGAGTACTTCTACCCACTACATTCCCCGACCCATCTAAAATGCTCCGCTTCAGGAACCCTGTGTCCCTTCCACAGCTTTTGAACCTTGCTCGAATGTTCCATCCCATCCCAGCATGAGATCATATTCTTGGAGCTGCAGTCATTGCCCTGCTGCAGCCACCCCCACCCCCACTCTTCTCCCGCCCCTGCTGCAATGAAGTGCCGTCTCTCATGTACGTTTGTTATTATAAAGAGTGTATTGACCTGAGATTTCTTTTGTGACGACGATAACGGCGGAAAGCTTACACAGTCCGGGAGGAGTTCGTAAAAACGTTGTCCAACAACAGCGAAAAGAATTAAAACAAAATTATTGTGCATAATTTAAACGTGTTGCGGGGCGCCTGAAGAAGTCGTCGTCTGTTGCGGTTCGGTTTTCTGGTTTCGGCGGAACCAAAAATTAAGAAATTTCCGAAACATTTCGGTAAATGCAGAAATAGAAAAGGAGAGAAAGAAAGAAAGAAAGAGGTTCCCCCGAAAGAAAGCGGCAGCGACGCTTAGCGCATTTCCTCTGCAGCCAGCGTTGCAGTCAGCGTCGCTGCTCCTTGGGTTGAGCGGGGGGATCGAAGAGGTTAGACGGTGCAATAAATTCAGCAGGCTTCATCCCTTTTTTCGACAACGACCAACACCAACAGAAACAGCAACGAGCCGAGCCACAAACAAAAGCCTCGAACCCCAAATGTCTGGGATACGTTGCAAAAAGGGCAAGAGCAACGCCGGCAGCGCAGCAGCAGCGCAACAGCAGCGCAGCGAGCAAAAGTTATCCGCGTGGCGGCCGTGCAAGAGTTTTCAACAGCATCGTGAGGACGTGCATCGGTTTTCGACGCCATGCTGCACATGCAAGAATAGGAGAGAGCAAAGCAACAACAAAAGGCAGCAAAAAGATGAACAAAAAGAAGCGAAATGAAACGAAACGAAACGAGCCGGCAACAGTTCTCAGGCATGGGTGGGTGTCTGTGACTTTGTGTGTGTGTGTGCTGCAGGCACAGTGGGCGTAATTGTCATTTCTAGTGCCAAGACTTGAGATAATATTATTTTGATTAGATGGGTGTGGCCACAAGCATTCTTTAATAATTGGCTCGAAAGTCAAATAAAGATTTTAATATATTTGAAATTTAAATTATAATTCTAGATTCTTTACTGGCTGTTTGTTGTATACCTTGATTAGAAATATAAGGCTATTAAAAAAACATCCCATAATTATTATTTGTTTTTCAAAACAGTATTTGACTACCAAGACCCAATTTCTGTTTCCGATTTAACCATAAGATTTAACCCCCAAAAAATTTGTGTATGGTAAAAAAAATATTCGTATACAAATTGTGCATTAAGAAACTCTTTACACACTGAAAATAAATTTTATTCTAGAAGATCCAATTTTTTTAATTTTCAATTTTGTGTAAAGTGGTTACAAATGTGTAATCATTGCTTTTGTTGTTTTTTAGGTTTTTTTTTTATAATTTTGTTACTTTTCTTTCCACAAATTACTCTAAACATATCACTGAATTTTGTGCATTAAAAAAATTTGATAATTTTGAATAAAAAGACTTTTTTTTAATCTAAAGTCAAAAAATACATTTATTTTCAGTGAGAAAAGAGTTTCTTGACTTACTGTATGTATGTACAATTTTCGTAGAGTTCATTACCTTCCATAAAGAAATGTAACATTCCGTCTTGACCTTAAAAATGTACAGCCAGTTCTGGTGAAGTCTTATACGAGTACATATATAATCTGTATAAAATGCAATTTCATTTTGATAGCTCATAATGTCTGAATATTTGCTAGGGGTCTTTACCCTCCGCCGCCAATCTATTCCATGTGTCTGTCTGTCTGGGCTGCAATCGGTAAATGTTATAACTGTAATAAATGCACTCATTTCCGGGTTTAAGATACCAAAAACTTGAACACTTCTAGACAGGGCCAACACACATGTATTTATGGCAAGTACTTTCCCAGAACTTGCAGCGGAAAGGCCAAGTTTCTGTTAGCAACTGCATTAGAACAGTGATTCACATATTTTGATTGGAATTAAAACAGATGTCTTCTTAGAGAGGGAATCCAAACAGCTGCACCCTTGATAAAGAAAGGGATTTATAGGGCTAGCCATTTGTACATAGATCCTACATTCTAATGATGACTAGCCTCTGGGCCTCGCATAACATTTGAGTGGTTCGGCACCTATCGGTACCTATCATTGCGCGGGTTCCCCTTATCTTATCTGCCACATTATATCATTATTTACCATGTGTCTGTGTCCAGTGCCTAATTTCACTCACTGTCGTCCTAAGCTCTCACTCGCTCGCAAAACTGCAAAATGGAATTGCACAACATTTTGTTAGGTAATGCGATTGCATTTCAAGTTCGGTTCGTGCTGTGTCTAGGAATATTTGTTGAGGTGCAAATGTAGCCACATATTTTAAGGAATCGCGTAATTAGACAATCGCATTATGGAAACAATCGTATTTATAGGAACTTTGGACACTTCTAAGTAGTTCAGGAATGATTAGGAGTTGTGTATCTATTCATATATGTTTTATATAATCATTCTATCTTTTGCCATGTTACTTCCTATGCCATGAATCTCTTAATATTTTTGAAGTGGAAATTATTCAATTATATGCTTATTCTTTCGTAACACCCGTACGTAAGAGCGTACCCAAACATAAACAATTTCGATTTCGTAAGATTGCTAACTTGATAGAATTGTTTACCCCAAGATAACAACGTATATAAACTGCGTCGCCTAATTTACCATTCGAATCAGATATGTATATACAGAAGGAGACTCTCAGAGAGAGAGAGAGAGAGAGGGAGGGAGGGAGATTCACCCCAACCAAAGTGCAAATATTAGTAGACCTCCACACAAGAGCGTATTACATCTGAAACTGGGGGTACAAAGCATCTAGTACATTCGCACCCATAGCTACCGCAACTTTGTTAGTACTTCCAGCTAGGGTTTTCCAAGTGCTACGGCAGGGTCCAGGTGCATAACTCGCATCTATTTGCACTCGGCAATTTATGCCATATATCAAATGTCCAACAAATTCAACAAATTTACATATACATAGAACCACATATGTATGTAAATATCTTTGTAAGAATATACAGTGAACGCTGTAAAGGATCATCAGACGATTTTAACAACATTAAAAAGAGTATCCGAAAATTAAATTTTTTAAAGTGAACAAAACTCTTTCTTTTCGTACACTGGGGGGTATCCCTAACACCCCTACATGTACCCCTGATCACTCGCTTTGCTTTAAGTACACCGATAGAAAAATGGCATAGTAAGACCGAGGACACTCATATTTAAGTTAAATACCAAATATTTTTTATTTTTAAGTACAAAGCATAGTAAAATTTAATAGAATTCACTTTAATTCCCCAATAAAAATAAGAATGCTTTTTTAATACGGTCATACTTTTAAAATAAATATTTGATATTCTTTTTAGTACTTCCCATATTTAATTTAAATTTAAAACACTTTAAAATAAATATATTATTTTCAATTTAAATATTAAATATTCTTTTTCATACTGTCTATATTTAATTTAAATATAAAACATTTTAAAATAAATAAATAAAATTAAATTTGTAGCAAATATATTTCATTTAAATATGAAATTATTGAATTTAAATATGAAATATGTATATTAAATTTAAAAATATAAAATATATTTAGATTAATTAACTTTAATTATATTTCTATGGGTGTAGCTCATTCACTTACTTACATTTTTTGGTAATTTATTTTATTTATCTTTACACTATAGTCTAGGTGTCTAGGTGCAATCGAGCTATAACCTCTTCTTTGGGACTTTACCTTCAAGCATGTCCATCCCATAGATACTCTTTCACCTTGCCTCTGTCCTTCCCTAAGAGCTCTGCCTGTACTCTCTCTCTCTGTACCTTGAGGTAGGGGTAGTCGTGCAAGTGCAAGTAAAGTAATGCCTCATTCACTGTGATGCAATTCATATTATTGCGAGTGCAATAAATTTGTTTACCAAGTGTGCGCCATCCCCAAGAGCTGGACAGAGAACACAACAAGTACACTTATAAGTAGGACTGGTAAGACAGAATAAGAGATATGCGGGAGAGATGCACAAAACAAATACTCGAAAGAATGATTGGATGGAAAAGTCTCACCACCCCCTATGTCACTCTTATTTAACACACGTTTATCATTCAGTTTGTGGCTGTATCTGTATCTGTACGATATTTCTCAGTGCCTTTTCAATGTCAATGCCAGACACAGGCACAGTACTAGAGAGACATTTGCTGATTTCGCACACCTTTGCGATATCTGACATTCTCTGTATAATGTATGGGATGATTACCTAGGGAAATTAGGGAAATATACTCGTACTTAGACATGTACATATATATTTTATGTATAGTACATTTGTCGGTTTTTTCTAGATCATTAGCTAAGGGTCTGAGTTTGATTTTCTTTCCAAATGGCTTCTTAAGTGAAATCGAATTGTCTTGCTTCCAAAACCCATATACATAGGTCGTTGCACAGCTCTAGAGATAACGTTTCAAGGTTGCCAAAATACCAAACAAGTCTAAATTAACTTGTATTATTTCAGAGATGGGATCTTGGGGAAGATAAAGCGCAATTAAGAGAACTTTCAAGGGCTATAAGGTACATTGAGCACTTATCGAAAATCGAACTTCAAATAATATTTATATTCTGAAATCATAAAATGTATAGAAATAATATGTTTTCATTGGAATTTGGTTGCAATTTTTAGTGCCAAATTTTAAGTAAAATTTTATTTTTGGAATTTTGGAATTTGATTTAAATTTTTAGTTTCAATTTACAGTTTTATGTGATTGAAATATGGCTGTAAAAATCTGAAATTTTCTTGGAATTTCTGTTTTTAGCCTAGGGATGGATACCAGGTCCGTCCATGATGAAATTATACAAATATTCCAGGTATTCCCACTCTTTCGGGTCTTATTTTACGCCCTGCAAAGAGAGCTAGTTGTGGTATTTATAGCAGACTTTTCTCAGTTAAAATTCCTATATATATGTACATGGACTTGGGAGTATGCAAACTACAAAAAAAATTAGATTTTCCTTAATTTAATGACAAATACTTACCCTAAAAACAAGCTGCATGACAAGTTGGTTGATTTCAAAACAGCTTGTGGGTCTGTTTTTGTTTTGTTTTGGTTTTCTCAGTTGTTTATAATAAAACTCGCGTTGGTTACACTCTCACAAAAACAGTAGCAATAATATAATTAGCAGCAAACAGCAGTTGTTTAAAAAAAAATATATATAGGTGTGCACAAATATTATTGCAAAGCAATTACAAGTGCAATTAAATATATCAATTATAATGTCATCATAATTATGAGATTTTAGGATCGCCGAATATCGCTTCAAGAACCGTATTATGCAGTTTGTTTTTTTAGGGACAAAATATGTGTGATACTGGAGCGATGACGCGTGGTGCGTACAGGGGATGGGAGGGGAGGGGAGGCGGCCAGAGATCGCCATTTTGCAGGCACGTTGGCAGCAGCAGCAGCGGCAGACTGCGTCAATAATAACTGCATTAAACGGCTGCACCGCCCAGTGAGCAGCGAGCGACAACTCTCTCCCGCTCGTACTGGCTCTCTCTCGCTCTCTCTTTCGCTCCCTCATATATTCTGTAATGCAGTCGACGGCAGTCGCTCTCACTGCATTTCCTTTTTGCCTCTGTTTCTGTTTCTGTTTCTGCTGCTGGCGCTGTGGTGGCTGGGGTGCGGTTCATTGACCGGCGACACGTGCATCGTAAACTATTGCACGGCCTCCTCCATTTTGAATGGCCAGCAGCCGTTGAAAACTCCTGCACTGCCTCTCTGAATTACACGTTGCATTTATCGCATGCACATGCTTGCTGCACTGCCTCTTCCCTCTCCCTCTATCCATCTAGCCCCCTCTCTATCTGTCCATCTCCCTCTGGCCCCTATAAAAATGGCTTATTATAGACTAGACGTTTGGTTCGTTCCGCGGTCGGTCGCGGTGTTGCTGTCTGATATTTTCTCGATATTTGCTTTTCACTCGCGCGTGGCCTGCATTTGTGTGTGTGTGTGTGTGCGCCCCTCCTCCTCTTTCGCTATCCCACGCTCGGACAAAGTTGTTCCTATCTCAAGAAAACTTGCATTTGGATTATTTTCGGACTGTACAGTTATTTAAAGGAAGGGCCAGGGAAGGGCTACGAATATGGAATACCCACTACTCTACCCTGTAATCAAAGATCAAGAGTTAATTATGTGAACTATCCAGAAAGATCGAAAAAATTCAGCAATAGTGCCATATTCTGGAATGCTATCTTTAGTGCCTTTAATATAAATATTTATGACTAAGGGGGCCCCCTACGCTATCGCTTCACTCGTGCGTCAAACCCCGGCTCACTCGCATTGAGTAAAATATGCAACGACGACGACCCGAAAGATAGAATTATACAAGACACAAGAATTCTATATACCCTAGTGCTCTACAAATGCCCCTCTATATACATTATTAAGCATTATGTCATCGACCGCATATGCATCTCGATTTACGCCGAGCGAATTATCAGTGCAACAATATTTACATACAGTATTTATATTTCAATGAAACTCTGCTGATTCCGATAAGGGTCCCTTCCTCATAACTCTTATATGTATGTAGTTCTTAAGAGTTCATTGTAAATTATAATTCTTATGTGAGAACAGAACCAATAAACTTATGAATTTGTTGAGGTATTTAATCTTAAGTGTATCCCAGGGCGCAGCAACAATTTATTTTAGTATTTGAGTGAGAATATTTTGAGAATTTATTACATGAGTATCGATTTCCGTTTGTTCGGGGAACCATCAAAGTAGTCCTAAGCGTCCGAACGGGTAAATTAGTTTCGATTTTTCCCACGAGCTGTAATGATGGGACTTATTGTTCAGGTGGCTCATCTTCAGTTCGCTCAGCTTTAACTGGAGCTGGAGCTGGAGCCGGAGCCGGATCCGCCAGAACTGCCACAGCTGGAGCCGGAGCCGGATCCGGATCCGCCAGAACTGCCTCTGTCGCAGCCGCAGCCTCCAGGAAATCTTCTGGATGTGCATGCAAACCGTTTATAATATATTGACGCACCAATATAGTGCTACCAATAATAATAAACATCCATCTGTAAAACGGTCAAAATAATAAATAATAATAAGTACTAATAAACTATAATGAACTATTTTTGTATGTTCTATGTATAAATATATCCCATAGTATTACTAGTATGAGGACGGATGCCCCGAGTGTGGTACGGGCATAGTGGGGGACGCTCACCATATCCTTTTCGAGTGCCACCGATTTTACCACGAGCGACAGGCGCTGGAGGCAGCATCAGGGGCTCGAATCAGCGTCGGGAACCCTGGTACCCCTGATGCTAGCGAACCCCAAGACATGGGAGGCGACCGCAGAGTTCGCCGCTAGCGTGATGCGGACGCTGAGCGCACTTGAGAGAAGGCGGGAGGAGCAGACGGAGTAGGAGTCCACATTTCATGCGAAGTAATGCTTTGTTGTAGTACCGCATGACCAGGGCCTGCTCCACTCCACACAAATTCACTCACACACACATACACACACACACACATACACAATGGCAACCTTCTGCTGGAGGTGGCCAAAGGCAGCGCAGAGATCGCGGAGGCCATGAAGGACAGGTCAACCAAAGGGCGTTGGATCCACAGCGTGATGCGGACGCTGGGGGCACTTGAGAGAAAGCGGAAGGAGCAGCCGGAGTAGGAATCCACATTTCATGCAAAAAAATACACAAATGCACACACACACACACACACTTTACAAAAAAAAGTTCGCCGAATTTGACACAAAAAAAGATTACTGAAACAAATCAAATCTAAATCCAAACGATTTGATGCTTAATGTAGAATAATTTAAACGCTTACTGTTCTGCCATTTTGTTGCTTTTTTTTGCACAGATTTGCTCGATGATGACAATTATTAATTATGCCAGATGACAGGTCCACAAATGTCACACAAGGATGCCATATCGACGAAAATCTATGATATTTGATATTAGTTGTGGGCAACCCTGCCAATCAGACATTTCGCCGTTATTTTGTCAAAAGCGTGATTTGATTTTTTTGTGAAAATAATTTCTGCGAGTGATTAAAATTATGAATTGTGCCAATATTGCGAACTGCCACCCGCGTTTTGCAGAACATAGCGATGAGTTCATTGTGAATTATAATTCTTATGTGAGAACAGAACCAATTAACTTGTTAATTTGTTGAGGTATTTAATCTTAAGTGTATCCCAAGGCGCAGCAACAATTTATTTTAGTATTTCTCTGAGTGAGAATATTTTGAGAATTTATTACAAGAGTATCGATTTCCGTTTGTTCGGGGAACCATCAAAGTAGTCCTGAGCGTTCGAAGGGGTACATTGTGTGGTAAATTAGTTTCGGTTTTTGTGAATGAACACCTGCGATAAGAATGGAATCAGCTGAAGCACTGTTTCCCTGCTGTAACAATCTAATCAGTAAAAGTCTCAACTAATAAACACAAATTCATAATGATCTTGCAAAGTATAATAAAACAGTACAAGTTGTGGATCGGAAATGGTCAAAGAATTTTCTATATTTTCACAGGTGAATTTTAATGTTTATAAGTCCTTGAGCAACACAACGCAATTCAAGAAAAATTTAAGAACATACCTAAAATAAATAAATAAAGAGATATCTAAAAAAGTTAAGCAATGTAAAATAAATAAGTAAAAATAAATAAAGTAAATTAAATAAATTTAATTAATTTGTAAGGAATGGAAAATATTGTTTAGATTTAATATTAAAAAATATTTAAATCATAACCGTTTAGGGACTAGGTATTTTTAATTCTAAGAATAATTCAAAATAAATTAAATGAAAATAAAAAAGGTTGTTTAAAAAATTATTCTTGTAGATCCAACTTTCCTTTTTACTTAACAAAAATAATTATTGGGATATCTCTTACCAGTTCGTTGCTAAAATTCTTCAAGTACCCATTGAACCTTAAACAGAAACTAAAGTTAAGAACTAAAATTAAACACTAAAAAAACGAATAAAAATTCCTTTTTAATGCGGGAATTTTTTTCAATAAGTACTTTATCATTTTGAAACAAATACAGCAGCGATAATTTAGAAACTTTTCTTGGAAAACACTTTCAAATAACTTTTGAACCATCTCTAAAGTTCAAAGGGAGAACATTTTCTAGAATAATATTTCAGATGAAATTCTGAGTCATTCGTAGATGCAATCTAGCGTCTGTCCGACTCTAGGTGCTAATTAATGTTCTAGACAGGCCACAACAATGTTGAAAACAAATTGATAAACCAGTTTGGAATCTCAAAGAACTCGAACTCGAATACTATATACCAGGGGGACCCAGAAACTGCGCAATGCATGGGTGGACGTGGACTCCGGTGTCCATCGCAATTCAGTTTGTCCCTTTCGAAAGAGACAATCGCTTTACGCTTTACGTAAGGGCCGGCAAGGGGTTGGTGATTATTTATAATTCTCCCCACCCCACCCCGCTGCCGCCTCCACAATGTGTGCACAATGTAGGTCTAATGCCTGGGACTGGACTGGACAACTAGCTTTCTAGACGCGTATGTACGAGTATTTTGCACCGACCTTGACCAGCGCCCAAGGCCAATCTCTGTCGTGCATTGACTCCGCAGTCCGCAAGTAGTTTCTCACCACCCCCCAACCCCCACCCCCGCCCCTTGGCCGTGCACCCACTTGAGGATCGTTTTTGTTTGGCTTTTACGACCGCACGCGCTCTGTGAAACGGGCGTCAGAGAATCGCAAATGCAAGTGCAAAATGCAATATGCAATATGGAAAATGTGAAAATTCAAAATGCAAAATGCAAAAAGCAAAAAGCACAATATTTTAGCATTATTTATGATGACACGCTCTATTAGCACAAACGGGGAATTACAAACAAATTATATACTCAAAATATGCATTCATTTTTACAGAATTTCGCTGGTTTTACTTTACTCTCAGCAGTTCCGGTGCTATTGTACGCTTTATGGGGCGTACGTGCTCCGGACAAAGTGGTATAGCCGTAGTCCAAAGCCGTATAGCTAATATTGTATATTCCGAAATATAATTAGAACTCAAACTGAAAGGGATTGATTTATGATGAATGATAAAAAATCCCTTTAGGGTTTTGGTTTTGGTTTCGGTTTCGGTTTAAATATAGCCACTGATGTCAGGTTACAAGAGAGTCTTGCAGATACGGTCTGACTTGGCCTATAAATAGTTTGGTAAAATAATAAATAATTGTTAATGGCTTGTGTTAGACCCTAAAAATAGGTCTACGTGTATTTTCTTTTCAGCAATCAATATTAATAAATATTTCCACATTGATATGTAGTTCTATCTTTGTTTATTTAATCTATAGAACATGTATAGACATTGCTTATGACCGGTCCAAAGGACCGAAGCCCAACCATTAAAAAAAAAAAGACAATAAATCCACGTAGACGACCTATAGACTATAGATAGGAGTTGAGTAAATATAGACGATGGATTGGATCGGTGGTTGAATGGACGTAGCCTGAGTGCTTCAAATCAAGCGTAACGCCATTCGATAAGAATCGTGTGGTCGATAGTGTGAAAAAGGGGGCGGATCCGACATCCGGTTGTGGGTAAAGGGGACGAGGAAAAATATAATGGATATGTTGAAAGATAAAAGTTGCTGAAAACATTTAATATTCAATATTTGGTAAACCGAAACAGACGAAATTCTTAGCTTGTCTCTCAGCTCCCTGATAAACCACCCCGAAAATTCCACCAAATCCCCCCTTCTACCAGCCACTCTTTCTTTACCCATTTGTGGAAAATCTGTGGGCCCCTCTGTCTTTTTAGCCATGAAAAGTAAAGCCTGGCTGAGGACATCAAACGGAATTATATATTTACCCCATAAATATAGCCATTCGGACACTTCAATTGCTTAAGTTATGGGCTGCAGACAGTTTTTGGGTGGGGCTGTTGCTGTTCAAGGACCCCTTGGCCTGGCCACATGGCACAGTTTTCTTTGCTTCCTTCCATCACTCCATAATGGAAATGGTGGAAAGTGAACAGAGAACAGCTTAAAGTGACAAGAAATGGAATAAGCTGTGAAAGGAGAGGTGGGTAAGGTTTGGTCCTTTGTGAAAGATGAGGCTTTTCTAATTTATAATGAATGGATCTTATTTCAGGTACTAGCCTTACAGAACATCTTCCCAAGGCTGTTTCTATTTCTAGAGCTAAACATCTGCTAAGAAATGTAATAAAATCAAGTAATATATGGTAGACCCCATTAAAAAATTTGTTTTTGTGTGAGCTATTTTGTTATTGAATCACTTAGTTTTTTATTGGCTTTATGATATATATACAATGTAATTACACAATGTAATTACACAATCTTCCCGCATAGTCGGATTAATCAGATCAGCTTCTGTCACTGTCAAATATGTAATAGGGCAATGCATTTCGTGAGTGTTTCAATTGGAATGCCTAATATATTTTTTATTGCACTTTTTCTTGTTGATCTCTCGGATTATATTTAGAGATAATTGTCTAGTTTCAAGGGTATTTATAGGTCCCTGTCCCCAAAGCAGTGGCTTAGAGAGAGACGGAGAGAGTTCAATGACAGGTGATCGATCCGGGAATGAGTGTACTCGTATCACCAGGGGAACGCTCTAAAAGTCTACCAGAAATATAATAAATAAATTCCCCAGTATCACATGACCACAAATTCCACAGCACAGCAGCACTCCTTGATAGATCCCTTAGCTTAACCCCAAATAGATAGGATACGATATCTGTGCAACCCCTACATAAGAAACCCAATTAAAAGTTTCATGTTGAAGAAACTTTTGTCAGAGCCCCAAAACTGCCAACTGTTAATGTCATAAATTTCAAATTTAACGATTCCAGATAGAACACAGAACAGCGAATTGTAGGACTTGCCCTTAACCGTTTCTTTTTCCGTGTCGTACGATATCCCTGTTTTCCCTTCGCTGGCGTTTTATGTGCCCGTTTCCGGTCTTTATCTGTTTTTCAGATGTTGTTCTCTTCTGTTCTGTTCGGATGTGTGTCAAATTGCCACCCACTCAGCCACTCGCCCACTGTGGTTTGCCTTCTCCCCTCGTTGCTCCTTGCTCAAGGTGTGGTGTGGTGCCACCCCCTTGCACCAAGACCAACAAAATTTCCTTCCCATCTCCGGGGGTTGCTTCTGGTTTTTTGGATGGTTTTTCCTGTCGCTTCTGCGTCTTGCGCTTGGGCTTTTCCGGCTTAGCTTTTCCTTTCTGCGCCAGGTTCATTGACCTTGCCATTTTCTTTTCACTTTCTTGACACAAAAATTTCCCTTTTCATTTCGGGGGTTGACTTTTCGGCAAGGATGAGGTGCGAGGGTGGTTTTGTAGGCAATTGACATGCGCATAATTTCCTTTTCCATTTGGGGGGCGAGGCGAGGGCGGCTTTTCCTTCTCTGCTTTAGTGGGGGGCCCCCGGCAACTCATTTGGGGCGAGGAGAGGACTGGTGGAAGTTTTTTGATATTGTCATGGTGGAAAATGCCATATATTTTTGTTTGTTTGCTTTTAATTTGAGCCTTTCACCGGCCGGCATTGTTTGGCTGTAATGGTCCTGAAAATTTAATGGGCTACGACAGCCGAAAAAGGGAAAATTATATGTTCATATGTGTGTGGAGTGTGGAAATGGGGCGTTCCCAAATGGGGCCACACAGAGGTGAAGGGTATGCGTAATTCCTAATCACACTTGAAAATTAGTTTAGTTACTTTGCAAATCTGTTGTTATTAGAATGGAAGAGATTTGAGGAAAATTGTGGGAGATTAATTCCAAAATCGCATAAAGTGGGTAGAATTCGGTTAACAAAGTATATTTTTGAACGGATTGTAGAGAATTTGAGTTTTTTTAAGGGTTTTCCCTAGTCCTCTATTCCTAAAACCTAAAATAAACCTTTCATAGAACATTTTTCTTAAATAGGAAAATAGTAGGAAAACAAATAAGGAAAACAGAAAATATACGGAAAACCCCGCCTGCTTAGCTGCTACTTATGAGAAGCGCATAGAAATACTGAAAAATATTCTAAACCGCTAAAAATACTACAAAATAGTAAAAAATAAAATAAAATAAAATAAAATTAATTCAAAAATCCCGAAAAATGTGTAGAATTTTGTTTAAAAATTATATTTTTGAATGGTTCTTAGAGAATCTGAGTACTAGTTAAATCTTTTTTCTAGTTCTCTACAAACCAAAATAAATCTTTCTCAGTTCGTTTTTCTTAACAACTTCTCAAATAAATTCATACATTTTCACAAAAAACTATAAAATGTTAACAAACTTGTAAATTCTCAATTCTCATCTCTGGAAAGTTCCGTTTTCCTGTGGAATTTTCCAGATTGAAGCCATAAAACTCTATAAATCGAATCGCACTTCCATCTCCATCTCCCTCAAAAGTGAAGAGCAATGGGATCGATCGGATCAACCATAAAATTGCCACTTGAACAAAGATATATGTGCATACATATGTATGTGGGGATCTGTAGCATAACTACATACATACATATGTAAGTCCAATCACAACAACACTTGAGGAACGGAACCTCCCGCCCAATCTAAAGGAGAGACGAGACCCCCCTACAACGAAAATAGAAACACCTAAAAGAACACGAAAGAAAGCTCGATCAGAATACGGCGAATGCCCCCTAAAATATGTAGAAATCATGAAAATGAATTGAAAATCAGAGCTAGAAGGGAGAGAGGGAGGCATGAACGCACGGGGGCACACGAACTTATCTAATACTATGGATACCGTTACTCGGTGGGGTCACTGGCCAGAGAGCCACAGGCACATCCATAGCATAGCACTTGTGCTCAAACAAGAAGCAGACACGCACACGCATACGAACACGCACAAACATGCTTGGATTACTCTCACCAGCCAGCCAGCCAGCCAGCCGGTTATGTCACGTCCAATTGTGGGGGGAAATTTCAAACGGCTGGGACATTTCATACGATTTGAGTGCCAAGTCATTTGAGTGAAATTTCAGTTTGTTGCATGCGGGGATATTTATGTTGAGCACATCAGTTGTGGGAAATTTGTTTGGGTTTGAGAGCAGCGTTTGATGGGATGGGAAATGGTTGTCGGTTTTATTGAGAGGAGTGTTCTGGGAGGAGTGGAGTGAAGTTCGATGATGTTTGGGTTTGAGGGAAGGGAAATGGTTGTCACTTTGCTTGAGAGGCATTCTGAGTGGATATTGCGGGAGATGGGAGAGAGATGTTCGTTGAGGCATTGGAAAATGTGGGATTACAATTGTAATTGGAAGTTCTGTGGATCAATAAAAACTGCAAAGAAAATAAAAAGAGAGCGAACCTTGGGTTGACATCTCTCTCTCTCGCTCTCTCTCTCTCTACCCGTTTATAGATTTACTGGTTGCTAAGTACTTAATTTAGCCTATAAGGAATGATGGAAGATCTCTCCCTCTACATAATATTGTGCATCATATTTATATGGTTTTATATGGTTTTATATGCTAATAAGAATTCATATCCATCTCCCATCTAGTTAAGACCCTTATCAATCTTCTGTATGTGACATTTACATCCTCTCGAAACACACCCAATGCAAAAACCCACCCCACCCCCACCCTGCCGCTTGCTCAAACCTCAAGGCTCACGCACAAATTCCCTCTTTGCCCAGCCATCAGCTGTTCGCTTGAGCTGCGCAAACTCCAGGGCGACTACGCAATACAATTGAAATTGTTTGGGTGGGAGAACAGAACACTGAGCTGTGCTGCGCTGTGCTGAGCGCGGTGCGTGGTGCTCTCAGAAGACACCACCATCACCACCAGAAAAAGAACAAAAACACTGACAACAGGGAAATTTCGGCTTTTCGGGAAATACTTGAGTCGTGACCCATTTTCAGTACAACATTTTGATGGAGTTCAAAGACCTCAACGGTCCGTCCGTCGCGTTGCGTTGCGCCGCGTCGCTCAATGTGTGTTTTGCGCCGCGACGAGTGACGGGGGTCGAGGGCAGGGGGACGGACTGGCGGACGGACAGGCGGACGGACAGGCTAAGCGGACAACCCCAAAAAGCCCTAGGGCTCAGCTGTGCTCTGCTGTGCTTTCTGCCTTGCCTTTCGCTTTCTGTGTCTCATTTAATTCCTAATTTTCTATTACACATACAAACTGCAACTGTTTTTTTTTATTTGGTTGTTTTTGGGTTTTAGGTATGGTATGGGGGCTCTGTCATGATGTCATTTTAGAAGTTTGTTTTATTTTTGTGCTGGGGAGGAGGCCGGCGAGGGTGGAAATGCATAATCAGCATTCTATTCTGCTTTATTTATGCGTACATTTTATGCGTGTCCCAAGCTGAGGATTGGTAGGGCTCTCTGCCATACCATTTAAATCGGAGGGTGGTTGCTATACCGCCCCATCCATGTGCCTTGGCTTGACCCATATATGCAGTCTCTTTGGGGGGGGATGGGGAGCAGAACATACGACCAAGCTGAAGTCTGATTTTATTTGATGATAGATACTGATAGAATTAGCATGAATTTAATCATATATTTAGATTTGTGGTTCGTTTAGTTAGTCGCTTAGTGGCTCTGATTAGATATGCGTTACTTGACGTGTGGCAGATACTTTTTGCTGTGATTTATGGAAAAGTTTGCATTTCCAAGGACAGATAAGATATGCTTTAGGGATAAGCTTACTTGGAAATAATTTATAAAAAACGCAATCCCTAATTAAAGATTTTAGAAATAGGCAGACTTTTTTCTAAAGAAAATCTACCGTATCTTCTCCACTCAGCGGTTTCCCCCATCTCCCTTTCCCCTCTAAAAAACATATTGAAATCTTTGAGCACATACCAAAAACTCTCATCAAAAATGATCCACCATCTCCGGTTCAGTGACTTCTATAAAAACGGAAGCTACAAATCAAGTTGGAGAGGGAAAACCCCCCACCACCCCCACAGCACACCCACAGACAATGGATAATAAAAAAAAAACACTGTGAAAAGCGGTCAAAAATTAAACGAAATATAATCTTGGCCACAAAATTTCGTTGCTGCTGTCTTTTGGGATGCTTTCGGGAAAGGAAAAACAAATCTTTGGACTATGGAAAGTTCAAGAACCCCATGAAACCATCAGCACGCAGACGTTGCCCATCGACACCGACACCGACACGCCATCAGCCATCAGCCATCGCACTGGCTCACTGGCTATGCTGTTGGATGGACTATTTCCCGTGCCCCCACCACTCCCGAGAGAGACAGGGAAAACTTTACCCCGCACTACAAACGAAAGTGAGTCTCTCCCTCCCATCCCAACTTCACCCTCTTGCTGGAGACCGGAGAGGAGAGCACACTTCTTTTTGGCGCACAGCAGAAGGAGTTCATTGAACCTGAGGGCAAATCGGAAGCGAAGCAGTCCCAAAAGCTAAACACACATTCTCCACTCTCTCCACCACCACCCACCCAAACTCCACCCGAGAGCATTCGATTATTTTCTAGATGGGGCACAGAGAGTGGGGTTTTTGGTGGTTGAAAAAAGAAAACCAGAAACACTGGCCAAACATGCACAGATACGTGTACGTGTTGGTTGGAGTTAAATTGGTTAATTTACTTATGGGGAGGCGGCATGCCACACCACACCCTTTGTCTCCCTCCAAACAGCAGGCACTTTGCTTTTCTCGCTTTTCTTTGAAATGAAAGCGAAAACGGAACTGAATATGACGTTGGTTGTCGTTGTCTGTGTGCTTTGAATGGGCAAAATACTGTTGCATACTTCGGGGCGACCGCAGCTATAGAGATTTTAAGAGAATGTCGAAAGAGAAAGGTTTTCAATGGGGTTTCTCTTAACTTCAAAAGAACTTGTATGTTTATATGGAATATTTTGATTATGATATATTATATTAGCATAAGAATCGAAAGCGGGGAATTATAATTACTTTGGGAATACCGAAATGAGAATGATTTCAGAGAGTTTGGTAGATATACGAATATTGGGGATGTATTTAACCAAAATCTTGTACTAAAATGGTAGTCATACAGATAAACCTTAGTTGCACTAGTTTTAAGAGGCTTTTTAACTGATATTTCAGCTGATTACACAGGTCAACAAAATATAACCATTTTGCTGTTTTATAGAACGAACCCACATTTTCTTATAGGAATTTAAGCCCAATTAGGGGCAGGTAAGGATTAATCTCTACACGTGCTCGAAGAAGGGCGAAAACAGGATTTTTCGGAACTTTGAGTGCAAAATCTCGACGTGATGGAACTTTTAGAGGCCGGATTCGTGATCAGCGATGAAAACCCTATAAGAAAATGTGGGTCCGATCTTTGAAACATTTTGGCTGTCGAACAGTGTTACTTGTCTTGAACTCTTGAGAATTTGAATGTCGTATACCTATCAAGCGTTGTTCTGGTAAAATGTTAACCATTTTAGACTAATTTTGAGTAAAACTGTATTGATTTAGCTATACTGCTAGATGGGCTTTTCTTCTTTAAGTGGGTTAAAGGTAGACCAGTTTGGGCATTAGCAAAGGCCGGATGAAGAGGAGGATACTACAGAAGCCGTATATATGCCATCGGATAAGCATACATTCGGCAAAAGCCTGTAGGTTTTAGGGTTTCTAGGCTACATTCTAGTTGCCATCTTAAAGCTGGTTAAACCACAGATCTCCCTGTACATTCTTTAAAATGTTCTTATACCATTTTAAACATTTATTTTTTTGTCATTTATTTATGTTTACTTTACTCTCATTCGTTTTGTTCACTTAATAGTTTTACATATTCATAAAAAATAGATGTAAATCATCTTCATTGTCATCTTCAGTTGTCCAGGTCGGTTGTTCAGTTTTAAATAACGTATAAATTATAGCGAAACAAATTAAAGCTAATTTGTTTTTCTTTTGAGTTTAATATTAATAATACGCTTTAAATATGTGACGTGAAAATGTGAATTTACTCAGAAAATATATGCCAAAACGCATCGGATGGGGGAAAAGAAAGATTGCAACCCGATTTGTGAGGAAATGGTGCAATGCGAACAATTTTTTGACTAACAAATAAAACCAAATGAACCCAAAACTTCTGTGTGAGCGTCTGTGTGAGTGGGTTGGTACAATAGTTAAATATGCTTATTTAGATATCCTTAGTAGCGTTCCTCCTCCAGTCACCTTACTGGGGTGGCACAGGCGTTGGCTGCGGCGCCAAACGGCTGACAATGCCAATGCCTCCGCGAATGATTTTGGCGATGGCGGGGGGAGCGCGAGCGGCCAGCGTCTCGAAGGTGATGCGCAGCTCGGCAAAGGCGGTGCGGGGATAGGGATTGCGGCGCGAGGTGTATCGCATCACCACATAGTGATAGTAGATAATGGGTGTCATCAGGCCAGCATGGCTCCTAAAAAGTCAAAGAAATGGATTAGAAAACATCCGGAAAGCAACGATAAATGACCCCGAAACTCACATAAAAGTCAGTACAATGGCATAGGGCATAATGAAGATCTCGCAGAATGCTGTGGCCTTCAGTATGTTGGCCGCCTGGAACTCCACAATCGAGATGATGAAACGGGCGCCCCACCACGAGTTCTGGCCAATCAGCTATAAAATAAAGCGCAGGCATTAAGCTAGAGTCCATCAATGACATCTTCTTGGCAGGCTTACATCCAACAACTTGAGCGAATAGCTGGAGGCGTGCAGCACGGAGTAGAGCAGCACGGGGACCAGCACCAAGAGCGAGGGACGAATGTTGAAGAAGATCAGAGAGTACACCATGTAGTGACACGAGTCTTCGGCAAACAGTTTGCTCAGGAATTCGCGACTGAACGAGAAGGCGGGTACACGTTGATGCAGACGCAGGGCAGAAATGGCCGCATTGGCCAGCAGAACCTTTGTGAAGGAGCTCTGTTGAGAACTGTGGAAGAGATACGAATATGGATTATAGATGCTGTTTTGCATGTTCTGTATTTGATTACTCACGTGAATACGGGCAACACATAGCTCACGGTAAAGAAGATCGATAGCAGCCGCAGGGCCCACAGGGCGGAATCAATTCGATTGGTTTGGAAATGCTGCAAAAGCTTGGCCGGTGCATTCTGTGGTTGGTTCTGGTTCTGCTGCTGCTGCTGCTGCTGTTGCTCCTGCTGCTGTGATGTTGTCTCAGAGCCATTGGTCTCGGCGCTATCGAAGCGCGGGGGCTGTTCGGTGGATGTGCTCATGATGAACTTGTTGTCGGTTTGATAGCTGTTCACCTAACTGGAGTTCTTAGTCTGCAAGTCGGTTATGAAAGAGAAGAAAATACAAAAGAGAAACGTAATGAGTTTACTTTCAGCGTTATCAGCGGGAATTCTGTTCTTATCGCCGCCGGTATTGGCCTGATAAGCTAACCCCCATGCCCATACCGATACCCATACCCATACCCAGACTAGGCAACCACCGAACCATATCTAAATGTCTGTGTGTGTTCTTCACCTTTTGGGTGGTTTCTTTCTTTAGAGATCCACACTCCATGAACATATGAGATCTAATGCTGCTTAGGGCTTCGGAACGGCACGCGCTTTGGCTTTCAATTGAAATTTGACTCCGGTTGTTAAACCAGTCAAATGGAAAGTTGCAAACCCAGACACACTTCACAAGACCACTTAAAACCCAAGAATGGGCGTGTCAAAGAGGCGTTTTAATGGCCCCACTGACTCAAGATGATAGTATGACTGCAATTACAGACCAAATCATGTTTTCCATGGGCCAAATAAAAAAAGAAATCACAAAAGGGTTAAAAAGCGAAACTTAAACGCTCTTCAATTGCAGTTTATGGCTTAATATTCATTCAGTTCTTTATCTTAAAGGGAAAACGCGAGCAATTTATGATGCAAAGCCCAGTAAAACAGGAAAATTTCCAAGGAAAACTTCAAGAAACTTGCAATTACTGACAAGACAGGAGAGTGCGAGATGATACGACTGACTGACTGACTGACTGACGACTGACTGGCCACAAAGTGCAGTGCATGTTGTTACGAAATACACGTCGAAATATTAACACAGACAGCCACACAAATATGGCCAAACAGGTGGCTGCCACACAGTGTGCGAAGGAGATACCACCATACCGCGGAAGCAAGAGTTGGGTAAACATCACCACGCACACACACACACACACCCGAGAGAGTGCGGCGGCGCAGCGGTCAGTGCGGGACTCCTACGTGTACGTGTGGATGTACTACATGTACCGTACCTGGTGGGATATGTGTACATGAAATGAGTGATGGCGGGAATGAAGGCGGGTCATTAGGTGTCATTTAATATGCACGGGCATTCAAGCGGTATGACATTACTATTGATTTTAAGGAAGGGGGAAAGGTCCTTCAAACGAACTGGGTCAAGTACTTCCACTTTGATAATTGCCTTTGACAATAGATTTGGATTATTCATGCGCAACCACAAAATCACCAATCTGATGAAATTTGGATGAAATAAGTATAAATAAATGACGTCACGTGGTCGGCACAGCAAGGAACACGTCAGAGGTAGAACAGAATACACGGGGTGCGGGGTTACGGGGGGGTACACGCATGCCGCACAAATTGCCTCCGATTGACATGTCTGAACTTTAAATAATAAAAAGAAGATCAAAATGACAAAGCAGAATGTGTCTACACAGAATATACTAGACTAGAGACCGCGCTCAAAGTGCAGGGCCCTTTCGAAACTTGGAATTGGATGCTTCCTCCTCTCTGCCCAGCAACAAGCGATCGGATTAGGGCACACAACGCACGCACAAGAGACCTGCATACTTTTTGATTATAATGCCAGCAGCACTCGACTGTCGAATTGGGTTAATAAGGAACGAAGGGGGGTTGGGTGGGGGTTCGTTGCTCCGCTCCGCGTACAGTTCTATATGATTTTGGGACGATTTCGTCGCGTGAAGAAAGTTGGCCAGGTATCATTCCCTTCCCCGTGCGTCTCCAGCCTTGCAGCGTTGTCTCACACAAAATGTCGTATAATCCAAGATGTTTTCAATTAAAACTATATCTGCAAACTTACCATTCACTGAGCAACAAATGCGTCCAGTGTTTCTTTCTGGCGATATGGTACAAAAATTAAATACAAATTTTACACGTAAATTTAATACGTCTCGGTCTCTTCCTCTTGCACTTTGAACTAGTTCTGATTCAGTTGAGCTCCAGTACTAAATAATACCATAATGTTGTTCACGTGGAACCGGTGTTATAGAAATGAACTAAAAAGTACTGCCATCTGTGATTCATTTCAGAACCAGCACTAAATAATGGCATAACGCGAAAACAAGCAAACGCACATTTTAGTTGAATTTATTTTTAAAATATCAGAAATATCAGCAAATATAGTAATGGATGATGACCTAGCTCTTCCCGCCGATACGCTCGCTATTCTTAATGAATTCCTGGCAGAGCGTTCAAAACGCGAAGCCGAAGAAGAGGAACGCATTGCGAACCAGGACGGAAAGGAGGCAACATTTGAAGAAAATTGGGCAAGTTATTATTACGGGTGTAGACTAAACTAGGAGACTAAACTTATATCTTATATCTACAGCAATTGAGCCAATTCTGGTATAGCAAAAAGACCAAGCTCACAGTACGTGACATTTTGGCAAAGCTATTGAAGGAACAACCAGAGGAACGTAACTACCGCATAGCTTTACTGTCTTGTCCATCGCTTTACAAGGATATTAAAGATATACATGACCACGGTAAGGTGATAGTTCAGTGCCACTAGCCATATTTGTGACATTTTGCCCCCTTTAGTCAACATCTTCGAGTACGATGAACGTTTTGCAGCCTATGGCACTGATTTTGTCCATTACGATATCAATTGTATAGACGATAATCCAGACTACCTGATAAACCATCACAAAAGATATGATTTAATCATAGCCGACCCGCCGTTCTTGTCCCAGGAGTGCATAGGGAAAATATCAGAGATTATCCTAAAGCTGCAGAAGAGTCCCAGTGACAAACTGATATTTTGCTCTGGAGAAGTTGTTGAACCCTGGCTGACAGCCTGTTTGCCCGTGCACAAGTGCAATTTCCGACCGGAACATGAACGCAATTTGGGCAACGAGTTTGTTAGTTATGCCAACTTTAATTTGGATAATTATATTTAAAATGAACCGAACAAAATGTGTGTCTTCTTGTGTGTAAGAGCGAGTGTGAGTGATAGAATGGTATCTATTTCGCGGCGACATCGGCCTCCTTGCGCTGCTGAACCAGCTCGCGCAGGCCATCTTCCTGGTCCTTCAACGATTTCTGAAGGAATTCCTTTTTCTTTTCGAGTAGTTCAATGGCTTTTTCACATTTCTCCTGCTTGCTCTTCAGATCTTCGCGCATATTTTGAACATCCGTAAGCAGAAACATCCGACCAACCGACATATATACTCTGTAATAGTGGAGCGATTCCAATTAAGGCATACAGCAAAAAGGTTTTAATTACAAACACACCTCGTATCATTGTCCAAGTTGTTTGTGCCCTTTTCCGTCAACAGATATTTGTGTTTGCCGGTCTTGACCATGTCGCACTTCATGTCGATCATATTGATCTTCTTGGAGGTTTCCAATTTGTTGATCTGCATCTCGGTGAAGGCCTGCGGGGGAGGGTGGATAGGAATGAGTAACATCTTCAATGGAAAGCACGCGCTACACGCCGGGTCTCGCCTGGAGCCTGTGGCAGCGGCCCCACCTTCTTCAATTCAATATCCATTTGTGCCATTTTGTATGATAAATGCTCTCTTAAAGTTTATTTGACTTAAAATGTATGTTTTCACTGTAAATTTTGTTAAAATCTCAACACCTGCTTAAAAATAAGATTGTTGGATATGAGCGATATTTTTTATTTTGATACGATAGTATCGGTGCGATATTCATGTTACGATTACATCAAAACTTGTATACCCTTTTTCTGAATTATTGTTAAAATACTGTTTTATAATTCATCGTATTGACATGTTTTTGGCCTATTTAGCATGCCATTAGATTCCCGTATATACATCTCGATCCCGCTACATGTTTTTGGCTATTATAAACTGCAATACTTCGTTGAGATAGCTTAAAAAGTTCATAAGATCAGCTGTTGCATGATTTTGACAAACATTTGATCATTTCTCTTATACCCTTCCGTAGTAGGACCTTCCATGAGGGCCTGTCCTGGAGAAACATCGATGTCATCGTTATTTGTACGATGTTTTTGAAAAATAGGCAAACGGTTCTATGAACTGTATTTTGATATTCCGTCTTATATTACTAGCTATTCAGGACCCTACGCACTGCTCACACAATTTTATCTGATAAACTAATCAATTTCCTACAAGAATGGCTCCATCATAGGGCCTACTTGTATTGGATTCTTTATAAAATTAGCTGTAACAATCCTACTTAAAAATTATTCTTGTAACATTTCGATTGTTGCAGCCCTAACATAACATGGTATGGATGTATCTTAGTGCTGTTAAGCGCAGCAGATAACATACATGCAGAGCCATACTTTGACTGTTATCGAGTTCAAATGCCATTTGACCATTAGAGATTAACCTATATTTAATGAAGCCAAAAAAACGCATATTAGATGGCGCTGCCCGGTTCCAGTAGCTTACATCAGCATTTCATTCACTCGATAGCATGGAACGCTGGCAGAACAAACTCGCTGTGGTCACAGGTGCAAGCGGTGGAATTGGGGCTGCCTGTGCTCGGGCCATGATTGCTGCAGGATTGCGTGTGGTGGGTCTGGCACGGCGAGAAGAGAAGCTGCGGGAGGTCAGGGACAGCTTGCCGACACATTTGCAGGCCAATTTCATACCTAGACGGTGCGACGTATCGAAAGAGGATCAGGTCATGAGCTCTTTCGACTGGATAGAAAGAGAGCTGGAAGGACCCGATGTCCTGCTGAACAACGCTGGTATAACAAGGGAAACGGAACTAGTAGCGCCGGGGAATACCCAAAAACTGCGTGAGGTCATTGACACCAATGTCATGGGTGTGCTCTGGTGCACTAGGGAGGCGTTCAACAACATGTTAAAGCGGGATGTAGAGGGTCATGTATTGATCATAAACAGCATTGCTGGACAGCAAGTGCTCAACTTTATCGACGTTCTGCCCTCGTTCAACATCTATCCGGCCACCAAGTTTGCCATAACAGCCATCACGGAAACCTATCGTCAGGAGTTTCAATTGCACAAGAGTAAAGTGCGGGTGACCGGCATTTGTCCGGGTGCGGTGAACACAAACATATTCCCGGAGGAGATACATTTCTATGTGAAGGATATGGCCAGGCTGGAGCCATCAAATATAGCGGATGCAGTGCTGTATGCACTGCGCACGCCGCCTCATGTGCAGGTACGAGGAAATGAAACTTTTAAAATGTTTCTGCAATCCATATTTTTGTTTTACAGATTCACGATATTACCATCAAGCCTATGGGCGAATTATTTTAAACGTTAACCTTTTACAAGCCAGCCAGACGTTCCCGCAGCGCTTCCTCGTTCAACTTGTGCTTGCATAGAAATTGTCCATTAAAGAACAAGACAGGTATCTCATGCCGAAACAGCCGCAAGAAACGTACATTCTCCTTGTGATCGATGTAGACCTTTTCCAGCCTGAATTTACCAGCATACTTCTCTTCCAATTGAGCCATCAAATCATCGCACAAAGGACACGGTTCTTTGGTGTACAGTGTCAGCAGAGGAAGGCCGTCCACCTGGGCGATTTTGGGCTTGCTGAAGGATACAGTACATTGATATTAGTTAGGATCATTGAACAGGAAAACAGGACTCACAGTTTTTCTATGAATATTATCATCAAACGGCCATCGCTTCCATCCATGTAGGCACAGCCCAGTTCGCCAGGAGGCAGGGAGTGCACCAGGTGGGTGAGAAGGTGACTGGCGGTTATATGCAAATTGTCGTGGGTGCACAGTTTATTGCCGCTTAGGTCGAGATGGGAAAAGGATGGCCTTGGGGGTTCTCGGCTCGTAACCAGATCCCAGGTGTGGATTTGACTGGGAAGAATAGGCTTTCCGCCGTGAACGTGGTACAATGGATCTTCTCTGTTATTTTTCACAGCAAATTCGCGCACTAAAGCTAGAGGCTGCAGCCGAAGGCGCTCCGCAGTTTCGTATGTGGTCCAGGCCAGAGCGGCAGCTCCCAAAGTTGGTGTTGGTTCTGAGGGATCCGACTTGGCGGTTTGGTTGCCCCTGATCGGAGCCTGTTGCACAGTCATCAGTTCATTGGCCAGCAGGCCATCATCCGGTTCAAGAAACTCGCAGCGTGTGTCTCCCGTGATAATACACTCCGCTTTACCCTGCCGGAGGCTATCAAATGTCATTCGCAGTCCAGTTATCGAGCAAATATTGTCCTGCAGGGCATGTGCCTCGCAGCTCTTCAAGCCCAGCTCTTTGACTACATTGCTAAGTCTCGCATTGCACTCGGATGCCGGTGAATTCGATGAGGAACATACAATTAGCTTTTTGAACTCCTCTCGTGGCACCAGAGTGCGTTTCATCAGTTCATCAATGACAATTCCAGCCAGCTTCTGCTCCTCCGCCTTGAATGGTGTACGCGGGGTACGCACAGCGGCCGCAATTACCATTTGCTTTCCATCCAACTGCTTGCTAAAATGACGCAAGATTCTCGATGCGCTGGGGAAGAACAAGAAATCCATTATCTGTGCTATATCATGGCTAAATTAGAACGCACTTTTTAGTGCATTGCATGCATAACCTTTCCAGCATTATCGTGGACATGATTTAACGCATTTCTTTTATTTGATTGAACTATAATTTAAGGATTTTGAAAAGCCGAACCGAAACTGCCATAAAACTATTTTGTTTACATCGTTCGATAACGAAGTTTACAAATGATCAGTGTGACCATACGACTCAAAACCAAACAGCTGTTCGAAAAAAAAAAAAAAAAACATTAACAATAAGAGAGAAAGTTACTTTTATCCATTAAAACAAAGCCCAAGCTAGGCAAAACCAGTTATTATTCAATAGCACAAAGTCGTTCGAGCCGTAAACCTCATTGCAGAAGCAACAGCTGTATCGACACTCGGTACTATTCGGAAATCAAATGGAAGTGACCTTCAAGAAGGCCCGACTGGTAAAGCACACAAATGCAGACGAAGAGTACACAGCCCCCGATGGGGTGGAGACTAGCACCGATCCATATGGCTGGTGGGCCTTGCCAGAGCCCGCCCTTCTGATGATCTTCGAGCGATTAAATTTGGAATCGCTGCTCCAGGCGAGTCTGTGCTGCAGAAGATGGCACAGCATAGCTAACGATGATCTGTTGTGGCGTCAAAAGTTCCAGGAGAACTTCAGAGCCTCACCGAGTATACCGCTGAAGCCAGGTGCAGAGAGCTGGCGATCGGAATACCAGCGTCTGTCCACACAAATACCGTTTGTTCAGGCCCAGCGTCTAGAGCCGTCGATGGAGAACAATCACGGGCATACGCATCAGGTGCTGCATGTGAGCTTTGCACACAATGGTGAGATGTTTGCCACCTGCTCCAAGGATGGCTACGTGATAGTGAGTCCTCTAGATATCGTTATGAAATGCGTCTTAATCCCGATCTTGTTTGTAGATATGGAACTCGCAGCATCCATGCACGGAAAAGTACGCGCACAACATGAAGCAATTCAGCTGGAAATACTCTCAATATTCGCAGTTCAACCAGAGCGACACTCTGCTGCTGGTTTCGGGTGTGCATTTTGGATCCCCACAGTCCACATCTGGAGAGATTGCCGTGTTCTATCTGGGAGCCACAGAGTCCCATCTACGCTGCAGAGTGGTTAATCGTCCCTACGATATATTTGGCACTTGGTTCAGTGATCAGTATTTGATATCAGGTGACCTGCATTGGCTTGCTCATTTGGTGAGTACTTCGGTTCTGTGGCTGAACAAGGCCAATCAGGAGATCGACTCGGAGCACGTTCCGATCATGAGCCAATTGTACAAGTTCTACAACCGCAATGCCAGCTCGGTGCGGGCCATAATGGTAGCCAGATGTCCCTGGTTGGATGAAAGCAACGATCCCTTGGCCAAGGTAGAGGAGGAGACGCGCAGTCCGACCTTTCCGTTTCCTAGTGATGATGAGGCATCTAGTTCTCAGGCCAGTGGGAATCCGCTGTCCCATGCCGCCAGCCTTAGAGGCACACGAAGTGCCACCCCCGAGGAGAACTTCTTGCCAGACATAAGCGAGCGTCGGTCCAGAGCCCGGCCTGGTGATGCCACCATTCATTACCTGGAGGAATACAGAAAGGCAGTGGCACCCACAAACGAAGCCAACGAAGAAGAGGAGGAGGAAGAGTACGACCCCATGGATGTGCATGAGGAGTACGATGAAATGGAGAATAACATGCCCAAGTATCTAATTTTTTCGACGGGTTCCAAGACATTTACCCCGCACCAGATCGGCTTCAAGCGCATAAGGAACGTTTACTTTCCCAAAAAGCTCGATCCTGGGCCATCGCTGAAGGAGAGAATAGCCGCCAAGCGGGCCGCCGAGCAACAGCAGCAGCAAACGCCGCGCACTGATCCGGATTGGTGGGACTACGATTCCGTCAAGGATCGATTCGATAAGGTGGACAAAGTCATCGATCTGCACGGACACATCATTGGCATGGCACTGAGTCCGGACCATCGTTATCTATATGTTAATACTCGTCCCTGGCCAAAGCACTATGTCATTACCAATCCTCTGGAGCCGCCGCCAATCGCTCAGGAGATTGATATACATGTGATTGATTTGATGACCCTGAAGAGAGTGGGGAACATGCTGCGCGCCCATAAGGCCTACACGCCCAGCACCGAATGCTTCTTCATATTCCTCGATGTCTCCGAGGCGTATGTGGCCAGTGGGGCTGAGGACCAGCATGCCTACCTATGGGATCGCTATTATGGCATCAGTTTGGCCAAGTTCAAACACTCGGACGTGGTAAACAGTGTGGCCTTCAATCCAAAAGACTCTGAGATGCTCGTGACCACCAGCGATGACTATACAATAAAGGTGTGTACATTTTTTCTATGCAATTTTGTTCCGTTTAAAAAAAAGCTATGTCTTTCGCAGGTTTGGCGATCACGGGCCAAGGCAAAGGCTTATAATATCCCCATCAATGTGAGCGAATCTTTCGAGCTGAAGCCGAAGAAATGAAGGTCGCTTAGTTATCCATGTGCCTGCCCTGCCTCATTATGACAGATGTTCATATACAAGTGGTTCTTACTGCCGGAAAATAGATTGTTTTGTTTATAGCTGTTAGTATTTAGTTAGAACTTGTTAACGTTTATAATTATAATAATCAAAATGGTGTTCGTCCTACGACTTGCTCGTCTGTTCGTACTGGTCAATGGGTGTGGTTGGATCCGACTGTGGCTTCACTGGCGAAGTAACAGGCTCAGCGGGCGGGGAGATTGGATCCCCAATCGATGGTCCTGGCTGCGCTGAAGCCTCTGCCGATGTGGATGGCTCATCCGGTTGCCTCCCCGAGGGACCCGAATCATTGTCATTATCGTGATTATGCGTGTGCCTTGCGTTTCTCTTGCGCTTTTCGGGATGGCCAAAACAGTGCTCACAGTCTTCATCATCCTCTGAGGAACTCTCACCAAATGCCAGGGGTTTCTTATATATGCAGCAGCCTACAATTTGAATACATTAGCCATAGGACTATATTGGAAAAGCATAAAGATTACATACATTTGGATTTCTTGCGATTCAAATGCTCATTGTCTATGACACCTTCGTGAAAAATCACCCGGCGCTCGTCTCGGGGCTGTTCCAGCCGCAAGTGCAGTGTGGGAGCACTTTCTGGCAGACTTCCATCCGTTTCTTCAGTTGCCGTGCCATTACTTGACTTATTTTTTGCTCTTTGGGCCATTTTTTTTAATAAAACAAATAACAGATTGCAGTGTGAACGTATTGCCCGATCAACAGCTGTTATCGACTAGGGCTGCAAGACCATTCAAACGATATGGCAGTGTTTATAATATATATAATAATATATTTAGAGATAAGATGTAAAGGGTGATTTATTTTCCTTGGATTGTAATAAATTATTGATATTTGACAACTAAACGATGGCACGGCATACTTAATATTAGGCTATCTGTATGTGTCTCTCAATGTGTTTTGACAGCCGCAATTGGTGATCTGGTAACGCCAAACGCAAACGTCACATTTCAGCTGGCAGTCGTCGGACCGAAAATGGCTGCAATTGTGCGATTTAATTTGTTAACCAAGCCGCAAATAGGTAAATAAACGCGAAGAATTCGTTGACACACTGTTAGTTAGTGATTTACCAGTAGAATACGCTATACGCTTACTTGTGAGACTTGTTAAGCAAGTCGCTGCAAGCCAGCAAAACAATCATTTCACTTGCAACCAACTTATGTAATTTTTGCGCAAAGCAAAACAAAACGTAAGGCAAAGACTGCGCAGTTTATTGATTTGCATCATGTACTTCTTGCAGTTGCGACTCTGCCTGGCAGCCTGCAGCTGCAGCGGCTCCAGAGCACACAGGCCCCACCCGCTGGCACACCGCCACCACAGACGAAGACCAAGTTTGGTCCCTTGGCCGATGAAGATCGCATCTTCACAAATCTGTATGGACGCCACGACTGGAGGCTGAAGGGTGCCCTGAAGCGTGGGGACTGGTACAAGACCAAGGAGATTGTCCTGAAGGGTCCCAATTGGATTATCAATGAGATCAAGACTTCGGGTCTGCGCGGTCGCGGTGGCGCTGGTTTCCCCAGTGGCATGAAGTGGTCTTTCATGCAAAAGCCTGGCGATGGACGTCCCAAATACTTGGTGGTGAATGCCGATGAGGGTGAGCATTGTAAAATCCAAGTCAGAAGATCGAGCTACATTCCTTTCTTTTTCAGGCGAGCCTGGTACTTGCAAAGATCGCGACATCATGCGTCACGATCCCCACAAGCTAGTGGAGGGCTGCCTGATTGCGGGCGCTGCCATGGGCGCCCAGGCTGCCTACATCTATATTCGCGGCGAGTTTTACAACGAGGCCTCCAACATGCAGCTGGCCATCGCCGAGGCCTACCAGGCTGGCCTTATCGGCAAGAATGCCTGCGGAACGGGCTACGACTTCGATGTCTTCATGCACCGTGGCGCTGGCGCTTACATTTGCGGTGAGGAGACCGCTTTGATCGAGTCCCTCGAGGGAAAGCAGGGCAAGCCCCGCTTGAAGCCGCCATTCCCCGCTGATGTGGGTGTCTTTGGTTGCCCCACAACGGTCACCAATGTGGAGACTGTGGCCGTGGCGCCTGCCATCTGTCGTCGCGGTGGCACTTGGTTTGCCAGCTTTGGACGCACCCGTAACTCGGGCACGAAGCTGTTCAACATTTCGGGACATGTGAACAATCCCTGCACCGTGGAAGAGGAAATGTCCATTCCCCTGAAGGAGCTGATTGAGCGCCATTGTGGTGGCGTTACTGGTGGCTGGGACAATCTGTTGGGCGTCATTCCCGGCGGTTCGTCCACACCCATTATTCCCAAAAGTGTATGCGATGATGTGATTATGGATTTTGATGGCTTGATTGCGGCCCAAACATCGCTGGGAACGGCCGCCATCATTGTGATGGACAAGTCCACGGATGTGATCAAGGCGATTGCCAGACTCATCTCGTTCTACAAGCACGAGAGCTGTGGCCAGTGCACACCTTGCCGCGAGGGCATTGGCTGGATGAACAAGATCATGACGCGGTAAGTAGATAATTTGTTGTTCGATAATTTCAAACAGAAACAGAATGAGGCATATTTTCCTTCCATGATATCAAAATAGCTTTGTCAAGGGCGATGCTCAACCCGCTGAGATCGATATGCTGTGGGAGATCTCCAAGCAAATTGAGGGCCACACCATTTGCGCATTGGGTGACGGTGCCGCCTGGCCTGTCCAGGGCCTCATTCGTCACTTCAGACCCGAGATCGAGAAACGTATGCAACAACATGCGCAGCAAACGAAGCGCGCCAGCAATTAAGTTACAATGTTATAGCTAAATTAATGATTTCTTTAAACCCGCGCGCTCTTTAATGCATATAAAGTGTAATATTCTCTAACCGATGTACAAATGTCCACACTCTGTTTTTTCGTCAATTGAGGTTTAGTCCCTGTATATGCTTGATCACGGCCTCGATGTCCTCGGCGTCTGCCGTCTGGTATTTCGGTGGAAAGCTGCACAGGCTCAGGGGGCCGCCAATCTTTTGCTCCACTCCGGGCTGATCCACACAGCGAGCGGGTATAAATTGATATCTATAAAGGGGATCCAATTAGCGGGCAAATCTGTGGATGTTCTGTCCAACTTACGTCTTGGCATCGCATCCCTGTAGAACCAGGAGTACAACCATTACAACCACTATAAAAAGCATGAAGCATTTGATAAACATTTTTAGATTTCTAAAGATTTGCTTGCGTTGGCCTAAACGGCCAATTATCGACTGTGGGGCTGCTGTAAAATTCCAAGTTAAGAACACTTCTCACTCTCCCTCTAGCCGGCTATTTGATCATGCAAATATTATGCAACACCTGGAATTTTTAACGGCTTTAAGGCCTCATGAATTATTAATGCAACTGAATTTTGTGCCATTGTCATGGCGGTCTGGAGAGGCCCGCCAGCCGGAATGCCGGCTCGATATATCAATTATCTAGAAACGAGTATAATCGTTAATATAATAATTATTATACTCTATGCAAAGAGCATTGGTACTATGGGTTGAAGCTGGTAAATTGAAAGTATATTATGTACAGATTAATCTGTTTATATTTTGGTGAAATAACGACTTGAATGCAATGGGGTTCTATATTAATTTTTAGCCAGAAGAAAATCCTTTCATAAAATCGTTATTAGGGCGAAAAGCAAATGTGTTATTTACGATTTTTTGACCAGAAAACGCACTTAGAGAGCTAATAGCTCTTCCTTCCTATATCCTACTATATCATTTAGTTAGCAAAAATGTATATGAGGAAACCTATCAAATTACTAGCCGACCCGCGCGCTTTGCTGCTAGACCAAATGACCAAACACACGTTTTTGGCCAAAATTGGAGGTTTTTCTTGACTAATTTTTTGAGGAACCTAGTTATAGAAAAGTACAAGCTTTTGTCCATAAAAACCAAGCCACATACTCTGGCTATCATCTAAAAGAAGCCGCATGCAATTTGGTGCACGCGTGGCGGAGATAGCCCATTACACACACATTTAGTATAGATTTGAAATAAAACAATTAAGTTTGTTTAGTATGTAGCATATTTATAGTTTTTAGAGTTTCTCATTGGTTTTTTTGTTTTCGATGAAGGTTTAGTTAAAGTACAAAATGATATTATTAAAAGTAGTTAAGTTTAAGGTTTCTAGCCACTAGTTCAAAGGCGATAACAACAGCTGCTGCTTCAGATGGCTTTAAAGGAAGGTGGTTTACATACAGTATAGAAATTAAATGATTTGATTGACGACAGCATTGCTTTTGTAAAGTAAAGAAATACACAGGTAGTTTCGTTTCCCTCAGATGGTGCCAGTGAATGGTTGGTATTGGTATTGGTGTTGGTGTTGGTGTAGTATAAAAAGATCTGTATAGAAAATGTGGAAAAGTTGGCAACGGATAGTGGCAGATTAGTTTTTGCAATTGAGTGGGCGGCGGCCAAGCGAGTCGTCGTCCATATGTATATTGCAAATGAAACCCGAACCTGAGTCTGATCTCATCTGAAACGCACGCTCTCTCTCTCTCTCTCTTTCTCTCTCTTGAATTGCACTGTACGATATTCAAAAATGGTTAGAAAAAGTGTATAAGAATTAAGTCATAGAAATATGTATACAATACTCGTTTTTTTTTTGTTTGTTTTTAAATCTTTTCCACACATTTATAATTATATTTTTTTTTGTTAGATTTTTGTTTTTTTATATATATATATGTATGTATATATGTAAGTTTATGTATGTTTCGTTAGGTATGTACTCGTATTTGATTTAGATTTTGTTTGTTTAGGTTTTTAAATTGTTTAAAAGTTTTAGATCTCGTTTAGTTTGATTTGCTTTCGTTCGTTTAACTTGGCTTAAAGCGTTCATCTTATTGCTTATCTATGAGAAGGAACATAGTACAATATTTTGTATTTTGTTTTTCGTTTCGTTTCGTTTCGGTTCTTAAAAGACTAAACAACATTTCGAACAAGTCACTAGAAGAGTTTTTGCTTTTGGTTTTCCGTCTATCGTCCCATCATTCATCTCCGATGAGGCTTCTCCTTTTATTGCATAGCTTTAGGCGCACAACATCGTAGTGTAAATAAGCGTCAACTAACACTGCTATGAGTGGCCGTAGCCACATATATATATGTATGCCCTATGTATTATGTAGTTGTATATATGTATATATATATATTATGTATATATTGTAGTAGGTTTTGCCAACTAATTGCGTAGAGCTTTTGAAAAACATCTAGATAGTTCGTTTTTGGTTGGGTTCTGGGAGGGCGGGGCCGTAGGGGGTAGGGGCCTAGACAGGACTCTTGAGGATCAGGTCGTAAGTAAAAAATATATGTATATATATATGTATGCATATATATATATATGTATATCAAGTTTTTTTTAGTTTAGTATCACACTAGTAGAGATAATGCGAAGAAGCCTGAGCTCTATACTGTTTCGGTGTCAGCTTGATCAGTTTGGGATTGAATGCACCCAGGGCCGCCTCATTGGTGGACGATGGCGGCGGTGGCACCGTGTGCGTCCGGAAGCGCGATCTCAGGAAATTCTGCATGGAGCGCAGCCGTATGATGGGCGCACAGGGCGATTGTCGAAGCGAATTGTGATTGAGCGCCCAATAGATGACCGGACTGATGGCCGAATAGAAGTAACCTGCAGATAATTGTAGAGATTATCATCACTGGCTCCTATTATCCTATTATCCTCCTGCTATCCGGTGCAGTACTCACCCAACAACAGACTGAAGTAGACAGAGGATTTGCTGCAGTATTGCTTGTAGCCGAAATTCTTATAGAATATGCAAAAGACATGCGGGGCCCAGCAGACGATAAAGATTAAGGCGGAGGCGATCAGCATGTTGGCCAAGTGACGTCGCGACCTCAGTGTCGAGGTCTGTGGCAGCGGTATGCCAGGCGTGGCCGGACCCCGCCCAGCCCGATGTATCCGCTGGCGCTGCGAGTGGGCGCGTATCTCCCTCATGGCCCTGCGGGTGGGTTGGAGGAGCATTCAAATTAAATTCGATTCGAGCAAACTATCAATTAACGCTAATCACCTGGGCGATATGGGATTGCTGGAACGAAAGGAGCCCGGCTCTAGGGCCGAACCAGATCCGGGCAGGCGTGGCTGCAACGTGTGCATTTGTATATCCCCAGGACTCACGGCCATTTGGCCACCGCCGCCGCCGCCAGTGCCATTCCCATTCGAGGTGTCGTCGACGGTGGTGGGGCCTCCACAGGCCGCCTGCTGGGCATTGGCGCAGCCCGTCACAATCACCATGTGCGTCTGTCGCCGCAGAATGGGCATGGGCAGTGGCAGCTCCCCGTGGGCCGCTCGAGCTGTCAGCGACAGGGCGCAGAGCTTGCGCCGCACCCCGTAGTGATTGAGCAGCACCCCCAGGCCGGGCAGCACGAACACGGCTATCGTGTGGAACGACATGAACATGGCATTGGCCCCCAGGTCCGAGGTGCAGCTGATGCTAACGGGATTGGGTGTAGTGCTGGCATTCGTGCTGCCCGCTCCCTTGATGATCACCGACTTGGCTATGATCTTGTAGGCGAACAGGAACGGCGTACTGATGGCCGCCGAGGCCAGCCAAGAGAGGAGGGCCAGGGAGACGTGCAGATAGCGACGCTGTCGCAGCTGGGCCAAACGAGGATGCTTAACGGTGGCGTAGCGGTCCAGGGAGAGCATGAAAAAGGATATGGTACTGGCCGCCACGGGCATGACCTGGTCCAAGGAGAGAGAGAGATAATTGTAAGGCATCAAAGATGATAAGAGCGAACCCACCTGGATGTAATGTATGACCTTGCAGAGCACCAGCGGCAGCGATCTCGTCCTGCGGTTCATGGCCAGATTCAGGAGCGTGACGGGCGCCGATATGCCCGTGACCAGCAGATCGGCAATGCACACGGCCAGCAGTAGGGGATTCCGCAGCCGCACCGAGGAGGCCGAGCAAAGGGTCAGCACCAGAGTGGAGTTGCCAACGACGCCGCCAAAGACCACCAGACCATAGCTGACGGCCAGCAGGAGCAGCGTCAGCGAGGATATGGCATTCTCCGTATCGCCGCCAGCAGCGTCCAGGTCATACGGATTGATCAGGCTAAAGTTGCCGTAGTCAAAGTCCGTCGCGGAGCCCTCCAGGTCCGTCGTGGGCAGGGTTCCGGTGCTGCTGCTGCCACCCAGTTGGTTATGCTCGAGGAGCGCGTAGTGCAGCTCCGTGGTGTCGAGGTCGTTGTTCGCCTCGAGATGATGCCGGCGGTACGTGTGCTCCCACCATTGCTGCAGGTTGTTGCTGTTCATGCTTCCCGTAACCGTAGCCGTAAACGTAACCGTAACCGTATTCCAATCCTTAGCCGTATACGTGTTCGATCTTCGTTGTCGATGCGTTTGTCTGGCCGCCTCATTTCATACTAAAGGTGCTGCTGCCGCCCCGCCGTTGCACAGGACACAAAAAAGAAAAGGAAAAAAAGGTAGCAAAATGTAACAAAATGCCATCATCATCATCAGTCTTTTTTGTTTCCCCCGCAAGGACACACTCACACACAGGAAGCAGACAGAGAACCGAACCGAACAGACACCGACATGGCATCCAGCACACTCCAAATTCCACCCGCCACAAGCACACGAGTGTTACGACCCTTAGTCCCCACCCCACCCCACCCCACCACACCCCATCCACTTACCCATCGCTGACACTGACACTTATGCAATGAGAGAATACGAATGCGAACAAGATGGCAGGAGGGATAGGGTTTGGGTTTGGGTATGGGTATGGAGAGGAAGTAGAAGGTGCTGGATACCCTTTCATAAACCCATTAATCTTTGAAAGGAAGAAAGATCTCTTCAAAGTTTTGGCCAGAGAAAAAACCGAATGCTTCTGCTCCAAGAACCCTTTCTCTTCTCCTCTGGCAAGCCTCCTGCCGAAACCGAAATACCCCAGAAATTAAAGGGCATAACAAGGCACACACTCAGAGATTAGTGCTGCTCTTCCTTCCGATTTCCTGCCGGGCTGCTGCTACCCCCTACCCCAGCCGTCTCTGGCCCTGTGAGCCAAATGAATGGCAACCTTGCACTTTGCGCCCTCGACAAACAACCGCAAGGTTCGCCTCTGCCGCCTCTCTGTCTCCGTAACCGGCTGCTGCTGCTGCTGCTGGTGCTGATTCTGCCGCAGATACATGCCACTGCCATTGCCACATCTGTGCCCAGTTGACGTTTAAGCCCCATCAAGGAAATGTGCGGGTGTCGGCCAAAGTTTGCACTTAATTGCGCGTTAAGGCCGCCACAGGCACGGACCCGGACCCGGACCCGGCCCCGGACCCTTACCCGATCCCGGCTTAAGCTTAAGCTTCAGCTTAAAGCCGTATGCTGCAGTTTCAGGTGCAGACGGGAACGGACCACACCGGACCGGACCGAACCGCAATATTCCTGGCATTGTGGCCATAAATGCAAGCCAGCGCCCAGCCATTAAAAATCTTAATTGAAATTGTTATCAAAAGCGAGTTAAAAACTCATTAAGCGGCAGTGCAAGGGAATGGAAAGGGTGAATCAAGATTCAATTGGGACATGACATCCCTCAGAAGCGGAAGGACTTGCGACTCTCTTTTTTTGACCAGGAAAACTTTGAGCTAAAAAAAGTTGAGCTGTAGTTAAATGTGATTAGAGTTGGGTAGCACGAGCAGCCCTCGAGAGTTGCATTTAACTGTAGTTTCTCGAACTATGACCTCTTTATGGAAAATGTTTCCCAACTAATATTTCACTTATTTCCAGTTGCAAATAGTTTTGAGCTGGAGAGGGTCACCTGTAAAGTCAAACATCTGTACTTCAACTTTTCCAAGTTGAACTTTGTGAACTCAAAGAAAATTGAGTGGAATATGGAGGCTCGATTTAGAGAAATTCAATATATTAGAACTTATGGAAGTATTTGTTATCCATTAAGTTATGCTCAAGGATGATCAGAATATTTTTGAGTTTAACATTTATATCAGAAATTTGTTAATTATTCTTGATGCATAATAATAATCTTAAAATTTATTTAATTTAATTTTCCATTATATCTGTATGACACTGAAATGAATGGTGGATGAATCACTGGATGATGAATGAATTTTATATTATTTACATGCCTTTCGCTTGTAATTTAGTTTAAGTATATCTTAATACTCTTTGGAGTTATACGTCCTGCAATTTTTTGCTAAAAAAAACAGATTTTGAAGAGAGTTTATAGAGATTTCCGAGCACCATTAATGATTTTCGCTTTAAAAGCTATAAATACGAATCCCGATAAGTATGCAACATAAAACGTGCAAGCAATATTTTCAATAATCATGAAATTGCATCGTGCGTCACCCTAATAAAATCCCACCAGCCACTCCCCACTCGTGAGGGGGGTTTGCTGCCTGCGTCAGTCATTGTGCAGGCAGCCCCGTCTCCTCCTCCTCCTCCTACTGCTGCTGCTCCGCCTCCTCCTATGACTGGTGTGTATCAATTTTGTTGTGTGCTGTGGAGGAGAGACTTTGGGGGTCTGCAGCCTCCTCTACCGCCATTGTCCTGCGCACTGTCAATGTGTGCGTGCGGAGTCTCTATCGGTGCTCCTTTGCGTGTGTGTGTGAGTGTGTGTTCGTGTGATGTCAACGCTTTTGCCTTTTGCTGTGGTTTTTTCCCTGCTCTTTGTTTTGCCGTTGAACGGATGGGGGTGTGGGGGGGGGTGGGGGTTATCTGGGATGATGTGAGTGACGTTTGCTTAATCTGCTTAATTTGCGTTAATTTAATCGTGGCTAACGGTGTGTGTGTGTGATTATGTATATACATACATATGTGTGTGTGTGTGTGTGTGGGTGGGAAAGCACATGTTGCTATTGCCACTTCGTCGCCTAGACCTTGATTTTGCAACCATTGAGAGGTGCTTCCTAAGAAATACTATTACATTCCCATTGTCACACACACAGATACACGGTGCGACAAAAGTGTATGGACAAGTGGTACACCCCCCTATATTGGCTATCTTCAGAGACCTGATTCTTAAAAAGTGTTTCTGTGTGGTTTATCTATATAGTTACAACATAAATAATTTACTAATTCTGTACAAATTTTTTTTTTTACATAGTCATTATATTTAAGATTTCTACTAACCCCAAGTACCTCTTAAATTGGGTTACCCATCGATAAACAGCTCCCCAAAACGTGCTTTAATTTATTTACTATTTTTTTTTGGGTCTAAAAAATAAAAAATAATTATTAAACTTTAAAAAAAATAGATTTACTGAATAAAACTATTGAAAAATGGGAAAAAAATATTTAATTTACTCCCAAAAACGTTTTTTACTTTGAGTTTGATTTTATTTCAGGCCTAAAAAATAAAAAAATTAATTAAAAATAATTATTAAACTTAAAAATACAGAATATTCACTGAAGAACATTTTTTAAGAAATACGAAAAAATGTATCTACCATTTCCATTGTTTTTTCCATGACTGTATGTTTTGTATGGTGAAAGCAGCTAAATATCTGTGCGCGGGATTTTATGTAAATGTATCCATGAGCAGGACGACCCCATGTGTGTGTGTATGTGTGTGTGTACTTTTTTCACCTATGTATTGTCTAAGTGCCAATAACCTGTTGAGTGGTCTTATTTATTTTTTGCACTCGTTTGCAGGAGAGCATATACAATTTTCAGGACAGGACCTCCAGTCTATGCTTTGTGAGAGTAAAGTGAAAACTGTAAACTTCTCATTAAGTGGCAACTCTCCTTCATTAAGTTAGCCCCGATCCGCCCCGCCCCGCCGCTGCCGCCGCCTAACCATAGTGGAGCTCTGGCCCGGCGGGGGTGCGTGCCTGCTCGATTCGCTTATTGAAAATAAAATATGTATGTATGTATTAATTTACGTCACTCAAACGTCAGCAACAAGCACAAAAGGTGACAAAAGCTAAGCTGAAGAAAAAGGAAGGAAAATGGCGAGGGCGGGGGTGTGGTGGGGGCGGGGTCGGTGGCAGCCCCTAAGAATGGCCATAAGAAAAGCCAATAAAAAGGAAACGAAACGAGTGTCCAACGGGGAGGAGGAGGCGAGAGAGGATTGGGCGACGACGACGAGGAACGCGATGATGATGAGATTTGTTGTTGCTGCTAATATGAAAAGTGTCCGCCACAGGTGAGTTAATATAACAGATACAACACACGCACGCACACGGCCACAGATACTCCCCGCACACAGATACACTCAACAAAGACCCAGGGACCCGGCCCGGCCCGGTATGGCTCGGCCCAGGACCCAAAACATAGGGATACACATAGGAGAGCGGGAGCGCCTGACGTTGTGTCGGCTTCTGCCGCTGCTGCTGCCGCTGCTGCTGGCTCTGCTTGCCCGCTGCTTTTTGTCTGTCTTTATTGATTTCGGCAGCTTTTATATTATAATGGAGGGTGGGTGGATGGTAGGGTAGGGTGTAGGGGCAGGGTGGCATGGAGTAGGAGTGCCGTACTGTCCAAGCGTACGTTTTGGCTTCTTCGTGACTGCCACAATGGCAAACAAACAAAGTCTCTTTTGGTATCTTCTCGGGAGAGATGTGGGTGTGGGTGTGGGCCCGCCAAAGCATTATTCGATGAAAAACAATTATTATATTATTTTCCACCTATTATCATATTATTTTGAAGAGAGTTTTGTTGATATGAATATTCATAAAAGAGCACACCATCAGGACACAACCATCCCTTATTTCTCTGCTAGTATACGTTGGGCAGTTTCATTTAAGGATACTAATATTTTACATTTATTTTAGTAGAATTTTGTACAGTTCTTTTGCATGAATGTTCATTAGGAACACGCAATCATCTACCCTTAATTTATTTGTTGGGTATTTTGAAATAATTTCCGTCCAGCTATATTATAATTATCTACACATTATCCCTGCTCTTTTAGTATGTTTTGGGGGGCGACTGGAATGATGGAAAATTCATTGAAAAACAATTTGAATAATATTTTGCACTCATTATCATACAATTTCGAAGCGGTGAATAATATGAATATTCATGATGAATACACCCCCTCACGTACACATCCCTAACTATACATATACTCGTCTGTGTGTGTGTGTGTCCTGCCTGGCACACTCTCTCTTTCTCTCAGCTTTAAGACCTTATGCAAACCTTTTTCGACGAACAATGAAGAAATGCGTGGGCCTGGAGAATGCGGGGAATGGCTGAAAGGAGGGATGGCTGGAACAGACACTCACACATTCGCACGATAACAATCCCTATCACACTCACACTCACACCGACACCCGACACACAGTGGGTTTCATATAAAAAACCGACACCATAATTACTAACCATCAAAATGCGCGTGATGGAGGTGGAGATGGAGTGTGTGGCATGACAAAAGGCACACAAAAAATAAATGTTGCATACCAATTAGTGGAGGCATCAAAAGGAGGCGGGCACAACCCACCCACCCACATACAATATACATCATACATATATAGTACAAATATCCCCCCTCAACCCACTCTTTATACGTAATATCGCTCATACCGTGTTTTGCTTAACAAAATTTCTGGGTTGATGCTGCTCCTGGTCCTGCTCCTGCTGCTCCCGCTGCTCTGTTGCTGTTGTTGTTGTTGATAGGGGTTTTTGGTGGTGGTGGTGGGTGGTGGGTGGTGATAGCGACGTTGTTTATTTTATAGAAGGCACTGTAATTTACAGTTAGAACTATTTTGCATATTTTGCTGTTATTGCTGTTTCCCCGCGCCGTCGGTTTTTTCTCCTTTTTTATTTAAAATTATTTTATTATTTCTTTTGTTTTGTTTTGTTAATTTATCAAATAACACTTTTAGCAAATATTTGTTGTATTTCGCCAGATTTTGTTTTCTTCCTTTTATTTATATATTTTTCCGTCGGTTGTTGTAAAATTTGTTTAAAAATGTTGCCCGCTTTTTGTGCTCTTTTCTTTTCTTTGCTTATATTTTCGAAATCATAGTATTTGTTGATATTTTCCGTGACTGTGTGTATGAGTGTGGTATGTGTGTGTGTGTGTGTGTGCGCGTATGTGTGAGTGTGTCGGGGGGGACAAACAAAAAAGAGTCCGAAAAAAAATAAAACTCAAATTTTGGCGTGCAAAAACTGTTCCTCAACGGCGCACATTACTCGACAGGACTACGGAAGACTGTGGCGGTGAAAAAGTTTCCATGGCATCCCGGAGAGTCCACAGCAGAGTTCGGCGGAGTCAAAAGTCGTCGTCGCTGTCGTGCAGGATACACGACGCCAGGACGACTCGACTCGAGGAGAGAGCTTTGCCAGAGCGACGAAGCTTTTTCCCCCCCACCACACATTGACTTTCGCTTTCATTCAGCATTTGCAGCCCCCCCATCCACTGGCAGGACTGGGCCAACAGATAAGTGACGGGCCACAGATTGGTGGCGGGAGAGGGGAGGAGGTACTTTAAAACTATTAAGGGAATTTCCAGTTTAGTCTTCGGGGGAATAGAGTGAGTCAGAGTCAGATTGTTCTATTATGATATTAAATATAGAAAAGCGTCTATTTAATTGGATCAGAAAGTATCCAAGAACACTTTGACAATGGGTGCGGAATGAAAAAGGAGTAGTTTTCCTCAGATCAGTAAATAATGGTTGAATTTATCAATCGAACAATATATGATGGGTCGTATTTCATTCTAATTATAATTAGCCATATAAATTACCAGATAAAACTAAGAAGTTTATCCGTCGATTCTTACAAACAATACCTTAAAAGACGCCTAATTAATGTAAGTCAAACATGTTCGAAAAAAATACCGCAAAAAATTATCTAATGTGAATTGTAAAAATACTAGATTTAAAAAATTCTTAATAAGAAACTAATAATAATTGCTTAAAAATTGTTTAAGTCCCCAAATCTATCAGAAAAAGTAATTTTTAGCCACAGCGGAAATGTCGTGTTGACTAGTGTTATAGTACTCCTAGATTTTTCCTAGATTTTCGAACCCATGTGGCTGGCATGGCTATAAAAAAAATTCATCTTTTAAATACTAACATTCTCTTTATTTAAATATTCATTTGTATATGATTAAAATGCATGATGTACTTGTGTAATAGTTGCAACTTGTATTGGATTTGCTCCATGGTATACTTTATAAATGTAATATATGTAACCTACGCGCTTAAATTGTTAATTAATATGTTTTTTGTAGTTTTGTTTGCTTTTGCTTTTGCCTTTCGTTTCGTTTCACTCTGTTCAAAATGCAGAAATACTGTTGTATGATTGTTACATCGAAATTAAGTTAAAATGGGGGGAGGGATAGACATGTACCATTATTTTTAGTTCGTTTGTGGGTTTCGTTTTGTAAGCCTAAAGGTGGGCGAAAATAAATTAAAGGGAGGGAAAGGGTAGAGTTTTATCAAATACGAGAATAAATTATGTTTAAAACTTGTAAAAGTGGAAAAGGGAATACAAATGTATTCCCGAGATTATATAAAATGTTCGTAGCGAATGCAGCGTTATTACAAACCTTCCACTATCGACTTATTGCATACAATGATGATGGTTTTTCCCAATTGTTGTTTTCTTTTCTTTTGTTTTGTTTTGTTTGTTTTTCAGTAAGTAGCAGCAGTGTTTCGATGATCAGTTCTCAGGGTTTCTCGTAGTATTTCGTGGTAACCTATGTGGAGCAGTATTTGTTGTTGGCAGCGGTATACTTATCGGTAGCAGTGTATTGCTTTTGTGAATGCTGCTGCCCCCTCTCGGGCAGCTTCTAATCGTCGATGGTGTACTCGGGCAGCTTCTCGTACTTCTGCTTGGTGGCCTCGTGTGTGGTGTCCACCAGCAGGGCGGTGTGCGAGTAGCCCATTGTCACCTGAGGTATTTTAATGCCGTCCATCTTGGGCACCTCCTTGGGCACCGTCGAGGACTTCTGGAACTCACCAATGCCCAGCTCCCCAAATGTGGGCGATGCTCCCCAGGCAATCAGTGTGTCGTCGGCCGAGATCATGATCGATGTATTGGCACAGCCAAGATCGGTGATGTTCCAGCCGGACAAGTCTTGCACGGGCTTCGGATACATATTGGCCTCGCCAGTCTTCTTGTTCTGGCCAAAGAGATAGAGCAGACCCAGCTCGTTGACAATCAGGCTGAATGTGGAGCCACAAAAGACGCTGCGCCCACCCCGACCTTGGGTATCATAGAACTTCATCAAGCGCGGCACCATCTCATCCTTGGGCTCGGCATGGCCCAGACGACCGAAGCCGCCAAAGCCCCAGCTATAGACACGCTTCTTCGAGTCGATGGCCACCTGTTATGGTTAATGGGTATTTTTTGGTTTAAGTAACATACAGAGATAACGTAGAGAGATCTTTCATACCGTGTGATTGTTGCCGCAGGCAAAGTCGACGATCTGCACGCCATCCACGGGCGTCACGTGGCCCTCCTTGCTCTTCTCAATGTACAGGACCACCTTCTTGGGCGATGTCTCAAAGTGGAATGACAGCTTGTTGGCATTTACAAAGTACTTGGCATCCGTATTGTGACCCAACTGTCCGTACTCCGGAAGACCGAAGGTATGCAAATTTCCCTTGATATCCAAAATGACCGAAAACTCGGCACCACAACCTATGCGAATGATGGGTGGACCCCGATAGTTGATCGGAGTGGGGGAATAGATATTGGCATGGGCATTGCCCACACCGCACTGTCCCGACTTGTTCTCGCCAAGGGCGTACACGGTTCCCGTGTCGGTCAGGAAGAGTGTATGGTGGCGTCCCACAGAGGCCTGGACAATGTTCAATTGCTCCAGGGCCGGAATGATTGTGGGCTTCTCAACCAGCTTCACGTCCGGACTGAAGCCCAATTGTCCGCTGGGATTTCGGCCAAAGCCAAGAGCCTTGCGATCCATATTGATGAGTATGGTGTGGGCAGCACTTGGACCACTGGCAACATACCGATACTGGGAGGAGGAGACACATTCGAAAGATTAGCTTCACAGATCGAGTGATAATCCCTGAATAAGCGGCTTACCTTCTCCTCTGTAAACCGATGAAAGCTGTACAAGTTGGGGCGCACTTTTGTGACATTTTTGCGATCACGTTTGCCGGTCAGATCCCAGGTAACCATGCCGGCCAGCAGCAACTGTCCTGGCGTCTTCTCCAGCGTGGCCAGCAAGTCCTCGGGCAGCTTGCTAGGCGGATCGAGATCATCGTTCGGTATGAGCACCTCCATTTGGTTGGCGGCCGCCTGGCGATGGGCGGCATCGTCATCGGAGTCATCGCTGAACTCATCCTCGTAGTCGGACTCCTTCTTCTTGGGACGCCTCTTGTTGGGACCAGCTCCATTGCCACCTGCCTTGCGCTTAGCGGACATATTCTCAAGTTAAGTTTCAAGTGGAGGGTTTTTCGGCTCTGGCTGCACAATAGCTGTAACGGAAGAAGAGGCAGGGCAGAGGCGTTGAGAACCAGAAATTCGGTACGCAGCAAAGCAGCAAGCAGCAGAGCGTGACCCGGCTTTGCTCTCACACGCTCAGCTCTATACTTGTATGGGCGCTTGTGTGCGTCTGTGTGTGCGTATTTGTGTGGTGGTTTTTGCAAGAAAAACAAAATGAAAGCCGCTACTGTCTCTGTCAACGACGCCGACAGCAGGAAAAAACCTTTTCTTCTGCGTGATGAATCGTTTTACTTGAATAAAACAAAGCATTGCATTTTGTTAGTCAATCAAACGGTTTATTTTGCAGCTGTTCTTATAAATAGCAAAGAAAGGCGGCTAAAATCACATTTGAAAATGTTGGCGTCACTTTGCGAACACACAAAGACATTTGCTCAGAATTCACAGCATGAAGCATTTTCCCTATACTACGAGTTTTTCACAACTATTTCGGTGGGCTGCCAGTTTACGGACTTACACTATTTATTATCTCCAAACTTACAGTTCAAATCGCGGATTTATTGTAATAAAATTCGGATTTCGCAGCGAAATGGCAAACAAACAACGCTAGGTTACAGGGCTGGAGCGCATATATCGTACAGTGCGAGTGCGTTTACCGATAGCAATAGTATCGCAATATACCGATAAAACGAATCCAGATGAAATTTAATGTTGTTTAACAGAGACTCTGGAACAGTTAATTAACAGTTTATTTTGCAAACAAATCAATTCTTGTGGACGTTCCGTCCTGTATCGCAATAAAAGCCGTATAATATGAGTAATTCTTCAAAAAATAAGAACGAAGGCGAAGATGGATGGCAGTGGAATGCAAACAACACAAAACTGCTTGTGGAGCTGTACGAGGATCGGCATCTCCTCTTCCAGGACCCAAGAGTGCGTAAGCGCTCCCTTTGGGTGGAGATAGTTGAGGAGATGGAGCGGGCCGGCTACAAGGGCGTATCAGCAGACATCTGCGATCGCAAATGGCGTAATATGCGCAAAACCTACCGCACATCCAAAGAAGCAATGCTTAAGAGTGGGCGTAAAGGTGTGGCCTGGCCTTATTACGACGTGTTTGACAAAATGCATCAAACTGAGGGCCGCCCACAGTCGGCGTCAGAGAAAAACTCTGACTCAGACGACACGACATTCAACATTGCAGTGGCGGATATTCTGGCCGCATCCTCAGAGGGCATACCATCCACCACGACTTCCGATGATCTCACAGTGACACAGGAGCAGCAACGCCAGCTCCTGATCCTGGAGCGTAGCCGCATAGCAGCCGTAAAAGAGCTGAGCAAGCGTATCGATGAGTCCAATGCCATACAACGCGAGAGGAACGACCTTCTCAGAGAGTTTCTGACAAAAATATAGTCAATAAAATGTTTGTTAACCAACTAACTAACCAAATCTGTGTGTATTTAAGTGTTATTAATAAAACCAGCTATTAAGCGATCGCGTTTCTCTTCTACCGCCATCATATTCTCCAAATCCAGAAGACCATGCTCATCAAAGGGGATTTTCCTGTGGTTTTCCGGCAGCATATCAAAAGCCAGGATGTCATCTTCGATATCCTCGCCGCCACAGTCCAGTATGAAATTGTGTAGCATGCATGCGGCAGAGATGACAGTGGTGCCCACTTCCAATGACGACACATCCAGAGATTCCAGGCGCTTGAAACGCGATATGAGTGACGCCAAAGCTCTCTCCGCCGGAGCGTTCCACAGGCGTATGGCCAGATTGTAATGGACATGGCAAGGCGTTAGTTCTCCAACGTAGGAAGTCATCAGATTCAGCAGAAGCGGGTACGTTTTGTCCCCCACAATGTGTCTGTGTTCCGCCATCAGCGGCGTCTCCGTGTCGATGAGTTTCTCGAAGAGGGGACTGGCCAGCAGAATGCAGTGCTGATCATCATTGGGTGCATCAACGTAGACGTCGAGAAATCGACTTTGCGCATCGCAGACAACCTGAAGGGTCAAAGCCGGGTATTGTTTCGGATTGTCGTCGTCAATGCGTATGGGCAGCTTCAGGGGTATGCGACACTCCTCGATGACGCCCAGAACGCCGGGCAGTTTGCTAATAGAAGAACTGCCGACTCCTGCTGCTCCATATTTTGGCCATTTAACGTAGCACGGCATTAGGGCGGCAAAGGCTGACGTGACCCATTTGAAGATCTCATGTCCAGAGCTCTTGGATATGGAGTAAATCTCGCCAGCGTCCCGAAACGAGATGCCGCCACCGAGTAGCATCAAAGTGTAGAGCAACTTTTCCGGCAACGAAACGCTTCCAATGGGCTGATACTGCTCCGCTCCCGCAATAGCCCGACCAACCACCTGCAGAAGTGTCTGCAAAAGGACGTCGTTAGATGTGTATATACTCTATATTTTTGAACTGCCGCCACACCTCAAAGGTCGAGCGCTGCATGCGAAAGCGCTCCTTAAACTGATCATCCATTTTCCGCACAGAATCCTTGGTTTCCTGTTCGTCTTCTTCTTCGGCCTCCTCCTTTACGGTTTCCTTCACTGCCACGTGCTGCGTCAAGGTGCCTTCGAGGGAGGCCAACTGGGCTGCCTGATGCAGCAGATTGGCCTCCAATCCATCGTCCAAAAAGAAATTAAGCAAAAATGTTTTCCGGACGTTCATTCTGTTAGAACCAAAACAAACGCCAGTGGGTGGTAACAGATAAAGCTGTTACTAACAGAGTGTTAATTGGGCTGTTAAGCGCACTGTCTGCAAACATCGATAAGAATGCTGTACATTTTCAAATGTTTATTTGAACAAAATATTAAGAAACAATTTTCATTTAGCACAAAACGGATAATACATGCAATTGGCATTTTGGGAACATTCGGAACACGCACACACACAAACCCATACATCAGAATTGTATGAGCGGCTGCTTTTGGGTGGCCCGATAAGCCATTATTCCAGGCATCAATTCTTTGCGAAAATGCTCATGGTTTCTGTTGAAATCCTCTTTTGCTCTGGCCAGGGCAATCCTCTTTTGCTCTGCACTGGCGATGTGATTGTTGTTGGCGTTGCGCGGTAATACTGTAGGAGGTCTGACCGCCGTTTCCGAGCTCTGATGATCGATGTAGAAGGCACTGGTTGCAGGTTGAGGTGCCGGACGGCGGTGCGCCTTGGGCGTACCATGTGGACTTCCATTCCCATTGCCATCTGCAAGTGGTACATGTTTATAGCCTTGCGTTGAAAATATACAGCAAATTTTCAAAATTATCTCGGCTAAAGTCATTTCTTTTTGATAAAGTTCACACAGATAGAACTGGACCGATTCGGACTGAACTTGATAAGGTGCGAGTGGGCAGTGACGAAGAATCTTGGGTGTTTGAAAATGCTCTCTTGCTCTTACTATTATCTCTATTCAATCTAACGGTAAAGAGAAAACAGCTGGCGCTGACGTCACCAGTTCAGGGCGTGCGTACCTTGCTTAATCATGAGCTGCTCCTGCTGCAGTCGCGCATTGCTGGAGCCAAAGTAGCCATTGACAAATGGCATGGGCGACATGACCACTCCGCTCCGCAGTGCACTATCGGGCGGCGGCGGCGCTGGACGATTGAATGGATTTGTACGCCTGGGCGGAGGTTTGGGCTTGGATCCAGTTATGGCATTCTGCGAAGTCTCACCCACGTTCCCGAGCATCTCTGCAACGTTTATATATTATGAATCATCGTAAACTCTGAGAGAATTTCTTGGCTTACTGTTCTTGGAGTCCTCGATCTCCTGCAGCTGCCTCTGCAGCTCTGCCACAATTATCCGTTTGTACTCATAGCCGGCACAGGTCAGTGCCTTCATCCATGTCTCCATGCTCTCCTGATCTTCGGCTGCGAGGATGTAGGTGCGATTGCCATTGAAGGCTATTTCGAAGCAGTAGTTGTCCACCTCATTGGACAGTTCTATGGTGCATCCCTCCACAATAATTAGGCCCAGAGGCTCTTTATCCGTCCGAGCCTCGAAATAGAACAGCAAATTGCCCTTCAGCACAAAGTACCGCCGTTGAAATGCTTTGTTGACCTCGCCCCGTTTGTTCAAGAACCCTACAAACAAAAATTGTTGGTGATTAATAACAGAACAAACAATAAAATAATCCACAACTACCTACCTTCGATATCGTATGGCGGCGTTCTCGCAAACACTGACAAATTCTTCTCGTTTATCTTCATGCTGGCCCTCGGATGGACTTGGACTGGACACTACATTCGTAACGTCACCCGGACTATTTTTGTCGGTTCTTTTTCGTTTTCTTTATTATTGTGATGCAGGTAAAAAAAGTGGCCGAATAATTGACGCTATCGCAGAACAGCTGTGCGGGCAGTGTGACCGCATCCAACTATCGGTCAACTATCAAATATCCAAATATAAGTCAACTTTTTGCCACCACTAGCATCTTTGCAAATAAAAAACTCCAGTTCGGCGGAAGCGAAAAAACTAAACAGCAGGAAGCGAACAAAATAAACAGCAGAAACGGAAAAACTAAACGATGTCGTACTTACTCACCGAAATAGCATTGGAAATGCTGGGCTACAAGTTCCACGACACCAATGGGAAGTTTCATCTAACCAATTTTCAAACGAATACGGCTATGGCAGACACAAATCCAGATGAGCCTTCTTTGGAAGAGTTGATTTACTCGGATGAGCCCCAAAGGGCCAATGGGACATCTACATCTAGTGGCAAGAATAAGGAGCCAGTTGCCTCCACCAGCAAGGGTCTTTCGACTGAAAGTGTTCCGCTGCCTCTGAATAATCGACGCACGCCGGCTCGCGCCCTGGCCAAGATCATGGACTACGAAAGTGACAAGATATGCAACCAAATCCGTTCGCGACTGGCCAAGTCGATCACCAAGCGCAAAGCTTCCAACAGCGCGAAATTGCTGGATGAGTGCTTCAAGGAGGAGACGAAGTTGATCCACGAGGATGCGATTGAAATACAAAACTTCCGTAAATTCCTGGAGGATCGTCTTCAACGCGTCGACAAGCGTCCGTACGAAAAGTACACAAAGACTTTTGGTCCAGAGTAAATACCATTTCGTGGGATAGCTTAAGAATAATTATAAGCCTGAACATGTTCAAAAAAATCTCACAAATTGCATTGGAATGTAATAAAATAGCCATGTAAAATTACAAGTAAATGAATGGCATTTTATCTATCTATCTTATCTTATCGATAGTATCGAAAGCTTTGCTGTTTTTTCGAATTTTTTAATGGCTGCGCTCTTTTTCCCACTCTTTGTATCAACCAAATTATTTAAATGGTTGATCTAGTGATAAAATTAGTTTAAAGTATGTATTTCTTTTAAGGATTATATGTATATTGGCTCCTTTTCCCGCAGCCATAATTTTTACGCGCCAAAATTGGAATTTTTATCTGCTAGTTTTTGTTGTAACTAGTGGTGATAGTTCCACGATAGGCAGTCCAGGCTTAAAATATTCGGAAAATCGAACAAACGCAACTGGAACGGAAACATAACTCAATATGGATAGGATAGATCTACAAGAATTTACAAACAGTATTATTTTCCGCGGTTTTACTCATGTTGTTCACCTGTTTCAATATAGAGTTTCAATAGGTGGGCTGTTTATTATTTTCATCGGTATGTTTGTGGCATATTCCGGTATATTGAGGGTCAGTCGGTATATTCCGCGAGTTCAGGAGTAAAAACAGAGTTTGTAATTTTATATTCTTAAGATATTTATTCTTGCGTTCAGATGTATATTGTTTTCAACAAATACTTAGTTTAAACCTGTTTCATTCAAACAAAACAAATGCTGCTTGGTGATCAAATACTAATCGTTTTCCTCTCTCCCAGTTCCAGCTTCTTCTACTCTACGCCATTCTAACGGTGCTTCGGAACTGGCGCGAGAGTGTTTCCAATATGGAAAATAGTAAAAAAAAAATGCGACGCAGTTCGGTCGATGCAATGAATCCTCTTCTCTTCTGTACAAATGGAGCATGGGTGATCAGTCTTATGGGACAGACATCTGGTGTGGTGCAGATGCAGCTGCAGTTGCCGACGCCATCTTGCTTTAGATCTTGAGACAGCTTCGGTGGCCGCCATTGCGGGCGTAGACCTCCTCGAAGGCGTGGATCAGCTCGTCCATGCCCTTCAGCAGGCCCTCCTCGCGATTCCCGGGCGTCCAGGCGCTGCGATGGTTCACACTCATCTGCGCAGGCAGCTGGCGGGACTTGGCAAAGTCAATCAGCCACGCGCCAACCCGCTCGTCGTCGTACACAATGAATATGCTGGAGCCGACGATCTCGTGGCGATTGAAGAAGGCGGACTGCTCGACGACCAGGCGCATGTGCTTCAGGCGCTTCAGCAGCTCCTTCTGCACGGACTTGCGGGCGGCCAGGAACTGCTCGATGGTCTGCGAGATCTGTTCGCTGCTGCGGCAGGTTTTCAAGTCCTTGACGGGAGGACGACCGCGCAGGCGGAGGGCTTCGATGCGGAAGCCCTTGGAGTGCGAGGAGGAGAGAGACTCGCGGAACAGCATATAGCGCAGCTTGGTGATGGCTCGCGCCTCGTGCTCGGCCGCCGTCGGTGCGCTGGCGTCCACGGCAAGCATTTTCTGGTACAAGTCCGGCCGGAGCGTGGCATTGCTCACCTCCGACTCGAGGAAGGTGCGGCAGCCCATCTTGATGTCCATCACGCAGGGATCCTTGAAGCCGGCCAGCAGGTCCTGCAGCTCGATGTAGTGCTGCGACTGCATCTCCCGCATCCCAAAGTACGCGGGCACAATCTGCGCCGTCTGCGGCTCCTGGCAGATCATGCGGTAAGCATGCACCTCGCTGTCATCGATGCCCACGATGCGCTTCCGCACAATCCCCGTCGACGTGGGCACAATGCTCTCTGGATGGCCGGACAACTGCATCCAGCCCTGGGGCTTGGTCTGCTGCTGCTGCTGCTGCTGGAGGAGATGCGGCGTGGCGGGTGCGCTCAGTTCCAGGGCATTCTGCAACAGAGGAGAAGAAAGAAGAACAAAATGGGTAAGTGAAAAGAATTCATTGATAAAGAGACTCGATATCAGAGGCCGCTCTGTCCACTGTCCGGCTGCGATTCGAACTGGTTTCTGTTTCTGTTTCTCACTCGCCTCTCTCTTTCATCATTATGGTATGCTCATGATTATAAATAATCAAACAAATTTTATTTGCTTGCCTCGGAGGGAGCCGGAGCCGGAGCGGGAGCCACGCCCCGGCCCTCGTAAATGCGAAATTTATGCGACCCGACAAGCAAGCGCACATTGTGCGAGGTTGCAAGCAGGAAGCAGAAGCAGCAGCGGCAGAAGCAGAAGCAGAAGCGTTTAATCGTCGAATTGTTGAATCGTTGAATCGCAGCCATGTGGAAAGTTTCGCCCTGCTCCTTTATGGGTGTTTTTGTTTATGGGGAAATATGCAATGTACTTACAATGGCCAAGAACTTGAGCAGTGACATCTGTGGGGTCTGCTGAGCAGGAGCCTGTGTCTGTTGCTGTGTCTGTGGCTGGACCTGAGCCGCTCTTTGTAGACTCAAATAGTCGGCCAGATTGTCGCAGTTCTCGTAGGGAATCCGCTGCAATTAAACAAAGAAATATTCGATTAGATGGTTAGAAGAGCTGTGTGGATATGATTCATTCAAATCTTAATTATTTATTCAATCAGAATGCAGGCGAAATATTTCGATCGTTTTGGTTTATGGGACGCCGTGTGTGGTTTACGACACTGCCGTGTCCCTAATGAGGCACTTAGTATGCAAAGAACGTTGTTGTTTCTGTTTGCTGTTGGCCTATGCGAATTGAGCCATAAGCATTGGCCAAAACAAATAACAAACTGTCAGCGTAGAAGGCGATCGGACCGGACCGGACCACAGGGCCCCCCAAACGATACGAGTAGAACAGTCGCCCGCCCATCCACCTCTCTACGGTTTTGATTAATTAACAAATTAAGGTAATGCGCTCGGAACTTGTTTTGTATCGCAGCATCTTATATAGCCTTAGCTTTGGCTTCTGCTGCTGATTTGGCGCTATCTATCCACTATTATCGTGTCGCCTAAGTGTTCAGATAACGCTGCGTATTTCTGCGGCAGTCAGTCCTTCCTCCTCGCCCCTCCCCAACGATCTTTACGTAAGTCCAGCAACGACAACAACAAGAGAACAAAACTCGGTAAATTTGCATATGTGGCACAAATTCGTCACGCGTGCCTTGAGAGGGGGTGGGGTACAGTGAACACCCCTTCTCAGGGTCAACGTGTGGCTTATCAGGCTTCTAGCCAGATACCTCGGTACTCGCATGATCTTGCGCTTATCATTTTCATGACATGTGTGCCCAGAGCCTTAGGCAAATGTTTGATTAGAGATTGAGATATTGCGCAGTCAGGCATTAAATTGGGATTAGAACCCCCCAAAGAACATGCAAGTATATATGTTTATTCTTTGACCTCAAATCTTATATTTCCATATTCATTATAGAGAAAACAAATGTATCAATTAATGGCTAATAAGATGTCAGATATGTTTAAGCAGCAAATGGGAGGGGGGATTCGATATCGAGTTCTATTAACCAATATTCGAGGTACACTCGGTCGTGTCGTCAGCACTGACCTTTGTAGATCCCAAGCGATATTAACGGTCGGGCGTTTAATTATAGAAAACTGCAACAATTTATACTCGTATCGATCGATCGATCGATCGGCGTATGCAAGTCCGTCCGCCGTTCATTGAGTACTCGTTTTACAACTGCATTTTACAACCGATTCGGATCGTACATTTTTGCACGTACACCCCGTTTTAGGGGCGACTAGATTTAATTAGCATTTAAGCTTTAATTTGGTTTTAGTTGCAGTTTTAGTTGGGCAGTGCGTCACATATGTGGCTCTGGGAAGAGATTGCATTATTTAACATTTATCTGCATATTGAATTATTGCAGCATTTATTATTATCGCATCATTAATAACCAGAAGATTCTCCCTTCGGGAATGTGAAGGAAAAGCGGTCAGGGAAAAGCAGGAAAGCATCAAAAGCGAAACCGCAAAATGAGCAAAACAATAATTAACTTCAACAGAGATGGCAGTAAAATTACAGCACTTTTCGCTTGAGTGATTCGGGGCGAATCGGAATCGGAGGCGACTTCCCAGACCCAGACCCTGTGGCTAGACCCGGTGGCTATTTTTAGGCTGCCTGCCCCGATTCACCAATGCTCCAATGTTTAGCTAAGCTCACAGTTTAGTAGTGTTTATTTATGACTACTTAACATTTGGAACGTGTTAACGAAACAGAAACAACAGAAACAGCCACAGAAAACACCAACAAAAAATGTGATATAAAAACTTTGCTTGAATCAATTTATGCGCGTGACGTCAAAGCTCCGCCGCCGCTCCGGAGGAGAGTGTTGCGTTTAATTAAAAATTAAACAAAAAAAAATGTCTAAAAATCCACCTGCCGAAATTTGACTCGAATTTGAGTTGAAAGTTGAGTTTGGGCGCTCTGCTGTTGAGGTCCAGCCTAAAGCCCAAGGCCCGAGAGACCCTGAACCTGGGAATCGTGCTTGCAACTTGCCCCAAAAAACAGGTTCTCCTCGCGGAGATCGTGCCTCCAGACTCCACAGCAAAGGTGACTCAGGTGCAGCAGCCTTCTCCAGGTGCTGCTGCCGCTGCTGTTTTTTGTAGAACACAACCCTGACATTAAAAGCACTATGCAAGGAGAAACACAATCCTCGAGGAGTGTCTGCAAGAACGGAACCACGTCGGAGAGTGGATTGGATGGGAATGGGACTGAGAATGGGTCTGAGAATGGGTCTGAGAATGGGTCCGCGACTGAGACTGGGATGAGTATGCCGCACCATCGGTATATAGATAGTCGCAGTCGTTTGCTTGGGGTATACATATGTATATTTGCATTGACGTCAATCTACTGAAACGAGGAGAGGATTGAAGACACCGGAGGGGGGCACGGCTCGCAGGGAGAGGTAGTGTGTGGAAACCAGTTACGTTAAGACATAACGCAAAAGCCCAGGCCAGGCCAGGCCATTGGCAGAGGATTAGATCCGTTAACCATGTCCAGAGGGAACGGAGGAGAGATAGAGAGAGAGCGAAACTATCCAACTATCAAAAGCCCAAATTAACTCAAGAATTTTCACACTCTCTCGAGACGCCCCTGCGGCCGTGGCGTGCCATTAATCTGCGTCTCAGTTCTGTAAGGACAGGGTCCAAAGCGGAACCCGTAACCGGATCCGCGCTATAGACAGCCGTGGAAATGCGTCAATACTCCGATACGCCTTTCCCTGTAATGCATCGAGTGATTCGTGAATCACAGCCGATGCCTGCGAAAGTTCGACTGCGACCCATGGGACCAGACCACCAAGTGACTAATCCCGATTCCAATCGCAATTAAAAATTGGCGACAAAAACCAGAGATGAAAGATGTGGAATATTCGGGGGAATAACCGGGTACGGAGCTCAAAATAGAAACTAGACCTAGATCGAATGAACGACCCAAAGTTGTGGCACAACCTTCGCCGCCGCTTGGGGGGGCCTTGATCTTAGAGAGCGAACAAATTCAAATTAAAAGCTGGCAAAAATTAACCAATGATAGCTCTGCGAGGTCTCAGGTCTCAGGCCTCAGGCCGAAAAGTGTGTGTGTTGTTGTCTGTGTGTGGGCCGCTGCACTTGAGGACTGTTTGAGGAGAGAGAAGTAGTGTCATGTCGAGTGCTTGCGCTACACTGTGAGAAATGTGTGGGGAGTCAATAAACCCCAGATGACAGGGCAAGGAAAACTGATTTCAAATAAACAAAAGACAGACAGACAGCTGCACTCGAATACACAGCGAGAAACGTCTCATAGAAGAGGCCAATGAATGAGCCGACTTCCTGTCGAAATGCCAAAAAAGGAATCGGTATGCCCGAAGCCCGAAACTCAGCGAATCAATTGTCTTTGATGAAATGAAATGAATCGATTCGTTTGTCCATGTAGCCCATGTGACCAAATGGACGCCTCTCATCCATAGCCATAGCCATCTCTGATGTGTGATGTCTGTGCTCTCATAACCGGCAATGTCCGGCTCTGTCTCTGGCTCTGGTCTCCGGTCTCCGGTCTCTAGCTCTTGTTGCTTGTCTTTAATTAGCGCAGACTCGTTGCTGTATGCAAATTGACGTTACGTTATGTGGATTATCGTACCCCCTTTTCGACCCACACCCAGTACGAGTACGGGTACGGGTGTACTGCTGTTGCAGATCTGCGCAAGATACGAAACACTGTTTACAGGCCGCATTCCTGGCCAAGGCCTGAAGGCTGCTTAGGTGGCAAGGGGTGACTGGGTGGGTAGGCCCCACAGTTGTTTCAACAACAAACAAAACTCCCCGCAGACGTCATGCCTGGACCCATAACCATATACCATGTATCTCCCACCCTCTCTCTCTCTCTCTCTGTCTTTTTTTCGGCCACTTTCTCTGTAGTGTTGCTTTCTACGCGGATGTGGATGGACAAGCAGACAATCCTCCGCCATCGCCATTGACGTCATTGTCGGTTTTGTGTTGTCTTTTGTGGTAAGAGTATTACAAGCTTTCTTTTGTCGGACACTCACCTCATGGTTGTTATTGTTGTTGCCACCAACAGATTTCGTTGGCTTTTGCTGCTGCTGCTGCTGCTCCACATTGGTGTGTGCATTGTGCTGCTTGGAGCTGGCGCCCGTATCCAAGGCAATTAATTTCCACAGCTGCTTCAGCCCGATATTGTCGATGCATGAAAATCGCAATTTCGATTCATTCGACCAGGCCATTGTGGAGCGGCTGGCGGATGACGATTTCGGTGGCTTCGCTACCTTTGTGGCAGCTGTCGACTGTTGCTGCTGCTGCTGGTGCTGGTGCTGGTGCTGGTGTGTTGTTGTTGCTGCTGCTGGAGGCCGCTGGAGCACCGTTGAAGTCATAGTCATTCGGTCGGAGTCTCACGAGAGTTTGCACAACGAATGTTATTTCTATTTGTTTTTTCTCACTGGGTTTGCTTTTGCTTTGGATTTGGATTCTCGTATTTTCACGCTTTATGCTTCCATACACTTTGGCATTCTGCTCGTTTTTCTATATTTCTATTTCTCGTGTTTCATATTCAACTGCATTCGCATTTCAATTGATTTTCACGCTCCATTTGCATTGGAAACTTTTGTATTACTTTTATTTTTATCTTTATCTTTATCTAACTTTGTTTTTGCATTGCTTGCTGCTTTATCTTTGTGGCCCGTTGGGAGTAATTTTTTTTTTTGCTGCGATCGCGCGACGACGACAACGATTGCCGTAGAGATTCAGAGAGGAAGAGGTGGCGTTCGCTGTTGGAGCTCTGGGCGGCGACTAACTGGTTTCGCCATCTGGCTTCCAGTTTTGTGCACTAGCGAGTGGCGCTCGTCGTCCAGCGAGTGCTCGGAGCCGAGCGGCTCTCTCTCAGAGCGGATCAGAGAGCGTGGGCCACAGAGAAGCTTTTCGAATACAACGAGAGTCTTGAAGAGCGAGAGAGAGAGCCCAACACCCTCGGGAAAGAGAGGAGCTGGCCAGATAGTGCTCGATAAAAGGAATCTTTAAGGAACACATATCCAACGATCAATCACATTGGTCTCTCTCTCTCGGATCTGAGGATCGCTGTTCCTTAGAGCATTGAGTGCAATCGATTATTTAAAAGTTCCCTGAATGTCATCGAGTATAATCTTTGAATCTATATTTAGATGGAAAAACACCAAATCGAAGCATTATTGTCACAGGCATTTTCAATCAGATGATGGCGATAGGAAAGTGATTCCCAAATTAAATTCCCTACGTAGTCAACACGGAATTTTCAATTAGATTGCGATCTGTTCTACGCAATCGTCTCTGGGGAATCGAGAGGGCTCGTCGAGTTGCTGTCACAACAAATGTCTTGTTTGTTTAGAAATTCGCATTACCACAGAAAGGGAAAACGAAAAACGACTGGAGCTGAATATATTTTCAGAGTGGAATTCATGGAGATCCTAGAACAAAACAACATCCAATGGTCGATGCGATGCGCAAAAGAATCTACAGAGAAGAGTCTTCCAGAAGGACAGACAGACAGACAGATGGAGCGATCTCATGGCGCCATCTAAGGTCAGACATTGAACCGTTGCCCCTCGTCTTCTTTGGGATCTCTTTTCGGATCTCTCTTTTATCTGAGCTGTTGTTGAACTTCTGCCAGCAGAGATTCCCGGACCGGAGCTATCTGCAATGCTAATGGGCAATGGCCAGCAACTGCGCAATGTCTTGGGGTCTTTGGGGGGGATTATGCAAACAGTCGCCAAAAATCTGGCGCAATATCTGCAGATCCTTTGCGGATCAGATTCCATCCGCGGGGTTCATGGCCAATGGCCAGCGACAGAGGCAGAGTCAGAGGCAGAGACGGAGAGAGAAAAAGAGAGTGAGTGCAATATGCGCATATTTTAGTATGGCACGATGTCGATGCTGTCGATCGAGCCCAGACGAGACGAGACGAGATGCGTGCGTCAGTCTGACATACAAACCTCGAGTTCGAGTTGCAGTCTAGAGTCGGCTCTCCTTCTGCCTTGAACAGAGACTCCTCCCCAGAGACTACGTCAGAGCCCCAGTTGACAGACAGACAGACAGACAGTTCGTCAGCCTGTCTGTCTGTCTGTCTGTCAGTCAGTCAGTGGTGTGTCCCATTGTAATGCAAACCCCAGAATGGTAATGACTTGTCATCGGGTTTGGTTTGGGGCTTGGGTTCGGGTTCGGGCTCTCTCGAAATGCATTGAACCTGGCTGTGGCTGGTGTCTGCATACAACGTGGCGTATGAGTAATAATTGTTAACGAGGCACGTGACCGATTGCCACCTCAAACGGCCTCAAGGAAAAACAAAACCATCAATTGGAACGATAAATGCTATTCTTGAGCAATTAAAAATAAGTCGACCGGCAGCAGCCGCGCGCCTCAGTTCTCGCATAATGCAAAATGCAAAATGCGAAATAGAATGAAGTCAGGGCCGGCTGGACGGGTGGGCTGGGTTCGCTCTACAGACAACCCGCAGTCCGGCCCTTGCTCATGTCATTGCTGGGGCTGCCCATCAATTAAGCTAAATTATTGGCGTCTAACAGCTTCATTCAAATGGCACTTCCCTTCGTCTTTCCAATGTATTCCATGAATAATCACCATCATCATCCAGCAAACGCGGCAGCGGGAGCGGCAGCAGCCATACTGATGTGATGAGAAAGGCCCATGATCAGAAAAGCCCCAGACCCAGCCCCAGGCCCGTCGTAGGCCTGACGTCAAACGTAAAGTTTGCTTGAAATTTCTTTGTCATGGCAAGAGGAGGAAAGAGGATTGGCTTTCTGCACGCCTCAGTGGTCGTTATGGCCACGAGACAAAGACAAAGAACGGGATCGAGATCGAGATCGAGGCGGCACGGGGCTTAAGACAAAGAATCTCTCTCTGGACCTGCGGACAACGGACCAGCGCCTTCTGGTCCGTTGGCCTCCTCCCATGTGTCGCTCTGGAGACGGACTTTTGCACTCCGTCATTCTGTTGCTGTTGTTGCTGTTGTTGTGTCACTTTTGCGCTTTCGATTGACGCATTTAAGTGTCACTTGACTTTTTTAATCTCGCGACTTTATCGTAGCTGACTGGCTCAGAATCGGTTTCGGCTTCAGCTTCAGCTTCGGAATTGGAATCGGAATCGCGATCGTTCGTCATATTGCTGTAACTTAATATTATGCTCCTCAGGTATAGTACCCTCTGAAGCTCTGACGCTTCACTGGCTCCCCATTCCGCTGCCTCCTCCTCGTCCTCCTCCTCTACTCCTCTACTGAATGTTGGTTTAGATTTCGATCAGACTCCACACCGAATGTTTGTTTGTTATAATTTTTGCCAGCGATCGCTCGTTCGTTTTTAAATTATAACTCAATGACTTTACTGACGTCACAGTATTAAAGCTCTCGAGTCAACAAAACGCAAAGTAACCACAAAAAAAAACAAAAAAAAAACTACACAGAATATACAGAAAAAACTACAACAAGTGTTCCTCATTAACATGTTCTCCATGCATACGAAAATAGTGTGGGAGTGTGGGCTTGTAGCCGATGATACAGCGAGAGAGAAGGGAAGGGAACTGTCGACGAAACACACAAAAGATCTGCCTGGAAAATGGCCATGATGATATGGAAATGCGGTAGGCAAGGAAAATCATTTTTTTATATTTAATATTTAATGGAATTTAACAACTATTCTGCTAATAAAGCCTTAATCATGAAAAAGAATTTAAATTATAGAGGAAGTAAGAGGGAAAAAAATAATAATAATATAAATTAAGGATTAAAATGAGATTAGTATTCAGGTTGCGGTAAATATTAATTACCATACTATTAAAGGATAATTCAGGGGATAAAATATGGCAAGGGGTATAAAAGTTATGGCATAAAACCCTAAAAGGTTCATGCTGGGCATAGTTTGACCTATTATAGGCTTCCGACAGAACTAAAATTCACATTTTTAAAAGAGCTGACTAAAGAATCTAATCTCCTCCGAATTGAAACGATAAAAGCAGGGATCGTAAAAGTTATAATTTATATAAATTAAATTAAATTTATAATAAAAATCACGAATTAAAAAGTAATTTTTGATTTTGATTATATTTGATTTGATATTATTTGATTTATATAAAAATATTATTATTTGATAACAAAAATATATAAATATAAATTATAAATAAGAAATAAAAATTGTTATGTAATTTAAAAAAAAAAATTAAAATTAAAATTTATTTCTAATTCTTAATTTAAAAAAAAAAAATGTTTTCTGATTTTTAATATACACATTTTTTTGGCCTTGATTTTTTAAAAACTCATAACTCTTATTTGCGATCCCTGGATAAAAGTATCATATATAGGGTTTTCCTTAACTCTGTTGAACTTTGTTTGAGGTTAAATGTTTAGCTGGAAATGAGCTTGTAAGCCACCAGCTAAACCAAGTGTTTAACCAGTTCTACTCGTAGCCGCAGTCATATCTCCCTCCCAATCCAAACCAAATATGTCATCAGTCTGTAAACCGCTCTGTGGTTTTCCCACCATAGCAAAAGTCTGGACAGAACACAATCCCAATGCTCGGGGGGGATAAACCCTTTTCTACTGAATGCCACGTCACGAGAGTCCGTGGAGCGAGCATTCTGCAGCTTCACGACAGGAAACAAAAGCAATCAAATCGTTTGGAAAACTTTCCTTGATATACATAAAAAACTGATTAATTGACTGATAATTGTATATATATATGCATGTATATTGTATGGTCTGACACCGACAACGTCACGATCTGGGAGCGCTGAGAGATGCTGATAAGTGGGGGAATGGGGATAGCGTTTTCTGATGAAAGATTTCTCTCAAACAAAAGGGAGTACGACACAGACAGATTGTTCCTGGAAATTCGGTAGTTAAAATGCTCCCCCAATGGGGAATTGCAAGCCGAAGTGTGTGCCCCCCAGGGCAGACGATATGAAAAACTTACCAATTCTTCTGCTCCTGATGGAGCAATCACATGGCAACAGGCCGAGGCGAATCCCTCTAGGAACGCTCCCATTTGTGCGCTCAGCTGATAGCAGAGTTTGTTTTGATCACTTCTCTGGGGGCTATCAACCTGCTAATTTGTGTCGACTGTCATTTGGTTTGTGAATGATTTTTTTCGCAAACTTAAAAATAGTAAAAATAGCCGCCATCCAATCCAATACACTCCCCAAACACATGTGAGTGGCGCGAGCCGCAGCGCTATCTTCGATCTCCTATCTCCTGCTGGACACTGAGATCGAACTGGGGGTCACAGCCGAAATAAAACGCTCGACTGGCGAGAGTGTTCGATGCAGGGCAATGAAAACGGCAAAATAATTGCTGGCCGGGCCGAGAGAGCGAGTGTAAAATTAGAACCTGAACCTGAGCAAGAAGCGAAAACAAACGCCAAACGATAATAAATATTTATGTGCGTGTAAACAATTTGATTGATTCGAGCCAAACGATCTGAAACGGAGCTGAAAACAACGGCTGTCTTCTGTTCTTCTCGCCATCTCGTAACGAATGGAATTTTTTGCTCGTATCTGAAATTGCAATTGAAATCGCAGAAACCGCAGAACAGCATCCAGAAAATCTACTGGCACTTTCTTTGGCCGCATTATGTCATCCTCTGTTAAACAAAGATCTCGCTCTGTGCGCTCTGATCTGGCAGATCGTTTGAAGTTTGTTTAGCACATGGATGGAATGGATTGGGGATTGTGGATTGCGGATTGGCTTGTTGCTAATTGGAATATGATCGGAAATGGTTGCCTTGCCTTGGCCAGAAAGAAGGGCATCTGGAAGTGGAAACTGGAGCAGCCACAAGCCCCCGTTCCGTCCGTTCTTTCGTTCTTCCGTTCTTTCGGAGAGAGGTGAGAGATCTACGGACGCAGACGGCGACGAACGTTCGATTTCGAGTGCAAAATCAATTTGCGTCAATTGCAGCTAAAGATTAGCCTCGCTCTAGTTTCAAGCTCATGCGAACGTCCACATAAATCAACGCCTGATAATAAAATATGCCCACCACATCATCATCATCATACAAATCGTGGAAGCTGCTCCACGGGGGGGCCTCTGCCTGGAAACAAAGCAGTGAATCCATCGCTGATTCGACGGATTATCTCTTATCGTGAAAAACAATTTGAGTTTACACCAATTAATGCCAAAAATAGCTGCCACGGTCGCGTCAGATTGTGGAAGATACAGACAGTTGTTGCACTGACAGCTGGCCTTACCGTTACCCGTGACGCAGGTTGAGAGGCATACCGTTACGCGAGGGGTTTATTTATAAGCCCCCACTTACCGAAAATAACCCAAAGCGCCACAAAGTTCCCAAGCCCAAGCCGAGGCGAGGCGAGTGCATGTGCACCAGAGAATCGGAGAATCATCCCAGATCCAAGCAGCTGAAACGCCTGACTGAATCAGCTGCTGCTGCTGCTGGCTGGATTCAGAGCGCCAGTGCGCCGGGCCTTATCGGGTCCCGACATCGGAACCATAATTGTGTAATATATTGTCAGACGCGCGAGACGCGATGTGCGGTAGCGGCAGCGGAAAGTCTCTCGAGCTCGAGCACGGACACGGGCACGTGGCATGCAAATGAAGGCGTCGGCGAAATGCCCGCTGAATATCATTAGACAGATTTTGGTCAGCCTTGGCCAAAATTCATTGAAAATGAAACAAAACCCAAACCAAAATCCAATTAATTAAATCCATGCGAACTTCAATTCAGGGAAAATTTATGGCTCTTACAGTTCCATTGAATTCAAATATTTGCACGGACCACAAATCACAATTGCTCGTAAATATTGCCAGAGCAAATATTGGTGCTTCGGTCGGTTATGGTTGGATTCTGGCTAAACCCCCGGAATCTGTGTGTGGGAACCATGTGGATGAGAGGCAAAAGTACAACAGAACAGGAAGTTCTAGACTGGATAAACAGCTATTCAGTTTGTTTAGTTTTAGTTGGAGGAACTACAGGCAGATAAGCCTAGACGGACGAGTCCCAGCCGCTGGAAATACTTTAAAGAAAGTTCCTGAAAAGGTATACCGGAAGCTCTAATGATGATGAAATTCTGATGAAAATGTATATTTCATCGTGGTGGTGACAATGCACCTTTCATAATCTAAACACAATATAATTTCCGTATATACTACGTTCGTTTCGGATCAAAGTTCAGTAACACACAAAATCTATTGTATACGAATTAAGAACAAAGTTCCAATAAAGATCCCGAAACCTAGGTACTATTCCTACCACAAATCGTAACAAATGCAGCCGTTCGCTTAGGGGAATATGCCCTAGGGGCAGAAGGGTAAACTAATAGTTTCCCAATTCTCAATGAGCTTATCGCTTATTACCAATGTGATTCGCGATGATCTGGACACATTAATTATTTTATTTCGAGTGTGGTGTGCGGTGATAAGGGAAATCGTGGAAATCGAAATAAAACAGATTGGTAATCTGAGGCGACACTCGAAGGAATCAGCTGACAAAAATACGAATATAGAAATCAAGACAAGAAAAACCCAGTCGCAAGTCCAAGTCCAAGGCGTTAGCAGAGAGGGTGGAGGAGGAGGAAGGGACACCGACACGGACAATGACATTTGGCATTCCAACAACAAACAGACGCCACCTGAATACAATATTTTATCGTAGTTATAGTTGAGCGGGTGGAATGGAGTGGGTGGAATGGATGGGTGGGGTGGGTTGGGTTGGGATGGGTCGGTGCTTTGCTTAAACCAGATAACAATAAACTCATTAACAAGTCGAGAGGAAAACAATAACAATTACGCTTGTGGGTCAGGGCAGACGAGGAGGAGCGAGAGTAGGAAGTATGTGTGTATATTTTTTGTTATAAACAATTTCCTATTCATATTTGAGGAGCTTATCGCCCGAGTGCCTCGGAAGCAAACTTTATGGATAGACAAATAAATGTGTGGATAATTGTTTTTCTCTATTGCTCTGTTCTGCTCTTTCCAGTTGGAGGCGTGTGATCACAACAACTGATTCAATGCACACACGGAAACCCCGCGAGGTGAAAGTACTCCCATGATGATGTTCTGTTGATTGTGGATTTTACAACCTAAGGGCGTGTGGCTACCGAGCCATTAAGGCACCCACTAGCCGTATATATACGGTAGGACACACTTCACAAAAGTATATCAAACTCTAGCCAATACTTTCCTTCGATTTCAGACATGTCTGCCTTGAAAAGAGAAGAGTCCCCGCCACCTGTGTATACGGTTTACTTTGAGGACTATCTCAGGCCAAAAAAACTCCAGCGGAAAGCACATCTGCAACACTTTGAGAGGAAAGCGGGGAAAATCTCTGCCGTTGCCAGGAGCCTGAAGCGCTTGAAGGTACTCCGATGGCACTCCAGGGTCATTCAACGATTCCAGCAGCTGCCGCTGCCCGGTTTTCTGGGCTTCCTGCGTGCCCGCAAGGATGATGGCCTGTGCAAACGCAAGTCTGGCTTCGAGATCTACTGCGAAATGGCCAGCATCCACGGCTTCCATGTGTTTGTCGGAGCGGAGACCTGGCAGCGTATTTTCTGGTGGCTTCTGATTTGCGCTGCAGTGATTCTATCCAACGTTATTCTCCTCACGGCACCCAAAGAAGGACCCACCATTCGGTTAATAAACAGCATGATGAAGCCAACCTCAGAGATACCCTTTCCGGCGGTCACTATATGCAGTTTGAACGGAGTTTCCAAGGACAAGCTACAGAACAGAGCCAAGGAGTGGAAAGTGTCGGAGGAAACGCTGCGGAATAGAGTCTTGAAGGAGCTGCTTCGGACGAACATTAGCTGGTCGCAGCTTCTGGAGGATCTGGCTCCGCCAATCTGCGAGCAGATCCGTAGCTGCAAGTGGGAGAATCATCTGGAAAGCTGCCTGGGGGAGCTGAAGCCATTCTGGACCTTTGATCATCGTCTCTGCTGCAGCTTCAACCATCGGAAAGAGCTCTACACTTCACAGTTGGGAGTTAGTCTCGTGCTAAACCCTCAAAAAGAGGATTATGCTGGCTCAATAATTGCATCCCATGGCTTTGAGGTGTTAATTCATGAATCCCAAAGCGTAACGGATGCTGCCACCATGAGAATGATGATACCAAGTGATTCAGAGACCCACCTAATGGTGCGACCCTTTTCCACGCGGTTCACAGCCAATCTAGCGGGGCTTCCCATCGAGCAACGTCGCTGCTTCCTGCCCGATGAGCGTCGCCTGTGGTTCTACTCCGCGTACAGCCTAAGCAACTGCCTTTCCGAGTGTCGCAGCAAAAGAATCTTTCAGTCTTGCGGTTGTGTTCCGCCCCATGCACCTGCGGAAAGGACATGGCCCATTTGTGACCTCAAGCAGGTGCAATGTGTGCGGGAGTATGGCAAGTGAATGATGTCCGACACAAAAGTAAGGGTTATTGATTGGTTTTCTATTTAAAGATGGCACTAGTGAGCAGATCACGGCAGTGGAGAGGGACTGCAATTGCCTGCCGCCGTGCAAATTCCATCGCTATGAATTCGAGAGTGATGTGAGTCTCCTAAAGGGATCCAATGCCACCAGCGAGATCCGCTTGAAGGTCTACTACGACCTGGCATTCACCGAGGAGCTGCTTTTGGACGTGTACGAGACCTGGCTGGCGTTCATAGGCAAGTGTCCATTAACGAAACGACCTACAAGACAAGCGGCCTCCCCCCGTATTAAAGTGTCATTCATTCATCCATAATGGGCAGGAACCTTTGGCGGCGTAAACGGGCTATTTATGGGCTGCAGTTTCGTGTCGATTTTCGAGCTCATATTCTTTGCGTGTGTGCGCCCCACTTGCAACTGGCTGGCGCTCCAGCAGATACTCTGGCGTCGCCGCAGGAAACAAGCAAAAGTGGGCTTAGCTCATTAGCGGTGGGCGGTAATTAAGTGCGAGACTAATTGCGGCTGGCCGTCGCCGCAACAGTCGTCGGACAGAGGTCGAGCGGAAGAGATGGCCTTCAAGAAGCGACGCATTTTCGATCTGCGGCATGTGCAGGCCGCCCAACAGCTGGGCGCCTCTAACCGCAGTGGGAATCCCTTAAAGCGCTCCAATCCTGCAGACCATCAGCCCATCCATCGCTTCCGCCAGTTGGGAGTGTGGTTCAGCGAGAATATGCGCAACTATTGTCAGACCACGTCGCTGCATGGCTTCAGCTACATAACGCGGCAGGACATCAGCCGGAATGAGCGCCTGTTCTGGCTGATTGTGGTCATCCTGTCCATCATCACATCGATTGTGCTGGTCGTCGTCTCGTGGCAGTGGGCGCGCCAGACGCCCACAGTCACGGTCATCGAGAGCTCTCACTTTCCCACCTGGAACATACCCTTTCCCGCCGTAACTATATGCAATTTCAACAAGATATCAAAGCTAAAGGCGACCAACATGCTGCAGCAACTGTGAGCAGTGCATATCGTAGATGTTTATAAGATGTTCATCCAAAGAACTCTCTTCCTTCTTTAGGCAAGTGCCTGCTGGAGTCAATAGATCGGAGCTGCACAACCTTTTCAATCTCACTCTGTTGCCCGTGGACAGTCTGATCAGCAATAGTTCGTTGCACACATATGATAGGATCCTAAAGCTGAATAATGTCACCCTCACAACGCTGACACGTCAGCTGTCGCCGGACTGCATTGACATGATCTCCAGCTGCATCTGGAAGGGCATCAACACGCGCTGCGACAGTCTCTTTCAGCGCATCGAGACGATGGAGGGGCAGTGCTGCAGCTTCAACTATTTCGGAGGGATAACCAACAATTTCCCAGAGTAGGACAGCATTTTGCCCTTCCACAAATCATTTGCTAATCTCATATCTATTTCCATCGCAGGAAAATCGCCTATCAGGTGCCAAAGCGTCCGTATCGCGTCACTGGCTGTGGATATCCCACGGGACTGACTGTCCTTCTCAGTCCCATGGCCTCCGATTACTATGGCACCTTCTTCAGCGGCTACGGGTTCCAGCTGAAGCTCCATGACGCCTACAACTTTCCGGATGAGAACTCGGAGACCAAGGTCGTGACCTCCACGCGTGAGAGCTTTGTGCGAATCAATCCAGAGTCGACCTATGCCACCAACGACATTCGCCGCATGGACTTGTCGCTCAGAAACTGCCTTTTCGGGAGCGAGCGGGCGATGCACGGACTGAAGCGGTATTCCTTCAACAACTGCATGTTCGAGTGTAGGGTTGTGATGACCCGCAACCTCTGTGGCTGCATTCCCCCCTATGTCCATAACAATGGCAGTTACAGGGTATGCGATGTGCTGGATGCCAACTGCATGATACAGAGCAAGCGTAAGTGGGGTGCATCGCTGCCAGCAATCATCCTCTAATCCCTGTTCCTCTTAGGCCTCTTCTCCCATGCCTTGGCCAATCTGAATCTATCGCTGTCAATTGTGCGCGAGACGAGCAGCTTTCCCTGCGGCTGTCTGCCCGATTGCCAGTCGAATCATTATGCCTCGGAGAGCACCATGGGCAGGCTGGATGTCAGCTACTTTGCCAATCGTCCGGGCAGCAGGTATGTCTGCTATATCCCTTCTTGTAACCATAAATCATGGATTCATTTGTTGTAGCAACGACACGGACAGGATTCTGTTGCATGTGTTCTTCAGTGACCTCATGAGCACCAGATATCGCACAGACATTTTCCAGAACTGGCTATCGGCCTTGGGTGAGTGCAGGCACATCCCAAAAGTGACAGAATAATGATAGTTCTCCTTTGACAGCTTCATTTGGCGGATTGTTGGGTCTAATTATGGGCTTTAGCATCGTGACGGCCTTTGAGTTTCTGTACTTCCTGACCTTTCGACCCATATTCAACTACATCAACCGCGATTAAAGGGAGACCTCTCTCTTGCACCCACCCACACCGCTGCACACACTATCCCACCTCTTGACACGCTTTAATTAGAGCTCTGATTGATGAGCAGCACTCGGAGCACTCGCATCGCTATAAATTGACTGAAATTCGAGCACACTTCAGGCACAACGAACGCATCACGAACATGGCTCAAGTGGAGGCCCGCTCCAACTATCGCCGCCTGTTCAAGGAGTTTCTGCGCCAGAGCTACATCAATGGCCTGCATCCCTTCCTGTACCCCACACCCGTCCGATATGCCAAGTAAGTGAGAAAGTGCATCTAAATCGAATCAATAACCCTACATATATAACCCTATTTACAGAGCACTCTGGCTGACGCTGATGGCCGCAATTGTGGTGTGGACCCACGTTGTTATCGTCAATCTCACTTTGGAGTACCTAGACCAGCCAACGGAGATCCATATGGCCCCCGATCTGGTGCACGTGGCCAACAGCCCCTTCCCGGCCGTCGGCGTCTGTACCGCCAATAAGATCAGCCAGCGTCTGCTGCGTAACTATGCCGTCAAACTGTGAGTCCTTTATTGAGTCTCTCAGCGTTAGATTTAGTTGAAGTAGCCGAGGTTCTTGACCTCAGCGGCCATGGCCACGATCGAGTCGAGGAGCTCCTCGCTGGCGGGCACGATCTGGGCGGCTGGCAGCTTGAAGCCGGTGAGGATACTGTTCGAGGAGGGACGCAGCTCGTAGCAGAAGGACATGCGCACATCCTGGGTGCCGTAGGCCCAGTCCACGCTGGCGCCGGCCGCTGGGTAGATGGCATCGTAGATGTTGCCTCCGGTGTACGTGGTGCCGTAGCGCTTGTTCACGGCGGCAATGGACACGTCGTAGACCTTCTTGAAGTCGGCGACGTTGTCGGGCAGCTGTCCGGTGTGTCCGTAGGGATAGAGCAGGTACTGGGAGTAGGCGTGCAGCGAGATGTACAGCTGGATCTTGCCCTTCAGCGATTCAATGTACTGGGACAGGGAAAAAGTCTCGATTTCGGAGAAGGCCGAGGGGCCAGCATAGGTGTCGGAGCAGGCGTTGCTGCTGGCGCCCACCTCGTTCCAGTGGAAGGCCCAGTTGCGGTTGGGATCGGCGCCGAAGCAGCCCTGGTAGGGTGTGCGTGTCTTGCGCCACAGCCGGTCCGTGGTGTGGGTGTAGACGTAGCCGTCGGGATTGGCGTGGGGCAGGATGTACCAGGTGTAGTTCTCGGCCAGCTGCTTGACGGCCTCCACTTCGGAGGTCAGCAGCTGGTTGATGATGTAGGTGGCCGCCGCGGGGGCGATCCACTCGCGGGCGTGAATGCCGGCCTCCAGGAAGATGCCGGGCTTCTCCTTGCCGCTCTTGGTGATCTTCACGCCCAGAATGGAGCGTCCCTGATAGGTCTTGCCGCCCTCGATGAGGCTAACGACTCCGGGGTTCTCCATGGCGAGGGTCTGCAGCCAGGCGTAGGTGTCGTCCAGCTCGTAGTACTGCTCCCAGTTGTAGCCTTCGCCAGCACGTCCCTTGCTGGCCACCTTCTCGTCGGTCTCGTCCAGGGTCTTCTGCAAGTCGCTCGACTGCAGCAAATACTTGATCTCGGCCTTGCCCAGGATCTCCAGTAGATCGGGCACCTTGTGCGGGGCCACAACCATCTTGACATCGGCTCCCACAATGTGCACTCCGTCCAAGAACAGGATCGAGTCGCTGGAGCTCTCCAGCTGCTTCAGCACGGCCAGCTGCTCGGCATTCTCCGCGTTCACCTTGTACAGGCGATAGTTGTCATAGCGGGCGCGCTCGGCACTGACTCCCGCCAGGGCCACGATGGCCAGGAGGGCCAACAGAAGGGACTTGGTCAGCGACATGGTAGTCGTTGTTTGTATGAGCTCCGGACGGGAGCGATGGTTGCTTTTATAGGCCAGACCAAAAGGCGACACCGCCGATAAGAGTCGAATCTAATTTATTGTCTGTGCGATAGGCCGAGGTGCGCTAGTGGCTTTGTTTTGTCCATTTCTGTGAGGCAGTAAATATCTCGGGGTAATCTGTGGGTGGCTCTTATCACGGTCTCAACCGCTTCGCATGGTAAATCATAGCATGACGCCGCCGAGAATTCTCCCAGAAATTGCCATTTCATGAGACACAAGTGTCTCTCGAGCTCCCTCTTAGCCTCCTCGTCATAAACAACGTACTAGTTAGTCTAGGGCTTTATTGCAACTTGTAGCCCTCGATTGAGGCAGCGGCCTTCACCATTTCCACCACCGAATCCGTTGTCTCCTGTCCCGTGGGTATTATCTGTGACGCCGGCAGCCTGAAGCCCGTCCAGAAGTTATAGCCCGAGGGTCGCAGCTCGTAGGTGAAGGAATACTTGGTCTTCAGCACCCCATAGGCCCAGTCCATGCTGGAACCCGCCGCCGGATAGATGGCATCGTATACATTCCCTCCCGTGTAGCGGGTGCCAAAGCGCCGCTTCATGCCCCCCAAAGCGGCGGAGAAGATCCGCTCCAGCTGTTGATGGTTGACCGGCAGCGAGGCGGTGTGTCCGTACGGATAGAGCAGCAGCTGGGAGAAGGAGTGCAGCGAGAGGTACATGAACACGGGCTCTGGGAGCGACTTCAGATACTGCGAGAGGCTCTCCGTCTCGGGCTCGGAGAATGCCTTGGGTCCAGCATACGACTCCGAGCAGGGCTCATCGCTGGCCCCCACCTCGCGCCAGTGGAAGCCCCAGTTCCGGTTGGGATCGGTTCCCATACAGTTCTTCTCCTGCGGACTGCGTGTCTTGCGCCACAAGCGATTCTAAAGGAGTCCCAAAAAGGGGAATTTAATGAGATTATGCATCATATGGTGATATCAGAGCTTACCGTGGAATGAGTGTAGACATATCCATCGGGATTGGCATGGGGCAGAATGTACCATACGTAGGAGCGGGCAAGGCTCTGGATTTCTGGTTGCTGGGACGTGAGCAACTGGTTGGCAAAGTAGGTGGCAGTGGCTGGACTGATCCACTCCCTGGCATGCATGCCCGCCTCCAAAAAGATTGCCTGCTGTTCGCCCCGCTCCGCCCCAGCACTGTGGCTGATCCTCAGACCCAGGAGCTCCCTGCCCTCGTAGCTGCGGCCAGCCACAAAGACGCTGACGAGGCCTGGATTCTTTTCCACCAGGTTCTGCATCCAGCGATGGGTGTCATTCAGCTCGTGGTACTCTGTCCAGGAGTAGTCATCGCTGCGACGATTCGCATCCGCCACGGGTTCGATATCCAGCGACAGACTGGCCTGGGCATTCCCATCGATGAGCTCAGGGGAGAGATTCAAGCCCTGGAGGAGCTGCAAAAACTCTTCATTGTAGCTGGGAGCAACCAGTGTGTTAATGGCACCCAGATGGAGATCATTCAAGAACATGACTCTCCCGTTCATGGCCTCCAATGGCCGTAGACCCGCCAACTGCTCTGCGGTCTTTGGCTCCAACCGATAGACCCGGTGATCCTCAAACGTCAGGCGTTCGCACAGGCACAGGGCCAGCAGAGATAGCGACAGTGACACTAGTAGAACCTTCATGCTGGGACTAATCGGTGAATGCCCACAAACTAGGGCTTTTATACTCCTTCTTCATATCGTGTCTTGCATACTAATTTCCATTTTCTCCACTTCCACTCCCACTTTACTTAGCTATCAGCACCAGGAAAAGTCCAACTTCAACGACGAGTCCACGCTGCAGAGGGTAGCCCTAGATGTGGACGATATGGCCGAACGCCTGCTGGTGCTGGCGCAGTTCTATCTGAATCCCCTGGAGACCCCGCGGCTGGACGAGGCGCGGCTGCAGCGGCTCCACTGGCTGCTCTCCAGCTACCACAACGACACTGGCTACTCGGTACGTGATATCTTGCGTCAACTGTCGCCAGACTGTGGCGAACTGGTAATCCGAGGCATTGTCTACGGCGCCCCTGTGAACACCAGTCAAATGTTCGTCAAGCGACCGACCTCATCGAATGTGTGCTGCATATTTAACTATCGTCGTCCCAGCTATTCCCGATTTGCGTGAGTGAATCCCACCACCCATGGAGGGGATGGAAGACTAATCAAAACCGATTACAGGCACACACGGGAGGAGGATAATGCCGAGATGAGGGCCCAGCCAAAGGTGGTGTTTGACTCCAATTCCATTCTGAACAGCGTTCAGTTTGTCCTGCAGGACACCCCAGAGGATGATCACACCAAGACCTTTATGACTAACAATGCATTTCATGTGAGAGAGAGCTGATTCCGTGCCCTCTGCTCATCACCTAATCTTAACATTCCTTTCCTTTCAGCTGACAATATTTCCGCAGGAGGATTATGCCACCGTTCAGTCCACAACTTTGGGGGAAATACTCGTTGATCACAACACCATTGTCGAGATTCCTATTCAGCCCACGTTCTTCAGCTCCAGTGAAGGAGTGCGCAGCGTCTCGCCGGAAGCACGTGGCTGCTACTTTCGCGATGAGGGGAGGAAACTCCTCAACCAGTAGGCTCCACGCACCATTTACCCGTTGTACCCTCCACTAATTATCCTATTACAGATCGTATTACTCCATTGACGAGTGCCTGCTGCTGTGTCGCATCAAGAGCATGATGGATCACTGCGGCTGCGTCTCCCCGCCAATGATTGGCAGCTCCACAAACCTAAGATACTGCGGCTTGCCCGATCTGCCCTGCCTGACCAAGTGGAAAAGCATCTGGTATGGTTACGATGAGTTCTCGTATCTGCAGGAGGACGAGAGCCAGGTGGTCCAAAGACAATGCAGCCACTGCCTGCCCACCTGCAATGGTGTGAGTTTCAGCATCACCAGCAATGTGGCGCCCCTGCGCCTCACCTACAATGGCACGGGCTACTTTACGGGTCTGCTGTGAGTCCTTCCTTTCGGGCTGTCCCTTTATCTGTTGCTGAATTGTTTGAATTTCAGAAAAGGATTGACCAACGAGCGACCCTTGGCTGTCATCAAGTTCTTCTTCAAGTTGCGCTTTGCCCAGGCCACCAAATCGGAGCTGGTCAGCACTTGGGTGGTGCTACTGAGTAAGTATTCCAATCTCTACAGGCCAGGCATTCAGGGCATCCATTTATCTATGGTTTTCCCTTGCAGATCGCTTTGGGGGCATCCTCTCGCTTATGTACGGCTTCAGCATAGTCAGCTACATCGAGATATTCTACTACCTCACGGGCAAGTGGTTCGTCTTCGTCTGCAGCGCATTTAGCAAGAGACAACCACCAGTCAGAGGGGGCAACACTCTGTACTGGGATGAGCTGAGGCCCAAGGGCTTAAGGGTGCCCAATTAGACCCACTCTCCTCGGATGTATGCTGAGCATAAATACTCTTTATATTGAAATCGCTTTGAAATACGCTCACAAATGAATCAACAATAGAATGGACTTATATCAAAAATGTATATAATGCAAACTCCACCGCTTGACGCTCACTCACGCACTAATAATCGTCGCCACGGGATACGATCTCCTTGCAAGTGGGACGCAGCATGATGGTATGCTCGTACTGGGCCGTATAGCAGCCCTTGATGTCGCACAATGGCGGATAGGCCTCCACAATGCCCTTGTCGCACAGATCCTTGAGAGCCATCTGGTACTTGGTGGCGCCAGCGCGATCCAGCCAGCGCTTGCAGAAGGCCAGAGTGCCAAAGTTCTTGTTGATTGTGCCCAGAAGCTGCTTGGAAGACTGAAGACGCAAAGGCACGAACGGCAGATCAAAGTTCTTCATGTAATGCGAGCAGTCCATGTCGTCGTGCACCAGGCCGCGGCCCGTGGAGCCGAAAGTCTCGATGGCATAGAACTCATCCTCCTCCATTCGCGTGGACTCGCCGCCCTTCACAATTGGAACAGTTTTGCCAGCATGAATGCCTGTCGAAAGAATAAAGATAAAGATTGGGGTGAGTGAAGCTACTTCCAATACATATTTATATAGATTTAAGCTTACGGTACGGGCTAATGGAGTGTCCGTTCAGATTACGTATGGCCTTGATCGGGTATGTCTTGCCATCGAGCTCGATTTCGTATGATTCCATCACCTCTTGAATGGCAGCCCCGATATCACATAGACGCACGTCAATGCCGGCCTCCTTGATGCCGGTGTTGGTGGCCTCCTTGACGGCCTGCAGCAGCTTGTCGTACTTGTTGTTGAAGGTCAGGGTGAAGGCACAGTCGATGATGCGGCCCTTGATGTGGGTGCCAAAATCAATCTTGCACACGTCGTCGTACTGCAGGACCGTGGGGTCGCCAGCATTGGGGGTGTAGTGGGCCGCACAATGGTTGAGGGAGCAGCCAGTGGGGAAGGCCAGACCAGCGTCGAGGCCGTTCTCGCCGATAAGACGACGGGCTGTGTTCTCCAGCTCCTCGCAGATCTGGATCATGGTCATGCCGGGCTTGATGAAGCGCTGCATGTACTGACGCGTCTGCCGATGGGCCTCGGCTGCCTGGCGCAGCTCCTGGTAGATGTCGTTGTTCATGCGGTCCAGCGCACGCTTCTCCTCCGAAGTGAATCGGTCCTTGGCTGTGCGATCATCCGGCAAGTCCTTGGGCGTGGGATGCTCCACGATCTCACCCTCGGGAAACACGCCAGAGGGGAAAAGCTTTGCAATCGGTATGGTCGGGGGCTCCGTCTGGCCGTTGCCGGCTTTCTTCCCCTTGTTGTTCTTCTTCTTTGCCGCCGGCTGGGCCGAGGCGGCGGCAGCGGCTTTTTTCTCGCCGTTTGTGGTCTCTGCATCTGCATCCGGGGCAATTTCCTCGCTGCCACCCTCAACGGCCTTCTTGGCTGCGGCCTCTGTGGAAGGGGTTGTGAAAGTGAGGCGTGTACGTGCGGGGTGCGGGGCAATTGCAATTATTTTGCATTTTGCGCAGGGTCACTCACCTTGCCGCAGTTTCTTGTTGTTCGGCTTTGGCTTTTTCTGTTTCTTCGCGTCCTCGCCGGCTGCACCGTTCTCGGTGACGGCCGCCTCCACGTTCAGTGCTTCGGTTGAGGACATTGTTTAACGCAAGTTGATGAAATTAACGAAAATATAATCAGTGCGATTGCTGCCTGGCGATGGCGATGCAGAAGAAAGAACAAAAACACGAGGTACTACCACCAGTGTTGGCTAACAATCTTGGTCAAAGTCACGAAGTATTTTTATAATACTGACATTGTTCTGTGGTATTTATTTCCTTTGTTTCTCGATTTACGAATTATATATTATTTATATTATTCACTTTGCGACAGGAGAAAACTGAATAACTGCCTGCCGGTATAGTATTTTGTGGAGTTTCAAAGATGGTGCTACCCTAATGCAGTGCTGTAAAACGAATAGATTGCTGTATGTGCTGACTGTCCATCCCTGGACAGGTTTTGTTTATAAACGCGAGTTTCCTTTTTAGTAATCCCTTAAAATGGACGAAATCCTGTTTCCCACACAACAAAAGAGCAATTCCCTCAGCGACAGCGACGATGTGGATCTCAAGTTCTTCAACACAGCCTCCGGCGAGCGCAAAGACAGCGACACTGCCTCAGACACTGCCAATGAGGGGGACCGTGATGCCAAAGACGGCGACATGGACACCAAAAACACAGACGGCGATGGCGATTCCGGGGAGCCGGCCCTTAAGAAGTTAAAGACTAAGAAAGAGCTGGAGGAGGAGGAGCGCGAGCGAATGCAGTGAGTAGCATGTGGATATCAAGCTGATGTAGCCCCTTCTTGATGACTCCCTTCTTGCCCAGAGTTCTGGTTTCCAACTTCACGGAGGAGCAACTGGATCGCTATGAGATGTACCGTCGCTCGGCCTTTCCCAAAGCGGCCGTCAAGCGGCTGATGCAGACGATAACCGGCTGTTCCGTCTCCCAGAACGTCGTCATAGCCATGTCCGGCATCGCCAAGGTCTTTGTGGGCGAAGTGGTGGAGGAGGCGCTCGACGTGATGGAGGCCCAGGGCGAGTCGGGCGCCCTGCAGCCCAAGTTCATCCGCGAGGCTGTGCGTCGGCTGCGCACCAAGAACCGCATGCCCATAGGACGCTACCAGCAGCCCTATTTCAGATTAAATTGATCCCCCAAAACCGTGTGGAGTGTGAAATCTAGTGCGTAAGGTAGAATAATATCGGTTACAAAAGCATCTTTATTGAGTGTGTTGTGTCTAATCTACAAAGTCCTATGCTAGTCCAACCGTCGGGCCTCGGCCTGCATGGTCTGGAGCACGATGTGGGGTACCAGGTGCGTGGAGGCGTAGTTGAGCGGCACCGTGGCCAGCGGCGCCGTGCCGTCGGAGGGGAAGTTCAGCTCCTGGGCCATGGGCATGTCCTTGTCGATCACGTCCTGGGCAATCAAAGTCTTTGTCTCCTCGTACTCCATGCCCGCCTCGGGCTTGGCGCCCATCAGCAGCTTGCCCCGCTGCACGCCCATGTACTGGGTGGCCTTGGCGTTCAGCGGCAGCTGGCCGCAGGTGTCGGCGTGCACCTTGCGATGGGCCTGCAAGTTGGAGATGCACGTGAAGCGCTTGCCGCAGTTGTTGCACAGGAAGCGCTTAATGCCCGTGTGCACCGTCATGTGCGTGAGCAGGCTCTCCCTGTAGGGATACTCCTTGGGGCAGAGGTGGCACTTGTACGGCTTGTACTCCGTGTGCCGCGTCTTCAGATGCGACTTGTACTGGGCCTTCACCTTGAACGTCTTCCCGCACTTGTCGCACTGGTAGGGCGTCTCCGACTGGTGCAGCAGCAGGTGCGTCTTGAGGATGCCAGCCGTGGAGAGCCGCTTGCCGCAGACGCTGCACTGGTAGAGCGGCAGCCGGCCGCAGTCGGAGCGCACGTGGTCCGAGAGGGAGGTGCGACCCGTGAACTTCTTGCCGCACTTGTCGCAGATGAGATTGCGGGGCAGGTTGCGCGGCTCCTTCTTCGAGTGGAAGTTCTTCTCGTGGTTCTTGAGGCTGTCGTGGCCGGTCATGTACTTGTCGCACTTCTCGCAGTACAGCAGCTCCTTGTGCTGCTGGTGGGCGTGCTCCGTGGCCAGCTCCTTGCTGGCGAAGAACAGATTGCAATAGCAGGGGCACTTGAAGATCAGACTTCCATCCTCCCCGTGGACCTTTAGGTGCGTCTCGAGGCGCTTCTCCACCAGATAGATCTTGCTGCAGATGGGGCACTTGAACACCTCCTCGTCCAGCTTAGCATGGACGTCGACGTCCTTGAAGATGTCCTTGATATCCTGCTCGGAGAGCTTGTGGTCGTCCCGCAGATGCTTCTCGTAGGGCTTGCGTATGTGGTAGATCTTGACGCAGTGCGGACACTTCCAGGTCTTCTCCATCTTGTTGATCATCTTCAGCCGCTCCTTCAGCTCTTTTTTGGTGATCTTGGCCACGCGCTTCGGTGTGCTCGGCGCCTCCTCGGGTGTGGGGGATCTGACGGTGCCTCGTTTGCGGTATTTCCGCTTGCCCGTCGAGTCCTTGGCCCGTTTTTTCTTCTCCTCGTAGTTGTGCCGCAGCGACAGGACATCTTCCTCTGTCTCCGCCGTCTCGGCCTGTTGTCCCAGCGGCACAGCCGCTATCTCGTCCAATATCCCGCCGCCATGCTCCACCTTGAGGCTCTCGAAGGGCTTCAGGCCGTCTGCCTCGTCCGTGCTGAGCAGCACATCCAGCAGCTTGTCCTTCTCGCTGCTGAAAATGTCCGTGCTCTCCGTCTTCACGAACAGACTGGCGTCCTGGTACTCGAAATCCTCGTCGAAGGCCTCCACCTTGACCATGGCTGGGGCAGGCAGATGGAACTGTGTGGCGTCCGCCTCCTCGTCGCTGTTGTTCGGCTCAAAGTCGGGGCACTCGTCGCCCGAGTCCGAAGACGGCTGGTCGCTAATGTTCTCCTCCTTCAGCTGCGGCGGTGCCGGCACCGCCTTCGTCTTGAGTCTGCTGGCCAGGGGAATGTCATCGTCGCTGTCCGATGCGGTTACATCCTCCTCCTCCTCCTCGGACGAACCGGCCTTTAACTTTGTCCGTTGTTTGATGCGTCCCTTAACCTTTTTCTGATCCGAAGGGCCAGGATTGTGTTCAAGTTTGCCGCAGGTCTCTGGGCGACTGCGTCGATGCTTGGCGAGGTTGGAGGAGCAGGAGAAACGGGTGGAACAGCACTTGCACTCCACTGGGCGCACTCCTGCTGCTGCTGTGGCTTCTGCAGTGGGAAGACTCTCCTGAAAAGAATGGGAGTTTATTGTCTCATCTTTAAATTCGAATTGATTCTACTCACCTTGGGGGTCTTCTCATCCGGATCGATGGCTTGCTGGCACTTTGTCTTGCAGTGGCGCTTGTACGCCTCCAGATACTTGTACTCTGCCCCGCACTTGTCGCACACATATCTCTTTCGTTCCTCATCCGCTGTGGAGGAGGCATGCTCGCTCTTCACGTGCTGCGACAGTTCCTCCTCGTGGCAGTAGCGGGCGTCGCACTGTCGGCACTGGAAGCCGCCCGGCGGCTGGTGCTTCTTCACATGCTTCACATAGCCGGCCAGGGAGATGAGGGCCTTGTTGCACACGGGACAGTGCAGCTTGGGCACTCCGTCTGTGGTGATCTCCACCAGCATTTTCTGGGCTACTCCTCCGCTGCCGCTGGCCATCGATTCTGCAGCTGTGGAATGGATTATTTGATAAGTTTTTGAATATCAACCACTGAAAAGCCAAAAGCTGAATTTCATCCCTGGTCGAGTGAGGGGGAGGGTAGTGTGTGGGTGGGTGGGGGTATGGGAAGAAGGAACATTGGATTGGAGGATTGCACTTTGACTTCTCGGAAGCCGGAAACCACCTACCCATTGCTTGGCTGTTCTTCAATTCTCGATTGGCGTCTCCTTTGGGGTACACTCCCTCACAGATACCGCCTCCGCCGCCGCCGCTTCTGCTGTGGCTGCTGCTACTGCGGGGGTCAGACCGTCTCGTCGTCGCTGGCTTGGGCTACACTCAAATATCTCCAAAGGATTCTATCCTGCTGCATTTTACCGCACACTGAATCGGGGTTTCTTATTGTTTGTTGCTGTTTTGCGGCTCAGCACTGGGAAAAAAATTAACAACTTGCCAGTACACTTTAAAAAACGAAAATTTGTATATGCGAATGCTGGCGAGTAAATTATTTTTCTTTGTGCAGCCTGGGGTGGCAATGTAGCCCTGGTCGGAGCGTTCACGCCAATCAGTGGGGAACTAGTTCGCAAGCAGCCCTCTCTGTGTGAGAGAGAGAGGGAGTGGCGGCAGGGCTGCACTAGCAGTGGTTTACCGCGAGAATTTAAACGTTGCATTTGAAAATGAAATTTATAGTTTGAAGCTATGAAAACTGAAATAGGAAAAGCTTACACTTATTAGATGAATAATAATCTGATAGATATGGGATGCACATATTTTTATTGGACAAATTTAAGTACGCCGCTCTGTGTCGGAGAGAGTTACTTTAAGAGATACTGGCGAGTATAATACCTAGAATTATCAGCATGTAAACAACTGTGCGGAACATACGCCTACGTTTATCGCTATAATTAGATATGCGTACCATTGATGCGATTATATCCACCAATTTTCGTTCTGATTGAGTGTGACTCAGGGAACAGTTTGCCCTTTACAGTCCGTGTACACGACACGGACACCCAATCCACAATCCACAAATCCGAATTCCTCCCCCGCGCTATTGAAGCACGCCAAGGGCACTCTTTGATTTTTTGGTGGGTGATTACATTCAGGAAATTTACACTCATGCAGTTTATTGGGCTCGAAGCCTGATTACAATTTAGTGCCGGCTATGACAGCCCTGCCGCTGCCGCTGCCGCTACCGCCACCAGAAAGTGACGTCAATCTGAACATTTGTGTGAATGAAAATCGAATTGTGTTATGTGTTGTGTTGTTGGGTGGGCGGCTTATTTGCATATATAAACAAGTACGATATGCGAGCATTGTATTGGGAAGGTCAATTTTGATGGAGTGCCTTTGAGGAAGATATCTATTGAAGTTCGCTTCAAAGCAGAATCGTCCCACAAGTGCCTGGACCTGCTATTAAATTTCAATTAGAATAATAACTAGGAACACCCCAAAACATTTCGAACAGGACCATGGCGTTAGTCATGCAAGGGATTTCCCCCCCACCGTGGAGGCCAGTCCGTTTATTTTGTGGGTTTATTATGCAAATTTGCATTAATTTTTACGTTTGCTGCACACGTGAGGCACGTGAGGCAGGCGATTCTGTTGCATTTGCAACTGTTGCGTTTTTGGGTGGCTTTCAAATTGCTTTCGAGCGCAAATCGTCGGCAAATATCATTAAATATGCATATCGTATCGTATGTGGTGGGGTGTCGCCAGTCGCCACTCGCCAGTCTCCAGTGTGTCTATATGCAGATCCAGATCCCTTGCTCTGCTCCCCTGCTCCCCTGTTCTGTGGCTCGTGTGCTCCACCTCCACCCTTGAGATTAGCGAGCAAGGACATTTCGGAATCTTTTGTTTTATAAATAGCCGTCTTTGATAGACAATTAAAAATGTATTTGGCTTTCGGCACAGGCACAGGCACAGGCACAGGCACATGCCTAGGCCTATCAATAGATGAGAGATTGCACTGTAAGAAATGAAAACGAACACGTGATTCGCATCGGGGTCCCTTTTTACCTCACAAGTTGTTAGCCTTAAGAAATGCTATCCTGCCGCACCGCTCCTGCCCCTGTCCTACCCCGCCCTGGCCTCTGACATGTCTAAGCACTTTGTGCAAATTGTCAACGCTGCTGTTGCTGTTGCTTCGTCCTTCTACGCATAGAGCGGACAACAACAGGAGCCGCTGCCTCAGCCTCAGTCTCAGCCTCAGGAATGGCAACAGCAACAGCAACTGCCTGCCTGCCTGCCTGCCTCGGCAACAAAGGCTTCAGGTTATTACATGCATTTTAATTAGTAGACAAGCCAAGTGGGCTGCCACACACACACACACATAAATACATATACAAAGTATACTATATAGTATATGAATCGTATGCATGCTCAAGAAGAAGCATTGGATGAATTGCCTCAGCCTCAGCGACAGCCTCAGCCACAGCCACAGCCTCTGCGTGGGTGATGCCAAGAGTTCCCAATGAGAGATACGATACGAATGGCAGATGAAAGGGGATCCTGCATCTGCATCTGATTATGATTATGATCCGAATGATATATGGTGGGAATCGATTATTCAGAGATGAAAGAGTATCGAACTGACAGCAGATGACATCGATAGGACATCCTCCATCCTTCCGGCCTTCCTTCCGTATTTCCAGGACAGACAGATAGACTAGGATGCTGGGGGCATAAACAAATCTCGGCTCATCAGCGTCACAAACAAGACAATGATATATGGATTTCGGGGAAAGCCTTTGTCAATTCAAACTATTCTCGTGGATCCCCACATGCCCCATATCTCATGCCGTGCCCCACCACCACCCGCAGCCCCTCCCCATCCGTCCGCCCGCCACAGTCGCAGAGCTGTAAGCGAGGACTTCAGCACAGAGCTTCCTCTCAATCTATCATTCTGCCCTCGCTCTACCACCCGCCCTCCCCCACCATCGTCACGTTCTGCGCTAGTTTCTTGTATTTATTTTTAAATTGTTCCACACACACACACACACACACACAGAGAGAGAGAGAACCACAAGGAGAAACATACACTGGCCCCTCACTCTCTCTCCCTCTCCCTCTCCCTATCTGTCTTCTGGCACTCACATCCTCCATGGAGGACGCCGGCGACGACGACAACTCATGTTTGTATTGGTGTGGTGAGTGTCCTACCCCCCCTGTAGGCTGTGCGGGTGTGTGTGTGAGTTTGTCTATAAAAACGTTGAGAAAAAAGGAAATACTACAAGGAACAACGTATAGAGAATATAGGATACCCGCTAATTAAATATATATGTATGAATATTTCTTAGGGATTGCATTTTTTTCAAGGAAAAATTGTACAAAAAAAAAACAATGGGGATAGAAACTGAAAGATGGTTTTACTTTCGATGCAAATATCATTTTAATATCAATTATTTTTAGCTGTAATTTTAGATATATCTTTATAAAATTTGGCAGATAGATAGCTAGTGGTGTTGTCAGGGATTCTAATAAATTAAAGGCATACTATATCTTTCTAATATATGGATGCTACTACACTGATCTAAAAATGGCATAGTAAAACACGGGAACCCTCATATTTAAATTAAATATGTGGCTTTTAAACACAGTAAAATTAAATAGAATTCACTTTGATTCAAATATAAATGTATTAAAAAGGCTTTTTTTAATGCGGTTATATTTAATCTAAATATAAAACATTTTAAAACAAATATATTATTCTATAATATTATAGCAAAAATATTTAATTTAAGCAGGAAATATATTAAATGTAAAAATGAAATTTATTAAACCTATTATTATAAACAAACATTATAAAACATATTTAATTTAAATATGAAATATATTTAATTTAAATATAAAACATTTTAAAACAAACTAAAATTAATTTAAAATAAAGTAAATATATAATAAATATTACATTTGTAGCAATTATATTTCTCTGTAATGATAGTCAGAGTATGTAGCTTGGTTTTTATAGACAAAAATTTGTACTTTTCTATAAATAGGTTCCTCAAAAATGACAAATTAGTCAACAAAATCTCAAAAAATGTGCGTTTGAACGCCTATTTTATTCCATTTGGTCTAGTAGTAGTATAAAATATATTTAGATCAAATACTTTCATATTACTTTCAAAATTGAATTTTAATTGTTTCCACTCTCGGATCAAAATAATTTTTTCGATGGGTTCCTTCTCTGTCCCCTTAACTGTGCAAAACTGCATTCTACAGCGAAATGGGCGACAAATGGCTTTCGATGGTTGATCTTTGCGAAAGAATATCGGTTGGACGATTGACCACGAATATACCCTTTATTTTTTTAGTCGGCGATTAACGGGTACACAAACACAAACAACAACGAGGGGGAACGTTATGAGCCGCGTCTGCGCCGCGGCTCTACTTTATACCCGGTACTCAGTCAGTTTGTATGTATGTGAGCTTGTTGTAATTTATTACATGTTCGCAAAAGGAAAAAATTAAATTTTAGCCAAAAAAAAACAATTTAAGTCGAACCTTTTCGGAGATTTTGATCTATTAGATGTTTCCATATTGGTTAACATAAATTTTTTACATCTGCCATTTCTACATGTTTTTATCTACTTCCTACATATACATACACGGCTGTGTGCGAGAGAGAGAGGGAATCAGTCTGCGCTTGGGAGGCCACTGAAATTTCATTTGTTCCTTCTGACTATATTTATGATCCGATCTGATCCAAATTCAATACTCTGATAGATATAGTCATTTTCTATGATTCTGCGTTTTTGGTTTTCCCGTATCTTCAAAATTGTAGATTTTCATCTTTTGTGGGGGCGGAAGGGGGCGTGGCCAAATTTTAAAACAAACTCGTCTCGGTTTGATATCACAGGAGCTTGGATAGAAAGTTTGGTGGTTCTAGCTCTTACAGTCTCTGAGAACTAGGCGTCAAAAAATTCGATCAGGCATAGCGCCTACCCCTGTGTGTGAGAGAGAGCGAGAGGGAACGATGCATTTCGAAATTGTTTTCTTCATTGTGGCTATATTTATGAGTCGATCTGATCCAGATTCAACACTCTGATAGATATTGTCATTCTCTACGATTCTGCGTTTTTAGTTTTCTCGTATCTTTAAAATTGTGCATGCCACAGATTTTCGTCCTTGGAGTGGGCGGAAGGGGGCGGGGCGAAATTTTGAAATACACTTGTAACAGTGCGATAGGACAGGAGTCTGGATACAAAATAGTGTTCCTCTAGCTTTTATGGTCTTTGAGCTATAGGCGCTAATGAAGACGGACAGACGGACAGACGGACGGACAGACAGACATAGCTATATCGACTCGGCTATTGATGCTGATCAAGAATATATATACTTTATGGGGTCGGAAACGCTTCCTTCTGGGTGTTACACACATTAATTTTTTGCACAAATCTAATATACCCCTTTACTCTTCGAGTACCGGGTATAACAACAACAAAATCTGTGTAGCTCTCGCATCTGTCAAGCAACCAAATACCCCACCACCACGCGTGTCCCTTCGCGGCCCAGCGTATGTATGTATGTATGTATGTGTGTGTGTGTGTGTGCCTCTCTCCCTCTGGCTTTGTGTGTGAGTGCGAGTTTGTATGTAAATGTCCTTGAGTGCTTGACGGATGACATTCATAAACGTCACTTCAATTACCTCCACGCGCCAACGCCATCGCCATCGCCAGCGACGATGCGGCACCATCCCTGGTCGCCATATCCCCATTTTCTCCATTTCCCCATTTTCCAGGATATCCCCCCCTGCTACCCTGCTGCTCTGCTGCTCTGCTGCCCGGCAGCCGGCACACGCGACACCCGACACCCGACCGCCGTTTACCGCGAAACTTGTGCAAAGTCAGTCAGCCAAAAATTAAAGTACTTTCCACTTTTCCGCTTTCAGCATTTCTGGCTCTTGTTGGTAGATGGTGGCTGGCAGATGTAGGATGGTGGCTGGGGAGTTTTCCTTCCTTTCCTTTATTTTCTCTGTATTTTGTTTATTTTATGCTTATGCAGCAAAACTATCTCTCAGATAAATTGATAAAATGTTGCCACAGAAGGTTGTTGCAACACCCAGGGAGGGGGCCTGGCCTCTATCTGACATCCCATCTCTGAAGATCTTTGTTGGGCAGCATTTAACTGCTTGAAAAAAGTATGATATTCAGGGATATTCAGGGATATTCTGGGACAGTCTTGGTATTTTGTTCTGCATTGTACCGCCATTTATTGGCATCCATGCCATAAGCGATTCCCCTATTATATAGGGGTGTTCCCCAAATAAAAGGTCCTTTGGCCTTTTTCCGACCTGATCTTGATTCATGGTCTGCCATTGATTTTCTCTCGACAGCCTCCAGTAGGGCGTGGGGCGGGGGGCGTGGACTGGGCCGTAGGGTCTCGAAACATTTGCGGCATTCGTTTATGACTGTGTGTGTGTGTGTGTGTGTGTCCTGCTATATATTTGCGTTTGTGTGTGTGTGTTTGTGTGAGTGTTTGTTACGGTTTCCTTCACTTACACTTGTCCTTACAAATTTGTCCTTTTTCTCAAATGTGAAAAGACGCATAATGTCCTTTTTACCCGACCTTCCTTCTGCCACTGTTTTATCCGCCTGTGCCCGCTGGTCGTTCTCCTCTCTCTCTCTCTCTCTCCTTTGCCTCCTCCTTCGGCACTTCCCTCTCCTCCTTTTGGCTCTTCCTCCTCCTTCGGGCTCTTCATTTTATATTTCTTTTTGTTGACGACATTTTGTGTGTCGTTTATTTTGTGTGTTTCTCTTTCTTTTTCTTTTGGTTTTGCTTTTCTTTCGTTTTCGTTTTTGTTTTGTCCTTTCTCTCTCTCTCTCTCTCCCCCCCCCCCCCCCCCCGCCCTCTCTGTTACTCTCTGCTGACGTTGGCTGCTGTCATGCTGCTGCTGGCGTTTCCCGCCCACATTTGCTACTTGTAAATTATTTGCATTAGTAGCCACTTGTGCTTTGTGCTGTATGTATTAGTATTACAATGTATATGTATCTGTGTGTGTGTGTGTGTGCGTGTAGTTGCGGCTCAGCAAGGTATATTCCCAATAGGGTACAGCCTTCGGCGAGTGCGTAACCGCCCCCCAGCAGCTGCTGAAGGACACTCAAACAGTGGCAAAGAGTGACGGAGGGATGGCACTGCCTTACCCCACTTTGAAATGTACCTTGCCCTTTGGGCCCGTGGCAACATTGAGTGGTGCCTCCACCCGTGGCACTCTCCTCCCGCTTTTGGGGATGAATCCACTCAAAGTGGAACTTGACCCACTGTGCGTCGTGGCCCCCCGCCATGTGCGTGTTTGTTTAGACACACACATAGATACACACACACACACACACTCGCAAGCAAATATATCTACATTTTGTATATTTGTATATTTGTATATTTTCGCATTGAAATTTCCATTTTTCTTTTCGTTGTTGCCTGCTGTTCCTTTGGCCTGTTCTTCCTTCCTCGCCATCTCCATCTCCATCTACATCTCATTCTTTTTGTTCGTGTTCTGGCCTGCACTTAAATTAACTGATTGCAACATTCTATACAGCTTTTTATGGGGGGTACTGCTGGTGGGTGGTAGGTAGGGGGGGGGGGGGGGGTTGATTTGGTTGCTTAGCCTTTTGTATAGTTTTTCGACGGGGGTGGATGGGCGGCCACATGGGAGTTCTCTCTTTTAAGTGGCTAGTAAATGTGGTCTCCCTGTCTCTCTGCTGCTGCTGTTGCTGCTGGATTCGGGTTTGGGTGTTCTCTTTGAACTTGTGCTAAACATGTTATGCAGGATTGCGTGCTCACAACGTGGCGTATGCGCAATATTTACTTGTTTCTTGTGGCTGAAACTGAAACTGAAATGCATTAAAGCTGGCTACAGGCAGCGGGCTGCGTGCAGCAAAAGTCAGGGCCAATTCTGCGATTGCTAATTGCGTATACGACATGTGTGTGCACCCCCCTCCCGCCCTTGCTTGGCCCGAAATGATTAGCCGAAAGATTGGATCCCAAAGATACTTTTGCATACTTTGCGGCACCCCAGAGAATCCCCTGCGCGAGGAGAGAGACAGCAGGCAGAAGGCAGAAGGCAGGCCTCTCTCCAGGAGCACGTGTATAAGCCCCAGAGGATTGAGTGGGAATACCATGCCCATAATAGCCCCTGCAATCGATGGGCCTGAAAATAAATTCATTTGGTTCGCAGGGTCGGAAGGGAAGGGAGGGAAGCTGCCCAACAAATGGCCAGAACAATTTACATAATCACTGAACATTCAGCGGCAGGCAGTCCCAAATATAGAAAAGCAAATGGGAACCGGAAATAGGAAGCGGAGCAGTGGAGCAGTGGAGCAGGCAGAGCAGTGGAGCAGGCAGAGCAGTCGACCAGTCGAGCAGAATGAATGCCCCAACTGTGTTTTATTCGGACTTGTCCTTCGCCTCGCAGCGATTTATCAAAGTTCATTGAAATTGTTTGTTTGTGGCCCCTGCCACTGCTACTGCCCCGAAACCTCCAGCCTCAGTGCCAAACATGTCCTTGACAGGGTAGGAGGTATGGGGGTGGCCGAGAGTCGACCTTGCCGCTGTTTCTGCTGCTGCTGCTGCCACAGCCACTGCCACTGCCACTGCTGCTGCTCCTGCTGCTGATGATGATGACTACGTCATTCATTAAAATTTTCGCCCAGTTATAAGTTTGGGCATTAAGCAGCATTGAGATGTCAAGCGAATTACAGAAGCCCCAAACAAATGCCATAAAAGCCATTTCCCCCATTTCCCCCCCGTTCACACTGTGCTAAAACTTTTGCCTGTATTTCTGTTTCTTTTTGCTTTCCTTTGGCGTGGATTTTTTCTCCCATGGATTTGATTTATGGCCTCCCAAAAGGCAGATGAAAACGTGAGGGGGAAAATGTTTTCCTCTGGCTTTCGCTCGTGTCACGTGCTCATCGCTCTGTGCTGTGTGCTTTGTGGCAAATGAAAAGTCAATGCTTCAGGCCCTTGATTAATACTGATATTATGTGGTTTATTAAGCAGATGCCCGCATGCCAGGCCCATCTGTTCTATTGTTATTTGGGGGAAACTCTTTTGTTCAGAGTTTCCATGGGAGGATGTCCGCCTGCTCGTGCCACAAATTATAATTACAAATGATATAAATGATATATATTTTGGCATTTTTATGATGCCTGCAAATAAGTGATACTTGCTGGCAGAACCCGGAATGCCGAGCCCCCCAACTGATACTGAAACTGATACCGATACTGATACGAGGCTTAGCAATTTCGCACCCGTCTGGCAGTCTGTCTGGCTGGGCCTCTACACACAAACAGGTACAAAGTCCATCAACTCTCGGCCAGACGGAGAGACAAGAACAAAAAGAAGAGAAAAGAAACAGCAGAGAAAAGAAGAAAACAAACCTAAAAACCTGATGGTAATCCTCTTGAGGCGACGAATCGGCCATACCCTGTCATGGCTCCAAGAAGTGAACTTTGGAGCCAGATTCCTCTCGGTTCCCACAGGGTATCACGGATCGCACCTACGCCAGCAGAGACTGGTTGTAGTCTAATCAGAGAGAACGAAGAACGGCGAGTCCGGAGTCCGAGAGTATAAAAGACAGACGCACTCGCCGTCTGGGTGTTAATTCATCCACGATCCCAACAGGTTTCGGACCTCATTCGGAATGTGGTTTGCTGTTTTGGCTCTGTTGGCCCTGCCGCTGCTCGTGCTGGTGTATTTTGAGCTGAGGGCCAGCCGTCGCAGGCGAATGCTCAAGGAATTCAATGGACCCACGCCTGTGCCCGTGCTGGGCAATGCCAATCGCGTGGGCAACACTCCCGCAGGTTAGTCATGATGCCACCAGCACTATCAGTCGAAGCCCCAGCCAAGGGGGCTCGTCCATGGCCCGTCTAGACGCGGCGCAATCCAATCAGCGGGTCTGGCGCTGATTAGAAATCCATAATCAAGAAATGTGGGCCCGTGCCAAAGATCGCCTTCGACCTGATTCCCCCCTCTCGTTCTCCGCAGAGATACTGGCCACGATATTCGATTGGTGGCAGGAGTACGGCAAGGAGAACTTTGTCTTCTGGATCGGCTACACGCCGCACGTAGCCATCACCAATCCGCAGCACTTGGAGTACATTCTGAACAGCCAGTCGCTGATCCAGAAGTCCACCATCTACGAGCTGCTGCATCCTTGGCTGGGCCACGGCCTGCTGACCAGCCATGGGAGCAAGTGGCACAAGCACCGCAAGATGATCACGCCCTCGTTCCACTTCAACATCCTGCAGGACTTCCACGAGGTGATGAACGAGAACTCCAGCAAGTTCATGGCCCAACTAAGGCGCCACGCCGCCGCGGGCAGCATCATCGACTTCCAGGACCAGGCCCACTACCTCACGCTGGACGTGATCTGCGACACGGCCATGGGGGTGCCCATCAATGCGATGGAGCACCGCAACTCCGCCATTGTGCAGGCCTTCAAAGAGTGAGTGATGTGATGCACTCGACCCTCGACACTCGAATCCCAAAACTATTTCTCGATCATGCAGCATGTGCCTCAGCGTCAACATGCGGGCCTTCCATCCGTTCAAGCGCTCCAACCGCATCTACAGCCTGTCGCCCGAGTATGCGGCCTACCAGCGAACGCTGAAGACGCTGCAGGACTTCACCTACGACATCATTGAGAAGCGCGTGGAGACGCTCCTGGCGGGACAGAACAGCTCCGCCTCGAACTCCCCCTCGCCGCGGAAGAAGATGGCCTTCCTAGACACGCTGCTCTCCTCGACCGTCGACGGGCGTCCGCTGACACGCCAGGAGATCTACGAGGAGGTGTCCACGTTCATGTTCGAGGGCCACGACACCACCACCTCGGGAGTGGCCTTTGCCGGCTATCTGCTCTCCAGGCACCCAGAGGCCCAGGTATTTGAGCGTCCAGCTGCGGAGCAGCTCTCAGCTAAAGACTTTTTTTCGAACCGCAGCTAAAGATGTACCAGGAGCAGTGCCATGTCATGGGCAACGAACTGGACAGGGACGCCACATTCCAGGAGATAGCGCAGATGAAGTACCTCGACCTGTTCCTCAAGGAGGCCCAGCGGGTGTACCCCAGCGTGCCCATGATTGGCCGCTATGCGGACAAGGACTACATGATCAGTAAGCGAACGCCTTGAAGCATCCAGCCAGAGGTACACCCAATCGACGCTTGTCGTCTCCCTCTTTCCAGATGGCACCCTCGTGCCCAAGGGCACAACTCTCAATGTGGCGATCGTCTTGCTCGGCTACAACGATCGCATCTTCAAGGATCCCCACCACTTCCGGCCGGAGCGGTTCGATGAGGAGAAGCCCGGACCCTTCGAGTACGTGCCCTTCAGTGCCGGTCCGCGCAACTGTATCGGACAGAAGTTCGCCCTCCTCGAGCTGAAGACCGTGATCTCCAAGCTAGTGCGCTCCTTCGAGGTGCTGCCCGCCGTCGACGAGCTGCTCTCCACCGATGGCCAGCTGAACACCTACCTGGGCCTGTCGCCCGCCGAGAAGCAGAAGCGGGAGGCGGCACGGCACAAATACGATCCCATTCTGTCCGCCGTGCTCACCCTCAAGTCTGATAATGGGCTCCATCTGCGGCTCAGAGAGCGACGACAATAGTTATAGGTCGGTTATAGGTTTACTGTTCTATTTCTAGTTTACCAATTATTATAGTACATGACTTTCGACTCTTTATTGGTTTGTTGTGGGCTTTATTGTTCCCGGTATTCGTGGATTACACCACATTTCCGCTGTGTACCCAACCGACTTTATCCATTAGGATTAGGTTTGGTTAAACGGCTGCACCTCAGCACCCAAATAATGTACAAAGAACAAAAGGAAAGCCCAAGAAATATTTTTTCCATTTATCCGTAGTTTTTAAAATCAAATTTTTGAACAAATATACCGCAAAAACATAAACAATTTTAATTTGAAAGCTTCATAGTTTCCAGATCTTAAGCTAATGTTACAATGCTCCCATTTATAGCTGCATTTATCTGCTCTTCAGAATTGCATAGTTCAAAACAACCAGATGAAAGATACATAAAAAAAACATTAAAAAAAATACTAGATTTCAAAAATGTAAAAAAAAAACTTTACCTTAAAAAACCATAATTTCTTAAAAATTTGTAAATCCCCAAATCTTTGAGTAGTACAAAGTGTTTGTGTCCGACTTATAGCTGTATTTATCAGCTTTTCTGAATTGCAAAGTTCAATACTGCCAAATGTAAGGTATTTAGGTTATGTGAAAAAAATAAAATTACTTCTGAAAATTTAAAAAAAAAATTATTTAAAAAAACTAAACCTAGAAAAAAAAGCTTTAATTCTTTAAAAAATTGTAATACCCCAAATCGATCGAAAAAAGTCGATTCACAGTGGAAAAGTGGTGTTGCACAGTGTTATAGGACCATATTATAAGAGTTTTTCATCGCAAGCTCAGGACCGATGTGAATCCAGATAGACCAAGAGTAAGGAGTGCGACTGTAAAATAAATCTTAATTTTCATTTACCCCCCCAATCCCCAACCAAATCGAATGCGGAATGTATGTCTGATTATAGGATACGATAATATTGTTTGCAAAACAGTCTGCTGTGCAGATTCCTGATTAGGTTCGCTATTTACAGCGCTTAAGGATAATAAAATCTACCATAAGTATTCCCAGACTTCATTTATATTTCTGGGATCATAGCCAAGATATGATAGGCATTTTAACAAGAATTGATTTGATTCTCTACAATATGCATTAAATCTTATGCTTAAATCATTTTGTAGGCCTCATAAAAGACTCATTTTCGATACAAATTTATACTCGTTAAACGATTAAAAATTACACAAAACATGAGGGCAATATCAAATGTGCCAAGTCAAAAAATAAATATATAAAACCACTCTGAAGGGACTGCATTTTACAATTTTCAACTAAATTGTTTAATTTCAAACTTTAAAGTACTTTAAAGTTGTGAGAAAAAGAACAGCATATAGTTCCAGCTAGCGAACAGCTCTGTTAAACAGCTAACCAGTTAACAGTGCTTCGGTCTGTTAAATGGTAGACTGCATAACATTTAAGATCAATGATTTTCTGATAGATGGCGGTTACAAATCTATAAATTAAATTATAAAAAAAGTTAGAGTTATACGCAATCAAAGAACCCTTCAAAGGCATGCTGTTTGACTTTATTTTGAAAGTAATATTTTATTTCTTTCTAAAAGACCAGCCGACTCCAATATTAGCCATGGCCCCGGAGAGTCCAAGAAGTACGAGTGCTCCAACGCAAAAGATTTTCATTTTCAGTTTTCAAATGAATTCCGTGCTCCGACTTCTGTGGCTTTTATAGAACTCCAGAAAAAACGTTCCCTAATCGGATTGGCAATGGAATTATTCGATTTTCCCCTGCTGATCCGTTCCATCGAACCAGATGCGTGTCTAAATAGTTAAATAGTATAGTAAATGGCCGTGAAACTATGGTATTTTCTGTTTAGTTATGTGATGGACAGAGTTTTCCACTTGGGAAAGAGATTAATATTGCACATATATAAATATCTTAAAGTTGGAATTCGAACTTGCTCTCTCTCTGTCTCTATCTCTCTCTCTTGCTTGTTTCCGTAAATATTTGATATGACAATGGGTGCGGGAATGGCTGTGGATGTGGATCTGGGATACGTGGTGGTTGGGGGCCTTCGCGGGATGAGAGCTGTGAGCGTTGGGTGGGGGGTTGGGGAGGCTGAGGAGGTTGGCATTGTTGTGCGTAGAAATATCCGAGGTATGCGGCGTACCAAGCCGGGCATAATCAAAATACAATTGTGCGTGGAGCGAAGTGGAGTATGTGCTTGTATGTGTATTTTTATCTCTATCCGTATCCGTATCTGTATCTGCATCTGTGTGTGTCTCCCTTTGTGTGTGTGCATGTGTGTGCTTGAAAGTGTTTGTAACGCATGCACAAACGTTTATTTCTTTCTTTCTTGTGGTGTTTGTTTGAAGAGGGGCGGACGGCGGAAGGAGACTACCTGGAGGACTCTACTAAGGCCAACAAAAGCGGGAGAGCGGCCAAACAGCTGCGCGCTCTCTCCCTGAGCCGAAAAGTATGCTATAAACTGGAAGAAACCTAAGAGAGAAAGAGAGAGAGCAGACCAAAGGAAGAGAGAGAGAGAGCAAGTCGGAGAACATGTTTGTCTGTTTGGGTTAATGCAAATATATGCCAGCGGAAAGCATCGTAAATTAATTAATTATAAATCGAAGCGACAAAAGATGGCACCAGCCAGGAGACAGGATACCAAAGTAGCAGGAGACACCACCAGGAGACAGCAGGAGACAGCAGGAGCCGGGAGCCCATTAGCCCTGCCCGGAGCTTCAGCTGGAGCCAAAGTCGCCTTTCGATTCATTTGTGGAAGCCAGTCCGCGCGCTCTCTTTCGCTCTCTCTCTCTCTCTCTCTCTGTTATCGTCGGCTCGGCTCCTGTCGTTCGGCTTTTGCCATTCGGCTTCCAATGGCTTCGTGCCCAGTGGGCCTCCAGATTCGTGGTCGCCTGTCGGGGGCCCTACAACGTTTTCGGGCGCTGCGCTGACAACATCCTCGCAGGACCAACGAGCGGACGAGCGGTGCGTCGACCAACGGGTCTCCTCCCCTATGTGTATGTGTGTGCAGAAACTGTTAACCGTGTGCCAGCCCGTGCTCGTAGCTGCGTGTCTGTGTGTGTCCGTGTGAGGAGGTGTTGGAAAATTTAGTGCAGTTTGAAATCAAAGGAAAAACTTAAACCAAACCAAACCAAAGCAAATCCCAAATCGGATTCACTCGTGGCACAAATCCTGGAATAATCGGGTGGCATATACATATTTGCTATTTGGAAAATCAGAAACAGGCTGCAGAAAACCCTATTCAAAGCCAATTTTTATATAATCAAGCAATAAAAAGCCGCAGAACGACTGGAGGGGGGTGGCGCACGGGGTGGCCACGGACACGGGCACAGGCACGGGCACGGGTACGGGCAAAGCGCTTTTCGGTCGTTTGTGTGAGTGCAAAAACGTTAATGGCAGGCAGCCTGCGTTTGTGTGTGTCTTCAGTGTGTGTGTGTGTGTTGTGTGTGTGTGCTGTGTGTGTGTATGTGTGCGCGTTCTCGTGCTTGAGGCCTTTTTCATAAAGAGGTCAAAACGTTGCTTTCTGCTCTTTCTGGCTGTGTGCAAAAGTTCTGCTTTCTGCCATTGCTATTTCTTTTTTTTTTCGTTTCGTTTCGTTTCGGGCTGGTCAAGAAGAAAATTTAACAGTCAGACATTCCGCAGGGCCTCTGGCCGCCTGCCCCGTATCCGACCCCGTTCTTAAAGTGGCACTGCCCCGCCCCGCCCCGCCTTTTTAAAGTTTCTCCCCCAAAACAAATGATATAACAATTAGCGAGGCGGAACCCCAAGACATGCTCAGTTCTGTTCTGTTCTTAAAGTTTCTTCTAGCCAGCGAAAGGATTTCTTTCAGCAAAGGATCCCCTTTTATGGGGGTTTTCTGTGGCATACTTTTGGGACGAGATATCGAGGGGGGAAAATTATATAAATGAGGCGTTTCTTTTGAAGGATAATAATACGGAGTTAAGATCTGTTGGATTTTTATTTCAGCTATTTATTTTTGACTTTATTGAGGAAAGCCTAAAATTATATTAAAAAAATAAATAGTAGTCGTAGAGTTTTCTGAGATTTATACTCAAAAATATAGTCTAGTGTATAATCAGTTTAAAGAATTTCAGCGAATTATTTAAATTTCTTATTTGAAATTCTATTATTTCTTAAGCCAATTACTTTCCAAGCTAAAGAATTTATTTATTTATTTAATTTAATTTAATTCAACTAAAAAATATCCAAATAAAAAATTATTCCTTTATAAAATAGAATCCTTGGGTTTCCAAAAGGCTCAAATTCCAACACTAAATTATGTAAATCCACGCGTTGGCGTTTGATTAATTTTCAGATCCTGAGAATGCCTGAAAAGGGAACTATTTGCCAGCCATTTCCCCCATCGAATAACCAAGAGCCCAGAACAAAGAAAAAAGCCAAGAAGTTCTCGAGTTTCTCAGAAGAAACTGTAGAAGATATCCTATCCTAAAAATACTCATGGCGGGGGGGATTTTCCATCAGTCTGATGAGGCAATTATGTAAAGAAAGCGAACAAAATGTTACGCAATTTGCTAAAAAAAAACAGCAACAAAAAAGTAAAACAAAAAACCACTAGGGAAAAAAAAACATAATTAATAACAATGGCACACGGTTGAATTCTTGGCTAAAACTCTGGGCCATGGCTAAAAATAAAGGCATAGATAGGATGAGAGACGGGATGAGGATTAGGCAGGGGGAGGAAGGCGGAAGGAGGAGTAGGAGAAGGTCTAGGAACAGCGGGAAGCTACTCAAAGCATAACAATGAACATAACCGCACATTGAGCCAGAGCCAGAGCCAGAGTCCCCGCCTGCCTGCCTGCCTGCCTGCCAGGGACCGTAAAAAACGATGGCAAAGAAGGAGCAGCCATTTGTGGGTGTGGGCCTCGGTAAGGCCTCTCCGTGTCTCTGCGTCTCTGTGGGTCTGTGGGCCAGGCGAGTCACCTACTAAGCCCAAAATGAAAGTAAAAATTGTAAGCGTAAGCTAAAACAACAAACACAGCAGCAGAAAACGAAAGCAAAACGAAAGCGATAGGCAGAAAGGAGAAGGAGAGGCAGCGGCAGGGGCAGAAGCGTGAGCAGCGATAAGGCCTCGCAGATAAGCGGCATAAGCGGGAGAGAGAAAGTTCGTGTGTGTGTTTGTGTGTGTGTGCGTGTGCTGGGAAATCAGCAAAGAGAAACAACCAAAGCATATCCTTAAATGTTCTCTCTCTTCTCTCTTGCAGGCAGTCATCTATTGAGCGAACATTGAAAATGTAAACAAAAGAAACGCAGGCGCAGCAGCAGCAGCAGCAGCAGCATCAGCTCTCGGTTTCTCCCTCTCTTTTGCCATAAAGAAGAGAGAACGAGAGAGAGAGAGGAAGCAGCAGCACTGAAGGCAGCGACTGGATGAGCTTCCAGGCTCGTGTCCGCGTATCCTTCGTCGGTTTTCCAGCGGCCAGGCTGTCTCAGAACGTTAGCAGAGTGCAAACCGTGCTGTCGTCCAGCTCCGGCACCAGGCACCAGGCACCAGCAGCAGCAGCAGCAGCAGCTCCCGCCACAACGGCTACAACGGCTACAGAACTCAGGGAAACTTTTCCACACTCACATACACACACAAACACACAGACACACAGACACAGACACCACACACATATAGAAAGAACACAGGGGCAGAGGAAACGACAGCGGAATAGCCCCAGACAAATGGCCAGAACAGCGAGCAACGGAGCAGCGGGCCAGGCCAACCCGTGACTATAAACGGGACACAAGAACAGAGGAGCGGAACAACCAAGCGTACAGCAGAAGAAACAGAAGAAAAGAGTGGAGGAGACGGTTAAGGTGAAGGTGAAGGTGGAGAAAGGAAGAATCGCGCCTGCTGGAAATGGAAGGAGAAATGCTGCGGCTTCTAATGTCGACGCCAGCAGCGGAAGTAGCAGCCACAACAGCAACAGCAGCAGCAGCAGCAGAAGTAGCAGCAGCAGCAGCAACGGAAGGAGCAGCAGCAGCAGCAGGAGCAGCAGCAGGAGCAGGAGCGACAGTGGCAACATCGCCCACGTCGTACTCCTCATAATTTCGAGTCCAGTCCCGCTCTCGCTGTACCCCACAAGCCCCCGCCCCCCGTCTAAAAATCTGTGCGTGTGTCGTCTGTCCCACGTCTCACGCTCTCACAGTCTGTTTCGTGTTAATTGTTATTTATGTATAGTGTGTTGTATATATAAAAGTTTGTGTGATAAAACCAAAAGGGAGATCGAGCATCGCGGAGATCCCGATTCCGATCCGAGTCCCGAAGCTAGCCCGATATATCCAATAAGCGACTAAGCGAGAAGATAAACTCCAACTTTAGTGGAAAATCAAAAGCGTACAACGAGAACAAAACAAGCAAAACAAAAAACAACCAACAACCAACAAAAACAACACTCCAACGGGTCCAATGTTGCAGCCAACAACATGCAGCAAACAGCAACAGCAGAGGCAGCAGCAATCAGAACAAACAGCCGCAGTGGCAGCAGCACATGCGGTGGCAACAGCAGTAGCGGCAGCGGCAGCAGCAGCAGCAGCAACAGGGGGAACAGAAGCAGCCGATCAGCTGGAACGGCAGCCGATAGCTAAAGATCATGGAGCCCTAGCCTTAGCCTTAGCCACTGACAGAAGCAGCAGAAGCGGAAGCAGCAGCGGAAGCAGCAGCTACAGCATCGACATTCTGTGCCACAGCAACATGTTGCCCGTAACCAGCACAAGCAGCACAACGATAGATTTCAATAGTCGCCGTCGAAGGGGTCGTCTACGGGGCATGGACGAGGCAGGAGCTGCAGCGGCAGCGGCCTCAGCCTCAGCCTCTGAAACCCCCAAAGAACAACACCAAGCAAAGATACTTGACGAGTGTGTAAATATTTTCAAACGCTTAGTATTATTAACATTAAATACAATATCAACAAGAAAAACCGCAACAATAACGAAAGGAAAGACAAGAAGCAGAGCAAACAAAGCAAAGGAGCCTTCCCTGACCAGCAGCTGCTGTTCCTTGTCGCAGCCACAGCCACAGCTCCAGCCACAGCATCAGACACAGCTTCAGCTTCAGCCACAGCCTCAGACACAACGCTGCCGCCGCCGCCTACGCCTCCGCCTGCCGATCTACTGCATTCTGTTGGTGGGCTGTTGCCTGGCCACTCAGGGACTTGGCGTTGAGGCCGCCAAGCCCAAGTCCGCCAAACAGCCGTACAACCAGAATAACAACAACAACAACAACAACCAGAATCCCAACCAGAACAACGATGTGCTGAATGGAGTTAATGCACCGCCCCTGTATCAGGGGGCGCCCTCCCAGACATCCGGCGAGGACGAGGCCGAACTGATGTACCCCTTCCAGTCCGGAGAGCACATGTTCGGCGAGGAGGAGGACCAGGACCAGGAGATGAACATGAATGCAGCGCCTGGCTCTGACGAGGATAATGCTGGCAATCAACGTGGTATCAATGGTAAGTACCAGGACATCCTCCATCGCCATCTCCATCTGCATCTTATTTAAGTCATCCTTCATGCCACATGGCGTACGATGCCGATGCTCGTATGTGGAATTTGCGCTTCTTCGCTTCGTCTGAGTAGGAGCCTGACTAATGGCATTTGTATTTAAATGAGCGGCAGAGGCAGGGGCAGAGACAGAGGCAGAAACAGAGGCTGAAAAGTAGCGGAGGAGAGGAAGGAATTTGCACTCGCTTGAGTCTGAAGAAGAAGGCAAATTGAATTTGATTTGCATGGGGCACTGATGAATCCGACTGGGGCAGGCCGAATCAAATCGAATAAAGTTCAGGGGTCGCGCGGAGAGCTCTCAGCCAGACATTCCATCTATCATCCACCCAACTATCTAGCCCACACTCTGAAAATGCGTATACGTTATTAATTTTGAGGGTGGAAGGGATATCTGAAGGTGGAGCAAGTCAAGCAGTAAAATCGGATACTTAAAGACAAAGACTGAGCTCGGTTTCTGGGATTCCGTCTAGCTTAAAGAGGGGGGACGCCGTTGCCTATGCGTATGCGTGATATTTATGTGGTAATTTCGTCGAAGACGGAAGCCAGGGGCTCTTTCCGCGCTTCCGCTGTACTTCCTTCGGCACATTGTAATTCTTTTGCAACCGACCACATGGCTGGCACGGTATGCACGATATTTATGTGGTGCCACTGCGTATACGTAACGTATGGAGTGGCCACTACTGAAGCGAAACACGCGGTGCTGCGTATACGTAATATTGCGAACATAAATTATCCACCCCATTTGCAGGACCAGCCGCATAAGCGACTGCAAATGAACATAATGGAACATCTGTCTGCAGTTTTGCACTCACACACACACACACACACACACACACACAATGATATAAATTTATGTTTGTGGCACATACATGGGGCACTCTTTTTCACTATTTTTTTTTTGTTTTTCCCAGCCCCAGTCAGCGAAAGTCAAGCTGGCTCCCCTCTTCTCACCTTTTAACCCTGATGCTGGTCCCTGTCTCTGGCCCTGTCTCTGTCTCTGGCCCTGTCTCTGGCCCCTGTCTCGTGTGTCCCTACGTGTGCGATGCAGTCACATTTTGGCCAACAATTAAACCCAACATTGCACTCTGTTTGCTTAGGCGTGCGGACCCCAGAGCCATTTCTCATTTTAATGACTCAACAGAGCTGTCTCTGGCCCGTGTCCTGTGTGTGTGTGTCTGTCGGAAAGTGGCTGAATGAACAAAGGAATACTGCAACGTACAGTAATCGACTATATGGCACCCTACAAAGAGTTGGCCCCAAGTGGATTCCATTGATGGTGTTGTCAATCCGCAAATCTGCCACAAATCCCAGGATTCTCACCTTTGGCCGCACGCTGAAATGGAAATGGGAAGGGGCGAAAATCGCTCTACACTCGCCGAAACTGCAATCGATGTTCAATTGAGACATCATCCATAAATATCCGTTCTTTTTTGTCCGCTGCATTCGATGTTGTGGCCGTAGATGTATCTGTATCTCAGCCATGAACGTGTGTTGTGTGTAAATCAAGCTTGAAAAAAAAAGAAAATTAACGCAGATTGGTGGAACAAGCAACGGGCAATTAACATGAAACCAGCGGGAAAAACTCGGGAAAAAAAGCACACATGGCAAATGCAGACAGTGCACAACACTCCTCCACCCCCCTCCCTCCCACACACACACACACACACACCAGCAGTAGCAGTAGCAGTAGCAGCAGAATAGTAGTAGTAGTAGTTGTAGTCGTGGCACAGGTCACCCGAAATACATATATGTATTTGGGGATACGTAGTAGATATATATTTATATGTGTGTGCCAATGTATGTGCGAGTTTTTTTTATATATTTTATGTGCCACTGTGGCACTGGTCTTCTCTTCAACGACCTTTGTTCGAAATTTTATACCACGTATCGTATGGTATGCACGTGGTACGAGTGCGAGTGTGTCCGTGTGTGTGTGTGTGTCTGTGTGTGTGTGAGTTTTTTTTGGGGTGTGTATGTATTTGCCTTGCTTTTGGCTTTTCTATTTTACCATCGACCCAAATTGCGAGCCCGCTTTTCTCGCACACAAACAAACACACACCCGTGAGTTATACTATGTAGTGTGTGTGTGTGTGCAGGACTATGGTGTATCTATGTGTGTGTGTGTGGCACACGCAAACGTGGCTGTTAACGACGTTTCAAGCTCTCAACGTCAACGTTTGTCGTGTGGGTGGGCCCAGGCCAGGCCCAGGCCGAGCCGAGCAGGCCAGACCCTGAACAAAAAAAAAAAAAAGAAAACCAGAGAAAAAGGAAAAGAATATAAAGTTAAGTAAAGACCTCGACCTAAACGGCAGGCGGCCAAAAAATACAATACTACGATATAGATATAGATATATATGTATATGTATGTATATATGGATGGATGGATGTGTATGCAAACATTTTGAAAAATGATTGAGAAAAACAAAAACAGAGACAGAGACAGAAGCAGGAGCAGAAGCAGAAAGAGAAACAGAAGCAGAGACGCGGAAAACGAGTTGCCCGAAAGGAAAAAAAAGAGGAAAATGCCCTTTCCGCCTCCCTGCCGCCCCACTCCCCCGAAAAGGAAGCACGCACGTAGCGGAGCGCCTTAAACACAAATTTAAATCGATAAATCAGAATGCCAACAACAGCACGTCGAAGGAGGTGAGGGTGCAGGAGCAGGAGCAGGAGCAGGAGCAGGAGCAGGAGCAGGGAGGTCCTGGCAAGGACGTGTGAGTTGCATGCTAAAAGCCACGAGAAACGATGAACGTGAAGTGCTAGGAAGGGGGGAGGGGGGCCTGGGGCTGGGGCTGGGGCTCACCAAATGGCTTGTTCGTGTGTGGGTGGCAGGAAGTCGTTTCCTTCCTTCCTTCTGCCATTTTTTGTTGTTGTTTGTGCTCTGTTTTCGTTGCTGCTTTGTGAGCTTCTGGGGTCCTGAAATGACAACATTTGCCCGCCTTTTTAATTATTGACATTCCGCCCAACCTCCCTCCCCTTCCCTTCCCTTCCCACAACCATACATGTCCTTTCGGTACTCGGTTCTCGGTCCTCCCATTGCTTGTGGCCACACTAATTGTCCCTCGCTGGTCCGATTGTGTGTGTTCTGCTGTCCCCCGACTGTGATTCGGCATTAATTTCAATCCCAGCTGCAACATGCAGCACAATTGGATCACTGCCGGACTTTTGGCCTTCTGTTCCGTCCGTTCCGTCCGTTCCTCGGGGGACTGACTGACTCAGCTAATCGGATAAACCTGCAACCCAGTCCCAGTTGTTCCCAACAGGAATCACAGTCCCAGAAAACACACACACACCACACACACACCACACCACACTCAGTTATGCTTGGATATTCCCACCAAACCCGAGCGAGCCGTGATTCGTGAATGATTCATGATTGAGGGCCCCCGGAGGGGTTTCACTGCGCTGCCACCTCGGTATCAATGACAGGTGCACGCTTCGTTATCACTCGATGATTCACCCAATCCGGAGATTCGCGGTCTGTCTGTCTGTCCGAATGTCTGGGAAACCGGTTATCAAATGTGCAATCCGTAGTCTGGTCAGGGCAAATGCGTAAACAAATCTTTCTCGAACACCTCTCGAATCGCAAAACCTCTCGACCATATACTAGATCAAAATTTGTTGAATTATGTTAATTTTCAAGGGGTTATTATTTATGGTCGATTAGAGCAGCACAACAGTGAATGAGCGAATCGGTTGCCACTCAAACTCAAAGCAAGACACAACAAATCAACATCGAATCAGGTTCCATTCAAAGCCCTATATCATGCAACACTCCAAAGAAAGTTATCTTATCATGGGAAAGGTTTTCCAATGTTAAATTTAGACACTCTGATGTGTTAATCAATGACATTTTAGACGCCCAACACCATATAATATATATATAGTAAAATCTGTATCGAATGAGCAAAAACCGCATAGAATTTTTAATATATTTTTTGCGTACGTCTTTTGTAGAATTTTTGATTTAGAAAAACCTTGACTGACTCATTGAGCAGTATCGTAAGTCACTTTCCGGTAATTTTCCTTGCTCTTGGGGATTACGCCGTGAATCTGGAAATAATTCATGGGTTTTTGATGGATGACAATGTTCTGTGGACTCGCGAAAACTTTCAAATGAATCTCTAATTAAGTTTCCAAAGATCTCTTATATGCATGGAAAAACTTTAATGGGCACATAAATTCTTACAAGTTTGAAGAAATGTTTTTCCCGGCTGTGCCTCATTAAAGTACAAAGTCTTTTTCAGTTTATGCCGTTTATGTAATGAGTGTAATTCCATTCGAAATTGGGTCAAGCACATGGGTATGCTATGGCTATGCTATGGCTATGGTAGGAGTAGCTTTAGACTGCTCTTCTGTTTCGCACTTTTGGGGCTTGGTCTTTCGGGATCGCCCTGGGGACGAAACGGTCTGATTAGTCTGAAATGCGGCCCACTCATGTGTGTTTGTGTGTCTGGTGTTTGCGGTGTGTGTTGGTGTATGTGTGTGTGTGCTTTTTGGGGCCGACAACTATGCCAAGTTATGGTAGCCATAACTTTCGAAATTGTGGGCCCCAAAAGCAAAGGTAGGCGTCAGGCAGCAAGGGTTTTGCCATCGGCAACGGGCAGGCAACCTTCATTGACAGCTGCTCATAGCCGTGATAAAACTTTCTATGGCAATCCTTAAGTGCGGCCCTCCTTCCACCCCACCCCACAACACCCCACCCCAACCCACTGTTTATTGAGCACACTGCGGCAGGGCGAGTGGCTGCTAGAGACGAGGCTCTGCTGTGCGCCAGGCCCAGACCCAGGCCCAGGCCTGCATTGATTCAACAGCCACTTGACAACCCTGGCTCTGGCTCTGTGCTCTGAGCTCTGGCTGGCTGGGCTGTATGTTGCATGTGCATTGCACGTTTCGCTTAGTTTCGGTCTGATTTTGGCCGGGCTAATCGATTCCCCAGAGGGCCACCTTGAAACTCTTGCACCGCCGTGCCCGTTCCGTTACGTTCTGTTCCGTTCGTGCCAAAGCGCGCTGTCTCTCTGATAAATTAGCAGCTGCTTTCACGGCAGACTAGAGAGCCAGCGAACAGCCACCAGCCACCACTGCGGGTCAGAGCGAAGCGTGAAAACATGCGGACACTATCGCACCACACGTTCCACACAGCAGGGGGAGGGCACTCGTAGCGGTGGGTGGTGGGTGGGTGGTGTGTTTGCTAGGGGCCGCTTCCGCTTCGGGTGCTACGAGCTCCCATAATGAACTTCCGGCCATGGCAAACGCCTTTTTCTTTTTCTTCTTTTACTATTAACTTTTACTATTACTTTTGTTGTTGTGGCTGTTCCACCATTGCTGCTACCCGCTCCCCGCTCCCCCCTCTCGTTTGTGTAATTTTCGTGCGTTTGTTCAGCCGTGATTTATGCACATTGATGACGTAGCGGAAAGGAAAATACAGCGAACGAGCCAGCAAGCCGCCTCTTATCAGCCGCCTAATGACGTTTAACCCATTGGGAGCTCCAATCAGAAGAAGAATTCCACTCGATCTATCAAATAATACTTTTATTGCTTTATCATAAATATTCATGGGGGTGGGGTGTGGGTGGTGTGTGGGTGGGTTGTGGGTGGGGTTTCTTTTTGCTTATAAATATCAACAATAGATAGGGTTTGGGTTTCTCTGGGGAATATTCGTATAAATTGGAATTTTGCCAATGGTATTTTCACTTTCTCGTGTTTTCACTGTAGCTCCTGCTACTGGCCCTTAATGGGTTAAGTTAATCGATTAGGCCTCCACCTACTGCTCCTCCTGCTCCTGCATCCTCCTAGAAGTCTCTCTTTGTCACGCGATTCCAGCCACTCTCGTACCGCTCCACCTCGAAGAAGTTGCCCAGGGTCTGGGGCAGATTCTTGCGCTTCGCCTCGGTCCCCATTATCCGCGGGGGCGTGTATCGCTTGGGCGTGGCCGCACTGGCCGCACTCCCCGCCTGCTTAATGCATTTCGCTGCCGTTTCCGCCGCCTCTGGGGTGGGGCTGGGGCTGGCCGTGGGCGTGGGCGTGGGCGGCGTTGCGACCTGTGTATGCCACTCGTAGATGCGCGGCGGGGCAGCGGCAGCGGCAGTGGCAGCAGGCGACCTCAACTGCAGCTGAATTGTGGCCCGGCTAACGAAGAGCGGCTCCTGGCCGTAACCATGGCTCGAATTGTGACTGACTGTGGCTGCCATCTGGGCGAATGGGGTTCCACTTTGCAACTGATTGCGAATTCAGAATGCGAGTGCCAGCCAAAGGCAGAGAGGCAGAGGCAGAGTCAGCGGCAGAGTCAGCGGCAGAGGCGGAGGCAGAGGCTTGTTTGCTCTGTGGTTTTGTTCTCTTGTTACGTTTCGTTTCGTTTTCGGTTGCTGCTGCTCCGTAAACAACGCGTCTCAGTCGCACGATGACGCATCCCATCTACGAGATGGCAGAGTGCTGTTTGCATGGGGATGGGAGCCGCCAAGAGGCTATAAAACAAGTCACGATCCGCGCACAAAAATTGACTCGTCGATGGGCCACGAATCATTTTTAAGTGAATTAGGATGTGATGGGCCTCTTAAGTACAGCCATTCCTCAACAAAATGTAAACTCTCGTGAGTAATCACGCTACCATCGCTAGCTGAAGTACAGTCATCGCATAAATTAGCATACTGTTGAGGCAAGAACATGTCTGAATCAGAATCAGAAGGGACTCCTTCTTTTCACATCTCTATGTCAATCATTTCCAAAGTTGAAAATGCCTTCGTGACCTGTCACGCTACCATCGCTAGCATTCGTGACTTGTCACGCTACCATCGCTAGCAAATTGGGTTTTTTAAGCTTTCTAAGATTTTTTTACCCAACTCAAATATTGAATGAACGTTGATAAGAGTCCGTCACTCGCGCAATCTAAAGGGAATTATACTGCAGTATCCCACCCACTCACTCCCTTATGGGCAGGGCCGTCGACAGGGGCGGGGAGGTAAGGGAGGAATCCCCGCGGGCCCGCGCTTCTGAAAGGATCCCGGGAATCGTAAAATTATACAACCATCAGATGTACTTTACTTTATAATTTTAAACGGTTTTAGTGTTTTATGTTAGCGAAGATTTTTTTTTTTTTAATAATTTAAAAGTCATATGAGGTATGCTCTATTTTTAATTATAAATGTATTTACTAGCAGACCCTCGCGCTTCTTTGCTAGACCAAAATGAAATTAAAGAGGCGTTCAAACACACATTTTTCGCGCAAATTGGAGATTTTTGTTGATTAATTTTCAATTTTTGAGGAACTTTTTTACAGAAAAGTACAACATTTTTGCTTATAAAAACCATGCCACATATTCTGTCTATTATTTAAAAAAAATCGCATTCAATTTGGTGCACGCGTTGCGGAGATGGCCCCTTACACACACATTTATAGTATAAATAGGGGCCCGAAAACCCTCTCGACGGCCCTGCCCTTATGTGCCCTCGCTACCCTCACGCTACCATCGCTAGGATATGTACATATGTGCTCTAGAAGCTTTCTGACGAGGCCTTTGGGCACGACTGCTGCTGCTGCTGCGGCTGCTGCTGCTGCAGTCGCTTAGTCAAATTGTAGTGCCATTTCAATAGCGGCACTCGAAACTGGTTTCCCCCTCTCCCTCCAATCGGGGACTGGCACGGGAGAGAGGGGACTCAAAAGAAGGCAGCTGGCAGCCATCGAGGCAGACGCCCACATGGGCAATGGGCAATAAATAATCATAAGCAACAGCAACAAAAAATAATAAATAATAAATAATATTCAATAGTCATTATTTTGTTACCTTCGCAAGTGAACCAATAACAATTTGATGACCAGAATTCGAGTGGCGGTTACCTGATTATATCTATGGCCTGTTACCCCTAGATGTTATTCGTAGATTGCGCAATCGGTAGTACTTCTGGGGGGAATATTCATCTTTAATGAAAGTAAGAGTTCGAATAGAAGTTGGATCTCGAAGTGGCGCTCAAGAAATATCTTTTCCATGAGTGTGGGCTTTATCTGCTAAGACATATGAGTAATGAGTGCAAATAATGCGAATATCTAGCCTTTTCTTTCTGTTTATGAGCCCGATAAGAAAGTGGTGGCTCTATGTGATTCATTAGCATGAGATGTCTGCTATTTTCTATGACTTGGAGGCGCTTCTTCAGTTCAGATTCTGATACCATTTGCTTTGGTCTTCGGCCGCTGTCCCAATCATTGACCAACTCATAACCGAATGAGTAATTCACTTCAAAAGAGTCTGTTCCCATTTGCAGATTGCCCAAGCACGGGGGCCTGGCCTGGGCCGATGCTCCACTTTTGATATGCAGGGCAAAGCGAGGGCTCCAGCCTGAAAATTGAAAATTGTTCAATTCAATCGCCTTCGAGAGTCGTCGTCGTCGTCGTCACTCATTAAGCATTTGGCAGGTGATTCATAAGAATCATTCATTTGTGGCTCACCCTCTCAGCGGGCATCGGGCCGGGGCTTTGGGTCTCAAGTGTCCGCCCACCGCCCCCCCACACGGAAAGGTGGGTTAATTGAGTGGGTGGGTGTGGCGGCGGCTGGGTCCGTTCTCCGTTAGCTGCATGCAAATGCGCGAGAGTCGCGGAACCGGTTCTAGAGCAAATTTCTTCGTCTGTCTGCCCGTCTGCCAGTCTGTCTGTCTATCTGTCTGTCCCCGTTTCAGCCACAAATGTGAGTCAACCTCCATATGGAGTGCTCTATTTCAATAGTCAACCTCTGACTCCGCTCCTGTGGCTCCTGTGGGGTCTATCCACTCCTCAGGCATTTTGCGGCGCCTATAATCGCACTATGATATCCATAAAAATATATACAAGATAAACACACTCTGATAGATCCGAGGGGTGTGTGTAAATATGCCATGAATCAGTCAAGTCGCGATCGACGACGGCGACGACGAGCCACGCGAGCGATTAAAGCCGCGTCAATTATATGCTCCGCTCGGCACACGCGCCAAAATGATTGCTCACAGTGCAAATGGTTGATAAACATTTACATTACCAACATTTACCATTCAACATCCACATCTGCTGGCAGTCTATCTACATCATCATCATCACCGTCAGCATTGACATCGACATCGATAGTTGGCAGCGCGAATAAGTGCAATTTGTTAATTGTTGGAAAATGTGCTGCTGCATAATTTACTCGAAAGATAATTGCCCATGAAAATCGCACACAAAAGGTGCCGCATGCAACAAGGGAGTTCTGGCAAAAGGTCGAGCCACTTAATTGAGGATGTCTAATGGGGGATGGGGGTAGCACTATTAACGGTAAAGGTCAGGAAAATGACAAATTTGTCAGCCAACTGAGGAAGACGATTTCAGTGCGTTTTGCTAGCTGTTTTTACCGCTACCGCTACTATTACGACTAAGAAGCGTCTTGGGCGCGTTTTAGATGGTTACTTTTTGGTTTCACTTCCCGATACTACCCTGACTGTCTGTCTATTTAGAACATAATTATCCTATCCCATAAAATGATGATTTCAGTGCGTTTTGTTAGCTGTTTTTACCGCTACCGCTACTATTACGACTAAGAAGCGTCTCACACGCGTTTTCTATAGGTACTGTTTGATTTCATTCCGCATTCACAAATACTTATCCTACCTTATAAAATTACAAATTTGTCAGCCAACTGAAGAAGACGATTTCAGTGCGTTTTGCTAGCTGTTTTAACCGCGTCTTAGGTACCGTTTTGTATAGGTACTGTTTGAATAAATTCCCTAGTACTATCCTGACTATCTGAATATTTACCAAATACTTTTACTATCCTATAAAATTACCAATTTTCCAGTCTACTGAGAAAGACGATTTCAGTGCGTTTTGTTAGCTGTTTTAGCCGCTACCGCTACTATTACGTCTAAGGAAGCGTCTTACACGCGTTTCATATGCCGTTTGATTTCATATCTCGATACTATCTGACTACCAAATACTTATCCTGTTTTTTCCTCACTTTCTCAATATCTTACAGACACTCACAGCGAGAACTCGACCACCACGAAAACGCCACTATTCCCGAAAGATCTATTCACGAAAGAACAGCTTGAAAACGGCGCTGTCATCCTGCACATCATTGGAGTAATCTATATGTTTGTGGCGCTGGCAATTGTCTGCGATGAATTCTTCGTGCCTTCCCTTGACGTAATCATTGAAAAGCTCGGCATTACGGACGATGTGGCCGGCGCGACTTTCATGGCGGCGGGTGGCAGTGCCCCCGAGCTCTTCACAAGTGTGATTGGCGTTTTCGTGTCGTTCGACGACGTTGGCATTGGTACGATCGTTGGTTCCGCTGTCTTTAACATACTGTTCGTGATCGGGATGTGCGCCCTCTTCTCGAAGACGGTGCTCTCCCTCACCTGGTGGCCCCTCTTCCGCGACTGCTCATTCTACAGCATCAGCCTCCTGGTGCTGATCTACTTCTTCCGCGACAATCGCATCTTCTGGTGGGAGGCCCTCATCCTGTTCACCATCTACATCGCCTACGTGACCTTCATGAAGTGGAACGTCGAGGTGGAGCAGTGCGTCAAGAAGATGATTACCAAAAACAAGGTGACTCGCGTCCGAAGTACAGATCAACTTATGCCAGCAGTAAGTAGTTGGGAAGTTTTTTTGCAACAAAAAAAATCAAATCAAATCAATCAAAAAAAAAAAAAAAAAATCCAACAAAATCTCTCTCTCTCTCTCTCTCTTGAAAATTGAAACAAACCAAAAAAAGAGAAACTAAAAAAAAACAATTACAAAAAACGTAAATCAAGAAAATCGTAAACGTTAAAGAGAAAGCGAAATTGAAAGCCAAAATTTTGTGTGCCAAAAAAAAAAAAAGAAAAGAATCAAAGAGTAAAACGAAAACGAAGATCCTTTGCCAGGAACGAAATTTCGTTTTTGATTTTCGTTTTGTGTATGTTTTTCCTTCCTTTTTATACCCCCTAAGCCCACCACCACTAACCCCCCACCTCCATCTCCATCTCCATCTCCATCTCCCATCCCATATACTGATCCATCTTCCATCGCCATCGCCATCCCATCTTTCTCCCAAACTCATTCGAGCAGTTGGCGCGTGCCAGGGGCACTAAACCAGTTGGCAGGTGCTTAAGTGGGTATGACTAAGGGCTAGTTGTTGTTGCAATCGCAGATGAAGCGTCCATGACTAAGAGATCTTTGCGATGACATTGAAAGCACGACTCAAGCACTCAGCCTCTGAGTCCCGAGAGTTCGACTCAAATTTCACCTCTGTGACACCGCAGTTGTTCGAGTGAGTCCGATCCAACAAAACAGGTCCAGGAACTGAAAGCGATCCACTCTCCAGTGCCTTGACCCACTCTTGGTTTCATTACAAACTGAAATCGGAAATCCGAAATCCGAAATCCGATTTATTTATATGGCATTTCTAGACCCATCTTTGGGGTCTTTCCCTCGCTCAAAAACCGGTTTCTTCAAGTGTCTAGGGGAAAATACATATATTATAGAGTAATATCAAACCGGTTTAAGACTAGAGAGGGTTATTTTTACACCTGATGGCGCAATTTAGATCCTCAAATATATATCCAGAAATATATGGTAAATAATAGAGAAATGCCAGTTTGATCCGGTACTTAAAACTACGTCTCTCAATATACTAGTAGATTCTCGTAGTTTCATCTGTACTCAATAGGATAGACACAGATTGAAACCCATAATTATGATGGAACATTTTAAGGGAAGGATCTCTTTGGATTGTAGTCAGTACTTTCTAGAACCGAACACCTGCCAATTGGTACCGCTATCAAGTACCACCGACTGCCTACCATTTCCAATTTCTACTAATATTTATGATTATTCTGATTGTTATTATACTATAACTATTCTTTCAACTACTCTTTACCTCGATCACTACTAGTTCAACTCCTTGTTTCTTCTTTAGTACTTAGCTCCGAATCATTTCTTAGTCAAAGTTTGATTTGCTATGCGTCTTTTCGACTTGAACACCCGAACACCCCAGAAAAAGAGACACCCCAGACACACACACTCACTTACACAGCTGAGACCACACACACACACACACCAACACAGGCATACACTATACCCTCACGATCCGTAGAGAACAAAACTCTTCTTCTGCATGCAAGTAAAGTAAATCTAAAGCCCCAGCCCCAGCCCCAGCCCAAAAAGAAACTTTGCACACAGCTTGAACTTGATCTTGAGCCGAGACATGAACCAGTCAGTCAGTCGCCTGTCGCATGCAGACAGACTGCCAGAGTGCGAGTGCGAGTGAGAGCGGCAGTGGGAGTGGGAGTGGGAGCGGAGTGAAAGAGTGAGAATGTGAATGAGAGTGAGTGAGAACGCGCGCGCATGCGTAGAACTGTTTTGAGTTGTTTTTGGTTTTCCTTTTTTGGTATATCACGCTTCTTGCTCTGTATAACACATCCATCTCATTCGCACACACATTTCATTTGTTGTAGCACACTTTCATCATGTGGCGAAAACTTTGCTACTTTTTTTTGTGGGAGAGGGGAATCCTAAGGAATAGAACGTTGACCTTTACCGAGGGAGGTATGCACTCATCCTGGAATGCGCTTTCTTTCTTCGATATCCAATCATATCTTGGGTCCACGAAGAGTAATCCCTCTGGAGGTATTCACTCATCCTGGAACGCTTCTTTGATGTCCCCTCATATCTTGTTGACGAAGAGTAATCCCTCTTCCTGATTGATTCATTTCGATTGCGGTTCCCCAAATGATAAGACTCAAGTAGTATATAAATTTAAAATATTCTTTCTTTATTATAAATAAAGGCATATGACACATATGCGATTCTATAATTACTCACAATAACAAAAAGGAGTCTTACGACTAATAATAAATATATTGTACACATTATAGATACATTTCGCTAACTAAAAGTTCACTCGAATGAACACTATTCGAGCTCTTTCTGCTGCAGGAAGAGCCTTGTGCTGTGATGATTGACTAATTTCGTGGTATTTCGATTGTCTTTTCGATCTTTGGGCTGTAGCTAATACTTGGAATGGACCTCGTCCGCCTTCTTAATGGAACAAGAAGCGGCTGTCTCTACACCCTGTCCGGATGTCCTGGCATCAGGACCTTGGGCGACATTATAACTCCTTGATTGTAGACGTTCGGCGGTTGCAGGGGCACTGGCGGGGCACTTCTCAGACTGGGACTCGGACTGGCATGGACCTGGGCGTGCTGCAGCCTCGGGAGGGTGGCACTCTGCAGGGGGCGTGTCTCGTGCTTGACGTGGATGCGGGCCAGGTCGCTCTCGATGAGCAGCGGATTGCTGATGGTCCTGATCATCCTGGGCGTCATGGGTCTTTTCTTCCCGCTGTCCACAGTGTCGATGTTCTCCGTGGACACGGCCTGGTAGTGGGACTTCTTGCTCAGGTTAGCCTCGGGGTCGTCTTGGGTCTTCTTCAGGTTGTGCCACATCTGGATGTCGCAGACCTTCAGCTTCATGTAGATGAAGATCACTATCCGGTAGAGGATCACGTATCCCACCATCAGGCAGAGGCCAAAGGTGCAGTGCTCGGCGACGGTGTCCAGCAGATGGTTCATATCCACCTGGATTATGTTCTTGTCCTTGCATATCTTGTAGACAGCCGGCGTGATGACCATCCAGTACAGCAGCACCACAATAAGTTCGATAATCCTTTTTTGAAACATTCTCGCTGTTTTTGTGGTTGGTTCTCGATGGTTCCGCGGGGCAGGAGAGAGCGCGCGCGCTACACAGTTTCAGAGCGATGCGGTTCGGCTTAAGCTTCGTTACTAAATGATGCACGGAGTGCGCAAAAGCCCGCTATATAAAAAAATTACAACGCCAATCGACCGCACTGATCGATGCAGTCAGCGGTCTCGGTCTCGGTCTCCGTCTCGGTCTCCGTCTCGGTCTCTGTCTCACTCTCAGACGACGGCGCTGAAGTCTGAGCGAAGCTCTACCGCGTCGGGGCTCGCTTCGAGTCGATCAACGAATCTGGTTTATCAGTCGCGCTTGGCTTTATCTTGTATCGTTCACTATTCCAAACACGGATTGTATGTAAACAAAGTATGCCTACGTCAAAATCCGAGTCCGCCAGTCCCCAGTACCAGGAATATCAACGATATTTCTTGGAACTGGTTTCGGGGTCACCCTCTGGGCGACAGGCCCGCTACTTCTTCCGATTCCGATCCGATTGCATTTCATTTCGAAAACGACAAACTGGTCGAGTGACAAATTGAGCTCAAGTGTGAGTCGGGTCTCATTTATTGTTTGCTTGCCTTACAATTTGCATTTCTTAGATCATTTGGTAAGCCTCTCAGGTTGAGCCCTCTTGACTCGAATACTCAAATTCTCAAATTTTAGCAGGCGAAATTTTCGAGCTCTTAAATTGAGTATTTCTGTTTTTTTGTTTTCGTGTTGAAAATTGCTGCTGAGAATGATTCATGCTGGACTTAAATAATTCATTATGTGATTTAAGCGCTTTGGTAACATACGTTGCCCTGTCCCTCTCCAACACAGAGTCTTTGTCTCTGTCTTGCGATTGGATTGGATGATGAATTTTCGATATTATAAAATGCTTTCAACGTGATTTCATACACGGTCTTTGGCTCCGTCGCCGTCTCTGCTTAATACAGATAGTCCACCATTAATTGTGGCTAATTTCAGTGTCGAAATCAATCAGATGCAGCTGACAGATTCTCACTTTAGTACGGGTTCAAGGTGATTAAATCCAGAGGGAGAGCTCTCTCTCTCCCCCTGCTTTGAGATATTCCCTCGGATTTCGCAGGTGTCTTCGGGTTTTGCGTCAGAGAAGAGCGAGTTAGTCCGAATCGTGTATGAGTGGCTGCTCGTGGTGCTAGAAAACCCATAGTATGGGTTTTGATCAACAACATGACTGGGCATTAATTAGCATTATAATCGGAGTCGTCGGGTAGTTCACCTGGCACGAGCCACTCGACTCGCTAATGGTGGTCTGATCTTGACTTGCCCTACACCTGCTTCAGTTTCAGTTCCAGTTCCAGTTCCAGTTTTGCTTTGAGTTCGATTCATGAATGGAGTTACGAAAGACGTACGAGTGCGAGTACTGGTATATGTAACACCAATTATCATATCGTTTCCATTCATTCATTAGAGTCCCCATTATTCACCTTCCCCTCCACACACACACACACACACACACACACACACACACACCCAATAGATATATAATATATGTAGTTAGAGTATATGGTTAGTGCCTGCATTTGTTACACCTACCGATCCGATCCGATCCGTTCCGTTCCGATCCCCCTTCATCTGCCTGCCGCTTCCTTCGCTAATGTGCCAATTAATTCGCATTGAATTGAAAGTATCTTTCGGTTTTCAGTTTGTTCTCTGACAAAGTTTTTCCCCAAATGTTTTTGTGTTTTATCTGTTTTCTTTTTGATTATAGTGAAGGCAAAATGAAAATACAACAAAACTTCCCACTGCGCTTTGACAAATATAGTATATAAAAATATTATATATGTGTATATTTTGTTTGATCAAAACAACCAAAACAAAAAAACAAAAGAATTCAAGAAAAACCCAAAAGAAAGTCATTCAAAAAGCTTGTATGTATTAAAAAACCCAAAAAAAAAAAAAAAATGTTGCAACAGACAAAACAGAAAAATTTTCAACGACCAAAAAAAAAAAGAAAAGTTTTCATCACAACAATATTTTGTTTTCCTCATCTTCGAATTTATCGTTTTGATTTTGTAATATATGTACTATATTTAAGACTATTTTGGATTCCTCCTCTGTGAAGGCCTTCAAGCATGCCCTGATGCTACGATCGATCCTACTACTACTGTATATAGCACACAGATCCGAACCAACTGTTTATTTTGTTGCACAAATATAGTACACACAGTACCTGATCCTTCAGTCCAACAACGATGACAGACAATGTCCTAGTGTTCCTCCAGCGATCTATATATCTCCAGAGGCTATAGCAGACTATAGTTTGATAGATCTCAAGTGGTCCGTGTATCGTATCGTATTGTGTTGGATGTTGTGCGGTAAATCGTTTTTTTTTTCGACATTTTACCTGATTTCGACATTCCTTGAGTTCTATTCCGTTCGGTTTTCGTTTCGATGTCTTGAGTTCTGTTCAGATATTGGCTCCCAACTAACTTGCACTTACCGATTCGATTAGTCCTTAAGCTACACAACAACAAACAAACCAAACCAAACCAAACAAACCAAACAACAACACCAACAAACAACCAACAACAAACCGCAATCACAGATACAGATACAACCAGAAACAGAGATACAAGCAAGACGAAAAGCTACAACAACTACTACACTCAACCTGTAAATTTATACAAATTGCAATAATAAACTTTTCTTCTTCTTCTTTTCACCTTTTTCTCGAAATATGCTTACCAAAAAAAAAAAAAAAATACAAAAATACAAAAATAAATCCGAAAACCATTACACCGCTCTCTCGAAACTCCAAACTCGAAACTTGAAACTCAAAAAAACGAAAAACGAAACAAACAAAATCCGTAATAATCTGTAAACCCATAAACCCCCGTAACTGTGTGTAAACCCGTAACCGTAACCGTAACCGTAACCGTACCACTACCACCCACGTCCATCCGTTCTTGTTCTTCGTTCCACTTCAGGGTAATGCGGCAAACTCATCGGAAACCTCAATGGCCACCCAGCCGGGCGGCTCGGTGACATCGCGTGCGGCCAGCGAGACGCGCTCTGGGCCGCACGGCTCGAGCAACGCGGGCGGCGGCGCTACAGGTAATAGCAGCGGTGGTGGCACCTCGGGTAGTACACAGACCGGTGCCAAATTCCGTCATGGCCTATTACAGCTAATGATACACACGATAGATCCACTACACGATGGTAAGTTCTTTCGTTCGTTGAGTTGCCACAGATTGTGTTTTGCACAAGCCTAAAAAAGCCTATTGCCTAAAAGAAAACTAATATGAGAAAAGAAAGAAAAAACCCAACTAAAACGATATATTCCCCCCGCCCATCAGACCATCCCAGATCCCAGCTCTAATCCGTAATCCCCGAATCTCCAACCACCACGCTTACATCCGAAAATAAGATAAATACAAATGCAATAACATATATACCTCTACCACGCCAAACTCTACTCTATATACTCTACTATATATACCTTCTACACCTTTCACCTGTACCTATCACCTATACCTACCACCTGTACCCTGTACCCTGTACCTATACCCTGTATCTGTATCTGTATCTGTATCTAAAGTTCTGTTCAGTTTTCGTTCCTTTTGAAAAGTCTGTGTACATTCTGTGTTCTTCTAATTGGATGTTTGACTTGCCAGCCAGAAGTTGTTTCTTCTTCTGTGCCTTCTGTACTCCGTATCCATATCCGTATCTATATCTGTGTCTATTTCGATTTCTATTACCATTTCCATTCCCTTTATGTTGCCTCTTGCCTTTGGTTTATTGTGTTTTTCCTTTTCGTTTGCTTTGCTTTTCCTTTGGTTCTTATTTCTTTTTTAATGGCGACCTTGGAGCCACTTACCTAATTAGCACGCCAGCCAGCCAGCTAGCCAGTCCCAGACGTAGCGTCGACAAACAGTGCGGATGTCCGTCAAGGGGCAGGGGGAATTGGCAGCTTAACCCTTTTGTTTACGGTCCGACGGGACAGGGAAGGCAGGAAGACAGTAGGGACATCCGGCTTGAGCTAAAAATCATTTAAAGGTCATCCTGAGGCTCGAGTTCCCTTCCTTAACCACCCCACCCTACCCTTCCCTTGCCAGATTGATTCTGTTGCAAACCAAAGCCAAAAATTTCCAATCACCATTGATTTATTATGGATTAGGCACATTGTAGCAGTAGTAGCAGTGGTCTGTCTGTGCTCGTGCTCGTACCTATAAATATGTATGGAATAGACCCAACGTTGAGTCGTCGCTGTCGTTGTTGCCACGGCAATGGCCCACACCGAACGAACAACAGCCCAGGGTCGGCCTTTGGGGCGTGCTCGTCAAGGTTCGCAGGTGCAAAGTGTTAGAATTCGTGTACCGCCAAGTGGGGTGGGGGGGGGACCTACCTCAACGCGGAGTAGGGTCTCCCAGCTATACATCGAGGGACGGTCCCGATGCGATGGATACTTGAGATATCTGTTATTCGAAATGGGGGCTTTAAGGCTTTATTTATCATTTGAATGTTCAGGGAATCCCCCCCCTTGCCAAAAACGGGCTTTCACGCTTCGACTGAAATTTATTCTTAATTTTTTTGAGTTTCTGCTGCCTCACAGAACTGCTATTTGCTAATTTGCTAATTTATTTTCAGCTTCTTATTTGTTTTTTAATTTTTTTTGCAAACAACAAAAAAACAAAAAAAAACATTTTCAACAAAAGTAAAAAAAAAAATAAAAAAATGAGAAACAAACAAGAAAAAAATAAACCAAAATAACGAAAATATTTTATGTTGTTCAATGTCAGTTTGGAGTTACATACATATATACTAGCAATATATCCAATATATCTATAAATATATATACCTATACATATGCGTTATATATCTAGCGTTTAAACAGAAACAAAAGCTATCACAAATTCCTAGAGTTCTTGAGCGCAGCTCAATGGCATACGTTCTGGAAAGATACACACTGGCGAGAGATACTACATAGATATACTACATATGTTTGATAGATGTATCTGAAAGTATGCCGTAGTACCTGTGGAATTGTCTGTGGATTGAGTTGAGTTCTGACACGTGACAAAAAACAAAACAATTTATTGGATTGTACATATTAACTATGCGTTGTCAATGTTGAATGTGTTAATCGTAACCGTAATCGTTATTGTATTTGTAATTGTAATTGTAAACGTAATTGAAATTGTAATTAGTTAGCAACTAGTACAATTGGCTCGCTGGCAGCAATGCTGTTCGAAATTGGCTTCCACTTAGACCTAGGCTTAGGCTTAGGCTAGGCTAGGCTAGGCAGTCTCTCCATACAACTCACTCCACACACCCATCCCCATACCCAGCTACATACCCATACCCATATCCGAGTATATTTAGTCACAAAGATCATTCAAAACAATCAACGTCGCTCGATCCGGCTCGGGCTGCATGTGCGACTAGTCGAGCGGGTTGTTTTTGCATAGGATTGTCTGTGGAATGTTTGTCTAATATTTCTGTGTGTTAATAATGTTTATATGCTGCATGGGAATTGTGTTTTTGGGGCTTTAGCACTTTGGAGGGAAATCCGGCAAAGAACCGATCAGAACGGAAGCCATTCCTATGGCTTTGATCTCAATCAAAGTCGATAATTGTGTGAGACCCAAGAGCACAAGTCCCATCATATCTCTAGACAAGTGCTTTTGCTCAGTTCGATGTTCGAGCATGTTCTAGGTCTGTATAGTCATACGAATTCCCCGCATAAATACCCACACTTACATGCAATATACACACATATACATATATATATATATATATATATTTATGTAAGATAAGATATGATATAAGTCTATTGAATCGTGTACATATATACACACATATGTATATGTATATACTAACTAGAGCAATGCTAGATAGGGGGTGCTTCAAATAGCCATTTAGTCTGACGATCCCCTCCAGAAAAGATCTATTTAGAGAGTACTTCATGCCGTTCATTGACAACAACAAAACAAACCCAAAAATTCTAAAAAAAAAACCCTCAGAAACCCCCAGTCCGATCCCGAAACATCAGCATCCAACCAGCCACAACCAGATCGATTAATAATAATACCAACTCTTAGTGCAAAACACAAGTTCACACTCAAAACATCGATCGAGAATCGAGAAAAGTTAGACCAAATACCCATGAGACTCTGACTCTGACACGGTAAATATCAGTAGTGATCTCTAGTCTAGATCTAGTTACTATACTATACTTTATATAGCCATAGATGTAGTCATAGTCCGCTTAAGAACTCCCAACCCTTCCACGCTACTGTCCATTCCCCCCGCCCCCCTACTGTCCGCTCTATCACACTACTCCACCCTACTCTGCCGCTCTCCAGCTATACTCTGTCATACCCTATACTCTCTCTCTCTCCATAGACTAGACTACTTACTATACTACTCGTATATACCCCGCCCCCTACCTATTCGTACTTACTACAAGCAAACCTCCAAATGCTGTTTCGCAACTGACATCAACATTTTGTATAAAATATTTTCAATATACCTACATATAGATACATATATATTATATATATGCGTATATGAACGATCCAATCCAATCCAAAAGTACCCCCTCGTTGGGCTAGGCCCCAAACGATTTGTTTGTAAATTAAAAATGCTCTAAGAAAGAAATTAAATCTCTGAAACCGAAACTGAAACTCGTAACTGGGTTAATTCGTTTATTTCTGATTTTAATCGATGCAATTTTATTCTTTCTTTTTCTTCTTTTTTTCGTTTAATTTTTCGCAAAAAAAAATACCAAAAAAAAATACAATATCAAATAAATAAAAAAAAAACACTTGGATTTTGCGTTCAAAAACTCCATTCGTTGTGTGCCAACAAAAAATACCAAAAAAATACGATACCGAAATGAAAATCGAATACCGAATACCAACTACAACAACAATAACAACAACAACTACAACTGTTACTACAACAACACCGCTACTCTACTCTGCTACTCACACCACCACCACCACCTAAAAAAAAACCACCAACAACACCTTCAACACCTTCAACACCAACACCACACACACTCGTTGTATTGTGTAAACAACAACCCAAAAAAATACTGCATTATTTATCAAAAAAAACACACCCTACCCCGAAAAAAAAAAAACCACACACAATTACAATGACAAAGATGATGTTCCAGGCAAAGTGGACGAGAAGGCGACCCAGCTGCACGCCATTGCCTCGCTCAAGGTGCTGCTGGACGCCACCAAGCCGCAGCGGGGTGGCGCCACCACCTCGGCTGCGAATCACGTCAAGATCAACCTCAAGGAGACCACCCTGGCGGATCGTCCCAATGGGAACATTGACACGACGCTCGATTCGGTAAGTTGTTTAGATCACTTCGGCTTCCATAGCCCCTCCTCCCGGCCCCCGCTCCACCCCTCTATAGCCCACTCTTCTTCCCTTTGGGAGGAGGATATATCTGCAACATATATATGATGTGCTAATGAATTATATTCCTCATGATTTCCCTTAGGCATGACTCTTCAGTTTTCAATATTCATTGATTTTGTTTCATGTGTTTTCTGATTTACCGATTTAGCTTTTAAGTTTTTGATTATCGTATTTCGTTTTCAAAACAAATTGATTGTGTCACACACAACGCGCTGCATTCTTCATACAAGCCAAAGTCTTCGGAATAAATTACGAAATATATAGTTTATTGAATATCGTAAATCGGAATTGAGTTAGTGTACGATACGTCCCGATATTTGTGTCTGAATGTCGTAACCCTACAAATGTGTAGAAAATATTTTTGGCATCGATTCGCGACTCATAATTGAATACCGTAAATTGAACATCGTATCTGCAATATCTTACATTGAATATCGTATGATAACTGGAACATCGTATATGGAATATCGTATAATTAGGGTCTCATCGATAATATCGTAAATTGTACATCGTATCGGTAATATCGCAATATCTTTATCGTAACTCGAATTACGTATCGGCCAAATTTAAATTTCTTTATCGTAAATTGATTATCATATCTTAAATATTCGGAATCTCGTAATTTCTTCATCGTAACTCGAGCTGCGTATCATATCGAAATTTCTTTATCGTAAATTGAATATCGTATGCGTCATAGTATAGGCTACAAAATCAGGCTACCAGACCAGGGGTTTAGCGACCAGTTCAAGCGCTCTACGAAAAAGAAAAAACAAAAATGTACACACAATTTCACAATTTCTAGTTGTTGGCATGTTCCCCTTACATGGCTAATTGATTGATTGACTGACTGATTGATTGATTAACTGATTGATGCAACGTTTGAACTGATTCTAAGCTAAAACATGGTGTGCTGCTCCCCTACTACTCCCCAACCTATTCGTACATATTTGATGTTCTCTCCCCCCCCTCCCCAATGTGTGTTCCCACTTCGATGTGTTTTTCATTTATATCTACGTTTTGAATCCGTGTTTCCAAAATGTCAATAAATATTTATGTGAACGAAAAAGAAAACGAATGAAAATGAAAATGAAAATGAAAAAGTGTATTTATGCAACGTTTATGTGTGACTTTAAATGGATTTTTGAGTTGATTCTTTAACGATTTGTGTCTGAATTCTTTTCCATTCAACTGTTCCACCCACCCCATCCCCCACCACACACAAACACCCCACTATCTCTCACACACACACACACACAAGACACTCGACTCTCTTCCTGTGACACTACTTTCTATTACTTTCTTTGTGTATGTTTATGTCTGTCTCCCTCTTATCGGCCAACATTCCCACATCTATCCATCCATCTCTCTAACAATCTATCTAACTATCTATCTATCTATCTATCTGTGTGTGTGTTTTGTCTTGCCCCAGAAATAATAATAAGAATATGAAGAGCTAATTCGGAATAGTGAAATTTTTTGCATATACTCGTACCGTATGATTATCGTACCCCCCTCCCCCAACATTTGGAACTCATTTGCTTTGTGTCTTTACCTTTTACCTTATTTTATTTACCTTTACTCGTACCTAGTGTTGATCTAACCACAAAATCCACAAAAACAACAAAAACCAACCGCATATATACGTACTATATAGACAACAACAGACAACAGATATAAAGGAGAGCCGAACGATGCCTTGCATATTACAATTGCCATTCATATTTCACCAATGTGCGATGCGATGCAGTCATTCCAATGCAAAGTAGTGCCTCAATTGCTGCGCCCCCAAAAACACCAATCGAACATCATTCGCATACCATCCACACCCACCCCATGACACCCCCCATGAGACACAGCCACAGCCACAGCTACAGCTACAGCTCCAGCGTATATCGTAATCGTTGGCATTTGGTTTTACGAGTAAACGAACATTCTTATGCATAGGCATATGCAAGCACTTGGCTTTGGCCCCCCAGCAGCAGCAGCAGCAGCAGCATTGCATTCCGGATGCTCATTCCACCAGCCAGCCCCTTGCAGAGTTCTGAGATCATACAATATCTCATTGTCTGTCTGTAGCCAAGGCAACTTATGTTTCATTCCATCAGCCTAAAGACCATTCCATAATCGATCTGCAAGGGTATGCAAGCCTTCGGTTTGCCGATGATAGATCCTGCTCCGCTTTCTAGTTGACGTTTTTTAAATTACTCTTTTTTGGTTCTATCCATTTATGCAAAGATCACAAAGCAAACAAACAAAATTCTGAGCCACTGCCACCAGGAATAATTTGAATTCGACTCACGAACATGGAACATTTCCGAGTTGGGTCTCGCTCTCAAAGAAAATAAATTCCCAAAAATATATATCTATCTATCTATCAAAATCAGAATCTATCCCGCCCCCCCCCAAAAAAAAACAAAGCAAATTGTGTATTGTGTTTCAACGCTTTCTATCCCCACTATCCGTATCCGTATCCGTTTCCGTATGTGTTTGTTATGTGAACTCCCCGAACAAATCCCCCAAATACACTTCTTCTACACATTGCGAACAGTCTTCTTTCTTCTGTCTATCCCCCCCTCCACCCAGTCTTCTACTATCTGTAAAAGTTTATGTTTAAAAGTTTTAATCAACGTTTTATTTCGATATCTGATCTGAAACCAAGAGTTCTCTTGAGTGCCAAACAAGTGCCAAAAGCTTATAATTACAAACAATCTGTCTCTCTTTCTATATAATGTGTATACCTTATATATAACCATCAATTATATATAATATATCTTGAATAATCAACTTAAAGCCATCGTTGAGTGGTCGACGTCCTAGCTGGATTGAGCAGAGGGTCAAAATTCAGACACGCAAATTTAGCATCAAAGTTAGTTTCATGAACAATTTTTATTGATCTCTCTCTCTCTCTCTCTCTATCTATCTCTCTGTATCTATCTATCTGTCTCTCTCGCTCTCTACATACTATCTCTCTTCAATATATTGCATAAAATCTTTATCATTTCTTACAACAAATACTACTATATCGTCGTAAACAAAGAAGCTTTTATTTCCAATTCAATAACAAAAGACTTATCCGACAATAGAGCACGCGGTCTCATGGCACACAAAAGCTCCTTGATAGTGGCCTCGTCATAGATCACAGCCCACAGATCGCAAAAATGTATATAGATATTAAATTGATACGAAGAAAACATCTGTTAAGTCCCTTCAAGATGACTGGCCATTCAGTAATCTCTCAGGTATAAGAAAGTAAATAGATTCCCTGGAAATCAATCATGACAATCGTCCAGTATGACGCAGCCCTTTCGATGATTAAGGCTGACTAAAATGCGAAACCAGATCCCGAAACGGAAACAGAATCCGAATCAGAATCAGGCCATATGGGGGCCACTGACCAGGAGCGTGTGCAGTGCCAACCGCAGATAAATTTCCACTTAGAGAACCGTCACCCACCGAACCCCACTTATCACTTGTAGAAATGCTTCAGTGTCGCCTCTGACAAATACACTCACCATCTGTACACTTAGTGTAGAGCTTAGAGTAGATCTTAGATCTTAGATACGAGTATTTAACCTAGATCTAGCATCACATTTTCTTATAACCGATTTTACTTTCTACTTTCGTTCTACAATCGTTAATCAATTCGACTTGGTAGACGTGTCGTTGCACTTGCTAAAACAAATACGAGCATGTACCACTGTACCGCAGTACCCACTGTACCGCAGTACCCACTGTACCTACTTGCGATGCTGATAGAACTCTGCACGTTTTAAGTCTCTCGCTCTCTCTCGTATCGTATCGTATCGTAATGTATTTGTACTTTGATAGAAAGTAAGTGCACCTCTCTCTCTGTACCACACTAAGTATTTTGATTGAACCACACTCTGCCCCACAAGAGGAAACGAAACCCCAAGAAACAACCTGCAGACTTTTCTCAAAATCCAAATCGTAAACAAAATTTTGTACCATGACCAAAAAAAGAAAAACGAAAAAACAGTATCTAAGTATCTGTGACTCATGCTCATCTGTATACATAGCTCAGAAGGCATTCCACAGTACCACAGTTCCACAATTCCACAAATCAAATTGAATTCAGTCTCCCGATCCCCCGATTCACTCACTCACTCACTAAGCGAATAACTCGTACTCGTACATAAGAACCACTCAGCCACTCAACCACTCACTCAAACTCACACTCACACAGTCGGCATTTTTACTATATATTTTATACAACAAATTCCATATTATATATTATATATTCTCTATAAGTACTACCAGTATATATACCGATACTATGCCTATAACTAATGTAAAGAGCAGCAGACAAAAGCGCACAATATTGAGTCCCAGGGTTCTAATTGAATGTCTCTTGCTCCCTGCCTCCCCGACCAAAAAGGCGCCCGAAATCGAGGACGATCCGGAACCCCTGAGCATGGCCTGGCCGGACACGGCGCGTAAGCGTCTAACCTATGTCCTGGTGGCCCCGCTCCTGGTGCCCATGTGGCTGACGCTGCCCGATACGCGAACGCCGCGCGGCAAGCGCTTCTTTCCGGTCACCTTCATCGGCTCCATTGTGTGGATAGCTGCCTTCTCCTATCTGATGGTGTGGTGGGCCAACGTGGCCGGGGACACGGCGCGCATACCGCCCGAGGTACGTTACGGAGGTTCTTTTCTATGCCCTCAAACTGATGCGTTCTCCTTCCCCTCTCCCGAATAGGTCATGGGCCTGACCTTCCTGGCAGCGGGCACATCCATACCGGACTTGATTACGTCGGTGATTGTGGCACGCAAGGGATTCGGCGACATGGCCGTCTCCAGCTCCGTGGGCAGCAACATATTCGATGTGACTGTGGGGTAAGTAAAGCCATAACCAAGTACTACTCGCCAATAGTGATTGGCTGGAGAGAGATATCGAGAACTAATCTGAACTGAATGCCATTGCAAGCTTACCGATACCCTGGCTGCTGTATGGCATCATCTACGGGGCTCCCGTTGAGGTGAACTCGGTGGGCATGGTGTGTTCCATAACCATTTTGTTTATGATGCTCGTGTTCGTGGTGATGTCGATTGCCTGCTTCCGTTGGCGCATGAACAAGGGGTTGGGCTTTACCATGTTTCTGTTGTATTTTGTCTTTGTCGCCGTCTCGCTGATGTTCGAATACGATGTAATCACTTGCCCCTTCTAAATACATATGTATACACAAAGACGGTTGGGGGGGCAAGGGCAAAGACAAAATATTATCGAACAGTAACCGAGGGGTACCACAATATATACCGCATACCGCATAGATATCGGAGATATATATAAACTATACCGAAGAAGAGATTGAGATGCAAAACATGAATGTGTTGTTCGATGGCAAATCTCTCATCCAATTAGCTAAATTATATGCAAAAGCAAATTAATGAATGAATAACAAATTAATTAACAATGGACAAAAGCTAAATAATCGAATTGTTAAACAGACACCGACACAGACACCGAAGCAGACACAGATACATTCACATACACACAGATACACACACGCACACAGACACACATCCATACACGAAAACATGCGAAAACTTAACGTTAAAATGCGAGTTAGTTAGTGCCAGAGCGTTTCTTTTTCGAAAGACATTTACTTTAAAGTGTTTAGCCGCAGCTTTTTATGCACCCTCTACCCAGTACCCCCCGTACCCAGTACCCTGTACCCCTCTATACTCTATCTATCTATCTACGATCTGCTATGATCTACTACAAGCATTCTTATTAGAAAGAAAGACAAACAATGGCTTCCCAACCAATTACTATCTATCTATCTATCTATCTATCTATGTATCCACCTAAGGGTTTGGGTTTAAACTACTCTAAAGGGTTAAACAAAGACAAATACTATATATATATGGTATAGTATATATGTATATCTTGGCACCAGGCACACACAGGCCTATACACGATATGCAGATACGATATGCAGATAAAGATAAAGAAGAACGAAGAACCAGCAAAGCAAAGCAAAGAATGCTTCTATGCTACCCTGTACTTTTGTCGCCTTTCAGTTGCGTGCTCTACTCAAGATTTCTTCTCCTAAAAGCTTTATCCAAGAGCCTCTCTCTAAACTCTATCTCTAGTTTATATGACTTGTAAGCATAAACATACGGAATATGGAGGAATACTATATACCCCCACACGCACACTTACCACATGGCATACTCCTATTCACACATACATATATATTGACCTACACCACCCACACACACACACATATGTATTGATTAAGTGATAATTTGCGTACTTATTAAACAAAAGCAAAAGCAAAAGCAAAAGCAAAGGCAAAGGCAAAACTCTCAAAGTAAGCTACAAAAATATACTCAGAGACGAATGTAAGGAATACTTGAAACATATTTTTTGCTAATGCATTTGCCACACACCACACCAAAAAAAAAAAAAAAACATACGTAAACAAAAACTAATACCACAATTATGATTATCGATTATACTGATTGAAATTCCAAGTCCAATTCTAATTCTAGTTATGATTATGATTCTAGTTCTGATCCTAATTCTAATACTTATTCTAATTCTGATTCTTGTTGGCGTGTAGAACGAGCAGAGTCTTAAATTTAAATTTAAATTGAAACCATATTTATTATAGACTATTTCAAATCCAAAAAACTAAAACCAACTTATAACAAAAACCAAAAAAAAAAAACAAAACAAAAGAAAACAAAAACTAAACCAAAACCAAAACTAATTTCATATACTTTTTTGCTTAATGAAGAAGAGTCAAGTCCCCGAAAAAAGTACACATATATATATGAGCATATAAACATATTGATATATATAGGCATATAAACTATATATATTAAACGACATATAAAACGATATTTAAACCAAATACGAAAGAAAATCAACTTGCTCTCTTTATTTAGAACGTACGTAACATTTTTCTAAACTAAAACTAAAAACTAAAACCCTAAAACTCGTATTAAACAAAGAAGGTGGCCGCAAAAACCGAGCAAAGGCAAAAGCAGAAGCAAAAGCAAATGCAAAAGAAGGAAGGAAGGAAAGAAAGAAAGGAAAGATAATTTAACATAATACGCATACATATATACACCTAAAACCAAAAAAAAATATACATACATTATATATTTTATATATAACAGAAGATAACTTACTATATACATACATACAACTATATATATATATATACATATATGCAAAAACTATACTTAAGTAGGCAATGTATGTATCTAACGGATATCCAAACGTTTGCATATGGCTCGCAATCAAGTTGAGGAAATGACAGAACAACAAACACAGAGACACACCCATACACACACACACACACACACACACACACACACACACACACACACATAGAACAGAAAGCAATAATTTTTATTACCAGAGATCTAGAAGGAGGCAGTGACATAACTTTATATACGAGAATATATATATATATACATATATATATGCATATATATATGTATATTGTACACCGATCCGATTCGAAACTCGAAACTGTATATCAAAGCAGCAGCAGCAGACAGCAGCAAACAGCAGAAGTTGTAGTGGAAGCCATCGGAAATAGTTATATATGAATTATACATACATACATATATGCAGATGCAGAGGCAGATATACATACATATATGTACTTACTGAATAATGCGATATGCAAATGCAAATGCAAAATGCAAGAATTAACGTAACTAAGTGGCTGCTCTTACACCCCATGGGTGCAGTGCATTCGATTGCACACAGATATATATATATACATATATACATATAGTATATATATGATAAATAATATAATATATACACATATAGATTATGGACAGAAACCGGAGATCACATCTACAGCGGAGAAGAACGTAACACCAAAAAAGCTGAAACAGTAACAGAAACAGAAACAGGAGCCAGGAGAAGAAGACATTGTACAAAACACCACCACCACCCCCCCCCTTCACGGTCTAGCCTTGCATCAGAACAATGCTCCTTCTCTGTAACTATATACATACATATATAGGGCACACTCCATCCCTGCCATTCGAAGCACTATTCCAGGGGCTAGCTGAGATCTTGGGAACAGTTCTTCCACAATATATATGCGGTTCTCTAGCATGCCTTAAACCAAAACCAAAAATGTGAATAGGGAATTATTTTTCAACTTTCTTGGATCACTCCAATCATTCCAATCAGAATATACATACATATGTACTTCTCCCTTGCTTCTCAGCTCTCATTTAACAACTCTCTCTCTCAACACCAACAACTATTGACTGTAGTCCATCGATATCGATATAGTAGATATATCCCAAACTAGCAAGCTCACTTCTCACGAGTAGATTGCCTCGGTCGCCAGGCTTTAACAGAGACAACTTCCAAGTAACAAACAAAAAAACAACAAATTAACTTAATCTTTTATACATGCTGTATGTTAAACTACTCGTAAAAAAAAAACAAAAACGAAAGCGAAAAAAACCTAAAAAATATCTTCCAAATTAACTTTAAAAAACCAAGTCATATATATATTAATATTATGATATATAGCGAGCAAATACTTGAACATTCATACTTAACTGAATACATCTTATTAGAACCTAAACAAGAACAACACCCAGCAATTAATTGTACTAAAGATTCTCCTCACTCACAACAAACACACACACGCACACCAACACACACAATCACACATATCGCGCCCACTTTTCTCTATTAAATACACATATAAAAGGTACACGAAAAGTACAAAAACCTATGTAGGAACTACAAACTACTATGCTACGATATCCCAAGAACGTAACTAGCAGAATCGAGAAATTGTTAACGAACAGATGCAGATGCAGATGCAGATACATACCTACATATAGCTTTGTGAGGCACTCTTCTCCTTAACGAAAAGCAAATCAAAAGCTAATCGCAATCCAACAATATTACACCCCCAAAGAACCACTATACCCAATGTCATGTCCCCACATCAACCCACTCCGAAAAATCATTACCAAACACACACACACACAAATGTCGAGTGGCCGTAGAAATCGCGCTTTAAGAAGAAGTATATACAAGAAATATATATATATATATATATATATATACACAGATATATATATGAAATTGTTATGGTTATAGATTTTTAACAAGTTGAATAATTGCGTAAAAAGTAAAAGGGACAAAAAAACCAAATGGAAAATACAAAAAAAAATTGTTGAAACATTAGCAAAAACGTTCATAAGACATAAACGAAGCGTAAAGAAGAGAAGAGAACAAATAATAATAATTATAAAAAACCAAACGCAGAAGAAAGCGAAACGAAACGAAACGAAACAGATATAGTAATGCTATATATACTTTATGAAATATTTAACTATGAAAATAAAATCATTGTTTGAAATTAAAGTAAAAAAAGTAAACTTACTAAAAAAAAACTAAAAAAAAATTCGGTGTTTGCTAATTTTGTGTCCCCGACCAAATTTTGAGTTTGCAGAAAAGCCCCAACCGTAAGTATAGCCCGATTGATTATTTCCATAATTCCTTCCGATCAATTGGCATTTAAAGAGACCCTCAAATATGAATATATTCGATCGAACATTTGTATGAAATTAGCAAACACACAAAACGAACCTAAGCACAGACCATTCGAAAGCATTTCTAGAGATGTGGCCACAACAATTACTATACTACGAGTACGCTCTCAAGTCAATCACCTATAACAATCGTCTGTAACTGTAACTGTAACTGAACAACAAAACTACCAGAATAAACACCAAGAAATACTCGTACGAACATAACTTATGCGAACGATCTAGCGATTTAAACGATCTGGACGATCTTACGAACGAACGAACAAACGAACAAACGAGCACATAATCATTGATTTCAGCTTTAAATAATCTATAAACTAGACTTAAACTAGACCGTACTACTTATATAGAACACACATATACAACACAATTAATTATATACCTATATATTGACTTTTATAAACAAGTACTATATATTACGAGTACGTCTGTGGGATGGGATTTTATTACGCAAACCGTTGAAAGAGAATTACTTTTTTTAATACGAATACGAATACAAATACAAATACTAAATACGATTACGAATACGAATACAAAATAGAACAAGTGAAATGCAATGTATACAATACTTATATTCGATTATACAATATTTAGAGAGCGTTCAAGTTGCGTCCGTTGTATAAACACAAGAAACACAGCAAACAATAAATTTCGGCAGTCGCGTGAAACGAAACGAAACGAAACGAAACGAAACGGAATGAAACGGAACTGACGCTCGGCTTCGATTTGTTTTTCGATTTTTCGTTCGATAACGATAGCGCTACCGACTACGAATACGATAACGACAGCCAAAGCAAAAAGATGAACATGAATATGAATATATGAATCCAGTAAAAAGTAATAGTTAACATATTGGTAGACTTATTTAACGATTTTATAGCGTTTTCAAATTTATAAGTGTACGAACAAAATGCGTTTATTATTTGTAATGCCAGCGATGTAGCAAACCGGGGACCGGACACATCAAGTATATAGTGCGTGAACGTGAATATACCTACATATATAGAGCCGTCGTGTGTAATACAATTATCATTACCCACCAAAAGATTTTTGCGTTGTTAAGTTTCGATTTTTGTACTTGTTGTTGGACTTTTACTTTACGAGTGTGTATTTTTTCGATAAACAAAAATATAAACAAAACAGAAACGGAAACGGAAACGGTACAGTACGGACAGCACAGCACGGACGGACGGAAGATGGGCTTGTAATTAGTACAGAGAGAGATGGAATGGAGAGTGGAGTCTCGTCATTTGAATAGTGAACAATGAGAGTATTATAATAACAGACATTAATTTTAATAACTGATACGCTTCTAGCACATAAGATTGTACAAATGATTTATATACATAATAACGACAAACCACGAAAAAGGCGAACAAACACAGATGTCGGGCTTCAGTTATATTCAGATCGAAGAACACTATATATATATATTCCAAACACCCCCTCCCCCTATGTTGCTGTTTGTCATCGGAGGACTCCAACCCCTCGGGCCCCATACCGTCTTCGGCCTTACAAAAACATTCGAATGATGAAATATATAATGAAATACAGCGAGTTATTTACTTTATACAAGTACGTCTGGTTAACGACATTTAGATTTTATACAAATCACATACACACACACACACACACACATGCCACCTCATTCCCGCACCCTCCCCCAAAAAACCGTGAACCAAAACCCATTCGGAACTCATGGGTTGAGAGATCATCAAAACGAAAAGAAGTTCAGGAGCAAAAAAGGAGTAAAGCAAATCAAATATATAGTCAATTTCTAAACGATACATGCAAACATATATAGTATGGCTGGCACTCAAAAAAAATATACATACAATATACGAAACAAGAATTATATAAAGTTATATAAAAGCATTTTAAAGGATCGGGAAACGGAAGCAGACAGAAGGAAGAGGTGAAGCCTAAAGCCGATTGGAGCGGATCGAATCGGAATGGAGCGGAACGACACTTATGTAAATCAAAACGAAGCTATAGCAAATAAAAACCAAATGTTAACTAGTTATTTAGGTGAAATATACAACAAATCACACTCAGATACAGATGCAGATAAAGATAACGATAAAGATGCAGATGCAGATACAGATACAGATACAGAACGAGCAGCAGATACACAGATGCATTTACATTGCAAATACAGACACACACACACACACAGACACACGCATACACACACACTAACACGGACACACGAACGTCTGTAACGGTGTAAATGCGCCGTTACGTAGCCAGAGTTGTAGCTGAGCCGCAGCAAACGAATAAAGAAACGAAAGTAACGAAGCAAATACCGAAATGAAATGGCCGTTTAATAAACTTTTGTTATTAAAAATGCAACCAGTCGTAAATTGCAGTTGATTGCAGTAAAGCATGTTGCGAAAACCAAAAACGAAGTTAATGTTCAAACTAACTAATATATAACGAATATTATATAATACAACAAACTTAGACTGTATGTTATTTTCTCAATACAATACCTATAAAAAAAAAACAAACAATAAAAACAGATTCAATAAAATGAGTTATCCAAATGCAGCACATGGTGTTTTTAATTTTCAAATTTCCCGCTTACCCAAGTCACATTGCGATGAATCGGCGGGTCTATCGGTAGCATGTCTTAACGATATAGTGGCAGCGGCACTGTACAATTGAAATTGTTAATTTCATTATATTATATGTTTTAAAGCTAATTTTATTAAGAACGCAATACAAGTGGGCCTTAAAATGGAGCCATTCTTGTAAAAAATGTATTAGTTTATCAGATAAAATGATGTGGTCAGTGGGTAGAGTCCTGGTTAGCTAGTAATATTAGACGGAATATCAAAATCGACGAATATGTTATATTTGCGATGTTCTTGCGATGTATTTCTATGCCTTGTGCGTATGACTACTGTGGTTTCTTAATGACACTCGAGATGCGCACAGGGCATTCGGTTCATACAGCCGTATCGCATCGATACCATCGTATCAAAAATAAGAAATATCGTCCATTCCTTTCCACGCGACCAACAACACAAAAAACGTGTGTTTTGGTGTGCTGCGTGTTTTTCCTTAAATTAATCTGTATAGAACAGATTTTACCAGACAAATAGAGTACTTTCGCAACCATCCGCAATGAGACGTCCGAAGAAGGTAAGTGGAAGAGCAATCGCAGCATTTCAGACACCGCTGTGAGGTTATGTGGTTGGAGCACCTTCATGCAGCATGTAAATAACTTTTCGTTGCCCACCTACGCAGTACGAAGCCGGAGAGGCCACCCAGTACATCAGTCGTCGGGCGGCGATCCGGAAGCTGCAGCTATCGCTGAACGACTTCCGCCGCCTGTGCATCCTCAAGGGTGTCTATCCGCGCGAGCCCAAGCACAGGCGTCGCGCCCAGAAGGGTTCCTCGGAGATCAAGATCCTGTACCACACCAAGGACATCCGGTTCCTGCTGCACGAGTCCATTGTGTGGACGTTGCGTGATTACAAGGTGAGTGGAATGAGAAATGGCGTCTGAAACGGCCTCTTGAATAGTTCCCCCTTCCAGATCTTTGCCAAGAAAAGCAGCCGCGACCGCGCCATCAAAGATTTTCGCAACCTGAAGCGCAGATTGGCTCTGTTCCCCGAAATCAAGCTCGATCACATTGTCAAGGAGCGCTATCCGACCTTCATAGACGCCCTCAAGGACCTGGACGATTGCCTGACCCTGCTCTTCCTGTTCAGCACGTTCCCCTCGCTGCATCTGATTCCGCGCGAGCAGTCCAACCTGTGCCGGCGACTGACCATCGAGTTCCTGCACTATGTGATCGCCTCCAAGTCGCTGCGCAAGGTATTCATCTCCATCAAGGGCTACTACTTCCAGGCCGAGATCAAGGGCCAGAAGGTCACCTGGATCGTGCCTCACTACTACCCCTTCAAGCCGCAGTCGCGCCAGGAGGTTGACTTCAAGGTCATGTCCATTTTCGTGGAGTTCTACACAATCCTGCTGGGCTTCACCAACTTCCGTCTCTTCCACGGCCTCAACCTGGCCTATCCGCCTCAGTTCCCCTCCAGCCTGCTGCAGGACGATGCGGACACATTCAAGGACGAGTCCAGTTTCGTGTCGGACCGCATTGCAGCCCTGAACTTTGAGCTGCTGCGCACAGACAAGGTGCAGGAGGACGAGGAGGAGCCCGACATTGACATGGAGCTGCTGGAGCAGGACGGCGACTCGAAGCGCATCATCAAAATGAAGCAGGAGGCCCAAGAGGTGTCCCGCCTGCGCACCCTCTTCAAGGGTCTGAAGTTCTTCATCAATCGCGAGGTTCCCCGCGAGCCCCTCGTCATTCTCATTCGCTCCTTTGGCGGCAAGGTCTCCTGGGACGCGTCTGTCTTCGCCGGCGCCACCTTCGCCGAGAACGACGAGAGCATCACCCACCAGATCGTGGACAGACCCAGCCTGAGCACACAGTACATCTCCAGGGACTACATTCAGCCCCAGTGGGTGTTTGACTGCGTCAATCAGCGCCAGCTGCTGCCCACCAACGACTACTTCCTCGGCGAGACTCTGCCACCCCATCTCTCGCCATTCGTCGACTCCAAGCGCGACACGTACATACCGCCCGAGGAGAAGGCCCTCCACGATCCCTCATTAATCGAGACGCATGGTAAGTTCTCCGAGTTCTCCTTGATCTCAAATATATATCTAATAATTTACTTCTTTCTTTAGAACAAAGTGAGGAAGAGTCCGACGAGGAGGAAGCTGCCGAGAAAAAGGAGGAGGAGGTTGACCAGGAGCTGCTCGATGCGCAGCTGCAGCTAGCCTATCAGCAGGAGACGGCCGAGTACAAGAAGTACGGCGGCCCAGATGGTGTCAACGAAGACGAAGAAGACCTCAGCGAAGAGGATGATGAAGAAGACGATGACGAGGAAGACGATGAAGAGGAGGACGTCGATGAGCCGACCAAGCGGAAGCAGCAGGAGAAGGAAAAGATGTCCGTGCAGTCGGGCAAAGTGCACAAAGTGAACAAGCGGCAGGTGCACAAGGCCGAGGTGGACGAGCACCGTCTGCAGGCTCGCATGGTCAAGCCGCGTCACCGCAACCTCTTCCGCAAGCTGATCCGCGAGAAGCAGACCAAGGAGAAGGAGGAGTGGCTGCTGCGCAAGAAGCGCCGGAACATCGACGCCAACACCAAGGAGGCCAAAAAGGAGGCGAAACGCGAGGCCCGCAAACTGGCGGCCGAGGCCGCAGTCCGGGCCGCCAAGATGGTGAAGTGAGGAGGTGGAATGCTGTGTTCGAGTCTTGATCTAGGTACAAAACAATAAAAAATGATAATGTCAATCGAAATGCATTAGGTCTTATGTATTTTCATGTATATATAATTTGTATTTTACACGAGCTGCTGCTGCCGCTACTGCCCCCAAAGAGCTGGCATTCAAGGCATTCATGCTGGAACTGCTGCTGCTGGTTATGGCCAAGGTAGCTGCTGATTGCTTGCTAAAGCTTTTGCTATGCTCAACTGAACCACAGTCACACCTTACACCTTAAGCAGTTGTGTTTGTTCCGGCAGAAGTTGAGGCTCCACCTTGTATCCACCGACATCTACAGCAGTCGCAGAAGATTGCCCCATTATTTGTGCCAGTGCCAACCGTGGCAACAGATCAGAGTCAGGGAGCACCACTCTATCCACCAGAGACAGCCACATCTAACGCTTCATCTAGCGTTCCCTTTGCTGCATCGGAACACCAACCGAGTGCACCATTATTCGAAGCTATTCGACCAGCATCCACTGCGACCAGCATGTCCTGCGGGACGTCATTATATTTACCATTCGAAGGCCATTTTAAAGGCTGTCAGCGCCTCCAATGCCCTCGTTCCTACTCTCCGGTAGCTCCAGCGACAATCTCAGCGTGCACACTGAACTCAGATGCAATAAGAGGTGCCACAAATAAAATGCACACAAATATTTATATTGCCATTTACAAAATGAATTTACATGCGGGGGCAAAAAACTGAGCTATAATTTAAAATTTGTTTAAAATATTGTACAACAATTGTCAACAGCAACTCGTAATTCGTTTTACAATCAAACAATAGCAACCTGTTAGCAATAGCATTAAGTGGGGCGCAGTGTCCTGCAGTCTCCTTCCAGAACAGAACACAATCAAATCTCTAGGTCCAGCCACGGCAGGGGGGGTGGTAAAAACTTAGGTAATAGTTTGTATATAAGTATATCCGTATCGTAGCTGTATCCTATGTATATATAGTGTTATATTGTATAAGCCCTGACGCAGTCCGCAGTCTGTCTGTAGTACATATCTATTAATCTACGTGTATAATCAATCAGTATAAGTCCTAAGTCAAATTTTTCGTTTAACAAATGCCTAAACTCCTCGCCAGCTTCCATTTCATTACACTTTACTCTACTCTATCCCTTCTCTATCTTCTCCCTAGTCGCTATCGCTATCATCTCCGCCTGCCGCGCCATCCTCATCATCATCGTCGTCGCTGTCCTCCAGTTCGGGCATAGGGAAACGCAACAGAGCCGCCACTCCAGTCAGTTGAGCCAGTTCTGTGGAGAAGACGAAGAAAGAAAGATATAGAGATACCCGCAGATTGGTAAGGTGAGTCTCAAAGAAGATCTCTGAGGTGGTGGGAACTAGAATTTCAAGTCAATTGCATACTAAAAAGACCCATGACATAGTCAATGCAACTTTTCCACTCAATGGCCTGCCTGGGGACGTGGGCGGTTCCGATTCAAGGCTCACCGGTTGTCGGCTCGACTGTGACTCAATCTCTGAACTTGGCCAAAGGTTCTCTCGCGCATGTTCTCTCTGTCTGTCTCTCTGTGTAGTGTGCCTGCATAATTGCTGCTGGATTAATGCAGGTTCCACAAGATAATACTTTGTTTGCTCGAATCATGCTCGTGTTGTCAGGCCCCGTCGCTATCTCTCGAATTCCTCTACAATGTTTATGTAATTCCAAGCTGATTAAAATCCGCAGCGGGAAACGGTTGCTCATTGAGCACTCAGCACCCAGCACTCGAGCAAAAGATATCGTCAGAATGGGAAGTACTTGAGAAATACCCTCAAGTGCGTATAGATACGAGTATTACAATGTATGGGGGATGGGGTGGGATCTATTTCGGAACCTGCAACGACCCATTTTCGAGTCGATTCGGAAAGTGTTGCCAAGATAAAAGGAACCAAACGAACCGAACTGAAACGATTCGCATCCACGTGAGTCACTTGCCGATCGAAATTTAGATGACTATTTAAAGCATTTAACACCGCAAAAATATGTGCAATTAATGCTTTATAAATTACAAATTGAAATGCAACTGAAATCGAAAGTCCCGACCGAAGGGGGCTAAGATTTTGGCAGTCTTTCAATACAATCGAGTGATGATGAGGTATTCCGCTCTACAGAACTACGAATCGGATGGACTTTGTAATGCGGGAGACCCCTCCAAGAAATACATCTACATTAAACGCATATACAAACCATAATAACAACAACAACAACAACATCTCGTGGCGCAGTGCAGTGAGGGATTTAAAAATAGAATATTTAACGAGGTCATTAGACAGGGGGAGGCCAGGCCCCTGCACACGAATATTAAAATTGAGCAAAGCATAGAAATGAGTGAAGGAGGAGGGAACAAGTGTGGATGGAAAGGCAACACAAAGAAGTGCTCCCTCCCCTCCAGATCTCTGGATAGTTCTGATCTGATCATAGTAGAAGTTTCTTCTGCTGCTGCTGCAGAATGAGTCATTGGATCGTTCTTCGATGGAGAGATGAGATCCTCGCTCTCTCTCTCTCTCTCTCTCTATGGATGATATGATACTCACGTTCTCCTGAGATGTGCATGCTGGAGAAGATTTTCACCTCGCCTCCAGCATCGCGTACGGACTCCACCAAAGTGACATACTCCTTCCTGAGATTCACATCCTGACATCTAAAATTAGAAAGCGAGAAGGAAGAATCGTGTGATAAATATTTAAAAGTATGAATCGATTAATTGAATGTCATCCATCTATCATCCATTTATGGATGTTGATATCTATTTCATTTGACATTCCACAATGGATCGGATGGATCGTTAAAATGCCACATAGCAAAGGTGCTTCATTATGGCACATGATGGGCATAGGAATCCGGAGTGACTAAGGTGTCAAGTTTAACTGGAAATATAGTGGTAGCTTTCCAAATGCACTTCGGGGGAATGGAATGAAGTCAGCCTCAGAGCAATGAAAGTGTGACCCCCCTCCTCCAAGCGGCTAAAATGTCTGGCAGTTCAAGAACCCCCGAGAAATACTCATGTTAATGATAACCATTAACCATTATCATTAACAGGTAACGTAAAGCGTACGAGAGAGTGCGAAAGTAAGAACAATGAAACGAAAGAATTCCAATCCCCATCACATTTTAATTAAAACCGCTTTTCTGCGAGAGAGAGGAGAGGCAGAGCGGTTCAGAGAGCGGAATTTCGTTCGATCGGAGACCAGCTCTGCTCTCCCCCTGTGGAAGCCATTTACGTTCCACAGCACGTGCAGTGCGAGAGAGCGAGAGAGAGAGAGAGAGCTGTTTGCGGCGCTGCCTGTGGGCCCCAGTGGCAGTGCCTCGTCGCCGTCTTCGCTTGAAGAATTAGTTGCAAAGCGGCTTTCTTGGGGGACGTATCGAGGAACGTGTACGAGGGTCGCAGTGTGCCACGCGTAAAGAAAAATTGGTGCTAAGACCAGCGTTACAGCCGCTGCCGCCGCTGCTGCTGCTGTCAAAGAAACGGGTCTCTCATCCGTCCAGTCCATCCATCCATCCATCTATTTGCACTGCAAATTGCAGCCGAAAGCCGAAAGAAATACTGCACAAATCACGCATAAATAAAATAAAATAAAGGTGTGTGTTTTGAGTGAAAGTTGGAGGATAGCTGCACGGGGGCATTGCTGTTCATGGAGGAAAATGCACAGTTTAGGGCGCCATCCGTTGACTCAGCGGAAAGCAATGCAGCAGCAACAATTATATACCTGCTACCTGTACCTGTATCTGTATCTGTTTTTTTTGTACTCATCCGCTAACCGCAAGCTGCGATGAGAGCCGCTGTTGTATGTAGATGCAATAATTGTTGCTGTTTCCACTGCGTGACAACGATTGCACAATGGAATCAATTGTTATAATGGAATTAGCGTGCACTGTCGGCCCCCAGTCCCCAGTCCCGTGCTCGAGGTCCCGCCACGTCTAGCCGAAAGAGCCATGACTTGGCCGCAGCCAGAAAGTGCGAGGGAAAAGCGAGGGAATGTGCGACCCAAGATACGAATACAAGTGCGAATATCAGCAAATGCCCGTAAAAATGTCTAATTGAAGGCGAGGTATGTGTGGTAGAGACTGAACTTGGCTGAACCTCTTCCTCTGCCTCTGCCGCCTGCCTCCTGCCTCTGGCACGAAACCTTGTGATACGATACGCTCCAAAAACGCTGACAAAGAAAATAGAAATGGGGGAATGGAATACAGTGAAAGCATTTGAGATCTTCTTCTGTTGATTTTGTCGACTTGGGAGACATTTTTATGCATGATAACTCACTGATTTCGCAATGGAAAAACCGCTAAGCAAACAAAACCCAACCCGAGAGATACAAAACCCCTAAGATTCAGTGATTCATGGATATCGTATTCAGTGATACATTCAACCCATTAAGGTTATCCATATCTGATATATATACATATGTATATGGACAAGCCCTTTCACTTCTTGCCCAATAATCGTGTTGGGTTCGTTTCCCTATTTGTAAAATTACATACATATGTCCATATAGTATATATATACGATTGTCTTTCAAGACAACATTAACATGGGCCGCCAGCTGCGACAACAACAGACAACAGCCAAGAGCCAGCAGCCATCGAAAAGGGGGGCACGTTTTGGATGCACAAGACACGAGGTGGCTGCAAGACAAAGAGGGACTAGAAAAACTGGTTGGAACACATAAATATTGTAATAATCAAATGCACACAGAAAGAGAACGAGTAGTCCAAGACCAGAGAGGGAGGGAAATCGGTTAATGGTTGCAGAACTAGCAGAACTAACAGAACCTTATATGTGGATCATATTACATGTGTGGCATGTGGAAACCATTGAGAGCGATTCCAATGGAAAGCAGAAGTGGGAGCGAGAGTGTCCGCTGCCTCCAAAGTGGTCCCCGCCAAGTGCTGATCCATAAACGGAGCGATTAAATAAATTAAAATTCTCGACTCTTGCGACTCGCTTTTTTTGCTGTTCTCTCGAGCTGTAGCTGTCGCCCACGAATGATGTTGATGTTGGGTTCTAATTATTGGCGCTAACAAACAATACGGAGAGAAATGGTTCAAGAGAGCGTTGATGGACACACATACGCAGTATATATATACATCAGATTTACATCAAAGTTTAGCTCAGCTTTTTGCGTGTGCAAATCGCTTAAAACTCGTCTGGCGAAAACAGCTCTATAAACAGTGACCAGACTCAGAAACCCAAAAACAGAGCACACGCAAATCGAGAGCTCAGGGGACTGGGGACTGTGGACTGGCCGTGAGTAGCGGCGGATATGGTGTAGGAGATAGGAGATAGGGGAAAAGGGGAACGAACCAAAATTCGCATTAAAACTCAACAATATATATGTATGTATCTCGATCTCCACTCAAGTTCCTACTCAAGTGCCGGCCACTTAACACCCGCCAAGATGCTCAACCGACAGCCCGACTACACCATTTCCGATCTGGGCCATCCCTGGCCATGCGAGTCCCACATGAAGATGAGTAGAAAGCTGTCGATGGCCTGTGGCACGCCTCCAGCCTCGCCCAGCCGCCTGCTGCCCATGCGGGAGACGCTCAACGACTACTTCCAGCGACTGATCAGACAGGAGAAGGAGGACCAGGACGACCTCGCCCGACAGAAGCGCCACAAGAATCAGTGGAACGAACAGCAACGGAGGCGGTAAATCAAATGAGATTCGAATGGAAAGCGCATTCACATCTAACCCAACTCATTCTCTCTGTCCTTCTGTATTGTTTTCACAATTGCGAAACAATCAACAGTAATCAAAAATGTCGAGATAAAGGGGAGACAGCCACAGCCGCAGCCACGACGACGACGACGACGACGATGTCAACTTGCGATTTGAACAATTTCTGACGGAAGATACGGATGGGATGGTATAGCGGGGGGGAAAGCGAGTATAGTGGGGGGAGAAACTAATTTAAAGTCGACTGATTAAAAGTGCTACAATAAACACACCTTTCTGCCTAGAACTTTAAGTACATTAAACGTTAAGTAAAGAAGAACAGAACCCGATAAACACTTAATTTTAGTTTAATTGCGAGGCAGTTAGTGCATAGAAACAGCGGAAAGGCGGAATGGATCTTTCGTTGCTGGAATTTCTATGGTCCATTAAATTCGGGCAAAATGGTAAACAAAAAAGCCAGAGATCACAGCGAAGAGAGGCACAAAGCGGACAGCCAGAACAGGCAGCCAAAAACGGCAGAGAACGACGCAATGCGAGGCGCGGCGAGGCGAGGCACGGGGCAACCTTGATCATGAGCACGTCGCCATGGGGCCAACAAATTGCTGCTCTGGGACGTGCTTTCTTTAAATGGATAAAACCTGCGAATGGAATAGAGATCTATCAACAATACGCAGCGGAAGATCAATAATGAAGTCGTGATGGGAGTACATAGAGAGCGGATTGAATCCACTCCCTCACGCAGCATCTCTAGAACAAGAATCCACAATTCAAATATTAAGATTGATTTCTTTTCCTTTGATTTCCCTCATGAAGATTGCCAGATGCTCAACCTTCTCCACATGTGTGGACATCAATTGTCGTCGCGCTTGTCTCCGGCAATTGGCTAAAGTTGAAGGTTCTCTGTGTGCGATGATCGTGCTCTTGATCTCTCCGCTTGATTGGGCTTGTTGTGTCTGTGTGCCTGTGTTCTTCCGCTTGGAATTGGCCTTGAGAGGGAAATCCGCCGAGTGTGGACGACTGGGACTCACCTAAACAGATTGTCGGAGATGAGAAGCGTCTCGATAGCCTGGGACTCGGCAGCGCGGAGGACGTGCTTCTTGCCGTAGAATGCTTTGGCCGGCTCGCACTGGAGCATCATGTAGAACTGTTCCAGAGCCTTGACTTCGCCAGCGGCCTTCGTGTCGGACATTTTGGCCACCACAGCGGGATCTTGAAGAACCTCTGCAATCGGCAATGCGAGATTATTACCCAAAACAATGCAAAAGAAAGAGATTGCTCACCCTTGAGTGAATGCTTGAAGCCGGAGGAGGCATGGACCAGCATGAACTTGCTCTTGTTGTCCAGCAACACCTTGTAGTCCATTTTGACGGCCTGCTGGAACATGTAGTCGTGGAACTGGTCGCGCACAAAGCCTGGCGAGGCGACAAGAACGCACTTCACGATATCGAAGTTCACGTGACGAAGGATGCTCTGCATCACCTGCTCGTAGAACTTGGCCAGACCCTTCTCGTGCTGCTGGACGCTGCCCTTGCGCTTGCGGGGTATAGATACCTCTATCTTACTGCGCACCAGCGTCATGCTGGCGGTGATAAGGCACACATGGGCCAGGCCTTCCTGCATGACCACGGCGGCCACGTCGGCAGACTGGGTCGGATCGCAGGCCATCTCTATGCGCTCCAGGGCGATGGTGTCCCACTCGGGTTTGCGCAGCTCAAACTTGCGGTTGAGCTCGAGGTCGAGGGTGTGGTAGGCGCCCATCTTCACGTAGGGATTCTCCTCGATGTTGCGCCCCTTCAAGCGCAGCACGCAGGCCTGAGTGTCGAAGTCGATCGTCTCCACGGCGATGGTGAGGGTGGTGCGCACTCGGCTGCTGGTGGAGGAGCCGGTGGCCGTCTCGTTCTGGACCTTTCTGATGGTGGTGCTGCGAACGCTGTCGCCCTCCGCTATCAGGTTGTACGCATGCCACATGTCCTCCGACTCCTCGGGCACCAGGGTCACATTGCTGCATGAAAAGAGATTATAGATAGCAGTAGAATTATAGGGGATATAGAAGCACTCACCCCTGCATGCCCTTGTCTACATATTTGCTCAGCAGCTTCATCTCGTTACGCCTGGCGACTGCTGTTACCAGTCCCAAATCCCTGAGTCAGGAAGGGTTTACTTTTCTTTTTGTTGTAGGCACTGCGTGCTTTGCGTTTGCTGCGGGGAGCTGCTTGTCACTTGAATCTGGTTGTATGTTCCCTCGGGCCACGTGAATCGCGATGCATTTTTGTCATTTGATCAGTAAAATTCCTAAAATCACACACAGTCAACCCGAAATTTCGGCGGACAAGTGTGGCAGTGGCAACACCCGGAACAGCTGACCAGCTGCTGGTGCCGGTATTTATCTGGTATTTTCAGAATATCCGGTTCACGTATCAGCACAAGGGCACACTGAAATAGCCCAAGACATGTGCCAAAAATGAGGAAATCAAAAAATTCAGATTTTTGTATTTATTGGAAACTTTGATGTATGTTACGACTTTGTACGTATGGTTTAACTTAGATCTAAACTAACAGCCTTTCAATCTCCTGCTGAATGGACGTAATCTGCGACTTCAGCTGGCTGCCCTCGTTGGTGGTCACCGAGCAGGCCACGATGGGCCGGGAGACGCCACAGGCGCGGCCCAGCGCCTGCTTGGAGCGCACAAACACATACGGCACGTTCTTGTCCTCGCACAGCAGCGGCAAGTGGAGCAAAATCTCGATCGGCTCCGTATCACCGGCCAGCACCACAATGTCGGCCAGACCACGGTTCAACGTCTTGGTGGCCTCATTGGCGCCCTTGCGCAGCTGGTTGTAGTTGAGCGCCTGCTGCAGCAGATTCATTATCTTGGCCGTCAATTGGGCATCCGCCAGGGGGAATGCTTTCGGGTTGACTTCCTCGGTCTGTGGTGTGGTAAAATGTTGATTTTCACTTTCAATGGATTGATTGAGTATCCTTACCATTTTAATGATTGTTTTAGTTGGTTGGAATAGAATCAAGATTAAATGCTACCTCTCGGCTTGTTGCTTCACTGAGGGCAATGGAGGCGACAATAAATAAACGCTTCAAAACACGTGCACTTGGTTAATCGCGGCTAGTGTGACCGTGGATTTATCCTTTAAAAATACCGTCTGACTCTCAGAAATATACCGAAATAAAGCGTCTCATTTTTAAAATATACCGTAGATAAAACGAGGAGATCATTTTTTTCGCGCACATCAAATTTGAAATATTTTTCCATTCAAAAGCCTACTATATATTATTACTAGCGGCCGAGTCTGACCAGGTGTGCATGCCCTACGGTTACACTGTGTACAAATTAAATCAGTTAAGAGTCAATGCGGTTACAATAGATCCCATATTAAAAAACAAAGAACTTGGTGAACGAGATCTGAATTAGAAAATCTGCCGATCTTTCCTGTACAGTTTGGTTTCAAATATCCGATATAAACATCCGATCCGATGTGTTTTACTCGTAGTCAACATCCCTCTATCCCCACGACTTTGCAGTCGTATGGCACTTTTCTAGACGTTTGGGCGGGTGGCATTTGACCGAGGAACAGGTTCTGCATAGTTTCAATATATCTACACTCAAGAAACTCTATTTCTCTTGCAACAGCGTACCCTTGGCAGATTTACTGAAACTAAAGAACCATGTCAACCTTCATTTTTACATACAACACACAGCCTGCAAGTGCGTATGAGTGTTAGCGCTGCCTTTTACTTTCATTTGCAACTGGACATTTTCGCAGCTGGCATTTAGCATATGAAGGTTTTGCAAACGGTTAGGAAGAAAACGGATTGGTAAGCCACACCGGTTCCGTCACCATATTCCATTGCATACAATTCCATCGTGTTCCTCGATTTTGATTTTCCGTTCAAAGTTACTAGCTAAATACTTAAAAATACTATACAAGTATAAAAATATGCACGGTGTGTGAGCTAGACATGGTGTATAAACTGGTGACAAAATATACCGTCCGAGCATCAGAAATATACAAAAATACCGTCTCATTTTTAAAATATGTTTAAAATATAGAATTGAGGAAATGCTTGTCATCCCAGGCTCAAGAAGAGTTTGCATTGGTCTTCGTCGGCATAGAATATTTATAACGACACATATTAAACGTATAAATAAGTCTAAAAATTGTAATCTGTAAAAAGAATTTTTCAAAGCCGCTTGGAAAACATATTAATCATATCATCATACAAGCAACAAGTGTTTGAATACCAGCAAAATGTAAGATTGGACGTGACATTCTAGCCCACACGTTACATTTCATGCACACTTACGTTTTATGCTGCTTGGGTTTGAACGAAGTATGCGAAGTATTACGAAGTATATAGATGCGGTTCATTTCAGAATGCAAATATGTTGAAATACAATATAATGTAAACACATCTGTAATGCAAATAAATAAATGAAACAGAAAATGAGCTGTACTTTAATTAATTAATTGTTATTTCCCTAATTGTGTTTTTTTTTTAAATTGGCAATCGCTTGCGCCGATCAAATCAGGGGTGAAACCGATACCGATTAGTCAGAGTTGTATTCATACTGCTGACAGTAGTAGGGCTGCGAAAATATCAAACATGTATCAACTGTGTAGTTAGCATGTAAACATGGACACTTTTGTTGACTTTTTTATTAAAAACTTATTTTATACAAAATGCAGTAATACGGGGTACCTAAAATTAGCCAGTCTTGTGGGAAATTGACTCATAAATCGGATAAAATTATGTTTTCAGGGCTGAGAGTCCCAGCTAGCTAGTAATATTCAACTAAAATATGATGACGGGTCACACTGCCACCAAGCAAGTCACAGTAAACACACTCGGCCCCATGGTGAAATTATATATAAGGTGACGTATTCACCATACGTGCACTCTTTCTATTTGTGTGAGGTCCTTAAAATTGATTAGTTTATCAGATAAAATTATGTGGTCAGTGGGTGGGGTCTTGGTTAGCTAGTAATTTTAGGCGGAAGATCAAAATTGACGAATATGTTATGTTTTCGATGTTTTTGCGATGTATTTCTATGTTATGTTCGCAACATCATCGCAAACTTACGTCGTGCTCGACACTCACTTACGTATTTTACCGTTGGCAGCATTAATTTGTATGGGCCAGCAACATGATCCGCGAAATGAGCGACAATGTTCCGCAACATGGAGCAACATGAACACGGAATGAGCAACATTCTGCATACCCCTTGGAAAAAGTTATGATAGAACTAAGGAAATGTTTGTCATCGCTCCCATGAATGCAGAAAATATCTCAACGAAATATTGTAGTTAATGATCCTCTTACAGAGGCTAACCATAAAGTACTATATCGAGATCGGGATCGCGATATATATACAGGAACAAAATCAAAAGCATGAAAAGATAAAAAAGTGTCAATCAGGGAGAAGACATTATTAATTACGTTTTAAAGCAGCTTTAAAAACACAATTTCAATATCAATTAAAGAAAAAAGGGTATCCAAATGTCCACACCACCGGTTGCCGGGCAACAAGTGTTCAAATGACGTGACATTCGACTCTCACTTACGTGCTGCGGTTGTTTAAGAAGTACCTTGTGCATATGACTACTGTGGTTTTAATGACACTCGGGATGCGCACAGGACATTCGTTCATACAACCGTATGCCAAACGAAGAGTGCAGAGCGAAAAGCGCTTGCCATCTCTTTCTAGCGCTTGCCTCTCTGAGAGCGGAGAGAGAGCGAGTTGAAACTCACCACAGCCGAATAATTTCACCATGCCGTGGAGCACAACAGTATGAGTATGAGCTCATACTTTTCACGCAAAAATGAGCGAAAGATCGTAATTGAGTCGATTAGAGAGCCGATCGAGCCTCTCTTTGGTTTGATCGAACCATCGAACCGCTGGGCTATGAAAAGGTATGGTCAACATGTAAAAATGGGAGAGGGAAATTCCAAATCTCGTACGAACCCCACCTAGCCATCACTTTTCGACGATATACCGTGAGGACAGGCCTGTCCTCACGTCATGTTAAGCAGATGGGGTGGGTTTTACCTTGCAGCCTTAAATTTACTGGGGCAGTTTTCCCCGTTGTCCAAACCCGCTCTTTTTCTTCACTTGCCCAGCAATTTCCCAGCGGGAAATTCTACAAACTTCCCTCATGGTTATCACCGAAATTATCAAAACAAAAGTCCCAATTTTTTTGAACTGAGTGGTCGCGTCGCTGTCGCTCGCGGAAAAGAAACAGTTTTCGGCGTATTTCTTATAATTGAGAACATCAAAGGGCCCCTTTTTGAACTGCGTGGTTGTGCGCGCGTCGTGAAACAAATAAAACTTTAAATAAGTACAATTTTGGATAACGTATTTCTTTGGAGAGCGGAAAGAGAGTGAAAAAAAAAAAACAATCGGGCGGCAATACGGGTATTTTTAATCTAAGATAAAAACGAAAAAAGTAAAGTATACGGGTAGAGCCGAGTGCTAAAAATCGGGAAATTAATTTAATGCAATATTTCTAAATGTGTTTATAAGTCGCTAGCAACTTAGTAACTAATTGCAAAAAGGTAAATTCCATTTCCCCAAAGCATACGAGGCAAAGTAAAACAAAAGCAGAAAGGAAATGAATGTGTAAAAAAAATCGATTGGATAATCTGTGTACGTGTACGGCTGTGTTGGTGAGTGGTGTGGTGTGTGTGCCTGTGTGTGACTGCTATCTGTGTATATGCGTGTGCGTTTGTTTAAACTCGAGCGAATGGCGAAAAATTTAGCACAATGTGCAATAAAAGGCAATTTACCTAATTTAAAGTATACACGAATATGCCGTAAAATATTCATCCAGAAGCGCAGGCACACAGACGCATACACAGCAACAGTGTGACACTCGGTGTTTGCCAGTGTGTGTGTGTGTGTGAGTGAGTGAGTTAGTGAGTGCGAGTGGGTTGGCACTATCTGCGCCCTGCCTAGCCATCAGCTGTTTGACACTTGACACGATCGTGGTTACTCTCCCTGTCTTTGTGCGTACCAAGACACAAATCGCAAAAACACAGAAAGTGCCAACATAGCGGTAAAAGAAAACTAAAGAGAACTTACAGACTGAAAACAAACTGCGAAAACAGTGAGAAGAAACAGAAAGCAGAAGAAAACATGGCGAACATACTCTCTAGAATCCATTAACGCAACTTGTTTCTCTCTCTCTCTCTATCTTCCAAATCAGATGCTAATTTTTGCCCTCTTCTCTCTCTCTTCTCTTCTTTGCAGCATCTCCCCATCTCTCTCATACATATACAAATTGCGCGACTAGGAATTTATCTAAAGTGTAAACCAAATGCTAATCTAAGTGTAAACTAAGTGTAGGAACCAATACGAGAATTTAAACGCGTCTAAAACTGAAACTGAAACTAAAGCAAACCAGTAAACCTGTAAACCAGCAAACCAAAAAAGAGACAAAGAGCAAAGCAACGCGCGCGCGACAAAACAGCAACAACAACAACAACAGCAAGAATTTCCTCTCCTCTCAGTGGTCCCTTAGGTCGGCAAAATAGCTAAGTCCATTTTGCAATTCTTAAAAAAGAAGAAATCCCATCATAGTTCGGCATCGGGCGAGGGCAAGCTACAGCAGCAGTCCAGCTACGAGGAGGAGGGCGTCGGCGGTGGAGGAGGACCGGAGCAGGCGGCTAGCAGCAGCAGCTCGGCTGGGCCAGGAGGAGCAGTAGGAGGAGGCGCCGCCGCCGCAAGCCAAAAGACAACGCCCCCAACGGCAGCAGCAGCAGCAGCAGCATCCGAGGCAGGAGCGGCAGCAGCGACCACGACAGACGGAGCAACAGCAACAGCAGCAGCTGCCAGTGAGGAACAGCCACAGGTCTCTGCCAGCGCCACGTTTCGCCTTTCATCGCTCACGGGTACAATATCGAAGATGGGGAACAACGCGACCACGTCCAACAAGAAGGTGGATGCCGCCGAGACGGTCAAGGAGTTCCTCGAGCAGGCGAAGGAGGAGTTCGAGGACAAGTGGCGCCGCAACCCCACCAATACCGCCGCCCTCGACGACTTTGAGCGGATCAAGACGCTCGGAACGGGCTCCTTTGGCCGCGTGATGATCGTCCAGCACAAGCCCACGAAAGACTACTACGCCATGAAGATCCTCGACAAGCAGAAGGTCGTCAAGCTGAAGCAGGTGGAGCACACGCTGAACGAGAAGCGCATCCTGCAGGCCATCCAGTTCCCCTTCCTCGTCTCGCTGCGCTACCACTTCAAGGACAACTCCAACCTCTACATGGTCCTCGAGTACGTGCCCGGCGGCGAGATGTTCTCCCACCTGCGGAAGGTGGGCCGCTTCTCGGAGCCCCACTCGCGCTTCTACGCGGCGCAGATTGTGCTGGCCTTCGAGTATCTGCACTATCTGGACCTCATCTATCGGGACCTCAAGCCCGAGAATCTGCTGATCGACTCGCAGGGCTACCTCAAGGTCACGGACTTTGGGTTCGCCAAGCGCGTCAAGGGCCGCACCTGGACGCTCTGCGGTACGCCCGAGTATCTGGCGCCGGAGATCATACTGTCGAAGGGCTACAACAAGGCCGTCGACTGGTGGGCGCTCGGCGTTCTCGTCTACGAGATGGCCGCCGGCTATCCGCCGTTCTTCGCGGACCAGCCCATTCAGATCTACGAGAAGATCGTCTCGGGCAAGGTGCGCTTCCCCTCGCACTTTGGGTCCGACCTGAAGGACCTGCTGCGCAACCTGTTGCAGGTGGACCTGACCAAGCGCTATGGCAATCTGAAGGCGGGCGTCAATGATATTAAGAACCAGAAGTGGTTCGCCTCCACCGACTGGATTGCGATCTTCCAAAAGAAAATCGAGGCCCCCTTCATACCACGGTGTAAGGGGCCCGGCGACACAAGCAATTTCGATGACTACGAGGAGGAGGCACTGCGGATCTCCAGCACCGAGAAGTGCGCCAAGGAGTTTGCTGAATTCTAGATCAAGTTTTCCACCTCCACTCCACTCCACCCACATTTTTGCAACAGCCACAACAACAACAGCAACAACGGCAACAACAGCAGGACAGCACTTGCCTCCTGCTCCTGGAGTTGCTGTCGCCAACTGCTGTTGCGGCCTAGCGGACCCTGTCCTAATAGCCGTAGCCGTAGCCGCCGCCGCCGTCGTTGTCGTCGTCGTCGTCGTCGTCGTCTTGTCTATATGTCTACTTCTACTTGCAACTGCAACAACAACCACAACAGCCACAACAACAACAACAACTACTAACTACATCTACTTCGTCTACGAGTACGTCTAGACAGATGGTGTATCTATATCTATGTCTATATCCATCCACATGCCACGTATCTATCCACACAACACAACACAACACAAACAGCTCTATCTACTCTACATTGGAATTTTCACAACAATTTTCATAAATGTGAGTACACAATTTTTATAAACCATAGACCCTAAGGCTATTATGAGCAGCGATGAACAGAACCTTTCGATCCGACTGATATGAGTTTTAGGGAAAGAACTTACAAAGAAATCCCCATACATATAATACTATATATAGTATATGATTCACAGATGAAAGAACTACTTTAAGAACTTTAAAGGGAAACAACTTTAGAGATAGGAAAGAAAAAACGAACAATCATTAAATGATTCACAGATGAAAGACCTTCCTCAAGAATGGGAAAACTGAATAGGAAATCACTCATACAGAACGATTTAAGTCACATTTTGGATATCAGAAGAACGCCATTATCATATACTCGTATATGATTCAAGATTCAAGATATGCAAGATTCCTCTGAGATGCCCAACCTATCCCAATAATATTTGTATTATTTCCATTATATTTCATAGATTTCTAACTTTGGTAATCGGTTACTAATCCGCCTGAATGTGCCATATTTGTACAAGCATTTTCTTTGTACATTTTCCTTGTGATATAACATAATTCTCATCTCGCAATATAGTAGATTCTGTGCTTTATACGACATATATTTTATACATTATTTCATAAACCTTAAGCCACTATTTTTCATTTGAGGTTTCCTTCAATGGTTTCCTTTTATTATTTTTAACTAATTTTTCTTACATATTATTCTACATTTAAACATATCTTTTCTACATTTATTTCTTTATCTATTTATGGTATTATTTCATTATTCTGTTCGATTATTTATAACCTTGAATTATTATTTCTCCACTGCTTCATTCATACTCCTATACCTCATACATTGTATATCGACATATTCTCTAATGTTAATCTGTTGTTTCTGTTATATAAAGCATGACTCCCCATTCCACTCACTTTTCCACCCATATTGCATAATTAAATGTTAATCTATTGACTATAAATAATAATATATTAACCTTTTTCTTTCGTAATGAGCTTTCATTTGAGTAAGTGTAAGGGTAATTCTGCTTTTTTTGCTGGCTGTTTGTTGTGTGTGACTTTTGCCGCATGTGATTGATGGGACAAGCATCAGTCTGATTGATTGATTGCCTTGCTCTCAGTTTAAGTGCGTTCCAGAGAGTTTTCCTCGCAGTTTTCCTCCCAGAGAAGGCATGGAATTCCTCAGAAATTTGTTTGTTGTTTGCTCAGTACATGGCTCGAAATGGAATTCTTTTTTAATTAGATTCCCTCGAACTTGTACAACGGAATACTCGTTTACCGTTGATGAGTCGTCTCTCGCTGGGGCACATACATATGTACATGCCCCCTCTGGCTTCCCACTGCCCGATCTACATACGTGATGTATTCCGCATTTTTCTTAGTATTTCCTGGCACAGGGAAAACACCCACAGATAAAAATAGTAACGGCTCTACAATTGCTATAAGTCATTCCAAAAGAGGGTCTTATCCTCTGGAATGACAAACAGCAGACGGAATACTAAAGATAAAAGTATTATTTGTTGCCATGGGGAATGCCCGCAAAGAACTTGATGGCGAAAACCCTCTATATATGTCTGTTTTTATTCTAATTTATTTTCCATTATCATTATCTTGTGAACATTTCTTGGGAATATTCACAATTGACCCATTTCTAGGGGTATTCTCTATTGTACCCTCGTTAATAATGCCAGAAACCAGAAACCAAAAACTTTGAACATGAAATATTATGAATACTTTTTCATTTGTCGACTTTTGCGTGCCTGCTGGCCATTAACTGAAGAAACTAATACTCTTTCTGCTCGTAATTAATAAATTATAATATTTTATGACCCCCCCACACCACCCAATCACTAACTTTTTCAAGAGCAAAAAATGCGTGCAAATGGCGCATAAAATTCGTTTGGGAAATTCTGTGCAAAAGTGAAAAACTAAATGGAGAAAAACTTGTAAATTCTTGAAAGATCTAAAAAAGAACAGAAGAAAATATTGACTGACCATGACCTTTGCCTGACCTTTAGCCAAGCCTCTGCGGCAGTCCCAAAAGTATCGTAAAATATGTATCTGCCATCGCATCCATTTGTGTGCTCTCTTTCGCTCTATTTATACCCTGTACGAATCGTACAGCATTTCCATGCGACATTTGTCTCGTCTACAGAAATTTTATTGGCACCAATTATACAATAATTGCTGTTTGTTGCTTTTCTGTCGCTCGCTTTCTGCCGCGGAGAAGGCCATCAATCATTTGTTTTGGGCCAAGTCAATTACGCTAGTCGTTCGTAGTCATGGGCACTAAGTACGAGTATTTTTGGGCATTAGGCATTAGGCATTAGCCTCACTGACGAGTATTTACCCTAAACGAAATCTATTCCATGGATTTTCCGATTATCAATGATTTATCAATGGGAAAGAGCGTGGAGAGTCGAACCAGGGGGGCATGAAGGAGCTGCCCAATACTAGACACATTGTTTTTAAAGATATGTTTAGGGAAAACTAAAGAAATTCGGAATGGAAATTGGAATAATAATAAATAAATAAATAAATAAAAATGTATCTTTTATTTTGAGATTTTAATAACTATTCCCCAGTAGATTCGTTCTGCTTTGGCTGATTATCCGATTCGTTGCTTGGGCTGTTTATGTGGAGCACAACATCGTCTTGGGGCCAAAGTTCAGGTCACAGTTGGCCCCAAAAACTTGTTCTGCGAAGTCGCTGCAGACACGCACACGCTCCGAGACTCGATTTGCTCCAATAAGCAGCGCCAAGCCAAGCAGCTCTGGGCTGCTCCTAGGCTAGAGACACGGCCAGAATGCAGCTGCCAACGCGCTTCTGAATCCGACGACGTTGTCTGGCCAATTTTGGTTTACCAGCACAGAGGGGGGGGGGGGGGTGGGGGGATCAGCCTTGTAACAGTGCCCTCAAAATCGAGGGGTTCGCCAACACGCACGCGCCACACAGCCCAAGAAAACGTTGGCGCAGAGCAGACAAAGCTCGAAATTAAAGGAAGGAAGGAAACGGCCAAAGAAAAGCAAAGAAAACAATTATGGAAAAGAGCTTCGAGAGTTTCCCAAGTATTCACAAAGATGAATGTGTTTTCTGGTTCTCCAGTTTCCCAGTTTCCCAGTTTCCCATCGCTCAACGTCTCGGGTTAACAGAGATTTGCACAAACTGCGGCAACGCGGCGTATGAGCAATGCAAAACTCAAATTGTATTTTATTTTTGTTTTCGCATACGCATCGAGAATAAATTAAATTAAATGTGAGTTTTTTCGCTGTTTTTTCGGTGTTTTTTTTGTTGGTTTTTGCAAACGGGTTTTTGCAGCAACAGCTCGCCGCCCCCCCTCCCCCCGCTCTTGCGCTCTGAAAACGTTAGGGGAGTGGCAGTCGGTAGTCGGTAGTCGGCATTCAGCGAATGCAGGCATTTAAATTGAGACAACATTCAGTCAGTCAGACAGACAGACAGAGCCCAGGTCCACAAACCAGAGATTCACACAGCAGATCGTCATGGCAGAGAGGGAGGAGGGGCGGCATGGAGAGGGGCAGCAAACGAAGGCAAACTGCGAGCGAAATCATTTAAATATAACGCTAACGCACACACAACTCGGCTGTCTCTCGGCTACGACTCGTCACCCGACCGCAGGCCCTCCCCCTCCCCCTCGCCCACACCATCCCACTCTTTCCTCTCCCTCTCCCTCTCTCTTGTGTGTGTGTGTTGTTTTTTGTGCTCGTTTTGTTTCATTTGTGCAATTATTTTCGTCGTTTTTGCTTTCAAATTGTAGTCGCTGTTTATTTACTTATTTTTCGCTGCTCGTTGCACAGTTTTTCGCCCCGATTCTCATAGCCATATGGGTATATCTCTTGGGGGAAGTACCACAACCCTTTGCCTGAGTGTACAGAGGGTATCCAAGGGTCTACTACTTTGTAGTTCTCTCATTCGTTACGTAGTGTTGGTGTGTGTGTGTGTGTGTGTGTATCTATGAGATACAAACGTCCCCAGAGTATGTTTTTGTTGCTGTCTGTCGCGGCGACATCCAATGGCCGGCAGGCAATTTTCATTCAGAATTTATGAGCAAATAAAATAGAATTGAACATGGAAAAACAGTGCCGCAATGAAAATTGAAATTTTCTCTTTTATTTTCTGTTTACGTGTGGCTTTATTTATGGGCCAAACGTACGTACATGCTATAGATTCCACTATACAACATGTATCTAGATACATTCTGGAGATACAAATGAATGGCTGCCACAGCAGGTAGCGAATTTGTTATCGAATTTCTGGGAATTGGAATTGGAATTCATTCAAACACTTTTGCCTTTTATTTAATGGACATTCGATTTCTCAAACACTTTTCTTAACGGCTAGGCCCGATAAGAAAGTGACTGGAAAACAAATAGTGGCCAGCCATCGAGTGTAGGCGCCCAGGAGGTAGGGTGCAGGGGAAGGGGGGGTGCTGCCTTATCAGAAGAAAAAACAAAACCTATTGACGCCACTTGTCATACTACCACATGGACTATGAGGGGGCTGGGGGGTGGTAGGGGGGCTGCTGCTGCTTGAAAACTAAAACAGAACTTGGGAGGCAACACAGACACAAAAAACAACAGCAACAGCAGCGAAACAGAAGAGAAAGGGAACGGAACGGAATAGGAACAGCTGGCGATAAGAATGAAGGAGGTGGCAAGGTGATTGCCAGGGGGGGTGGCACGAGAGCGGTGGCAACAAACAAAGGCAGTTATTAGATTCATTTATGCAGCTCCCAAACCGCCCCCCCAGCCACTAGTTTTTCCTTCTCTTCTCTTCTCTTCTCTCTGGGAGGTTCTCGTTTCGACTTCTGCGTTCCCCTCCCCCTCCCATTCATTGTCTTTTGTTTGGTTTTTAATTTGTTTTGTTGGTTGAGAGTGCTGGCTGGAGGGTGAGGGTGGAAAATGGGTTAAGAGTATGCACAACTAGCCCCCTTCCCCTTTCCACCCCTTTTTGCTGGCATAGTTTTTCATGGTTACATCATCATCATCATCATTATTATGATTATTATCATCATCATTGTGATCATCATCATCATGTGTCCTGATAACAAAAGACAACAATAACAGTACTTTTTATTGGCCTCCTGCCTACCTCCCTCTACCTCTCTCTGTCTCTCTGTCTCTGTCTGTGGCCCTCTCTGACGGCTAACATACAATTACAGTTATAGTCGTGCGTCTAATTGAATTTGATAAAAAAGAAAATAAAACAAGAATGAAAGAAAGTAGAGAGAGAGAGAGGGGAAGAGGGGAAGAGGCAGCGGCAGAGAGGCATACAATTAGCGGGGGAGAGGGGGCAATTCGCATAGGCCATCCCTTTTGCACAAATTCAATAAAATTGACATGTAATCAATAATTATTTTGTGGCCAGAGAAGGGGAAGAGAGAGGCAGAGAGAGAGGAAGGGAGACAGAGAGAGAGAGAGCCTCTTTTTTGTGGCCTGACATTGAAAGAGGGCGGCCCAAGGGGAACGTGGGGGTACCAGGTGCCAGGTGCCAGTCAGCAGAAAGGAATTAAGATTATTTCAAGGGTCGCAGCATTGATACCCCATATATAAAAGGGAAATTCGTCAAAGGATGAGATGTACCCATAAGCCAAAGGATACCTCAAGGATTCGCCCTGAGGAATGCTAAAATTCTGGAATTTTATTTACAAAGAAATCTAGTCACAACACATAACACCCTTGTGATTCTGCTGCAAAGGGTATCACAGATTGAATATATATTTTTTTGTTGCCTAGTCCGGCCCCCTAGTCTCTTGCCCCCCTCCTCCAGCTCACGTAGCGTAATTATTGATTAATTATACGTGTGTGTGTGTGTGTGTGTGTGTGTGGGTGGGGGGGGAGGGGTGTGTATTTTTTTCCCTATAGAAATTACACTGCGCGATGGGGTAGAGGGTAAGGGACTGCCCTAATGGAATCATCAATCTTTTGAGAGTGACAAATACACTCTACCCTGTAGCAGAGTGTAGATTGGCAGGGGGGGGGAGCTAATCATTTAGCTCTGTTTCTATTATATTTTTTGTTGTTTTTTTGTTTTTTGTATTCGTATATTCTTGCTGTCTCGATTTAATTGGGTTATTACGCATTCATGACGTCAGTCGTTTGACATTCCTCCACTTACGCATCTGCCGATGATGCTCTTTGCGAATAAACAATTTGTTGAGTGTCCTTGACCCATAGACAAATGCTGCTCCTCCGATACCCCGCAGCGTGTTTGAGTTTTGAAGGTTATCCCCCCCCTCCACATCCCCCCTTCGTAGCTCATTGATAATTTAGCTAATTCTCTATGCACTTTACCTTGGATGTAATGCCAGCGCACCACATGACGTATACGCAACATGTTTTTGCATATATTCGCATACGCCATGTGGGTCGGCGCGTTGTAGAGTGCATTTTCATTCGTTCTATTGTTGAATGCTGCCAGCGGCAGATAAATGTAATTACTGTCTTATCATAATTACCAGAGAGGAAAAAGAGAGCAAGAAAGGAGAGAGCGAGAAAAATGAGAGAAATAATAATGCGATGAGGCAGAGCAACGAGAATGATGACGATGGATGATGGCGCTTAAGCTTCTCAGCTGTGTTTCATCCACAGATTCCCCATACACCCATACACCCTCTGTCCCTCCCGCCCACACACTCACACACACAGATACTCCACGCCCACGCACACTCAAGTAGTGCACTCCAGTCCCTCCTACAGTCCTCCAGCCAGCCATCACCCACTCGTCCCCTCTCATTTGTTCCCGGAATATGTATTTCTTGTTGCTTCTGTAGTTGTTTCAAATTTTAATTTCATTTTATTGCAGCGCACAAATTGTGCGCCATGTCGCCGGCGGCGCTGTTGCGTGTAAGCCCCCCCAACACCCCCCCCGCCATCCAACCAAACCATCCATCCATCCATTCATCCACTCGTCCCTCTCCATCAGTCCCTTCCGCCCCGCCACACCCATTATCCTCCTCAGTGGCTTCCTTAGCCAGTGTGCCCTGCGGCTGTGTGGGCGGTAAGGCACGCCAGAGAGAGAGAGGGCTGCTCGAAGACTCATCTCAGCCCTGAAATGTGTTTTCTGCTCTTGAAAGGTTTTCTTTTCCAACTATTTTCCACACTCTACGGAATGGAGTACTCCTTGAGCTGCCCTCGCGGTGTGTAGGTGCGTTTGTGTGTAATGTTAATTGCCTTCATGCGCGCGCAAGACAACTTGAGTCTCCTGTTTCCCATCCTGCCTGCCTGCTGCCTGCCTGAGGGCACCACAGTTGACCCCAGACCCAACCCAATCCTGCCCCAAAGTGTGGGTCCTGGCCCGAGTCCTACACGGTCTTGCCTTGCCTTGCCCCCCGGTCTTTAATTACTTTCGTAGTTAATTCTGTTACAACAAAAAGCGGGGCATGCGGCATGCGGCAGTGGCAGCAACAGCAGCAGCAGCAGCAGCCACTACAACCATGACAATGTCATTGCAAAAATTGAAATTTGCTTTTAATTTGCGCTACTCCGCTCTTGTCCGCCCGCTCGTGTTGCTTGTCCCCCCCCTCCCCCCATGCCTCTCTCCCCTCAGTTCGTCTCTTGTTTCCGTTTCCTGTTCATTTCGTTTGACATTTTCTGTGCCTTTAGTTCTGCGGCCAACGAGAGAAAATATGAAATGGAAAAACGTATTTTATGCATATAAAATTTCTTTAATTGATTTGTCTTGAGGGCCTCTACGAGTATATCGATTTTCCCTTTTTTTTTCATTTCATTTATTTTCTTTTCTTTTCTTTGCTTTTTTGTGGTGTCATCCCCGCAGTGCCCCGTGCCCCGTGCCCCGTGCCACCATGCTCCTGCAGCGTGATGTCTGCGCTTTCGTTTGGCATGAAAATTGATTTGATTTCAAAGCCAAAAAGTTTATTGACATTAGATAGGGTGTAGCACATTGCTTCTACTATGATTATTGGCCCCAAAAAACGTTGCCACACTTTGATTTACGAGCTCCATCGATGGATTTCCCATGCCCGATACCCCGATACCCCCCATTCGCATGGGGTTATTTCCAATTGAAGAAGGTTATGCTAATTAATGAGTATTGCTGTGGTCGAAACAGCCATTCGTATTTGTTGATTTTTCTTGCATTTGTTTTCGCATTAAACAAAGTTGAAAGTTCAAAGCAAAGAGTGTCTGTCTGTCTGTCTGTCTGTCTGAGAGATGAATGTGAGAACATTGAGGACTGAGAACCGAGAACTGAGAACCGAGAAAAGGAGAAACCAGAACAACAAAGCAGCGAATGCCGAAAGTGAATTGCAAATTGCAGATCTCTTTTCTGTTCTTACGTTTATTGAACCCTCAGACCAGAGAGGGGGGGAGGGTGGGTGGGAGGTACAAGGGGCACTCGACTGATTGACCATCGGACAGAAGTCCGGAGAGGAAGCTGCTGCCAAAGTCAGTGAAGCGTGAAGGGAGATGGAAGGATGGACAGATTGATGGCACAAGGACAGGAGGAGGGCAGGGGATGGGAATGGGATGGGAGTGGGATGCGAATGGGATGCGAATGGGTGGGGGTCAGGAGTGCGTTCGTCAACATTGAATGTTGTTCAGTTGAAAGAGTTTGAATGGAATTTTTATTGAAGATACTTTTTTTCTTTTTTTTTTTAATCTTGCAATTTCAAATCAATAAAAAATGTTGGATGGAAACTTTTCTACTTTTCTACTTCTCTGATTCTCCTATTCTCCTGCTGTCTCTTGTGACAAGTGTTTCCTCATTCCCTGGAATCCCCATTGAATCCCCTTTCATTAGCTCTCTGTTTCACCCAGTTCTTATCTGTATGTCTCTGAGATATGATATGATATGATATGATATGCGTGGACTTAGGCCCTGTCTCCCCCTTTGAGGCAGAGTTAAGCAGCTGACGATGACAGGAGGAGGAGGCAGAGGAGGTGGGTGGAAGGGAGGCTCTGCAGACATTTCACATAGTTCTCTCTCTCTCTCTCTCTCTCTCTCTCTCTCTCTCTGTCTGTCTGTCTGTGGCACTTGTATCTCTCATTCTCTCTCTGTCTTGTGAATTTTATAAAAGGCCAAACGACTGAAAAGCGAGAGAGAGAGAGAGAGAGCAGGGGAGGGGACTGGTTAGAGCAGCTGCTCGTTTCGCACAGGTTCCTCCCTCTCTGTCTCTGTCCCTCTGTCCATCTGTCCATCTCTGGGAAATCTCTGGGGTTGGGCCAGGGCCTGGGCCTGGGCCTCCTCCTGAATATTTGATGGATACACGGCACAAACTGCATTTTAAAACGTGTGTAATTACCGACCAGGGGAAACCACTCCCCCACCGCCCACCGCCTGACTCCTTGACAAACTGACAAACTGACAAACAAACGGAGGGAATGACGGACTGCCGGACGGACTAACTGACTAACTGAATGTGGAATGTGTGTGGATTGAGTGTTTAATGCGAATATAAAAGTATGGACTATAAATACACTGGATAAAATCGTGTGTCGTATGTCATGTGCATGACTGAGTGGGTGGGTGTGGGGTGCGGGGTGCGGGTGGCTTCTCGTCTGCGGTTATCAATGTTTTCTGTATAAATTATTATATAACATACACGTGTATGTATTTATTTTTTTGGGTAAATCTCAGGGTAACCTGAAGGGTAGGGTGTGCCCCCCCATTGAATTCGTAGTTTTTATTGGGGATTTATTCGATTAAAAAGTGCAGGAACATCTGCCTCAACAATTAACTCATTTTCATCATATTTTCCTCCCCCCCTCGCGTGTGAAATATATCGCATGTTTCATTTATAGATCGTGTATGTATATCTAAAGATATTTTCAGTCTTGTCCACTCGCAGTCGTCCTCTGGCTTTTTGTTGATTTATTAAAATGTTTTTCGTCTTGAATTTTAACAGGGGTTGGAGGGAGGGGTTGCAGGGGCTGAAGAAAAGAATGAATATCTTTTGCTTATAGTATATAAATTAATTTATTTCATATGATTTAAGTATCCGTTGTTTTTTTGTTGGAAATATATTTTCTGAATATATATGATATATATATAGTATTTGGATTGTTCTTTTTGCTGGCAACAATTTTGTCATTGCCTGTAGGTCGAATATGTTGCCAGACATGGAAGCCAATACTATTCCATGGATATGTGAGTTGTTTGGATATTTGTATCCCAAAGATACTCCCAAAATCCCTCCCACCTTTGGGTCGCTGAAAAACTCTTTTTGTTTTGTCTCGTGGGTGGCTGGCGGGGCCACTCACTTCAAGGCCACTCTCTGTTCGATCTCTGGACAAGTGAAAGTCTCTGTTGTTGGCCTCACGTAATGCCTCCTCCCATTAGCCATTAGCCATTAGCCCAGCAGTCCATTAGGCCCAGTCCCAGGCCCAGTCCCAATCCCTACCTTAAGCCCATAATTTGTACGGGTTTATTTTTTTGTTGGCTTTATGTAATGCGAGACAAAGCCAGAGATCTCTTGTAATTTCAATGCCACAACTCCGCAGACACAGAGGAGCGGGGGTGCAGACTGGAGGGGGTTGGGGGGGGATACTCGAGAGTGTAATGCTATATATTGCACCTCTCCAATTTCAGATATTTGTTTGGTTTTGTATCTATTGTACACAAAATACTATATGTGTGTATATATATATGTATCTGTATCTTTATGGCTACACCTTTGCGTGGGTGCAGCGGTGGTGGCGGGGGAAGTCGCTGACGCTTTTTGTTTCAGCGATAAAATGCCGCCTGAAAATACAGCCAACTTTTTTTTTTATCTTGTTATTCTTTTTGTTTTATATCTACAGCAGTGTGTGTGTGTTCGTGTGTGTGTGTGTGTGTATCTGTGTTTTGTTCAAGAGATTTAATATAGCACGCTGCTGTGGCTCGCTTACGTCATAAGCTGGCTGCCACTGCCCCACTGCCACAGAAAGAGAAAGAGATAGGGGGGAGGGGAGGGGAGCATGTACTGAAGAGGGCTGATAAGGCGAAAAGTCTATAAACCTTTTTAGATGCCAATATGCTTGCAGCAGCAGACACCTGATGGCTGCGGCAGGTGGCAGCTTCACCTCAAATGGGATCTACGAAAGTGGAGTGGAGGGGAACAACCCCCACCCAATCAGATAGATCCCATGAATAGCTTACAAGAAATGCCATTTATGGGAGGTAACTTGTGGAAGCAAAAAAGTTTTAATCTGGGAAACCTTTAAGCAAATGTAAGCTCTGTTTAAACCACACATTTTCCTCACAATACTACCCACCCCCAGGCTTTTACTCACCGCCCTTCCCCCCCCCAAAAAACAGACGACCTTGACCCAGGTGCTCACGTGCCCAGAAATAGCAGAGAAATAATAATAAATAGACAAAAATTATGATTAGTTTTTGTGAGTGATTCGATTCGATTCGTTTCGATGCGAGCTCTGAATTTGAATATGTGAATAGTTGAATATTTGAATATGATACGAGTCTGCGGCCAGCGGAGGAGGTCAAGAAACCCGAGTAGGAAGTAGATATTGAAGACGAGACCTCATTCAAGGCTGATCGGCGATCGGCGATCGGATCGGATCGGATCGGAAGCAGTAGCCGCTGCAGAACGAGAGATTGCGCATTATGCAAATGAAACTACATATTTTATTTATTTTTAAACAAATTAATTGTTTCTTTCAGCATAAGCCACAAAACTACAAAGACCACAACAACTACAAGAACTACAAAACTTCAAACTACAAAGAACTACAATCTACAGGTGGAACAGTGTAACTGTAGCGCTGCCTCCTCCTCCTCGAAGCCAAACCTCAGCCGAAGCAGCCTTTTTGTCTAGAGACCAGCCAGAGAGGGCCAGAAGCAGGATGGACAGGATAAACGGAAAGGAACGGAACGGAACGGAAGGGAATGGAACGGGAAACGGAAACTGAAAGTAAAGAATGCCCAAAACGGAATAGAAGCCCAAATAGAGTTATAGAAATAGCAATGGAAACAATTACAAATGACTTACATATAGATATTCATTCATACATACATACATATAGCGTATATAACCACGAGACTACAGATATTTAGTTGTAACGTAGTTTAGTCTTATAACCGAAGCGGAAGCGGAAAAAGGAGAAGAAAACGCAGAGCAAGCAGAAAACAGAGGAGAACAAGCAAACAAAGAGGAAATCCAGGAGACAAAATCATCATCCTAACAACACTAAAAAGGGCTAAAGAATTTCATATATCATCTCGATGAACCCCCGATCCACACATCCAAACATCCACTCATCCATCCATCGATTAATCGTTCAATCAATCGATTTATCGATCATTCGGTCAGTCAGTCACCACCAACAACCACCAACCACAACAACAACAACAACTTGAGAGTAAAAAAACGCTTTAATAATTTTTAAATTAAATACAAAAGGTTAAATTTAACACAAAAAAAATTATGGCGCACTCAGTGTGCTTGAAAAAAAAACAACAACAAAAAGAAGAAGAAAGAATGAGAAGAAGAAGAAAAAGCAGCAGGCAAATCATATGATTAATAAAAGGTGTAATATTTATATAAAGAAAAAAAAAAAAAACAATTGCGAGTAATCAGCGATACGAGAGAGAGCGAGAGCCAGTCTCCCCTTGACAGCCGAAACCGAGAGGCAGGCAGTCAGTCAGTCGGTCAAGTGATTGCTGAGTGAAATGGAGATTCAGTGTTGCGCAACGTCAGGCAGTGTTGGTCAGCCACGCGCGCCTCGCTTGCGTTCGCTTGCGTGTGTGTAGGTCTCGTGTAGACATGTCTCTAGATATATATTAAATGCATACACATACATACATGGCTATAAATGTTGTACAATCAGCGACGACTGTCCCTCCCCTTACCCCCCCGCCAGTAGAACACATTACGACCATTGGTGACAGTGGCAGCTAAAAGTAAGCGCACTAGCCGTCATCCGCCAACCCATTATCTCGAACATGCAACATGCCACATCCACCATCCACTATCCACAGCTCGCACACCAACAACTATTTGGATTATAAAATAATAAATATTAAAAAGATGAAAGATGGCAGCAACGTAAAACCTTTGAAAATGCAGCAAAAATATATAAGTATATACGATTAAAGCAAAAAGAAAAATAAAATCTTAATGTTTAATATTTAAGCCACGTAAAACAAAAACAAAAAAACCGAAAACATTTGTGTGTAAAAAATCGTAAAAAACTTAGCATTAAAAAACAATTCGAAGTCGAAGGCGAAAAGCAGGCGAAAATGTCGAAAGATTGAAGTGAGGAATGCAGGATAATGCAGACAGAAAGCCAACTAAATGTAGAGAAGAAAACGGAGGTACAGTCATGCCAAAGGGTCGTGCTGTCGATTGGATTATATTTATTATTGTTTCGTTATGTGCAAAGAGGAGAAAGGAGAAAGGAGAGATTTCTATTAGGCAGAAAGATTCTCTATTCGAAAATGCTCCCCCTGTTATTAGTTGTTTCTGGAAAAGTGGAGACCTTATTCAATTACGTTTTGATGTTGTTGTTGTTGTGAGAAAGAGAAGTGAGATGTGCGATGTGAGATAGGAGATATGAGATGTATGTAGCGCAAGACAGACAGAGAGAGAGTCGTAAAAAGTCGTCTAAGGAAAAAGAAAAAAAGAAAAAGAAATTAATTTATATACGCGTACATTTTATGTTTTCTACGATGATTATATACAAGTACATACTATATTTGTTCAACTATAGTTGCGAGACAAAAGTCATAAATAGGCATACAAATTAAGCAGCTAAATTTAATGGTAACTACGAGTAAATACGAGTAAAAATAAAACTAAAACTAAAAACTAAATAGACACCGAAATCAATTGAGGAACCAGAAGAAAAGAAAAGCAGCCACGAAATGTTCACACATCACAGCCCCTCCCTTTTTTGTCATACATAGAGGTACAGGATTGATCCTTTTCTACACTGACACGGACACACACACATGTGCCGTACACACACACACACACACACACACGCGTACATACATATATGGAAAATAGTCGTACGAGTATGGTAGTAGTCTGAGCATAACAATTTAATATCGAGAATATATATAACTAAATATATATATATATATATGTATACAAGAAACATATGTGCAGTAGAGGAAGAGCAAGTTGTGCAATTTTAGTTGTTATCTTTTTTCCCGTGTGTCTTAGTCTTTTGTGTTGGTTAACTTTTAACGGCAACTGTAGCAGAAGAGTGGAGTATCTGGAAGAGTGTCTGGAAGAGCTTTACCCTCTGACTAGCGATTCGTAGCGATCTGTATGCCGGACCCTGCTGTATGCTTTACTTTAATACGTATTAAACGGAATATTGTGCACTAATTTGTAATTGTATTTAATGATTAATATAATCTACTGTATCTTAAAAAAAAGGTAGATTTTTTTGTTTGTGGCTGGAACTTTTCCTTCCTCAGTCCAACACTTTGTTCGATTAGTTTATTAACAAGAAAACCCAAAAAGAGAAGATTCTTTCGTTGTTTCACATGTGTGTGCGTGCAGAATATTGATAAATATATATATACATATATATAGATGCATATATAATGATATATATGTCTATCCATAAGAAGAGGAGGAGAGGAGGACACGATGAGGAGCAGAAACGCAAACAAAATTCAAACAAATTATTTAATTTAGTTGATAAATTTAAGTTTAAAACAAACAAATAAGATCTGCAAAATCTTACAAAAACAAAAAAAAACAAGAACAACAACAACAACCAAACAACAAAACACATACAACAAGCATACAATAAAAACAAAAAAATTATATCTAAAAACAAAAACAAATTTGCGAAAAAGTAAAACAATTATAAGTAAAAAATACAAAAAAAAAACAAACGATGGAGAGAGAGAAAACAACAAAAACACAAAATAAAAAGAAAGGAAACAAAACAAACAAACAAAGAAAAAAAACCAATAAAATGAATTTGAAATCCTTAAAAAATATATACACAAAATGTGGGCGTTCTCATTGAAGTCTGTTGGGGGAGGGGGGGGCGAGGTTTTCTATGAGATTTTCTCCAGAGGGTGGCAGCATGGCCGGAAACGGATATGGAATGGCGAAGGAATGGAGTGGAGCTCCTGCTGTCACGACAGACACACGGCTCCTACGAAATGTGTGAACGGAATTCCAAGGATGAAATTCTCAAGTAAAAAGCATCTGCACTGGAAATTCCTTTCAACCGAAGGAGACCTGCCGCTGCCACTGCCGCTGCCACTGCCACACGCGCCACATGTCGGGCTGTTACGCATGAGTGTGTATATAGTAATCCCATCATGCGAATAAGTAAGTACATTAGAAAGTGTAAGCCATGTGTAAGTCTCTCGGGGTTTATTTGTTTTGCCAGAATCTTAGCCAAACGGATGCAATACTCGTATGTAGATTATATGGTTCGACCAAGCCCGAGCACACTCATATTTAAATTAAATATGTGGTGTTTAAATACAAACTTACAGTTAAATTAAATAGAATTTACTTTGACGGTCATATTTAATATAAATTTAAAACACTTTAAAATAAATATATTTTATTAAATTTAAATGTGAAATATTCTTTTTAATACTGCTTATATTTTATTTAAATATAAAACATTTTTAAATAAATAAATTATATTACATTTATAGCAAATATATTTAATTTAAATTTGAAAATATTTAATTTAAATATAAAATATATTAAATTTAAATATTTAAATATTTAGATAAAATATTTTCATAGTTCTTTTTTCCATGGGCGTATAATATTATTTGTACCCAAGAAAAAAAGAGTAATATATTCCTCCCCTGTCAAACACTTTCCTAATGCATTTTCCCACAGTTCTACGAATCTTGTAGCAAATTCCCATACACAGTTTATCCGTAATTATCTTCGAATATAATATTCCGATGGAAATCAGCCCCAACCCCCCCTCCATCAATTCGAACCCATTAATAATCACAAAGCAATCATTTTTCCATTTTCTCAGTCCGATTTCCCATGCAGAACATGCCCCAAACACACACATGCCACACATGGTATCCGTATCATTTGAAGTTCGTATTTCCAAACAACTTTTGGTGGCACTAGAGACGAAAAACCTGAAGAACTTTCCACCGAAAACAACAGGCGAAACAACAGTAAAGTGCAGAGAGGGAAAATCGTAGGGAAAAAGCACAACAAAAAGGACTGCGGGACTGTCAAAAAGTTGTGCATAATTTTGTTGGTTTGTTTCCTTTTTCGCTTTTCGTTTTTCTTTCGTCTTCCGCTTTTCCAAACCATACAAATCGTACGATACGTACGATATGTACACCTTTTGACACACTTGCCGTTGGCTTTTCCTTTATACATTTCCACATGCCACATTGTGAGCGGAGCGACAGAGATGGCAACAGAGAAAAGCAGTTTTTATTTTGTGTTTCCTTGATTTTTGGGCGGGTGGTGGGGGTCTCTGCAGACAAAAGTTGGCGTGTGTACATGCCATATAGCACACACCCAAAAGGAGAGAAAAACACCCGCCTTATATGCATATTTATATATATATTTATATATATGTATATACTGTAGATATACTTATGTATATATGGTATGTGGGGTATGTGGGGTAAGGCAAGCCATTGGAAGGAACAACAGGAGACGTACTTTGAGTCGTCCCGCATGTCTGAGGTTATTTATAGCAACACTTTTTCGGCCAACATTCACATTAGACCCACTCTGGCATTGGCTTTTCCATCCATCCATCCCTGCTGCTGCTGCTGCTGCTGCTCCTTTCGCCAAGTTTGTCCTTAAGTTTAGGTCAGGATACTAACGGACAGGAAAGGACAGAACATTGGGGTAGGGGAGACGTTGGGGTTGGTTTGGGTGGGGTAGGAACAAACGCTAAGCAGCTTTATGATTTGTGTGTGCGGCGCTTCTGTGTTTTGTGGGGCCTGGGGCAAGGGAATTTTCCTTTATGCAGTCACAGAGAGAGAGAGAGAGAGACGGAAAATAATAATTCCAGCCATGGCCAAGTGAACACTGAAGCCGGGCCTTTGTGTGCGGCACATCAAAGAGGAGTTTTCTCCATAAATAGATTAGGGAGGGTGATGCCCCCAAAGGGGGGCAGGGGGATGAGAGCGGACTTGGGGAAATCCGATGAATAGTTGGCGGAAATTCACCATTAATTGTGTGGAATATTCAATGAAAAGAAAACCTTTATAGGTTTTCCATTTCGAGCGTTTAAGAATGAATAGTTATCGAGAGCAATCGAAGGAATACTTACGAGTAGTATGACCTCCCCTCTGTGCACTGCCACGCCCCCTTCCATTGCTACACGTGTCTTTTGTGGCTGTTCCACTGTACACTCGTATGAGTTCTCCCCCTCCGCCTCCTGCTCCTCCCGTTGGGTGGTTGGGTGGATGATTGTTTTTCTGGCTTGGCTTGCAAAAACCAGAGAACCGGAGAACGAACCACAGAGCAGAGCAGAACAGTGCGGAGCAGAGCAAAGGCAATGGCCACTTTTCAATGTGTCGCCGTCCTACCAATTAGATTTACCCCCCCACATAGGCCCCCCCCGCACCCCCACCAAGCTATTATAGCCAACCAATTTGTGGTGGTTGGGAAATCTATACGAGTATGCATGTGGCATGTGGCATGTGCCACCGACCTGGCACAGAGTCTCCCTCTGTGTTTCTGGTCTTTGTTGCGTTTTTTTCTTGCTGTGGCAGCAAATGTGTACGTGGCAGGCAATTGGATCTGGTAATTGGAAAATAAGTTGAAAATACATTTTATGAGAGATACAGATACAGATACAGAGAGATGAAAGCACAGGGAGGGGGAGAGGGACAGGGGTCTTTGAACCGTTCCATAGTTCTGTGTAGGATAGTTGTGCAGATGCGAAATACCTGAGCCAAAAGAATTCATATGCGAAAATATTTTATTTGCATTTTGAGCAGAAATATCTGCACTGAAATGTGGTGGATAATTTAAATCTATATTAATCATGAAACTATGTATATTTCAGGCCATAGAGCACATTCCGATTTTCATGCCGATGCGCCCGTTCCGCCCGATCCGCTGGCGACTAAATATATTCCCGCAAAGTGTTGGCTGTCGTCTGACGCCAGTGGCAGCTGTGCAAACACGCTCTCTCTCTGTCAGGGCACTCAACGCCACAGATACACATGCTATATGGCAGAAGATATAGTGGAAAAGGGACTGACAGAGTGGGAGATACGTTAATTAAATGTCTATTCAATTGCCAACTTTTGAATGGAGCAAACACCAGCAAAAACTCCGAGAGAGAGAGAGGGAGAGAGAGAGAGAGTTTGATTGATTTATCTGTAACAATAATTATAGAGACCTGCTCTAACAGCGCCAATTGTAACGACAACAAGTTGCAACGAGCGTTGCAATTGCAGGTTGCATCATCATCATCAGCGTCAACGTCAGAACGGATACACGGGTGGCCCCTCCGAGCAATTTCCAAGCTAATTATTAACATGGCTTTGGTTGGGAATGCACTCTCGCCGGCAGAGAGAGAGAGCGGCAACTGAATTTTGATTTCATTTTCCGACTGGCTGCACACACAAAGTGTGTGACACCCCCGCCCCTCACAGCCCTCCCAGCGGGAGTTCCGAGTGCATTTCCATACGAAGCGGCACTCGTAAAGCAGAACTTTTATGGGTCCAGAACAGACTTTAAATGTCTGGGGCAATTACTCCCATGAATTCGCTGTTAATTAGATGGAGAGAGCTCTGGAAACTCTCAGCTGGAAACTCACTGCTGGAAACTCTGCTCTGCCAAGTGCAAAATGAGTAATTCCTCGATATGCAAATTGAATGCGAAATGTGTGCAAATACTCTAGATTTAGATATAGATATGGATCGAAGTTGAACACTCAGTCACCCCTCCTTAGAGCTTGGGCCTTCCTGCTAATTCCCCCATGAGTAATGGCTGAAATTTCCAAAAATTAGTACAGACAAAAAACAAATAAAATTAGTCATAAAAAAAAGAAAAGCCAACAAAATGTGCTTCAAACTGAACGGAAAAATCAAATGTGAATATAATAATACCGCCATATAATAAATATTTTTCGGTATTTTTGTTTATTTATATATATATAAAAAAAAAGAGGCGAAAGAAGCCACAAATGTTGAGGACAAACAAATAAATTTAATAAATAAAAACCGAAAATTAAAAGAAAATAATAGAAAGACGAAATCAAGAGATCAGGGTCGGTCCGTCCGTCTGTCTGTCTGTCTGTATATACTACCTATACCTATACCTATACCTATATATATTGCTGTTTATTCCCATCTAAATGCATAGATATATGCATATCTGTACGATATGTGTTTGCTTTAACAGCTCCACACATAATTGTATTATCAGAACCATAAACTGGAATTTTATTGACCAAAAAAGCAAAAGAAAAAAAAACAAAACGTTATTAACAAATTAGAAAGAGGCCCCTCCCCTCTATACCCCCGATAGACAAACAATGAATATGGAAATGTAAACAGTGTATAGAGAGGGGAATATTTATGGGAATATTTCATGGATATAGAAAATAGATACACAGATACGAAGATGAAGGAAAATATGGATACTTTTATGTAGATCTAGTGAATATTATGTACTCTATAAACCGCATTGTTTTCTATAGAAAATCGTACTTATTTTTACTTCATTTACATCGTATATCATCTGTAATATTTGTCTATAATTTAGGCTAAAATTCCATGTATATCTTCTAAGGCTTTTCCCATCTTTTGTTTGATTATTTCCGAATGCGTTGGGGGATTTCTTCTATTTTTAGCCCTGCTTTGAGAACAAAATAGAAAATTAAAGATACTAATTTCGAATTGACTCGCTAATTTGTTGGAAATGTTTCTGGGACTCAGACACACGTTTTCCGAAACTATTCTCTCAACTATCTTCCACTAGATGCTCTCCATCTCTCATGCTCTTTCTCTCTGTCCATCTATCTCTGGGGTGTGTCTCTCCCTTGCCACCTACCAACCTACCTACCTTCCTCCATCTGTCTGTCTGTTTGTCCTCTCAAATTGGTATTAATTGATGGGGAGGACAGGGCACGGGCATGGGGCAGCATCCCCAAAGAAAAGACAACAAAAAAACTTGTTGCCAGTCGGTCCGCCTGTCAGTTGGTCATTCAATCATTCTGCCATTCTGGCATTGCCAAAAAAAAACAAGTGCCGACTGTTTTTTTTTTGGGGCAAGTGCGCCTGCGTCGAGGGAGAAGTGGTACCCGAAAAAAAGAGTAGAGACAGCGGCACACACAGACACACATCTAAGCCGAAATAAAATGTTTCGAGTACAGTGAGGCTTCCCCTGCAAGGCAGCCAACGAGTGGCCGCCCCAACGGGTTGCCCCTGTGCGATGTGGCGGCATTTCTCTTGGCCTCCCACACTCTTTCCACAAGAGCTGAAATTTCTGTGACAATTGCGTCAATTTTTGCGTTGATTTTCATCTTCATGCTACTGGTCTATGGGATGTATCTGAGCGGTGCGATGCGGTGCGGTGTCTGTGTATCTGTAGCTGTGTAGCTGTGTATCTGTGTATCTGCAGCGCATCTCTTGGGTAGCCATTCAATTCATGTTCACACGTGTGTTTATTTTGCCTCGATTTTGACGCGGGGGCGTCGTCGTCGTCGTCGTGTCAGTCATGGGAAGAAATGGGTCGAACTGGGGGGGAGGGGGGGTGCTTCAGCGGATGGAAGGGGCACACAGATACAGATACAGATACTGTGTGTGTGTGTGTGTGTGTCTGTTGGGGTTATTTGAAGTGTTACGGCATTTGTGGCATGGCATTGGCTTTTGCGTTTGTGTTATGCCACCGAATACATAATATTTCACATTTATTGAGTGCCATTAAATGATTTGTACGAAATTTTAATTCATTTTCATGTCAGTTAATCGGCGGAAAATGTTTTTGCGGTTGCAAATTAACTTATGATTGAATGCAGAACTAGAGATGCTCTATCCTTGACCATTCCCTGACCTCCTCGCATTATTCTGCCATTACTTGGCCATCAATCAATCAAACCTGATGTTTGATCCAATCAAATTTCTGTTGCTCCACTTAAGAGCCCTTTCCAGGACAGACCGACAGACAGACAGACGGACAGACAGACAGACAGTTTTGTGGTTTCAGCAGAGTGCTGAATCATGCTCCGCCTTAATGTGAATGCAAATAATTCTGTGGCAAGAGATGGAGGGAGAGGAGAGGCGGCAGGCGGCAGGCGACAGGCGCAGGGAGTGTCCAGGTGGAGGGTCCAATGAACGAGTAATTAAGGAGCGTGGCCCAAAGGCAACGCCGAGAGAAAGCAGACAAATGTCGCACAGAAATTTACAATTGTTTGCTCTCCGTGGCGGGGGGCCGCAAATGTCAACAGCTCCAGCTTTTGGGGCTGGGTTTCGGATCGATATTAATGCGCAGAAATAATATGAAGGACACAAGTCCATTAATTGGCGTTTACCTGTGCCAGAACCACAACAAAAACCACACACAAAGGCTGACATCTATTACTGTGATGGTAGTACTGAAAATGCATGGAAAACCGTAAGCCAAAAAAAGGAGGGAGGGAGCGGGCATGTTTGAGGGCCAAAAGGTGACGGCAATCGATCTAAAAGATGGAAAAATCAGGTACTCAAGGGTTCAGTAACCCCATGAAAAGAGCTGCGAGGGGGGGGGGATACAATTTTGAGAATCTTTTAGACGCACTTTGAGCTGCGAGTCTGATATTTGGCTTAATTAGAAATGATGTTCAACACGCGAACGAGCACTGGTTGATAGGCCACAGAGTACTCTCGGAATCAGTGGGATACTATATCTGTGTCTCTCTCTAACTCTCTCTCTCTCTCTCTTTCTATCTGGTATATTTCGCAAATTGAGATAAACGCATGGAACACAGGGCGTATGAGTGTTGTCGCCATAATTGCCTGCCCTCTAAAACGCAGAGAGGCGAAACAGAAAAATGGAAGAAGTCAAGCGGCAGGGGGTAGTGGCTGACGGTAGGGGGCAGGAGGCAGGGGGGGGGGGTAACGGTAAACGTGTTTGCCCCTAATTTGATTTGTCTCGGCTTCGACGGGCGGCAACGCTTTAATTGAGCAAACACGGATTTTGTAGAGTATCTCCACTCTCCGAGTATCTGTGCATCTCTGTATCTGTGTATCTGTAGCGTGAGTGTGTGTGTGTGTGTGTGTGTGTGTGTGTGTGTGTGTGTGTGTGTGTGTGTGTGTGTGTGTGTGTGGATGAGCTCATGGTGTTGGCTTTCAATTGCCGTGGCTCCTCCAACGACTGTCCGTTAATTAGCTCACCCTCTCACCCTCTCTCTAACCGCTCCCCTCTGAAGTAACAGCCGCAACAGATGATGATCCACCGCAGAGCACACACACACACACAGCCCCCCCACCCCACCCCCCCCTCGACAGATTGATTGCCATCGAGCGGCAGCGCGTGGCCTTAAATTGGTGGATTGATTCCGCGGCTGTGGCTATGACTTTATCCCACTCTCGTATTAAACTCAAACTCTCACACCCGCCAACCTCTTCGATGGCATATTTGCATACGTCGGACAGTCGGGCAATCAGTCAGTCAATCAGGAATACAGACGGACCCATGGAACCGCATGAATCCCACTAAAATTGACAACAACTAGAGAGGAGAGCAGGGGAGAGAGGAGAGCAGGGGAGAGCAGAGGAGAGCAGGGGAAGAGCAGGGGAATACTCGTAATAACATGCCACTCCACACGCGTCAGTGGCGTCAAAATATGCGTAGAAAATAAATAATATTGTGGCCTAGCATGAAAATAATGGAAGACAGAGAAACTATAAATACAAAACATATTCATACAAGTACGAGTACGAGTACGAGGAGTGGGCAGAGGAGGCGGGGGGGGGGGGGGGGGGGCAGCCAGGGAATTCTAAATACGTATTCCGATTGATGAAGTGCGAAATTGATGGCCAGCGAATCAATTCAGTGTCTAGCACCTCAATATGGTTGAGATTAGACTCTAGAATGAGCGATAGTAATTCTAGTAATATTCCCAGCCTGTTTTCCAGCCTCTTTTCCAGCCACATTCCTGCTCTGCTCTTTCTTTTGGCCAATCAGTTGGCGGCTCAAACCCATTCAAGATTCTTAATCAATATGGCAAAAGTTTGCTGAAATTAAGAGCGAATTTTAATAACTTTTCACAGTTGAGAATCAAACTGAAGAAACTTTGCTAATTACACAGCAGAGCAGAGCAGAGAGAGGGAGAGGTGTGAGCCAGAGCCAGAGCCTGCGAGTTGGCTGAGAGAACTGCAAGGATGGATGGGAGGTGGAAAGCCTCTTTCCGGCCACCGTCTACCCGCCAGCTAACTGAGCTAACTGAACCGAGGAGTGGAGCAGCTTCGAACGCTTCAGCGACCCCTGGAGAGGATGGATGCGATGGGATTCTCGATTACTATTCAGGCAGGGGGTGAGGGGGATGGGAGACTGTATTGAGCGATTGCCTTGGCCTGCGACCTTCTGGCAAGCCTCCTTTCCGCTCGAGCAGTCTCCGCATCCGCTTCAATTTCTCACTCTCTCTCCCTCTGAGAACTGCGAGAGCCCAGAGAACACAGAGACGGACCAGAGTGAAGCTGAGAACTTGGCTAACAAATGAAGCGAAAGCTCAACTTTGGCCGCCTGCAATTTCATTCGATTCCAGGACCCACACGCACCGCACACAGGTGGCAAGGAAGGGAAAGGAAAGGTGGAGGTGGCGGGGTGTCGGTATGAAAAATGGCATCTCAATGGTGCAAAAGAGAACGCAAGGGGCAAGGGGGCGTTGAATGATGATAAATCAATGGGGGGGGGGGAGGGGACAGGAGGCTACTGTGTGTGCGGGGCGGATACTTAATTAAGTCAATTATTTCGATGCGATTACACTGGAAAATGTTTCCATGACGCATATCAATATGTTTCGCTTGAAAAGACATACAAACACAGGCGTACGCGTGGCATGCGGCATGTGGCATGCGGCATACCTGGCGTATGCGTACTATAATTTGTGGGGGGCGGTGCGAGGACTGTCTGTCGCTCAACTATCAGCGGGTCACAGAACGAACACACCTCGAAATCCTTGACCACAGCTGACAGCTGTTATCCTTTTCGCTTGTGTGTGCCTGTTTGCGGATCCTTGAAACCCAATACATTAGCACCAGGCAATCGGAATGGTACGGGGAGCAGCAGAGGGTGGGGCCACCTGATCCAACCTTTTTGCTCCCTTTTAACCCTCACTCAACTGCAGGTCAAGTGGGGGTCTGTCTTCTGGGGAAGCCTTGCAAATGGCAGGAGCCACAGAGAGAAATTACAAGAAATGTTATGCATTTGTCCCAACTGATGTATGCCTCAACCCATCCCCCTTCCGCTTCCCCTTCCCCGCCCCATCCTTGTGGCATGTAGAAAACATAAATATTAATGCACAATTATTTATGATTCGCAAACATTTTATGGCCCACACCATGGCGTATGCGTAATGCCCCTAGCAGGAGCGGGAAAGAATTATAATCTCGGCCATAAAATCGAGCAATGAATGGGCCTCCGCCCGGAGAGGGCGCCTCCTCCTGGACCAATGGACCACAATGGACCGCAATTTATTGATCGAGGGAGAGAGAGAGAGAGAGAGAGAGGGAATATTTTACGCATCTAAAGAGCTTCAGATACAGATACAGATGGAGATGGAGAGGGAGATATGTACAGATGCAGATACAGAGGAAAATGGGTCGAGAGATAACACAAAGATAAACGTGAGTGAGATTCCCCATCTCTGGGCAGTCATTTGTCTCCTTCTCTGGAGATATATCCAATAGGTATGGCCAGATATTTGCATAGCTCTTACTCGGCTGGCAGCTGCGTTAATCTGGCCGAAAGTAGCTGCCCTGCAGACCTCCCCCCAGGGGCGGCATTTCAAATACGACAGGGCAGAAGGTGACCCCAGACCCACAGGGGGGGGGACAGGGTGCTGTCTGCCAAATGCTGGAAAAACAGAGGAAGGCCAAAAGACAACCATTTCCGTTTTTCGCAGCAAATGAAACGAAAATGCAAATGAGGAGCCAAACCAGAAGAAAGCGAAAAGGAAAAGAAAAGCTGAAAGAAAGTAAAGCAAAAGAATGGGAAAGCCAAGAGAGAAATGCTACCAAAAAATGTGGGTTTAGGGCAGGGATAGGAGGATAGGAGGAACCTACCTCTTACATAGTCGTATATCCCCCGCAAGGACCAGACCCAGAGCCAGGACAAAGAGGCGTTAATTGGATTTATTTGTGCATTTTCTTTATTTTCATTATTTTCATTATTTTATGAAAAGTTTTTGCCTTCGTGTGTGTCCCCGCAGCTGTGCTCATCCGTTTTTGATACCCTAACGGAGGGTATTTGGATTTTCCAGGGCATGGAAGTGTTTTCTGCAGGAATATCGGATAAATTCCAAACGAAATTACAAATAAATAAATTTATAATCTTTTCGATTTCCATATCCCTTATCCCTTTGGAAGAGTATCAAATAATTCGATCCCCGAAAGCTCTAGTCTTTGTTTTTGTAATTCGGCTGCCATTTGCATTTCGATTTGGCTGCCGCTTTCCCCATTTCCACTTCCACTGCCATTTTCATTCCCATTGAATGCTGGCTGGCTGGCTGGCTGTTTGCTGTTGTTTTTGTTTTTGTACACAATAAAAATCGAAATCAATAAAACGAAAATTGATGCTTTCAGCCATAAAACAAAAAACGGAAATTGAAATGTGGTAAAAGTGAGTGAAGGACCACGCCCACGCGCCCCCACACGGCCCAGAGAACTGCAGGGGTATTGGAAAATTGCTAGAGTGAGGAATTGCCTCTTTTATTGAGGGAATGGGAATGCGTTCCAATGCATATATCGATCGCCCATGCAGGAGGGAAAATGTCAAAGGTCTGTAAGTGAAGAGCGTGTCCAAATACAATTATATATTACGTATAATAGATGGACGGATGGATAGATTGAACCGTTTATCGCATCTATAATTATCCCCAATTAAAAGTCAATCAGTCATCGACGGCGGCGGTGGCAATGGCCAACAGCCAGCGGCAGCGGTGGAGGCAGCGGTGGAGGCAGCGGTGGAGGCTGTAAACTGATTTTAACGCTTTCAACGCGCGACCCAAAAACCCCGCCCGAGGAGCCGCAATCCGAGTGGAAATCCGACCAGAGGAAGGAGAGGGCGACACCCACAACAAACAATCATATCTAAATCGGAATATGTGCAGCAGTCTGTGTCTGTGTGCGTGCGTGTGTGTGTGTGTATCTGTGTGTGTGTAATGCCATTTATTTGCTTAAAGATTAGATTAAATGTAGCGCCGCCGCCGCCACAGAGAGAGAGCGAGGGAGCGAGGGAGAGAGGGAGGCAGAGAAGTGCTTGAAAAGCAGCCAAAAAGGAAAACAAACTGGAGATTGGGCGGCACAGAAATCCGAATATCATTAACCCTCTTTTCTCTGGCAGAGATTTTTGCTGATATTTTCATGGTAGATGTCAATGAAGAGCTCTTCTTTGGGGAGTAAACTTTAATTAATAGATTGTGGATATTATTGCACCATAAAGTGGCACCCAAGAGACACCCAATGGAAGCCTATTAACCGCCGATCTCAGGCAGAAACCGGTAACCGAGGTGCACTGCCGCATGACGCGGGATTCGTATCTATCATCAATCTATAGCAGGGGTCGCTATGCATATTTTCACACGTTTTTAGTGCATTTGTGTGCAAAATGGAACAATGTATTGGTGCCAGCGCAGCAGCAGCGCATTTTATTATGCACATAAGACAAGGGCTGGGCTCGACGACCGCTGATCTATGGTAAACGTTTCTCTGAGTACATTTTCACCTGTTCCATTTTCTTTTCAGTTTTTCAGACAGTTGTTTTCAGTTTTTCAGACAGTTAGCTGTCTATCCAGTCCACTCGCAAGGCAAGTAAATGATATTTTCCACATTATCCCCGGCTTTAATTTGATAACTAACTTCTTTGGGGTTCCAGCAGCAGAACCAGCACCAGCACCAGATTTCCACTCTGCACACAAACGAGTACGAAGACGAATACGTATCTGTGTGTCTGTATCTGCATGTGTGTGTGTGTTTTTTGGGGGGGTTTATCTAAAGTGTTTGCTTGTGTGCGTGTCTGTCTGGATAGTTTGCTCTAAAATTTATTAATCCGCGCATTATTTGGAAAGCAATTGCAGGGGCACTTTGCTGGGGATTTACTTTGGGGAATTGATATTTGCCATGAAGCCTGCAGCCTGCGGCCGAATCTCTTTCGATGTTCAGCTGAAAGTTGATACTGATGTTGCCCCTGCCACTGCCCCTGCCACACAGACATTTAAATATGCCATAGACATACGCCCACTGAGAAACAGGTAACTCCTCGTCGCTTCGCGTCGCGTCGCGTAACGTGAAATCCAAATCGAAGCGAATCGAATCGAATCGAGTGCTGCTGAAATGTTGTGATTTTTTTCGAATGTGGAATTCTGTGGGCAGTGACACAAAAAGCACAAGAAAAAAGCAGCAAGCCAGCAGGCAAGAGTCGACTCGTACTCGATTTCGACACACAAAATGCGTAACTTGCAACTGGCCAAAAATGGCGACAAAGCGTCGACTACTCCGGCTCTGGCTCGGAGAGGCATATGCCAGATACTCAGATACCCAGATACTCAGATACTCGCACACTCGTCTCAGATACATTTACACTGGCTTTGTGCACGAATTTATGATGACGACTTGTCTCTGTCTCCCTCTCACTCTACCTCTCTCTCTCTCTCTCTCTCTGTCGATTGTTGAATGTTGAATGTATTTTTTGCACTTGCTCAATTCTTGTCTGGCTTTTGGCATATTTTTGGAGCTCATAAATTAATATGACGCTCACGTTGGCTTGGAGCAGCATATACATACAGCATATGCATACATACATACATACATACACTATATACCATATATGTATGTATCTACTCGTTTAATCACAGTTTCATTTTTATTGTACAGATTTTTCAGCTGTGGGCACGCACAGTGGGCATGGGCACCCAGCAGTGGGTTGTCAAAGCATCTCCCAAGCACCCAAGCACCACCCAGCACCCACCCAGCTGTATCTGTATCTGCGTATCTGTGTATCTTTGTATCTCCATCCATCCATATCTGCGAGCCAGCAATCTAATCTGCGTGTCCATTGTGTGTGCGCTCATATGCTAAGTGAATACAAATTGCTGGTAATTACGGAACAGCAGCTCCATATAGCTATAGGATACACTACTATAATGCTCAGATCGGACGTAGCGTAGCTCTGGAAATCATAAAACTTAATCGTACATCAAATTGTGCGGCAAATTAATTTTCTATTCTCTTCTGTTCATTTTCGGTTGAGTGCTCGAATCAAATTTCAAATATAATTGACGGAGGGATGGGTTGGGCACTCACCTACTGCTATTCCTGGTTATATATGGTAGTGTCAACTGTCGGGAATGAACCCCCAAACAAATGTCAGCCTGCTGCCTGTCTATAAATAATTTTCCACTCTAATTTATGGCCACGATAAGCAGTTGACAGTCGCACGCCCTCATTGGGCTTATTCACCTGTTGGCCTGATCTCTTTGGGTCTTTTCCGTCTTTCCATTGATAGCACTAATCGAAGAAGCACCCACCAACTGTACGACTATTGATTAGCACTGCAGCAGTCGCAAGGCAGTCGGAAGGCAGTGGAAAGGCAGTCGGAAGGCAGTGGAAAGCCAGTCGAAAGGCAGTCGCAAGGTGTGGCAATCATTCCGAACCTTCCTCTTATCGGAAGCACTCGAGCGAGTGCCCACTGTGCCAGTGGCAGGGGCAGCAGCAGTGCCTGCCCCCCAAAATAGCACTCAAGTGTCGACCACTTAAATGGCCACCTTCTGGGCTGCTGGAGCGTGTCGTAAAGATGCAACTGAACTCGGATTTCGTTCCCATCGGAACGGCTGCGCTTTGAAAAAAGCGAAGAAAGGCGGGAGGATAGAAGAGCGGGCGGGGAACGGACCTGAGTGGCGGCCTCCCGCTGTGATGTCGTGCTGGGTTTCAGTTTCAGTTTTCAGCCAGAGTTCTTCTGATCTCTCTCTCTCTCTCTCGCTGATTTTCCTCTTGCACTCGTGGAATTTTCACTTTCCTTTCTCTCTCTCATATTATGTGTCTGTTGACCCATAACTGTTGCATATCAGACGCTTGCTGTCTCCTCCTCTCTGATGGCTGCAATCCAAATTGTTGCGTATACTTAATTAATTGAGAGACAAATTACTCATACGCCCCAGAGCCCCCGGGACGAAGTTGAATGACTGGCAAATCGACTGACAGAGCGACCACTCCTCTATCAGATTACAGTCTCCTCCACGAGGACAGGGACAGTTCATGAGGATAATGATAATTGCTCCTGCATCGATCCAATATAATGGGTAGATTATTATTAGATTTCCTTTGTGGCACTGTGGCACCTTGAACCACATTTCAGTGCTCGAAAACATTTATAGATTTCCATCCAACAATCAAAAGGTGGCACGTGGCAAGAGGATATATACTAGACTATGGGCTACGGGCTATGGGCAATACTTAATAGCCGAGGCACGCCATTGCCATTCCGCCAGAGTTCGTTGCAGTCTTGACTCCGTTCTGGGTGCACCATCTGCCCCCCCCCCTCCCCCCCCCATCTTGCTGGGCGGATTCTCTATGGATATAAATATTTTTGCTCAGCTTTTCAGCACGCCACTTTATGTAAGCATTAAAACTAGCGCCTGTCGAGCGCACAAGACAGACAGACAGAGAGACAGACAGACAGATACACAGATACACAGATACGGAGTATATACAGATACATTTGTGTGTGTGTGTGTGTGTGTGTATGTGTGGCATGTCGTGTGCAGCGTTTTGGCTTTGTTGTTGCTGGCTTTGATGTTGCTGTTGCATTTGTTGCTACTGCAATTTGCGAATATTCGTTACAAGGTCAATTCGTTCGTTCGCTCGCTCGTTCGAATGAAAAAAGTGCGAACAAAAAACGCAAATAAAATATTGTTTTCCATCTATAATCGTGTGGAAAAATTAATTTAGATAATCCCAAAGAGAACTTCTCTCTCTCTCTCTCTCGCTATCTCTCTGTCTCTGTGAGATTTATGAACTAATTTTAAAGGAATTTAATTTAATTTGTTTAATGTCTGACCATCTATAAAAACCCAATCCCGCATAGACTGAACTCAGGGAATACCCTGTAAAAAGTTGATGACATTTTCCTCTGCATTTCCAGACTCTTTTTCTTTTTCTCTTGCTCTCTCTCTGTCCGTTTCGCTTGTGGAAAATTCACTTTATCGAATAATTTGAATTGAATTTGATTCAATTGAAAGCCAGCTGCACTCAGACAAGGAGAAGCCTCTGGTCTCTGGTTTCTGGTCTCTGGTCTCTGGGCTGCTGCTGCTGCTGCTGCCTCTTCCGTTGCTCTTCCTCTGGCATCTGTGATGCTGCCAACAGCTGCAGCCGTTTGTGGCCAGCCACCCGCCCTCTCACCCTCTCCCTCTCACCCTCTCTGTTGAGCGCTTTCCTACGGCAAAGAGCAACAATGAGATGAAAATTTACAAATTGAATTTGCTGTCAGCTGCCAGGACGGATGGTTGACGCAAATGACTTCTTGTCCGTCTCCGTCTCTGTCTCCGCCCCCCCACCGCTCCGTTGAGGAAATTAATTTTTGTGGCCGAATTTCGTGTCGCTTTGGACCGTGGAAAGCGGAAAATTGCATTTACCTTTGCAGCTGCTAATTTCCCCCATTAATAAGAGCGAACCAGATACAAATGTATCTGCCTCTAACAGCTGTTGCTGCTTGCTGCTGCCATAATGGAATGCATTCCAAGAATACCTGAAGAATGGCCCCCGTTAAGCCCCAGGGGAGCATCCCCCTCCCCACCCCCCCACGCCACTAGGCAGCAATGATAATCGTCATTCCAATCGCTCGTTTAAGCTGCTTTTTCCAGCCACCAGCAAAGGCCTTCCCGTCCCGCTGGGAGCACAACAACTCTCCAACGGAATGGGATTGACACATGGGCCATGGGGCATGCAGCATGGCGGATGGGGGGCATGGTGTGTGGGATGTGGAATGTGGGATGTTGTGCCTCGTGTCCCTGGCACGCTTCGATGGCTCCATTCGGACGCGACGGTTTAAGCCACAAAAGCATTTTTGCAGCTTTTGTACATCAACTGACGTTGTCAGCAGAGCTCCCACTCCCCCTCCCACTGCCCCCCTCCCCCTCCCACACACTCCACATTGTAGCCCCTCTATAGTGCACCTGTCGGTACCTGTAAGCCCCCAAATGCAGGGCTGCAGCTGCTGGGCTGCTGGGCTGCTGGCTGGCCTTGGCCAAGGGTTAACTCTAATGACGTCAATGGGGGCGTTTGTCAAACGCACTCGTACACGTACCGACCTGTCAACAGGGGGGGGGGGGGGGGGTGTAGATGTGTCTCCTGTTGTGCCGCTGACACGTTGCAACATGCAACAAGCAGCAGCCAGGCGAAGCTGAGGCTGAAGCTGCACAAAATTTCAGGATTCAGCGAAGCTGAAACTTTCCGTTGACGTCGTCGTCGACAGGACAGAGGGCCCGCCGCCCCGCAGGCGTTCCAAAAAGTAAAAACTTTTCCCTCTTTCTCTCTTTGTTGGCTCAAAATGTTCGTGCCCCAGTGGCAGGCGGAGGGCTTGTTGTCACTCCCCCCCCCCCCCCCCCCCCCACTGCCCAGCTTCCGCTGCTGCTGTTGCTGCAGCACTTAAAGGCAACCCAACTCTCTCCTCTCTGCCACAGACAATTTTTGCCTCTTTTGGCCATGTTAATTAATTTAAAATACTAAAAGTATTCTCTTCCTCTCTGCCTCTCTCTCTCTCTCTCTCTCTCTCCCACTCTGTGTTTTATTTTCAAGGAAATTATATTAAAGTAAAAAAGCCGGATGGGAGAGGGGGAACCCTTTTAAGGGCACAGATCCTTTGAGAGCACTTTTATAAAGATTTTAATGGCTTTAATTGTGTTTCGTGGGTTTTACATATCAACTGCAGCATTTCATTCATTTTAAACACACAAAATCAACAAAAATGAGATAATTACACCGGAAAATATTTCATTTATTTATTTAATAAATTATTATGGGGGTCTAGCCCTATAGTAAGTGAGGGTTAAGCTAGCAATGGCTGCCATGGCCTTCAGTTACACTGGAAAATATCTTCCCCGCTAAAGTACCAGCTACATTTAATGTTTAGCTGAATGAAAACATCGTTTAAAGGTGTTTTTTGTTTGTTCTTTTGTGGGAAAACTGTTGGCCGCGTATCCATGGCCTTGTTGGTTCGTATCTTAAAAGCCCTGGTCCTGGTCCTGCCATTTCCATTGCAAGTATACATATATATGTATATATAGTATTCTTAATGTACCCCCAGATGCCATTCATTTCCGTTGTATCTACATCTGTGTTCTACATTGCTTTTCAGCACTTTGTGGTCTTTCTTTTCCATTGAATGTTCCCTTTAGCAGAGCGATGGCAAAGAGTGCCGCAGCTGGTCAGGGTTTTACTCTTTTTTTTATAGTATTTTTTTTGGGTTGGAAAAGGGGTAACTGAAGGGATGCCCTGTCCTGCGTTGCCCCTCCTTTGTGCACGCAATTAGCAGCTCATTTCTCTCCCGCTCTCTCTCTCTCTCTCTCTGTCTCTCTTGCAGTAGCATTTTCCTCCATCTTTATTTTCTGGCAGCTGCATTTCCGCAGCAAACGAGTTGGCTTGTGTTGCCGCCTCCGTAACCCCCCCCCCCCCCCCCCCCCCCGTGCCCACGCAGCCTCATTTTGGCCATTTACAGAACGGTTTCAATGTAATATGCGTCATTCATTTCCTACCCCCCTTCCTTCCGGAAGGACTCCCTCCTTCCTCCTCCTTTGGCTTTTATTTTTAGACCCTGAATGGGAATCCATTCCCCTCTCCCCTTTCCCGTTACCCGTTACCCGTTCCCCTTTTCTTTTGCGTAGCCTACTTTTGGGGCTGCGACGCATTAGAGCGCTGGCCACAGCTTGAATGGGAAAATTACCCGGGAAAAAGTGAAGCGTGGGCTGTCGGAGTATGGGAAATTCCTATAATTGTCCTTGAACTTCACCGCCCCCTCCCCCCCCTCGGAAGGATGCGGATTTTGGCAAATGCCAAACATCCAAACCATACAGATTCCATTGCATATTCCTTTCTGTTGGCTTTGCCTTGGAATGTCCGGCAAAACATATTGAAATGCAATCATGGCCAAGAAATATGGCCACAGCTGGCCATGAACAGAGACAGAGAGGGAGAGAGAGAGGGAGGGAGAGGGAGAGGGAGAGACCATGGGCAGCACAGGGACAGAGACAGGGACAGGGTCACAGATGGAGAACGAAGATTGACACAATTTGACTGGCCAATTCGGTGATTGCAAGGGCTTGGGGGGAGCGGGAGGGGCAGGGGAGGGAAGGGGATGTGATGGGGGCACCATTTGATTGTCGATTGTCCACTGTCAATGGCAGATGGGGGATTGCTGGCGATGGCTTTAAAATTCATTTCGGAAATCCTTTTCCACATTTGCATCTCTCTCTCTCTCTCCCTCTCTCTCGTAGAACAAATCACAGGACAAAACCTTTTTTCTCTCTCTGCAAAATATTCCTTTGTCTTTCATTTGTCATTTCTTTCGTTACGTTTTGTTTTCGCCTTTTGTTTTATTTATTTTTGACCACAAAACCTGATGAGTTCTGCCTAGGCAGGAGAGGGGATTCCCACCCCTCGTGGCCACCCTCTAGGGTCTGTTTTTCTTTCGCCCCTCTTCTCTCTCTCTCTCTTGCTGTTGGCCATTTTTTTCCGTGCTGTCTGCGATGAAAGCGGCCTAAGCCATCCTGATGATAACCATTATGGATGTCCTTTTCCAGTAACCTTAACAAAGGGAATTTATTCTCTACTTTTCCGGATGTTTGTGGCTGTCAATTGGAGCAAAAAAGATTTAAATTTAAGGCAAGAGCATTCACTGTTCGGTTTGTCTCTGTTTCTGTTTACTTAAAACATTTCCATAATTGTGGGAACGCATTCCAAATGCCACGTAGTCTGCTTCCCTCTCTCTCTATCTCCCTATCTCGCTGTCTCGTTCTCTGTGCGTGTGTGTGTGTGTGTATTGGGGCAACACGTGTCAAGGATTAGGACCCCGCCGGCGGCCCCCACACACCCTTTTCGGTTTGCTTCATTAGCGTGTGTCCATTGTGCATAAATTGCCCCAAACTTTAACCCTTGAGTGTGCACAAGTGCCATGTGGCAGGGGCAGGGGAGAATGGGGAACGGGCAGCAGTCAAGCGTTTTATCGGCTCAGAACAGCAGTCACTAAAAAGGCTTAAAGGCTGCTGCACAGAGCACAGACCGCAGCTGGCAGTGCAACGTCATGGCAGCCTCAACCTCACCCTCTCTCTCTCTCTCTCTCTCTCACTCCTGACAGCCACCATCCCACCCAAGGGGGATGTCCTGTCTGTCTGACTGGAGGCTCCAATCGGCTCAGGCATTCAGTTCGTGGCTCGTGGCTCCTGGCTGCTGGCTCCTGGCTTCCTTCGTGCCGCCTGCCTGCCTGCCTGCACTCGCCTGCGTGCGGTGATACATCCGCTCTGGCTGGTTGCAGTGTCTGTTGGCTGCGACTTCCTTGTTGGATTTACCTTGGGCCATCATCCGGCTGCTGGCTGCCGGCTGCTGGCTGCAGTTGATCATTTCTGCTCGAGTGCAGCCATTGCCAAGGCCCCTTCCCTTGCTTGTCCCCTGACCCTGGAAATATTTGCCATTTATTTGCAAAGTTTTAGCCATTCTTTTCTCTTGATTTTTCTCTTGATTTTCCCTCAGTTTTTTGGCAAGCCTTTCCAGCGGCTTTCGTTTATGCAACCTTTCGTTTTGCTCTGTGATTTATACGATGGACGCCACAAATTGATTTTCTGTGAATTATGAAGGTCTCGTTTTGGCTTCTATTTGGGGAGATCCCATTCCGCGATCTCTGGGATTGATTTACGCAGAACCCTCCACAATCTATGGAGGGTCCTCGCAGGACATTCCATTGGATTATTAATGGCAGAGCTCTCTCTCGCTCTATCCGGACTCCAATCTCCATTCATTTTCATATTCTGTAATTCCACGAGATCGTAAAAACTTATGACCCCCGAAAAAGTTTCTGTTGCTAAAAATAAATCCACTTTCATCGGCTTTCGTTTGTTTGTGGGCTGGCGGAGGGGGAGGGGGGTATCCCATTAGGCTCGTTTTGTCTTAATATCAATTACGACCCCCAGTACCCCCCGCTGCGGGGCAGCCATAAAACGAGGCAGAGAGAGGGAGATAGAGAGGCAAAGGCAAAGCCTAGAGAGACCATTAATGGCCCAAGAGGCGCCCCAGCAAATGAGGCAATGAGGCAATGGGGCAATGAGGCAATCATGTGTGTGGCAGCCAGCCATCTCCAGCTCTGAGGTGACATCCAGCAAATACTCGCAGAACAAAGGAATGCAGTCCTGTCCTGTCCTGTCCTGTCTGCACTTCGGAATCAATCAGCCAGCCAGACATCAATTAGGAAATGCAATTTCTGGTCTTCTGGTACTTCTGGTACGATAAATTCAAGACCGAAAAGCAATCTCGAATTCCACACAAAAGTTTCGCCAAATGGAAACAAAGTTTTCCGGGTGCATGAGTATTATTTATTGGCCTGCAGATTGCAGCAGGAAACAAAAACCAGAACAAAATCACAAATAAACTAAAGGTCAAATGGCGCTGCTGCTGCTGCTGCTGCAAAGGAAAGGAATTGTGGCACGTTGCGTATACGCAATGTGCAGCGATGGCAGTGGCAGTGGCACTCGCTCGCTCGCCTCTTTATGTAGAAAGAAAAGCATAAAATGTGCGTGGCAAGAGCGCGGGTGTCGTCTCTGAGAGAGAGAGCTATGGCACGTTTCAGGGCATGCCACGAGTTTTCAACCAACTAGCAGGAGTCCCCCCCAGCCCCCCCCCCCGCGCCCCCTTCTGGGGTGGTGTGGCAAGTGTGAGGCTGCCAAATCAGCAAGGCAAAGCAATTCGCAGGCGTCGGTGGCACTGGAACGTTGAACGTTGGAGACACAACCATAAAACGCCTGGCAAAGGTCACGAACACAACCTTTAAGCTGCCTTCTCCCTGCTAGCTTGGGGGCGCCTCCCCTCCAACCGCCGCCCCACCGCCACTCCACCACGCATCAGCGATTTTCACTCAACACTGATAGTTGCCACAGAAGAAGGAGGCAGAGCCAGAGAGCCAGAGAGGCTGCCATGAAGGTGAAGTGCCACCAAAAAGTAGCTCTGCCAACTGGTCCGAAGGACACAGCAGGAGCAGCAGCAGCAGCAGAATAGCCCCACGCGCTGGATATTTAAAGACAGCCAACGGTTTTCTGCTCTGCCATGAAGATTGATTAGCCCCAAGCTGGGGGTCCACAGGAGCAGTTCTAGAGGGAAGGTTGGGCTCCGTTTTAGTCCACGACACGGAACATTGATTAGCTAAGCCCAACTAATGAAAATCCGCTCAAACGTTAAATTGAAGGCACTTTTCCAGGGCTCTGAAGGGTTGAGACACACATAAACCGCAAAGGAAAAACCTTAACATCCAAGATTTAAAGCTACAACCAGAGGGAGAGACAGAGAGAGGGAGAGACAGAGAGAGGGAGAGGGAGAGAGAGCAAGGGATGACTGTCATTATGAGGCCCCGACTGAGTGCTGGAGAGTACAGAGCGGAGGAATACGTGTCTGGCATTCTCAAGGTTGTATTTTAATGCCTTCTCATCGCACCAAAACACATCAGAACGGATCTGTCTGTAAACTATATACATACATATATATATACATGTGAGTATGCCCTATGCAAATATCCGAACGATAACAACGCACTTCGAACCGAATGAACCGCCGGAACCCAAGCAAGGACCTTGGAAGGAAGAGCGGTAGGAAGTGCCCTTCATTTCGGAATAATATTTAAATAGTTTGCCAAATGCAAAGCCATCAAGTACATGCACCAAACATATACACATATATATGTATAGTATATGGTTGCTATATATGGATCTGTGTGTGGGCGTGGGATTTGATTTATGCGCCTTCTGCACAAGCATTCTCTCATTTAGATATTTATTATATTTTATATTTTTTTGTTTGGGGCTATTTTTGCACGCAACCCAAAAAATGATGGGGAAGAAAACTGTGCACGGCAGGAGCAAGGATATACGTATACGTAATACGTATATGTATGAGAGACAATTTTGATAATAGACAACAGCAAGGTGGCGCCAGAATTACGGGGACAGAATGTGACAGAATATGAAAGTAAACCTGCTGCGACACCATCACCATAAACACGGGTTTTCCCCATAAATCAAAGTGAAAGTGAATTTTTTTTGACGCCAAAAACAGATACAGGGAGAGACAGGGAGAGATTCTATATATAGGGAATAAACCATACACACACACACACAAATGAAGCAAAAGGTAAAGCCCAAGGATGGCAGGGAAAGCAGACTTTTCTTCTGGTTTTTCTTCTTTATTTTCTACCTTTTACCTGCAAAACAAATGAATTTTTCACTCCAAAAAGTGCTGAAATTTTGCGAGGACTTTCCAACTGAATCTTAAACGTTTTATTTTAGATTTTTGCATTACTTTTTATGGGGAGAATATATATTTTTCGTACCGCTCCCTCCCCCCCTGTCTTTTCCTGTTTCCCCTATTAACGGGCGGGAAAAAATCGTTGCCTACTTCTAGGCAGCGCCCCATAATCGCTTAACTTTATTCCATCTCCAAGAAAGGAAGGAAGGAAGAGGCAGGGAAAGAGGAGGCGTACAGGAGGCGTTCCAATAAACGCTTCCGAACTTTTGGCCAACGATGTGCGAATGATAGAGTGCTGCGGGGGTGGTGGCAGGGGGCCCAGGTAGGGCAGGGGCGGCAGCAGCAGCAAAAGCGAACGAGAACGCTCATAAAACTCTCGTAATCATTACGAGCCAGCCAGCTGTTTGCCCTGCCACGCGCAGCAGCAGCAGCAGCAACATCCGAAACAAAACAAAAGCATCATCAGCAGCAGCAGCAGCAGCAGCAGCGGCAGCGGCAAGCCGGGAAAGTAGCAGAAAAAGGAAAAACCAAAGAAGGAAAATGTGAGAAAAATAAGTGAAAATACTTTTGCCTTTGTTGGCCTGAGTCTGAAGCTCGTTTCGTTTCGTTTCGTTTCGAGCGATTTTGGAGCTTAACCTTGACTCGCTTACGGCCTACACTGTGAGAAAATCTCTGGCTGGGTTCTTCGAGTGTAGGAGCGAGAGCGCACACTCAATAGGGGGAGGGGGGGGGGGGCGTGGAGGAGCGCCATCTTGGCCTGTTGTCACTGGCTTGGCCGTCTAATCTTATCGGTTACTTTCGGATGCCGCTCCTGTGTATCCGCACTGTGTGTATCCCTCTGTTCCGTTCTGTTCCGTTCGGTGTGTCCTCCTGGGTCGTCTGCTCAAAGTCATTTAAAATTGTTGTGCACATAAAATACTACGCAGGATGCTGGAGCTGGAGCTCCTCCAAGCAGAGAGAAGGGAAGAGCGGAGCCCCAGTCAGGGCTCTTCCTAATTTGGTCCACGCGACTTTTATGACTTTAGTGTGGCTCCTCCATTCACTTTTACCCTCTGCTGGGGATTTGTCATTATTCTGAAAAACAGATAGAGAGAGAGGGAGAGAGAGGGAGAGGCAGGGGGAGGAGTAGGTGGCTGATACTTTGGCTTGGGCTTTGGCTTTGTGTTTTGCCATTGATTCATATTTTTTTATGCAATTTTTAATGTTTATTCTTGGTGGGGGGTGGGAGACCCTTGATGATGCTATTTATAGCCTGAGGGTACACCAAGAGAGGTGAGTGGTGGGGGGGGGGGGGAAACCCAAACATGCAACACGGACATGATTGAGGCTTTGGCTGCAGGGCAAAACTAATTATAACATTAGGGAAGGGATAAGAGGTAAATTGTGCCCAGCAGGACACGGGCTACAAGTACTGGTACACACACACACGCACACACACACACGCACACGTGGCTTAGACGCCAATCAATAATTTTGCCAGAGGGATTTTCCACTGGCAGAGAATGGGCGCCATCAAAGGCTGGAGCTGCCATGCATTCACACCACTTTACACTTCATTAGACAGCAGGAGACAAGGAGAGACAGAAGGCAGAAGGCAGAAGGCGTGGCATGGAGGTGGGGCTCTGCCTTTGAAATGCTTAAAAGTAAAAATAAAAATAAACAATGTGGCTGTGAATGTGGAGGGAAAACTCTCGAATCGCTGGGCAATTGATTAATCCAGCGTTAATAATACCATAGCCTTAGCTTTAGCTTTAGCCTTAGCTTTAGCCTTAGCTGCTGCTCTGCTGCTAGTTTTAGTCATCGATTACGGGGCATGGGGCATGGGGCACTGCCAGTGGCACCCACTGTGTCAGCACTGGTCTATTTTTATCCGGGGGCTTCTATCTCCTCTTCGCCATGCCCAAGGAAGTTCATCAAGGACCCCCAGCTCGGTCCAGACATCCGCCCATCCACCTGTCAGGCATCCCGACACATCAGTGACATCTCTATGGGGCGCATGGCGGAGTGTGAATGGAAATGTATTTCCCTTACAGCACTCAACACTTCGAGGCAGTTGTCAATTTCCGCCCTCATCCTGACTCCTAGCCTCGTCCTTGCCGCTGCCGCTGCCTCGGCTTCCTTGGGCCTTGGGCCTCCACTTCCGTTTCCTCTTCGATTGCTTGTCCAAGGGAAAACGTCTTGCACGTGCAAAGGCTCCTGGCTGCTGGCTGCTGGTTCCTGGCAGAAAAATCAATTAACTTAAATTAATTCCACGAATCGTATTTCTCTCTGCTTCGGTAAAAGTTTTCCCCCATTCGGGAGAGACCAGAAATCCCAAATTCCGGGCACACACACACACACCTCTTCTGTACTGTATGTATCCTGTGGATATCCTCTGTGTATCCTCGCATGAGCTTAGGATTGTAAATTTGTTTGTCCCAGACTTTCAGGCAGAGAAGAGCTTTGGCTCCTGCTGCTCCTGTACGAGTAATACCAAATGTTCCGACAATTTAATTTGCATTTTACTCGCACGAGGTGGGCGGCATGTGCCCCCAATCGATGCCTTGGCTTGGGCCGCAGCACAGATGTATTCAATTGCCACATCCAAATCCTTTCGGGGGGGATGGAAATGGAGATAGAGATGGAGATGGAGAGAAATCGCTAAATGCAATTTCCATCAAAGGATAATGAACCGTAATTATTGATAGAGCAGCGCTCGCTCTCAAAGGATAATGGTTGAATGGAAAGCTATCAGAGAAGCGAATCCCCTCAATCCGCCTGCCCCTTACCCAAGGCTATTACCATATTAATTACCCACAATCCCTGCCTCTGGTGGCTGCCGCTGCCGCTGCCTCTGCCGCTGCCTCTGCCCCGCCCTAAGCTTGTCAATCGCTCACACACACACACACACACATTCCATGTGCCGTGTTCTGTGTTCTGTGTCCTGTGTCCTGGCTTAATGACCTTTAAAACCGCAGGACACCCAGCCCACCCACTTACACGCATGACAATTATCGACTGATAGCTGGATGCTCTTCCAACTGCCACTGCAATTACGAAATTTTCCAAATGATTGGATGGCAGGACACCAGCAACAGGAGCAGAATTAATCATGAATTGCATTTGTGGCCATTAGGCGACGCTTAAAACTGAATCGATTCGATTCGAAGAGAATATGCCATATCCCATATCCATATCATATTTTTATTTGTGTAATTAATTTAATGGAGAACCAGCAGAAACTTCTGGAAGGACCAGAGCAGCTCTGGAGGGGTGGGGCGCTCGGAAAATCTAATTAGGCAAAACTTGTGGCCCGACTTTATACCCGGAATAATATATTCGTGTATTCGGCAGGGAAGTCTCCATTTATTTTGCATGCATTCAAAAGAGGCTTCTGCTCCTCCCAGAGGAGATGTTTGTAGAGAACAATGTAGGGAGTGGGGGTGTGACTATTTTCCACACACACACACGCACACACACAGGGGGAAAATTAAAGTTTCACAACACGTAGACAAAAACACATCGTCGTGTCGTATTAGTGGTAGTCAGAGTCGGAGTCGCATCGCATCGCATCGGATATCCTTTCGGATACATTGTGCGCACTTGGGCGCTACAAGTTGTGCATAAATAATTTATGGCAGCTGCTGCGGTTGATTGACTAACTGATTGGATGACTGAATGATGGACAGATGGGCCAATGCTCTCCTGCTTCACTCACATGCTGCCCCCTCCCCAGCAAAGGGGGTGGTGGGAGTATTGCGTATGTGCGCAACAAATGGAAATCATTGATTGCTTTGACAATCGCGTAATCTTTTGCACCCCATGCAGCGTTCCGTTTCCGTCAAGGACAGAAAGGATATCAAATATAGCAAAACGCAAGACAGTCCAGGTCGTAGGTGGAAGGACTGAAGGGCAGCATTGGAGGTGGTGCGGGGGCGGGGGCGGAGTGTGCGCACGTCATCGGTTTGAGGAAAAGCCTGCCCCACAGAACAGAACAGAACAGCGGCAATCCCATCCCCACTCTATGCGCAAAAGTTTAACGAACTTGGGAGGGAAAATCCTATATATACATATATCATATATATGTATATGTGTGTGTCAGGATGTCAGCTATAAGTGTGTGTATGTGTGTGTGTGTTTATACGCACTTTGTGTACGTGCATTATGTATGTGTTTGCAGACCAGAGACAGGTAAGGAAAGCTTTCTCTGGGGAGTGGTTGTCGGCAAGGATAGCTTTGGGGAAAGCTCTTTTCTAGGATACATGTAACTGTACATTCGACACGACATGTAACGCGACTTTTCAGAGCTAAGGAACCCAGTAAGGAACAGAACCCTTGGTTACTTTTGATTGTAGAGGTTGTAAAAATGATGCGATTACCATAAAATTTACAAAATAGGTAGACAATAATCCTTTGATTGGGTGTACATAGTTTCACCTTAAACGCATTGAAACAAAGATGGAATTTGGTTGCTTAAACTCTGTATTTAAATATGTAGCAACATCATTTTGTAATACTCCCGGAACATGAGCAGCAAATACTTAAATCCTATCCTTCATTAGTACTCCCTACCAGCCATGCTCCTTCTGCAGGACATGCTTGTATATGGTTATCGGTACGGGATAGGGTTTCGGCACCGGAATCCTGATCTGCTTGATCACCTCCACGGGATAGGGCTTCTCCACTTCGACGGGATAGGGCCTCTCCACCGTGTAGGGTATCTTCCGTTCGGTTATCTCTGGGACTATCTTGTAGACCGGCACTTGGATCTCCTGCTGGACGGGCACGTGGACGGCATACGGTTCGGGTATCTGCAACCGGATCACATTGGGCACTTGCACGGCCACCGGATGGGGTATGGGCAGTGGAATCTTCTCGATCACATGCACCGGCACATGCTTGGAGATCTCCGAGTATGTGGTGGGTGTATGATATCCTCCTCCCCCGCCACTCCCACTGCCACTGGCACCGCTGCCACCGTAATGGCCTCCATCCCCTCCCGACCATCCCTCGTCGCTGTGCTCCGAGGCGCAGATCATCTGTATCCCGAAAATCAGTATCTACGGAAGGTATAAGTCTGGGAATGGCTTCGATTCGACCTCTGGTTGGCACTTACTATCCTCCACATGGTGTCCTGTGTGTCCTGGGCGTGTGTGCTGTGTGGCTGGAACTCAATCGGGCAATGCGAATGGTTGCCATCTGTCCGCCGGCTTTTATAGCCTCCCAAAAAGCAAAACCCGAAGCCGCCCAAAAGTGAAAGATTTGCCATGGAATCGGGGGCCCTGGCCCTGATGTAACATTGAAATAGAAAGTATTGCATTACCATTACCATTACCATTTCGCTCGCATAATTTCCATTGTGCAGCGTTTTCCACCGGGAAATGTTATATCAGCAACCAGCAACCAGATTGAGTTCAAGCGGGTATCAAGTGGTTCGAGTGGATATCAAGTGAATGTCCAGTCTTTAGGGTTAAGGTTGTTGCACGTACTCCTGCTCCAATTGCTTCCGTCAACCGTGGCAGTGGCAGTGGCAACAACTGTGGCTGTGCCTGGGGCAGCTGGAAAAGTGATAGTCTCCACTGCAGACCAGGCCAGGCATTTTCCCGTCAGACAACTTTTAATCAGCATCCGAAGAGTGGGCGCCCAGCCGAAAACTGGTTAGCAGATGGCTTTCAAATATGATTTTATTTTTACAAAATATGTCCGCCAGCTATGCCATGGAAAAGTGCCATAACTAGGCAAAACTCTCTAACTAAATTGTGGATTTGCTAAGAACTAGGAGAACTTCCTCTAGGGCTTCCTCTAGGGGGCCTCTGCGTCCAGCTCGTCATCCCATTCCCAGTCGTTGAAGTCATCCTTTAAGAGAAAAGCAAACGAATTAGAGTCTACGAGGGAAGAAGAGAACTTCCGAAGAACAGAACTCACATAATCATCCAGCCTGCCCTTCTCCTCGGGCAGGGCTCTGGGGGAGCAGGCCACGTAGGAGACGCCCGTGTTGTGGGCCGAGCACTCGCAGGTCTGCGCCTGGATGGGCTTGGCACTCAGGGCCACGCGTTTCGCGAAAATGGTGGCGAACCGCTTGATGGGATACTTGCGCTCCGGCTGCAGCTTGCGGGCACTGAACACCGAACCCTCTGTCTCGAGGGCCAGAGGCGTGCAGATGCCCAGGTTGCTCTTGGGGATGTGCACCTGTTTGCGGGTCTCGCCGTCGCCCTCGGGGAAGCGCTTCGAGTAGACGAGGTCCCGGTCCATGCCAAAGAAGTGGCGCAGCTTGCGGCTGCGCTCAAAGTCGAATTCCGTGTCGGCCAGGATGTGCAGATTGATGCCCTCCTCGAGCATGTACTGCAGGATGGAGGTGTAGTCGAAGCGCATGTCCTTGGAGGCACAGCGGCTGCAGGAGAGCAGGATGAATGTCTTGGAGACCCCGGGGCGGAAATTCAATTTGGCTGCCGTGGAAATGGCCATCAGGACGTCGCTGCTGCTGCCGTTTCCGGTGTTGATGTGGCCAAAGTAATCCGATAGCTGCTCCGGCCTCGACGTGAACTCGTTGTGCTCATAGATGATGCTGCGTGCCCGGTCGTAGGGCGCCACTCCGCCAAAGGCGACCACAGAATACCTGAAAAGATTGAAGATTTGATGAAAATGTGCCGGATTGAAGCATTTTCGAGGGTCTACCCACCGATTGCTGATCAGCCCGGCAGCCTGCAGCTGCTCCTCGATGCTGCTGACGACAGTCATGATGTTCTTGGACGCATTCAGATTGGCATTGCAGTCCTTGGCCTCCACAATGAAGACCACATCGCTGCTGTGGGGTATATCCGCGCCAGTCAGCTCCATAAAGGTGCCCTCGGGCACATACGAGCCATTCGCCAATTGGCAGCTAAAGAAAAGCAGAAACAGAGTCAAGGAACGCCGCACCCGTGGATGGCAGTTTGAATCACTCACAAGACACACTGCGAGGGCACTCGCATGGGCACCTTGAGGGCCGTGCAGGCCTCAATGTAGGCCAGGGCCGCGGCACAGGCTCCCTTCACAGCCGGATGACCGGGGCGTATGGGCGCCGATTTCATGCCCAGATCCAGGCACATCTCGTAGAAGGGTGTGGGATCGAGGACGGCGCTGCAGGTGGACAGTATGCCCGTGCGGAAGAAGCTGCTGCAGGTCTCGCTCACTTCCTTGGTGATGGCCGGTCGGCTGGACGACTGCGACTGGCGGCACTGCTGCAGGCTCCAGGAGTCGGTGAATGCCTGCGTCTGGGTCTCATTGGCAATCACACTGTTGGACATGGTGTACTCGTCGTAGGGCTCGTTGTTCAGCGTTCCTAACAGGCCTGCCGTCTTGGCAAAGTACCAGCCGCTGACCTCGAACCAGCAGAGATCGAACTGCACGTTGCAGTGGAGGCTGAACTGCGTGTCCGAGTTGATGCTGAGCACGTCCAGCTCCCGATAGATGTTCACGGCTCCCAGTTTCAGAGGGAGAATGGGCTGCGGATTGCCATTGATGCTTATGTGCTGCGCATAGAGGAGGAAAATGGTGAATATCTAGTGGAGAAACGATGCTACTGTCTCTTACATCCGTTCCCAGATCGATTTCAATCAGCTGTCCATTGGCGATGAAGCTGAGCTTTCGCGTGAGGCCCTGCGACTGGGACGATGGCTCCAGCAGCAGAGTGAAATTCCGCTTGAAGAAGTCGTGGGCCAGCAGATAGCTGCACTGGGGATTGGCGCTGCCATCAAAGTCCAGATTGAGGCCCACGTAGCGCTGGTCGAAGGTCATGTAGTGCCGTGAATCGATGAGCAGAGCGCGAGCTAAAGCACAGAAAAGCATTACAAGAATCCTTCAAGGCGGAAGACAGTCCAAAGTACTCACAATAGTAGGGTGGCAGCCATGTCTTGGGATCCAGATGCGCCCGCATGTTGTAGAGCTTCATGACAATCGAGGAATTGGTTTCGGTGAAGAAGCTCTGGACCTTGGAGAGCATCTGGTACTCGGGTATCTCCTCGAACCTGGGCGTCTCGTTGAAGGCGTGCCACGACATGGGCAGCTTCTGCTCCAGATCGATGATGCCCACCTCAGGGTCGAACACGAACTTGGTCTTGGCCTCGCGGTACATGTCCGCCGTCTCCAGGGCATTCAATGCGTAGTTCCTGAATTTATTCCGCAGCAGACCATAGACCTGATGGAGGCGATGCTCGAACTGCAGCTCATCGGCCACCCAATCGATCTTGGCCACAATCTCGTTGTACTTCTGCACCATGATCTGCACCTGCTCGATCTTCTCCAGCTCCTTGAGCTCCTGCCAGATCTCGGTCAAGACCTCGTTCAACTCGGCCCCAAAGGGCACCAGTTTAAAGTACTTTTCCTTGACGAAATTCCAAGCGAGAGTCGAGTACTTTTTGATATTGGTGATGGCATCGTTGGCCTTGAAGTCCCTGTAGAGGCGCTCCGCATCCGCCGTGAAGCTGGATACCTTGTTGAAGTACGGGGACTCTGCCAGCTCATTCGTACGCTTGTAGATGAAGTCGAAGACCTCCTTGCTGAGATCCCAGGCTGTCGTTTCGATGAAGCTGATCATCTTGAACATGTGCGGCTCGAAGCGCTTCAGCACGTTCTTCCAGTGGTTCTCCGCGAGGGTCCAGGACTTGTGCCACAGGTTCTCGATGTACTTGATGAACTTGATGTGCAGCTCCTTCACGAACTTGTCGTACTTCTCGATGCCCTTCTCCAGCAGCGTGGACACGTAGGTGAGGCTCTCGCCGTGGAAGAACCTGCTGACGGCCTCCAATAGATTATTGTACGTCGTCTTGATCGTCTCGATCAGCCACACGATGCTGTTGCGCAGCGCCTTGCCGGAGTCGCCCATCGCCTGCCACAGCTCCGTGAAGATCTTCGGCAGCGACTCGATGTGGTCCCTGATGGCCAGCTCGTCGAGGATCGTCAGCGTAAAGTTCACCACGTGCTTGATGTAGAAGTCATTGGCCTCATACGACTTGTTCATGAACAGCCTGAGGTCGTTCAGGTCCTCCTCCAGGACGCTCAGCTGGCCAATGTCCTCGATGAACTCCTTGTTGTACTCCCGCGCCGTGGTCCACACCACGCCCATCGACTCCACGGTCTCCGTGTAGATGGACTTGATCCAGAAGTCGATTCCCTCCGAGAAGGAGCTGTAGACAGAGTTGCCCACGGAATTGATCTTCTCGCGCAGCTCGCCGCGGATGGAGGGGCGCCAGTGGAAGCGGCCCGTGATCAGGCGCGAGTGGTTCATCTTCAGGTAGGAGCTGACATCGATCACTCGGATCTCGTCGTAGTTGCGCCAGATGTCCAGGTAGCCGCTGCGCGTGTCCGGAATGTAGCCGACCATCTGCAGGTTCTGGCTGGCATCCTCCGTGAGGTTAAAGTCCATGCGGGCGTACCGCTCCGCCACATCCACGAAGACATAGCCCGTGTGGTTGGTGTCCGGCGTGTCCCAGACGGTGGCGTTCAGTCCGTAAACAGGATACTGCCACGTCGGCAGCAGGTGCAGACGCACGGCATGGAACGGCGACTGGCGCTCGTACTCCAGCTCCCGCTTGTTGAGATCCAAGAGGGCCAGGAACTTGCCATATCTCGCGGGGAAGATGTCGCGCTTGTAGTGGGCCGTGGACTCCGTTTTGTAGTAGGAAGTGCGAGCCGCCAGGGTGCCATTCAGTTGCACATCCAGCTCCGAGGCCTGGTGCTGGCCGTAGATCTTGAACGTGTAGTTTGTGTGCCCCAGCTCGCTGTAGAGGTCGCGCAGCTGGGCGCCCAGGACGATCAGTTGTTCGGGCTGCTCCGAGTAGTCGATGGTGAGGTGTGTGCGCAGCAGATCCTGCACTCCGCGGTAGTACGTGGCCCGGCAGTTGATGTCCTTCTCGAGGTAGGGATGGGCCACGGACAGACCGAATGTACGATGGTCGCGATCTCCGCGATGCAGCGGCTCTGCCGTCCAATGGAGATTGCTGCGTATCGTCTTGGGCTGCTCGTAGAGATCTGCGCCGCCCCACTGCAAGGACAGATCCGAGTTGAAGTGGTTGTCCGTGATGTAGTACTGGCCGGAGGTCGTGAGGTTTCTCTTCGGGTAGAAGATGTCCAAAGCGAAGCTCTGGGACTCGTTGCCAACCTTCAAGAGAGAGGAATAACAGATAATGAATGAACAAATATAGATGATTGATTCCCATACCGTCGTGAAGTTGCCCAACTCCAGATTGTAGCCAATCCACGCCGTCTCCGACAGCTCCAGCTTCGTGTGCTGCCTGACCACCTCGGGGCTCACTTCCTCGTATTTTGTGTACAGAACTACCGCCCGATTCGGATGAATGGCCACCACCTTGATGTCCTGTCCATTGATCATGATGCGCGTGTGCAGCTCGCCCGTGAGATTGAAGTTCTTGGCGTTCCGCAGCTCATAGACTTCAATGTGCTTGATTTCGCGCGCCGCCAAGGTGTCGCTGGTGTCCCGCGTACTGACATAGTGGATGCCCAGAGGCTTCACATCGTTCTCCAGGGTGATGTCTGTGGTCTCCTTGTACAGGGGGCTCTTCTGCAGCTCGTTCCGCTTGTACTTGCCGTCGAGCACCTGCTGATCGTTGTAGACGACCTTGACATTGCCCGAATCCGTGTTCCGACGCTTCTGCAGACCGTAGGCAATGTCTGCTCGATGGCGGGTGGTCAGGGGCACCTCCAGCTCCACGTTGCCATTGAGATTGTGGTTGCTGTTGTCCGCCGAGCTGTTGTAGGTGCTCTGCAGCTTGAAGTAGGCGCTGTCCTGCGGCCAGAAGCAGCGGCAATAGCGATAGCTTTTACCACTGCAAAAAGGGATAGGAAATGGGGATTATAATACCATTATTGGGAGGGGTGGGGGGACTTCCTCACCTTTTGGTCGTGAATTCAAAGTCCGTTTTGAACCAAGTGACGTTCAGGAAGGGCGTCGTGCTGTTAACGGTTCCATGCATATTTGTGAGCGAATTGAAGGACACATCCAGGTCACTGATGCGGCGACTGGCGGGATAGTCCAAGGCACACACCAGATTGTGGTACTCCTTGTCCTTCCGGTCGTAGTGTCCGGTCAAAGCGAAGGTGTGCTCCTCCTTGAACTTGGGCGTGATGACCTTGGCGTAGAACTCCCGCCGGACGCCCTGCTTGTGCAGCAGCTGGATGTCTCCCTCCACCACAGAGGGGCTCTTCACCGCTCCCCACTCCACGTGGGCCAGGCCCTGCAGGTTGTTCGTCTCGTTGCGGTAGGAGAGGCGCGAGAGCAGCTGCTTCTGGGCCTCTATGGCCTCGTAGGAGGCCTCCACGAACAGATGGGGATCGATGAACTGCTGGCTAATGACATTGCCCCTGTAGCAGGCGCTGATCTGATGCCGATCCCCCACTGGCAGGGGCAGCTGGGTGAGAATGCCGAACTCAAAGTCATCGACGGAGGCGTAGCGCAGGCTGCCGTTCACGTCCAGGTTCCACTTGGAGTCGACGCTGAGGCGGCCACCCGTCTGCAGCTGCTGGAACGTCTTGCCGGGATTCAGATACCTGGCGCTGGCATGCACCTTCCGGGGCTGGGCACTCGGCCGCTCCATGTAGCTCTCGAGCACCAGCTGCACGTTCTCCGCGAGGATCCACGACCACTGGCAGCTGCCGCGTCCGATGTACGGTCCGATCTTGTACTCGCCCACGATCTTCCCCCTGTCCGAGTGGACGCCCACGTCCGAGTGTAGGTGGACCGACTCGATGCCCAGCTCCTTCCACGGCGTCTCCAGATTCACGTCCGCCGTCAGGGCGCCCCGCTCGGAGGAGGGCTTCAGCGTTCCGTAGAAGTTAATTCGTGCTATTTCCGGCTCTGTGCTCTCCACCAGCACCGAGAAGTCCATGCCGTCGTCGCTGACGCTGTACCCGCCCGATATCTGGCACATTTTGCCGTCCTCGATGGCGCTGAACGAGAAGCGGATCTTCTTGGGCCCCGCCTCGTTGATGTTCACCTCGATGACCCCGTCCCGGCCGCCCGCCTTGGGCTGCACGCGCAGCGTGGCATCGATGGGCAGGTCGTCGGCCATGCGCACGGCTCCAGTGATGCCATAGGTGGCCATGTTCCTGTACAGAAAACCAGAGACATCGTACCGCTGCGTGTCGCGCTGGTTCCGCACAATCGTCCCGTGCATCGAGATGTTGCGATAGTTCTTTAGCGGCGTCCACACCTCAATGTTGAAGACATCCTTCTTCTTGTTGGCCCGCGTTCCATAGGCCACGCTCTGGCCGTCCCTGCTCTGGAACTGCAGATCGAAGCTGAGCTGCGGACTGGGCCCCTTGGTGGCCAGCACCGAGGTGGAGGCCTGCTGCAGGGGCAGCATTGTGGTGCGTATCCTGCCATTGGCATTCACAAAGTACTGCGGCGCCGTGTGCCAGTCCGTCTCGATGTGCAGCTTGTTGATGGTGCCGTTGTCGGTGACCTCGAAGCGAATGTCGATGGAGTTGTCCACCGCCGAGAAGTCCTTCTTGAAGTACGCCTCGCAGGCGTAGTGCGGTATGACGTCTGTCTCGAGGAGTATGCCCACAGCAGTCTCCAGGAAGCTGTCCTCGTTCTGAAAGGAGGAGGAGGATTAGAGATGGATAGGATATCAGATATACTAGATACATACCTCCACAGAGGCCGCTAGCGAGAGATGTGTGTGCGCTGTGATCGATGTGATGTTGCCCTTGTACGCATTGTCGTCCAGTTCCAGGCGTCCGCGTATGTCAATCTCCTGGAGCAGCTCGTAGGGCGTCGTCAGCTTCAGTTGGACATGGTGGGCCTTCGGTTTCACATTGTCCTGCACCTTTGTGTAGTTGACTTCGAAGCCCAGTTCCTGGATGTGGTTCTGGGCATCGTTTACCCGGAACTTGATGCGTTCGTAGAAGGAATTAAAGTTCAGATCGATGTGGTACTCCACAATGGACTTGACATCCCTGGCGGCGGCAAAGGGCGTCTGTACAGTGAGCAGATTGTGGACATTCAGGTAGTCCGGATAGTGGAGGCGATCCTTGAACTCGAGGCTCCCCTGCGGCAGCTGCACGTGTCCCACAATCAGATAAAAGTCAATTATCTCCTGTATGTCCACAGTGCCTACAATGGTGGGCCAGGCCAAGGAGTCCACCTCAAAGGATGTGAAATAGGAGAAGTACTCCTCATCCGCATCCGGCTTGTAGTCCGTGTCCGCATTCAGCGGCTGGAAATCCTCGTCGTAGAGCATCTCCAGCTGCATCTTGTGGCCGCCCAGCTGGTTGATCAGCTCCGACTTGGGCTCGCCGCGGATCTTCACGCCCAGACGGTAGCTGGAGAGTTTTCCGTGCAGTTGAAAGACGAAAGTCTCGTGCTTCAGGAGCTGGGCAATGAAGCCGTTCTCCTCGAAGCCAGCCAGGGGTGTGAAGACCAGATACGAGTACTCAAAGTCCGTCAGGTTGTTCATGTGCCAGACGCCCGTGAATCCGAGGGTCGCGTTATTCCAAATGCCCCGCATGTCCACGCGCTCGGTGTTCACCTGCGCCACCACGGCCGCCTGCTGGAAGCTCTCGATGGGCGTGGCAACGCTCAGCTTCACATCGAAGCTCAGCAGACTCTTGATGTCCGCCAAAGCCTCCACTCCCAGGGCCGCTGTCGGCGCACGAACCTCTGCCACGGCGTGGCGTTTCTTTTCGTTCAAGCCGAACCGCCCGTTGATGGTGCGGAATTTCTCCAGTGGCGTCGTTATGTTGATGGTCAGCATGTTGTCCGTGAACTTTTTCACGTAGCCGTCCATGGTGAGGGTGAACTCTCGCACGTCAAAGTTCAGGGACGCAGCACCGCTCACCACGCGCTGGTCATTGAGCGAGAACCTGGCCACGAGACCACCTTTCTGGTAGCCCTCGAAGGGACTCACGAGATGGACCCGCCCCGAGACGTTGTGGTGGCGCTTGGTCCGAGCTATCTCCCAGTTGGACATCATGCCGTAGGTGTTGAAGGTCTCGTTCTGGCTGTAGCGCAGGTACAGATCGGTGTCCACCTTCTGCGGATCCTGCCAGTGGATGACCTTCACGTTGATCGTGGGTATGTCCTTGATGGTGCTGTTGATGCCAAAGCGCACGTCAAAGGACACGAGCTGCTCGCTGATCTCATAGTCGCTCTTGTAGCCCAGTTCCAGCTTCTGATCGTCGGCCCAGAAGAGCGTGGAATTCACGAGAATCAGATTCTGCTGGTTGTAGATGCCCGCCCGCAGGCTATTGGTGCGCCAGCCCTCGAAGGGTGTCCTCAGCTCAGCATGCAACCAATTGTGGAGCGTCTGGCCCGGCAGGATGCCCGCATCGTACTCGAATTCGATCACCTCGGTGATGGACCACGAGGCATGCGCCTTGCCGTAGTATTTCGGTCCCCCCGTGAAGGTGTTGAAGCCGCAGTTGATGGTGCGCTCGGGATACGTGATCATCACGTTGCCATCGTAGTGCTTCGTCCCCGGATTGTTGTACTCCACGAGCAGGCCCAGTCTCTGGCTGGGATCCCGATTGGCATCCCACTTGAGCTCCAGAGAGAGCTCCTTGCGCTTCTCCACATTCAGGAGACCGACTTTGATGTGAACATCACGGATCCTAGGGAAGAGATTGTTTGGTATAATACTGATATCCTCTTTTTCCTGGTTCTCCACTTACTTGTCGATGTGCAGTTCCAGTTGCATCAGTTTCGGCTGCTCGGACAGCAGCTTCGCATTGATCCAGTAGTCCCGCTCCTTGATTTTGAAGCGAACTTCGGCATTCGAGTTGCGATTGTGGGCATTGGCTGCATACTGGATTGTCAGTCCGTAGGGATCCTTGCCGTACTTTGCCTGAAGATCGTAGAAGATTAGCAGCTGGTTGCGTCGGTAGACAATGTTGAGGGAGGTGGTCTCGAACGAGGGACTCTCGACAATCAGCTTCAGATGATGCAGGGCCTGGACACGCGAGCTGCGATCCTTGTAGTTTCCTTTAAGGGCAACGGAGTGTCCCGTGAACCAAGAGCCATTGATGAAGATCTACACAACAGAATCTAGAATTAGTTTGAGGCTTAGAGGGAGTAGGAGACTCTCTTACCATGTACTCCTTGGGGGCTTTTTCGTTGACTTTGAGGCTGGCTGTGCACGAGTTGAACTCGGGAACCGTCACATTCATGTAGGCATCGATGGCAAAGAGGTTTCTCCTTGGCAAATGGACAGAGAACAGCCCAGTGACCTCCTTTTCCGGCGCATACTTGAGTCCTACGATTACATTGTGTTCCGTGCCATTTTTACTGCGTTCCTCGTGTCTATAAAAAGAAGATTTAGTAGCTAATTCTGACTGCAGAACCCAAGACAATATAAATAGTAAGATAAGCATCGCCCATATAATTTCATTTTGTGAGCAGTGCGGTTTTCTGTATATGCCTAAGTACGCGCTGTCTCGCTTGCACGAAGTTGAGAAGAGCTCACGGATCGAAAAATAGATCAGCTTGCATGTGTGAGTACACACAGAGCTCAAGCACATATGTGTACCAAGCTGCCGAATTTTGACGAGACGAAAACATTTCTGAGATAGAAATGTATTTGCTGGGAGTTGGGGTGGGGTGACTCGACCCACGAATACCCTACAGACATTTAATATATTTTTACATAGGTACTTTCCTTCATTATATTCGTTTAAAGTACATTAAACAAAATTAGCAAGCATCTTCAAAGAGTGTCATAGTCCCCAATGAATTCGAAAGTAATGGGCGTTTTCTTTGAGAGCAGACCTAAGCTGTGTGCACACGTACAGTTAAATCTCAGCCTCACGTATAGGATGAGACAGCGGTTCGCTCTCTGTCTCTCCGACTATCTGTCTCTCTCTTCGCGTTGGAATTTAAATTGAATTCCACACAGCCAAAATCGACCTCAAAAATGTTGTATGGCGATGTGCATTTTACTATTTATATTGTCTTTGGCAGAACCCTCTCAACCTACTTGACCAATATCCTATAGTCGATCTTCGATCGAGGCAGCTTCAGTTCGAGGCTGGCTCGTGTGCGTGCTCCCTCCCAGAGGTTATCCTCCGACTGGGAGCGGGCAAAGATCAGCCGCAGCAGGCTGGTGTAATTCGGATTCACATAGTCCGCGGCATTGTTGTACGAGATCATGCCCTCCGTATGGCCCTGGAGGCTGAGCCAAGTGGCATTCGAGGCGAAATTGAGCTTCGGATAGGCGGAGGTGCGCAGCTTCATGTTGCCCCGGTACTCGGTCTTGGCCCTGTCCCCGTTGTTCATCAGACGACCCGAAAAGTTGATTGTTTCGATGGTGTTTGCTTGGAACTGAGGAAGGGAATACCCATTAAAGGTACAGTAAAGGATAGAAGATAGATAGGACATACCCTGTACTTGATGGTCATGTTCGTGGAGGTTGTCACCTCGCTCTGGACAATGTTCCCCCGAACGACGGCCTGGAGTTTCTTCGTCTCGAAGGACAGATCCACATCGTGCTGCCGGATGCCGTTCTTCTCGTTGATCTTGATGGAGCCCACCAGTCCGGTGATGTTCACCCCATTAATGGCCAGCAGCATCCGTGGCTTGTAGATCCATGCGGTAAAGTCCTGCTGGCGTCGCAGCTCCATGCCCAGGTCCAGCGATCGATTCCCGTTGGTGTCCAAGTACAGATCCAATCGTCGGTAGTCGGGATCACCGTCGTAGCTGCAGCCAGCGGACACGCGGTTCCGGCCATTGACAAACGCCACCGAGGCATTGAAGGCGTGCGGCACACTGGTGACATTCGCCACGAGAACGCGTGGCACCTTCGATCCGGGGGTGGTGAAGACCAGCGAGAAGTTATCGATCTCCTGCTGGTCCCATCTGTACTCGAAGACGTACTTCTTGGCACTCAGATCGGACTTCTTGAGGATCAGGCTGAGATTCAGAGGCCCCGCCAGCAGGAGACTGGGATACGCGCTCGTGGCGTTGCTCAGATCCGCGACACTGTAGTGGGAGCACATCTGGAGGCCCAAGGCGCGATCGAGCACGGGCCAGGTGCAGGTGGAGTTGGAGCTGCGCTTGGCGATGCCCGCCTGGGGCAGCTCCTGGTCGCGCTTCATCACCAGCAGCTCCGAGCGGACGCTGAAGATCTCGTTCTTGTCCTGCGGCAGGTTAAAGGAGAAGGACACGAGATTGCGGCCCCGCACCTTGAGGGTGGCCTCCAGCTCCGAGTTGGAGTACAGATTGCTCTTCACCTTGATCCCCGACTCGCCCCAGAACATGTCCGTCTGCATCGTGGATATGATGTCCACCGAAACGGAGGGCTTGAACCTGCCCTGGACATCAAAGTGCCAGTCGGTGGGTGGCTCCATCTGCTCGAGGCTGCCGGAGAGGCGCAGGTCCACAGAGGAGGCTCCAAAGGCATGGATGGCCAAGGGTAGACCCACAGCCAGGGGCACCGTGTAGGAGGCATCCAGGAAGACTCGCGACTTTGTGTAGGTGAACTCCTTGCCGGAGAGCACGCGGTTGGCCTGCTCGAACGGATTGAACTGCGCGGCCAGGGCCATCACCTCCACCATGGACTCGACGTTGTAGTACCGCAGATCGTTGCCAAAGACCCGCAGACCGAACTGCGCCCGCGGGTTGCTGTAGTCGTACTTTAGTTTGTAGCCGAGCTTATCGACATTCCGATCGATTGCGTCTTTCCTGGCGGATGCGGCAGCTCCCGCATCGCGCTTCTGCCTCTTGGATCCACTCAGCGCCTCCTCGTAGTCGTAGTCGTCGTCTTCCTCCTCAGCTCCGGCGCCCCCAGCAGCGGCTGCTGCCAGTTGGGCCTTCCGCTTGAGGCGGAGATTGTCCAGACTCAACAGATTCTCGATGGTGTCCTCCTCCTCGGCGCTCTCGTTGCCCAGCCAGCGGTTCAGGAAGGAGAGCTTCTTGCGCAGCAGCTCACCGTTGAAGGGTCCCTTCGGCCCAAAGGCACCGGCCACCAGCTCCTCCAGTCCCTCCGCCCGCGCATTGAACTCGAAGAAGTTCACGGACTGCCCGAACAGATCCGCCGTGAAGTTTACGCTGGCGATGCGCGGCAGATAGGAGTCGGTGCCAAAGATCAGGTTGGCATCGGTGGTGGTCCCGAAGTTGTACTCGTCGAAGAAGAGACTGTGCTCGTAGTTGCGCGAGAACTTGCGGATGTCCAGCTTGAATCTCTCCGAGAGCTCGTCGTTGAGCAGCAGCCCCTGGGCCTCGATCCTCACGGGGGAATTCGATTTGGCCAGATTTGTGAGATGCGACCACACGAAGGAGCCCACCTGGTTGATCTGCTCGTGCTCGAGGATCGCCTTGATGCTGCCCACGGAGATGTAGTCCGGACAGCGCATGGCCTGCAGGTAGCTGTAGATTCTCAGCTCCGAGTTGAGCGTGTAATTGGCGTAGCGATCGAGGAAGTATCCCCGATACTTCAGGCAGTCCACGCGCCTGAAGGCCAGTATTCCCTGCAGTCGAAGGTCCACGGGCACCGCATCGTCACGGATGATTCCTTGCACCTGCTCCGCAAAGGCCGCAGAGACAATGCCAATGTTCCCCAGGCCCTTGAGCAGCACCATCAGACGCTCGCGATGCTTCCGCTCTCCTTTGTACATTTTGAATCTGCTCAGGAACTCCGTCTCCAGGAGATTGATGATCTGCTGCACGCGCATGCTCTCCTCGCAGGCCTCGTGGTGCTTGCAGTAGCTGTGCACCACCGCAGTGGCGCCCAGAGTGTACTCCGGATCCAGTCTGCGCTTCGCGTACTCCAGAATCGTGTAGAATGTCTCGAGGGTCTGCTCGTCAGGGCGTGTGATGAACGACAGCGATGTCATCCAGCTGTGGGCCATCTGCTTGGGCAGTTTCTCGCCCACAATCTGGTCGCGCATCACCTGATACGAGGCGGTGCTGCCGATGTACGGAAGGGATTCCAGGACGTGGTTTCTTCCCTGATCGCAGGTGCCGGCCGAACGCTGCAGCAGAATGGAGAGCGTCTTGTAGTCGAGGCTCTTGCAGGTGTGCAGGAAGCTCGAGAAGATGTCAATGAACTCGCGCTGGATATTGGGGAAGCCGACGGCGCACATCTCCACCAGCTGCTCGCGGGCGGCCTTGATTTCGTCATGGCTGGGCTTCACCGCAGGCGTGTGATCGAACACCAGAGTGGCACGACGATCCACGAACTCGGAATCTGTTTTGGGAAGAGATTAGTTCGGGGTCCAAGGCTATAGCCGATCACTTACTCTGCTCCAGGAACTCCCCGGCGCTGTAGTTCTCCTCCTCCTTCAGCAGCAGTCGGCTGCGGCTGGTGGTCAAGGCCCCCGAGCTGGCATTGGAGAAGGGCACCAAAAGATGCGTCTCCAAGCAGCTAATCTCGCGGTACATCCTCTGATCCACCGTCAACTGCGAAGAGAGAGAAATCCAAATGAAATCCAAGTCGAATGACCATCTATTTCCCACTCACATTGCAATAACTCTGGGAATTCAGGATCGGCCAAATGGTCTTGTCGTCGCGGAAGGTGTAGGGCGTCGTCTGGAGCACCGAGTGCGTGGCATAGCGTTGCCTGCAGCTGGCAATGTCCTTGGTCTTGCGTATCGTCACATAGACACTGTCCGTGGCCTCAAGGGCGTACTGCACTTGGCATTCGCCGGAGACGTCCGTCTCTGTGGTGTTGAAGTCCACATCGAAGCGCATCATTGTGTTCTGGAAGGCCGAGAGAATGCCCTTCTTGATGTTGAGCACCCAGGGCGTTTCCAGCTCCTGGGGACACACCTCGCTGATGAGGCCGTCGTGGAAGGCGAAGCGCAGCAGGTTCTTGCTCAGATCAATGGCCAGGCTGATGCTCTGGGGATGCATGTTGTCAAAGTCCCCGGACGGCAGCTCGTCCTCGTGCTCGGTGCTGGTCAGGCTGTCGTAGTAGTCGTAGGTCGTCTCCTTTGGCTTCTCGGACTCGCTGTCCACATCCTCCAGGCGGTCGTAGAGCTTGGCATCGTTGATGCGCAGATAACCCTCGCAGGGCTTCGGGAAGAATATGTCCAGATTGGCCTTTAGCACCAGATCTGAGCTGTTGTCCCCCGATCCGGCGAACTCTGTGCGCAGCGTCACCGTGTACTCGTACTTGTAGAGCTTCTCGCCGTAGTTGAACTTGGGATTGGCGATCTCGCACTGTGGTCGTCCGCAGATGCGAGCATCCTTCAGGGGATCTATACGAAAGATTGACTTAGGATTATCTGATCAAGGATCTCTCGTTTACTTACTCTTCCTCGCTGCCTGGCAGTGTGCGGCAATGAGCAGCAGCAGCCCGAGGCATGCCGCCAGTCTATACAGCGCACCCATGGCTGGGGCTTCTCCTTGGCGATCGAACGCTTCTCTGGCCCAAGGGATTTACACTCTCCTGCAACGAAACGAAATGCAACACTTTATTAGTGTGTGGGCGGCCTTTAATGGAATATAATTTGGCGTTTGATTAGACAAAGGCCGTAACGATGGCTAAAGACATTTCCATTATCCATTCGTTTGACAAGCTGACACTAGCAGAAACTATAGATGAAGGAGGAGGAGCAGGGGCAGCAGCAGCAGCAGCAGCAGCAGGAGCCTGGCGTCACTTCTGTAATATTTGCAAAATGATTTCTCGCTCAAGTGGATTTTAGGTTTTGTGCATTTGTCAGGAGTACGGGTGACGGCATTGCTGTGGTGGTATGGTTGTGGGTTTTACTGTTGTTTTCCTTTGAAGCTATCCAGAAAGTGGAGGAGTCATCCGTCCATTATTATAACACATCCCCTGGTGCCTGGCTCCTGGCTCCGTCGCTTCATCGCTTTCTGAAAGCCAAATGCAAAGCCAAAGCAAATCAATTGAATTTCCACTTGATTCCACATAAAACACACACAAAACCAGGGACCAGGGACCAGGCAGCCAAGAAGAAGCCAGAGAATAACGCACTCGGTCGTTGCCACCCATGCCATCCTCCTCCATCATTAATTCCAGCAATAAAGTGGGTGAAGAGGCGTGCGCGGCTCCGACAGCTCGATTGATGCCAACTGTTGTTTGCATTTGCATTTGATTTTAGAGCAGCTATCGAGCAACGGGCGGGGAGGGTGGAGTGTGGAAGGAGCACAAAAAAGTGTACTCTTTTTTTCTCTGGCTTTCTGCATTCCCTGCACTTGGCTGTCGCTTATAAATTCCCAGATCTCCCAATGCTCCTCCTTCGGATGCGTCTCCTTTGCTGGAAGCTTCCTTCTGCTGCTGCTTCTGCGGTTTGGGCCTGGGGTCTGATTGCGGTTCGGGGTGTTTGCTGACAATGATTGCTGCAAGAAACAGTGAGAGCACTTAACACTTTTTTGCACTTCGACCCACACGCCACACGCCTTACGCCCTACGTCCTACATAGGGGGCCGGGCGTGTACATCAATTCGTCCATTTCCATCCATCGACGTTGTTGCCCCGCTCCACCCGGTCCTGGTGCTTGCTCCCTGATGCTGCTGTTGGCTGTCGGAATACTTGTGTGTGGCTGTCACAGATTGAATTGCGATTCCGTTCGTTCCGTTGATGCTGCTGCGAGTGTAAATAATGACTGCAAATCACGCAGCTGACGCCAATCTGGCCAAATTGCAGTTTCCTATATGTTTTATCGTTTTTCCTTAGATTTGCCATTTCCTTCCTGCTCCAACAGAAGCGTCCACGAGGGTCACAAGGGTGCGAGGATAAAGAACCAGAAAATGGGAGACGGCAGTGGAACTAGGCCAAATGAACTGGATATCGGAAGCTGCAGAAGAACTGGTTCCAGTCGAACCGACTTATCGATCTCGTTTGTCTTGCTCTTTTTCTTGTGAAATTGATTTACGGTTTTTTAATGGATTTTGCACGTCGGGAGTGAAAATATTCGTAAATACAAGTGCTGGCAATATCAGTGAACGGTTTTACAGCATTAAAGACTAGAAATTAGTGCGCCCTAACCCCGATGCCGGCGGATTAAACCTGACTTGACCTACGACAATGTGCACTCCATTTTGGTTGCACTTGACTGCGCTTGGTAATTCGCGCGTGTTTTTCGCTGTCGAGTGTGAATATAATTACGAAATTATCTTGCACTAAGATCGCTGCTTAATTTAGCGGCTTAACCGCCTCGCTCTAACCTCAAAGTGCGGAATTTTTGCAAGACATCAAAGTGGACCGACCGCAGGCTGCCACAGACACAGTGGAGTCGAGATACTGCTGCAGCATACTATCTGTGGCAAGAGGATGCCATTGCATTATCTTCTTGTCTACATAGATGCCCCGCGGGTCATCCCCCATTCCACTGCTGGTGCTTCTGCCGCTGCCGCAGCCAACGTCGCTGCCGGAGCGGACAAAGCTGATAAGCGGCTTAACCCCGGCGTGGGGGGCCTGGACAAAAATTGGACGTGGAATAGACAAACAGGGTATGCACGGATATGATTTGGCAAGATTTGGAGGAATAATAATAATGGAAATGGAAGTGGTTTTTGGGGATTGGATTGTGGGAAGGGGAATGCTCTTCTCTTTGATGTTGACGATGATTCCCGATGATGCACTTTGGGCTAATCCTTTGAGCTGTTATCCGCATCCCAATGAAAACAAAGCCGAAAATACTGGGGAAAAACCAGAAAAACCACCTCCGAGTGCCCATAAATTGAGATCCTCTGCCCCCGCCCCGCCCTCTACCCTTCCCCCATTTAACTATTGGCATAACGGAACAAACAAAACTTACGGTTACTTGGCCAAAGCCAGAAAACTACGGCGCCATTTGTTTTCATATTTCTCTGGCGCACCTCTCTCCCGCTCTCCCACATCCACACATGCTCTATCTCCCTCCCACTGCCACTGCCACTACCGCCCAAACATTTCTGTAAAAATGCAATTTTCAAGCGAAGGTGAAGTTGCAGTTAAGTTGCGTCGAATGAGGAGGAGGGGACGAGAAAAGGAGAGAGAGCTTACACGCGGGGGAGAGAGCTTCAAGAACTTTAGCAGATTGTTAGCAAGAGAGAGAGAGAGAGAGAGAGAGAGGGAGAGAGTGTGTAAGAACAGCTAAAAAAGTCAATTGCTTGCCAAGCGCCGACTGGGGAATACTCTGTAAAAGCGCTGCAGACGTGTGAAAAGGTGAAAACTAACTGGGAAAACTTCCAGGAAAAATCTGCAGTGAGTTCCAATTATATCCTATTCCCAAGGAATATTCTCACATAAAGTGCAAGCGGATGCAAATTGAATGTGAATCTGATATTCGAGGCTCCCGCCTGACCCTTGCCCTCTGATCTCCTCCTCTCAGCTTTCAACAAAAAACTAATAAAAAAGCATAGAAATTTTCACTAACATAAATTCCAGCGTAAATGCAATTACGTTTGTTGCAACAACTTGCCGGTGGATGGCGGAAGGGAGCGGTGGCGGGGCGCAGGAGTTTCACCTTCCTGGATGGGGTCATGCGGCACGCACATCCTGGCAACCCACCCACCCACTCACCACTCCCATCCCAAACATATGTTCCACATGAATTGCAAGGCGGAAACACTCTCCAACGTCAGCAACATCAGTGTCGTCCCTTCTCGTCCTGCGTCCTTCGCTGCTGCCTGGCATGCAAATCTAATAACAAAGTACGCAAAGAAGTTCCATATGCAACGAAGGAGGAGCAGCAGGAGGAGCAGGAGTAGGAAACATCAACTTTGAAGGAGTTGGTGATGGAGCAGGAGCACATCCTGTGCGAGGACAATTGCATTGCGTTTATTTGATCATTTTTGAAGAGTGCGTTTCGTCCTGCTTCCCAGTCGGAATGGAATGGAAAGCGCTGACAACGGAATTGAAGGAAGCACGCAGTCATTGCATAACGGGATAGCAGTTTGTTCCTGCATCCTTTACGAGGATGGTCCTGTGCCACTGCCACTGGCACTGCCACTGCCAGGGGCAGCTGGAAAATGGGAGCGGCAAAGCGGCCATAAGCTCCACCTTGCCAGCGACTTCTATTAGTTTTTCAGCCAGGAAAATACGTTCTTTCGTTTTTTTTATTTTTATTTTTTCTATTATTTTTTTTGGAGCTGCTGCTGCCATTCTGCATTCTGCATTCCATGCTCCTGCTGGAATCCTGGCATCAGGCGCGTGTTCCTGCGGATAGGCTCCGCTTCTCCTTGTTATTGTTGGCTTTGTTCCCATTTTGCACCACCACCCCCGCCCTCACACCCACCCCCACACCCTAATGGCCTCCGCCGTTAAATGGGGCGCCATGTTTGTCCATTGCCTGGGTCCTGCGTCCTCCTGCTCCTTCTGGATCGACGTGCATGCAATATGCAATGCATTTTTTGCCCATGTTCAATAAAGACAAAGGCGAAAGGTGAAACGAGCACAGGGGAAGCGGGCAGGGGAAGCACAGGTGAAAATCGGTCGTGTGTTGGGTGAGAAATTGGAAAATTGAAAATTATGTGTATCACTTGAAAAATGGCTAATAAACGAGATTAAAATGGGGCTAGAGTCGGAGCCAGGGACGGCAGGGGCCTCTCTGTGATTTTTCAGCTGTAAACTGAACGAAAAGCCGAGGAAAGTGCCTGGGAAACTTCTATAAATGGAAACTGGCATCCAGAGGAGGGTCTGCAGGGAGTGGCTGAAATATGGGATATTTCAAGGATGAATCTCCATTGTTTTTCGATTGAAATTTGGGATGACTGAAGAGCTGTTCCATCCCAATGATCCGCATGGAAGAGACACACACACGATTAGGTCCAGCTTCTGCCAACTGCAATACACATCCCCTGGAGGACTCCACTCCTGTGATTGCCTTTTCCAAAGTGCTCCCTCAAGTCAATACGCATACGCACTGTTGTAGTGCGACTGCAGCTGGCAGCAGCAGTAGTCGTGGCTCCATGGCTCGCTTTTCCAGCAACCAGGCAGACATTTGCATAATTTGGCAATGCTCTCACTTAGATTTTGATACCAGTTCTTGCCACTGCCACTGCCCCTGCCACATTCCATGGAGGAAGAACTATTATGCAAATTTGCATTTAAGCATCGGAACAAAAAAATATCCCCGTGCCATTTGGAAGGCAAAGACTTGCAGTCAACTGCAGGAGCTGAAAGAAGGAGGAGGACTCCCTGATTTCTCGGATGAAGGTGTTGACCAAGTCCCAGTCGCCCTGCCCTGCCCTGCCCTGTAAAGTAGTGTGGCAGCTCCAGCCTCTTTCTGCCTCCCTGCCACCTCAGGCGGAAAGCAGAAAGGAAGGGGCAGAGGCAGGGGCATTTGGCAGCAGTTTGTCTGGCTGTCTGGCTGTTTGTTGGTTTTATGTGGCTTAAATCGTAGCCATTTCCACAAACGCCTCCGCCCCTGCTCCTGCTGCTCCTGCTGTTCTTGCTGCTCCCATTTTATCCCTGTTTTTCCTGCTGTTTTTTCCTGCTGTTGTGTCGGCTGTCCTGTCGTTAGGCGGCCACTTAGTTCTTAGCCGCAGTCGTCGCCGCACTTTTGGTTCGTTTAATTTTTATGGCTTTGTAATTAAAAATATTATGAGACCAGGAGACCGAGAGGAAGAGGCAGTGGCAGGGGGGGAGGAAAAGGTGAAAGAAAACTACTCGTAGCGCTGCTGCCTTCGGGCTCCTGGCTCCTGGGTCCTGGCTGCCATCTGTTTAAGCCTCCCTCTTTACGGGGCTTCCGGGACATTTTATCCCACTTCTTCTTCGTATGTGCGGGGCGGAGGGACGGGGTAATGCTGCTGCTGCGACTACTGTTGCACGTGTTGCTGTGCCCCACTTAAGCGTCTCTTCCTGTGGCAGATTTTCATAAGCAAAAGGAGAGGGTGGGTGGGAGGGAGGGGGGATTTATGTGGTTCATCCATAATGAAGCCTTAAATAAGTATTTGGTCTCTCGTTTCTAACCAGATTATTTCTACTCTTTTGCAGGAGAGAGATCTGCCCTGCCTCATGTCCTGGACATGCTCCACGGCCCTAATCCCCAGGCGCTTTGTCAGGTGTCTGAAGGAGGAAGGACCCAGGCGAAGCGTAGCGTATGCAGCATGCACCTTGAGGTGGCACAGACGTGTCTCCCTCCCTTGTGGCTGCTCCTCCTTGGGGGGGTGTGGCGAGGCTTTGGGGGCTAAGACAGATTGATGGGCCTGACGACAGCCAACCATGTCGCCACATGCCACATGCCCCACATGGCCTGAGTCTGGTCTGACATTTTTGGGGCTCAGAGCGGGTTAAGTGCGTGCTGGCCAACAAGTGGACGACCGACACTCTGGCGGACAGATCGCTTGAGGAAATTAAAGGAAAAGCCGCTCCTGCACTCCTCTCGGACACTCGACAGGCGACGTTTGTGACATGAGACAAGGAGAACGGGGAGTGTGTGTCCCCCCCCAAAAAGGAGAAGAGTAATCCCCCACCTTTGGGGTGTGTATGTCGTCTCTCTTTCTCTCTCTCTCTCTCTTTGTGTCTCCCCTTCGCTCGCTCTCGGTGTTAAGTGTTTCGCGTTCGGGAGTGAAATGAAAATCCCAAGAGCGGAAAAATGAGACAGAAATTGTACGGAAAGAAAAACAGAATATGCGCCAAAGGATTGGAAACATTTGAATGGAAATGGGTGAGTTCTCTTTTGATATATTTGATATACATTTCAGAGAAATGTATAATTATTTATATATTTAATCCGCGAAAAAAACCCCCTACGATCCCAGCCCAAAAAGTGAATACAACCCTCGCATAATCCTTGAAGAAACCCCAGAATATTGTATTTAAAATCATTCATTGGCTGAATGTAAAACTATTCATTCGTAAAACTAGAAACTGAAAACTGGAATATATATATATATATATATATAAAACTGCTAGACCAAATGAAATAAAATAGGCGTTCAAACACACATTTTTGGCCAAAATTTTACATTTTCTTGACTAATTGTTCATTTTTTAGGAACCTATTTAGAGAAAAGTACAAATTGTTGTCTATAAAAACCTTGCCACATACTCTGGCTATCATTTAAAAAAAACCGCTTGCAATTTGATTCACGCGTGAAGGAGATAGCCCCTTACAAACACATTTTTTGCCACATTAATCCATGAAAAACCCCGCAGCGAACCCTCGAATGATCATTGAATAAAGCCCTGAGTATTGCATTGAAAAATCATTCATATGTTGAACATTCAAATCAGTCGCTTCTTGGAAAAGATTCGTAAAACTAGAAACTAAAAACTAGAATATATGTACTATATAGTATAATGGGGAAATAGTTTAATGGGAAATATAGTGTATTAATGGGGGAAAAAGTGATCTCATGTTTCACTTAGCTGCGGAAATTAAAAGGTTATCATCATTCCAGATCTAAAGATCCCCAAGATCCTCCCTACAGTTCGATCAACTTTGTAGCAGATCGTAGGGAAGGGACATGAAGGGAAGGTAAGCCGGGGGTAAGCCGCTTATCAACAACAGCATTCCAATACATTTCGCACGTTTCTGTTATTATTATTAACAATTGCATGGCAGATTGTGGATTTGTTCGAGAGTTTATTCGTAATTCCAGAGAGAAAGAGTCGGCATCGATCTCCCCATCTCTTTCTCCAGAGAGTACTCTCTCCCGATTACGATTCCGATTCCGATTCCGCTTATCATATTTGACACACACTTTATTTATTTATAAGAAACTGAACTGAACTGCTGCCTGGCCTGGCTGGCTGTATGCTGTATCATCATTTGAATGAATATTTTTAATATATATTTTTTTTTTATTGAACTCTTGAACCGATCGGAACGCCTTATCTATGGCCAGCCAGCCACTGATTCCGATTGTACGGTTCTACGGATCCACGAAACACGTATGAGGTTCAGGGTTCAGTTGGAACGACGGACATGTGGCTTTACACTAGTTTGAGGTTATTTTCCATGTATGTTCCCCGTCACTTTTCACACATTTTCCAAGCGGGGTCTTTGGGCTTTACATTTGTCACATTTCAATGAACTTTGGGCCACAAAAAACAGTGCCACACACGCACACACGCACGTTAATGAGTTGCAAGTTCATTTCCGGTACGTTAGGCACACACACACACACACACACACAGGGAGAGAGATAGGGACCAGGGGCCAGGGGCAACAGTGGAATGCGTCGGCGCAACAGGATATTAAAACCCGAATCGATGGTAGCCTTACTTTCGTTTCCAACGACTAGCCGCCAAAAACCCTTTTCTCCGAATTCGGATTCCGATTTTCCGTTTTCCGATTTCCGACTCCTCTGGAAGTCAATCAAAAAAACAACTCTCGAGGATGCGTCCGTTGCCCACGAAGCGGCAAACACGAATGAGGATGAAATCTGCTGCCGTTGCTGCTGCCGCCTACTGATGCTGCCGCTGCTGCTGCTGCTGCTGCTCGTTCGTTTATTTCATTCGTTTCCAGGCTTGGACTCTCGTGCTCAAAGCCGACTATCGACACAGAACACACACGCAGGCAGCCCTCCCCCCCCTGGTGGGTGGCTGGAGGGGATGGGGGCAGCAGATAGTGCTCTGGATGCTGCTGTTGTGTCCCGAACAGAACAGAACAGAACATCTTCTCGGCTTACAAAATGCGTTGTGAATGAATCTCTGAATCGGAATCTGAAGCTATGGCTATGGCCTGTCGCTGGACCTAGAAAGCTGTCGATGTCCGCTGTGGATGTCCGTTCGGTCGGGGGGGGGGGGGCATGAATGAAAATTGTCGCGCGTATATCGCAAGCCGATACAATCGGAGTGGCCGCTGGTTGTACTCCTTCCTAATGGGTTCTTCCTGCTGCTCCTCCTCCGTCTGTCTGTCTTTCAGGCTCGTGTTATCAGTGCGTGGGACAGGCCACGCACTGGGGGGGGCATCTACCCCCCACTCCCCCTCTGAATATGCTGGGGGGGGGGCAGTAAAGTAGAGGCTTCTCTTTGCAGGGTATTCTGGGCTTCGTTTCTTTGTGGGCTGCCCTGTTTGCTTTTTTGTTTTGATTTGATTTCGATTTCATGCTCTGTCGTTGCTGCTGCTGTTTCTAGTATGTTTTTCCTTATCAGAGTGGGGTGTGTGTGTGTGCTGTGTGTGTGTGTGTGGACTTTATATTTCATATATTCTATTCTGTGTCTTGTCAGCGCTCCGAACCCCCCTCCTTACATGTATTTATTTTATAGTAAAATCAACAACCGAAATGTCGAATGTCGAAAAGAAGACGAGGCAGGGGGCCACAATCCAGGAGGCGGCTTGTGGATTGCTTGATTGATTGCAAAAGGCAGGGCAGATGATAGTGAAGGGAAGCGATAGAGAGCGGTTCCCGAGAGACAGAGATAACAAGTGGAAGCTGCAGCTGCAGCAGAGACCATAGATAGGGCCTGGCTGGCTGGCTGGCCTGGCTCTCTCTGGTGTTTCCTTTTGATAAGATTTTTCTCCTTTCGAATGAATGAATGGAAATGCTTGTCTCAGGCTCAAAAATGAAAGTGGGAAAACCCCTCTCCAGGGAAGAGGCGCAACCTTTCAAAGAAGGAAGGTGCCTCCAAAAGGAGCAGGAGCAGGAGCAGGACGACCTTTTGTGGCAGCCAGCTGTTGTGCTTGTTGTTTGGGGCACGTGGGTGGCAGCGCCCGCTGCTGCTGCTTCTGCTGATTCTGCGGTCCGTTTTCTTATTATTATTTGTTCGAAAAAAAAAACAATATATATATATATGTATGCCAGGAATTTAATTTTCCAATGAAATGAAATGTGAAGAATATTTTGAGACTTTTTCCCTCCTTTTGGTGCGTGGGCATCAAAAAACAAAATATTAATGCAAAATTGTTGTCCAAAAAGCTGCCACTCCCCCCTCTGCCACACCCCCTCTCCCATGCAGTGCACTCCCTCTCTCTCCCTCTCTCTCGATGGAACTTTTGAACCATTTATCGTTTATTTTTGTATGCAAATTGAGAGATTTTCGAGTAGTGATCGGGTGGGGGGGTTGGGGGTGAGGGAAGGGCATGAATCCCATGAATGGGTGTCCTGGGACCAGAAGCAGGTAGAACTCCTTCCTGCCAGGTGTCGAAGCAGAGGGGAGGAGGAGGGGGTGCATCTGTATCTGTAACTTTGCTGTGTATCTGTGCCCCCTGGGGAATTGGAGTTGCATTCTCGCATTTCTATTCCATTTCGTTTCGTTTAGTTTTTTGAGTCAATAAAATAAATGCTGGAGCACTTTGCTGCTGCTTCCTGCCTCCTGGTTCCTGCCTCCTGGCTGCTGCCTCCTGGCTGCTGCTTCCTGGTTCCTGCCTCCTGCCTCCTTGCTCCTGACTGCTGCCTCCTGCCCCCTGCTGCTGTCTGTTGCACATTTTATGCATATGAGTGGTAAATACTTGAACAGAGAAAACGGAGAACAGAGGCAGAAGTGTCTTAAGGGGCAGTGTCTTGTGTCTTGTAACAAGTTGCAACCAAAAAAACACAAGAGTTTTCCATCGAATGAGAGGGGAGGGGGCGGGGGGGAGCGGTACTGCCTCGAGTGCTTCGAAAGTTGAGTTTTGTTGTGCCAGAAAGAGATTTGTGCGAAGAGGAGTCGAGTCGAGTCGAGTCTCTTGCCTGCTGGCTGCGGTTGCATGCGGCATGAATGATAAATAACAACATTTCTTGCATCATTTCCTGAAACTTTAGAGCCCCCTCCCAACCCCCCTCCTCCCCTACCGAATCGAAGGTTAAAGTTTTCCATTAAAAGTGCTTTTCAGTGGGGTTTTCCCCTGTCTCCTTCCATCTGCCATTGCCCAAAAATTTGCATATGTTCCCATATGTGTTTTCAATCTATATCTCTCTCTCTCTCTCTCTCTTTCCCCCGTAGTGCAATGCAACATCAAATCTTGGCAATTTTCAATCAAAATTTGGAAATTAGAAAATTTCTTAATTCCAAACACACAAATTTTCCTCATCGTTTTCCTGCTCTTAGCCCCAAATATTTCTCATTTGTGGTTGCAACTGCCAACACACCCACAGAGGGAGAGGGGTGGGGGGGGGGGGGGAGAGTCTTTCGTCCTGCTGCTGAAATAATGAAAGATCCTTGGCCACTGACAAAAATTGCAAACAATTTAAGAAGCCACCAAAAAAGGAAAATAAATATACGGAAAAAGATTAAACACACAACAAAAACTCGCAGAAAACTCGGAGAAAATGAAGAAAATTAGACACTGATTTAGTTGTGCAGCGAAGAAGGGAATACCCTTTATGCAGGAGAAGATTGAGAGAAGAAAAGAGAATCCTCAAACCGCAAGGAAATTCATTTGGGAATAGATTCGAGAATTTCAGGATCTACTCCTATCCTCAGGATTGGTTTTCCTTCTAGTTAAATACACTTGAATCTGAGATCCACGTGAATCTCGGATCCATCCCTCTCTGGCCCTCATCTCCCACCAAAGAGCAGATCCTTTCACTCCCTCTTCAGTCTCCATCTGGAACTCTCTCTGGAAGGGCTGCGTGGTTTCTCTCTGTGTGTGAGAGAAAGAGACTTTCCCACTAAATAAATAACATGACCATAAACGCATGAGAGGGGGAGGAGGCGAAGGGATACAGGGATAGAGGGAAGAGTCCTGCGGCTGCTGCAGGATGCTGCAAAAATGTTGCACCAAAAAAAGAGTTGTGAAAAATTGCATCACTTGCGAATGAAAGAAAGTTTTTAAGCGCCAAGCGAAGGGATTTTCCGCAGCAGTTTTCCAGGCAGAGCAGGGTCTCCCCAAGGGCGAGGGGGAGGGGAAGCATGGCTAAATAATAGAGAAGCGGGAAAAATAATAAACTCATAAATAGGATGACAAGTGTGTGGGTGTGTGTGTGTGTGTGTGTGGATGGGAGCCCCGAGAATGTGAAGGATGTGCAGGACAAAGCCGAAGCGAAGGACAGGCGAGGACAAATTGCCTCTGCAGCAGCGGCAGCAGCAATAGCAGCAGGGGGGGGGGGGGGGGGGGGGGCTTGGGAGGGGTAGAATGTGGGTTGTAAGATGCGGATGAAAGATTTAGTCTCTCCGGAGTCTTGCCGGAGAGTTTAATCAGCGGCGGACATTGCGGACTTTGCTAATTCCCGAAATGTTGTGTGGCAGGCAGGCAGCAGACATTGTTTTAATTTGCAATCTGCCACTGCTGTGAGTGCCCCTCGTGCCACCGCTCATTCCTGGCCTTGTGGCTTGGCCATCAAATGTCAAACTTTTCATAGGGCAACTGAAACTGAGTTTCCGTTTGATTTTCCTGCTGCTGCCTCTGCTGCTCCTTTTCCTGCCGTTGATTGTCCCTTTTCCTCGCTTTTTGTAGTTTTTGCCTTGTTTTGATTTTCGTACTTCAGCAGCAGGGGGCGTGGCCAGGGGGAGGAGTGAAATGCAAAGCCAGAAAATGGTAGAAAATGGTTGAAAATTGTACAACTTTTTTGCGGTTTTGCGTGTGCCTTTTCTTATAGTTTTTTCTTTTTTTGACAATCGCAAAAGTTTTGAGACTTCTACGGAGAACTCTCTCTCTCTCTCTCTCTCTCTCGAGGAATGAGAAGCGAGAAAGGAGAGTCGAGAGTCGAGCAAAAGGAGCGAACGTGTTGCGCCTTGGCCCCCGAAAGTTGTTTAATGAATGGTGTGGCAGGATGCAGCGGGGCTGTGAGTGGTGGAGGGGGGGGTATAGTGTTATGCCTGCCCCAACGAAAAGTTTTCTCTTGTTTTGACGTTTCAATTAAAGCAGGCCCCCAAAAGAGGGGGGGATGGGGGTGGAAGAGGTCGCTAATTATCGCAGGGAAGTATTCGGAATCATTCAAGGATGGAAACGAAAGGATGGAAGGAGGGGAGGGAGTTCCTTGCGGAAGAAGCTTATTGCTGCAACACGATGGTTAATGCCACACAGAGTGCGGCAGAGCGACGCAATGAGGCAGCTATCAATGCACACAACCTGCCAGACAGGGGGGGGTTGGGGGATGGGTGCGGCGGAAATGAAATCAGGACTCTGCTTTCCCTCCATCGAAGCATCCTTTGCTGCCGCCGCGAAGAAGCAGAAGTTTCCGCTTGCATCAAATGGTACGAAAGGGGGGGGGGGAAACTTTCCTTAAACTGCCGCTGAGAAAATTATTGAGGAAACGTTTTGTAGCCGTAAGTGCCGGGGGGAGGTGCGGGCCACAGATGCAAGGTTATACAAATATTTGAGCCCAAGAGGGGGAGAGCGAGGGAGAGAGAGAGGGAGCGTGACATGTGTGGCACACACAGTGTCTGGATGGGGGCAAATGGGGCAGAATGGCAAATATTCCACAAATGAAATTGATATTGGGCTCCTTGCTACTGCGACTGCTCCTGCTCCTGCTGCTCCCCAACCCGCCACTGCCACAAAGACAGGGCTCCGGCTAGGGCTTCCATTTAGGCCTCAGACGTGGGCCATAAATACAAAACTATCTTCCGGAGCCCAAGAAGCAGGCAGAAGCCAGCGTTCGGGTCACTTCTGGCCAGGAAGTGGCAAGTGGCAAGTACTTAGGCGCCCAAATAGGAGACACATTCCACACATAACAATGAGGCAGGCAGGCAGGCAGGCGGAGAGAATACCCTAAAAGGGGGCGGGCATCGATGGCTAATCAAGCGATGAATTATGGCCGCAAATGTGCCGCATTTGTGTTGCATATTTGATGAGGGATAGAGAGAGGCAGAGAGAGGGAGAGAGAGAGAGAGAGAGAGAGCAGCTGCAACAGCAACAGCCACAACAGGACAAGTATTTTCAATTTGGGGCAGTTGCAGTTAATCCCTCGACTAATTAAAACAAACTCCTGTCCCTGTGCCTGTGCCTGTCCCTGCTGCCAATCCTGCCACTCCTGCCACACACATAAACGCATACGTATACGTGGTATATGAATATTGCGTATACGACATGTTATCGCAACGCAGAGGACGATGCCATGGACTCGGCTTGAAATTTGAATTGTTCAGTTTTCATTTTTCTTTTTATTAATTTTTCCCTTTTTTAGTGCCCCCTCCCCCCCTTGCCACCTCCCTCGCATGAAAATTCCCTGCGGAAAATGGCAGCAAACAAGCGCCAACAATTTGCCTTCCATGTTTTGTCCGCAGGGGGAGTGGCATGTAACACTACACACCAGAAGGGACAGAGGGGGGGGGGGTGGGAGTACATGTGAGTGGCATGCTGCATTAACCATCGATAGAGAGAGAGATATAGAGAGAGCGAGGAGCGATTGTTTTGATAATGAAAAATAATCATAAAAGTTTGTTGCAACCAGCGGCGGGGCACTTGCAACACTCCACTCGGGTGGGGGGAGGTGGCTGTTGTTCCACGCGATTTATGCGATTTATTAAATTCCGAGAGTTTCGAGAGGAGCCCCAAAGTCCTCGCAACTGCTGCATGCCACACACACATGCCACGGGGCGTCCTTCCGCTTTATTCCATGTTTCCAAATAGTCCGAGCGGACTCTCTCTCTCTCTCTCTCTCTGGAGATAATATTATTCTTTGCCTTTTCTTTTGTTGTTTTTTTGGGGTGGGGGGGGCAGGGGCAAGGTTCGATTGTCACGCATTTGCAGGAAGCGAGAGAGAGAGGGATGGGGAGAGGGGAGTCTGTCCCAGGGAGAGGATGATTGGGGGATTGGAATATTTGTATTTCCTGTTTGCCTTTTGGCCCGAGAATTGATGTTTTGTTAAAAATAAAAAAAAGTTCCTCTCCTGTTGGCTGACAGGGGGCAGGGGGGAGAAGTGGGGCCCCCCCAACCGACGGGCGGCCCGGCAATTGAAACGGAAATTAAAAACTTGCTGCCCCCCGCTGCCCGCTGCCCGCCGCCCGCATTCCGATTCCTGCCCACTGCCTCCTGGAATGGAAATATTATGATCCTGTTTTTTTTTTGGTGTTCTGTTCAATATTCAATGAATTTGTGGCTGGAATTCTGTGGCATTGCCCCCCCTGCCCCGATCCCTCATTAATGCATAATCTCTCGGATCCGTCGAATATGTTTTAACTGCATTTAGTGGCAAGCGGCAAGTGGCATGTGGCATGTGGCGGGGAGATGTTGTTTGTGTAATGCGCGGCAAGTGTTGCATAATGAAACGAGCAAACATTCAAAGTGGCACGAATATAGGGGGATGGATAGGGGAGGGGGGGGTGCGGAATCGGTTGTGTGGCAACTGATGAGAGATTATGGAAACATAATTCCAGGCTGGCAGTCCCGTCTCGTGCCTCGGAAAATGTGATTAATTTTAAACATTTAAAACATTAAAATAATGAAAATTGCATTTGGATTTGCGGATCCGAATTTGGAAGCAGTCCAAAATGAATAAATAATGAAAAACCCTTAGCAGTAAAACTCGTTTTGAGCACTCGCTCAAATTTCCATGGAAAACTCCGCCGAGAGCACAAAATTAAAAGCTAATTTAAACAGATTTCCATATAGTTCTGTGACGATATCAATTTCCAAAAGTATTGTAACCAATTGACAGTAAATAAATAAATATAATAAATGCTTTGCCTACAAAAGAAAATCAACAATTCGGGGAAAAGTGGCGATTTATTTTCCGACATATTTCTCTTTTCCCTTTCAGTTTGATATCTGTGAAGTGCCCAATATTTTGTTTTTGCATTCGTGAGAGCGAGGCTCGGTGCTAGTCTCGTCATGCACAGGGAATGCATGTTGTTTTGGCTTTCTCGGAGTTCTCAGGCATTTGCTTTGGGTTTTGGGATTGCAGATTAGAGAAGTATCCCTAAAGAATGGATAAAGAAAGATACGAGTGTATTCATTACTCATTGATACGCACATTAATGAATTCATTCATTATTTTGGTTTCTGGCAATGAGCATTTTCTTTCCCTCGTTTTCCAGCGCCACCCAGTAATTTGTCTTGTTTTTCCCCATATTTCAATGGTCAAATGCCCTTCAGCAATGCCTCAGTCTCGTTCTGGGAATGGCATTTACATAACCAATGGAAATGTAAATGAAAATGGCAAATGGCAAATGGAAATGAGAGGCAGGAGCTGCCGAGAGGCTAAAGGCATTTCATTTTAATTTTATAATAAAATTTTCGCACATTACTCAACGGCCATGGGAATGGCATTGTCCAGGAGTCAGTCTCCTGGACTCCTGGACTTCTGTCTGTCCGCCACATGACCATTGATGAGTGCATCAGCAGCCGCAACGCATCGCATCGCATCGTTGTGGCAGGGTCATCGAAGGGGACAGCGAATGAGAGTGGGAATGGAAATGGGAATGGGAATAGTGGGGAAAGTACTGCGAACTTTCCTCTGCAATTCTTTGCCCCCTTTCGTGGCTCAGCCTCCGCCTCTCAAGTGCTTAAATGGTTGGGTTCATTTTTTCGGGGCTGCTTTCATCACCAGCCCCGTCTGAATGCCTCAATGAATTTCAATAAAACCCAAAAGTGGAGGCAGCCAGCATCCTTCCGTCTGTCCTGCCGCCTGCCGCCTGGAAGTTGAGCATTCAACAAGATTACAGGAGAGGGAGAGGAGTAGTGGCCGGGAGTGGCAGGAGTCGAGTGTGGCAGCCACTGGCAGCTCTTTGCAGAGAGAACGCATGTAACACAGCGAGCCACTGGAGTCTCCTGTTGTGGGGGAGTCCTGTGGGTTGTCCTGCTCCCGTGCCTGCCCCGCAGTTATAATTAAAACACGAACCATGTTTGAAGAGCGACCGTCCGTCCGTCTGTCCGTCCGTCCGTCTGTCCTGTGCAATAATCGCATTTCGACGGACAATGAACGGAGCAGAAAAGAGCAGTGGAAAACCGAAGACCGAAAGGTGAATGAAATGTTTGTGGCAGGAAGTGGGGGTGGGGGTGGGGGTGGGCGAAGGGGCAGCACCAGAGTCCGTTCAATGTCCGTTCTGGGTGCGTTCTCCGAAGCGTTGATGCGATATTGTTGTGGTGATTAAAATATGTCTGAAAATACTGAATGCTGAATGCAGAATGCTGCATGCTGCATGATGTGGCATGTGGCATGCTGGCTGTTGACTCTCGTTGGTTGCATTGCCCATGGCAGCTGCTGTGGCATTTCGGTTGCGCCTCCAAAAAGCAGACTGGCATCCGTTGAAGGAGTGGAAGAGTGGAGTGCGGGAGGGGAGCTCAGCAGAGTGGCTGCCCCCCGTTGAGGCGGCAGCAATTGGCTTTCCAGCGGCAGTGGCAAGTGGTACGCTCCGTGGCAGCTGCCTGCTTCTTCCCTTTAAATTTCTGCCCCCCAAGGCGTTGCAACGGATCGGATGGGGAGTGTGGGGAGTGTGGTGTGGTGTGGCGCCCCCGAAGGTGTCATTCATTGAGTGGAAAGTTTTTACTATTATTATTATTATAACTCACTCTTACTCGACTTCCAAATGCCATGGGGCATGTGGCATGTAACTCGTTTTACCTTCTACTACGTTTCCCTCTTCCCTCTGTTTTTTTGTTATCTCTGGAAAAACCCTTGCCTTTCCCTTCGTTGCTCTCGTAATTCTGGTAACATTTTTCGGGCTTGGACCCAAACTTTATATCTCAACCACCCCCCACCCCCCCAACCAGCTCCGTCTCTCTCTCCTTCTCCTTCTCCCTCTGTCTTCTGTTTGTGCAACACTTGGGGCTGCCACTGCTGTCGCTCCGTGTAGTTGTTGCTCGACAAAATGCTCGATGGCGTTGTAAAATGTAATCATTGTGGCGTGTAATTAGTTTTTATACGTATCTGTGTAAGTGTCAGTGTGTGTGTTGTGTGTGTGTGTGTGTGTGTGTGTGTGCATGTTCCATGCATAAGTGCATTTACCCCCAAAAGAGTGTAAGTGTCAGAGTCCTGTGTGTGTGTGTCCTCTGTGTGTCCTGTCTGTGTGCGTGTAGAAATAAAATTTATTATTGCATTAACGTTTCGGGAGCAGAGGCGATCCCTGTTGCTCCTGCTCCTGCTCCTACTCCTTCCTCCATCCCCTCACACCCACCCCAACCCACTCCGACCCACTCTGATACATGGATATGCAAATGTATGCCACATTTCGTGTGCCACCAATCGTCCTGTGCGTGTACGTGTGGGAGTGCCAGTGCCTGTGCCAGTGCCTGTGCGTGGAATGCATTTAATTGGGAATCGAGAATCGAGCAGCGAGCAGCGAGAGGGTTGCCTCCAAAGATTACTCCACGATTCCATGGAGCGACACGTTCACCTGTGACTGTCCTTTTGCCATTCAGCTGTTCTCGATCAGTAGATTCTTACAAATATTTATTTTATTTATTTAACCTACGAGAAATTATGAAGCATTAGCTGCCAGGCTATCAGCAAGATGCCCAACGCCCATACAATTTCAATGCTGTGAGGAGCGACATTATAAAATATTTCTTTTTTTTTTTATTGTGGGCAAGCAGCTTCAAAATGTGTCATAATCTCCAATGAATTCTTAAGTAAAAGCAGACCTAAAATACAGTTCAATCTCAGCCTATAGAAGGAGAGAGCGTTTGGCTATCTGTCTCTATATATTTGATGGTGGAATTGAAGCTAATTCCACACAGCCAAAATTGACCTCAAAAAAGTTTGTCTGGCGTTGCTCATCTTACTATTTATATTGTCTTTGCATCGGCTCTATTCCAAATATTCTTTCCAAAAGTCGTGTGATTTATAGGAGAATTTATTTCTCCCAAAATACATGATAGAAATATCTTGTGTGAAAGTATGCCTTGGGGATCCTTTGGAGAAACTTTCTTTAAATGTGGAAAAAACAGAAATGAAACAGCACTGTGGATATCGATCTAGATATATCTATCTGTATAGCAGTGTATATATAGTATGTATATCTATGTAGATCCCAGTGTCTAGCCCAGATGTATTCACTCACAGCTACCCTCGCACTCTCTCTCTCTATGCGCTCCCCGCACTCGCTCTCCTTTCATTTCCGTTCAACCATTCAACCATTGACGACCACATGTCGTATTAGTAATAATAATTTACACGTTAATGTGCCTGTAGTTGCGATATATTGGGAGAGGGGGAGGGTGTTGGCATTGCCACTACAGGATGGATATTCGAGGGGTGTGGCACTGCCTCTGCCCCTGCCCCTGCCGCATGTGGCAGTAGTGTTCGTGCCTCAATCAATAGTCAATTTTCAATTTGTGTCCCCATGTCCCCGCGTGTCCTCCGTTCGTGTGGCGGTAGCATTGATTGGCGGTTATTTAGGGTCAACCCCATTTCACACCCGCCCCTCCCCCCGTTTCAGCTCCCCCCGTCATGTCTCCTGCTGCTCCTGTTGCAAGCCAATTGATTTGTTGGTCTCTTTGCTGCTGCTGCTGCTGCTGCGGCTGTCGCCACTCGGAAGGACCCCCTGCCAGTACGCCGGAAATGCCACGCAATTTGTTTGTTCGCACTCAAGCCGCAAACATTGTGTGGAAATTAACTTGTTAAGCCATTTGAAGGGGGAGTGGGGGGGAGAATGGGGTAGAGCAGAGTGTGGGCGTGGTAATTGACATTCGATTTATAATGGAAGAGCACCCAAAGCTCCATCCCTTATTGCAAATTCCTGCTGTAATTATTATTTTGTGGCTGTCGCTTAGGAGCTATAGATACAGATGCAGATACAGATACAGATACACAGAGCCAGAGATACTTTTTTTTTTGTAGAATAATTCAAAGGATCAAAGTAGCCCCCTTCCGTTTTTGTGCCCCCGCCCCCCCAAAAATATTATATATATTTCAGTCTACACACGGGATCCGAGTCGAACAGAACGGAAATCGAAACGGAAATTTTTTAGAATATTTGTAAATTTTTAGAAACTAAACGCAAAATATTAATCGTATACAAATTAATCGGAAACGGAATCGGAATCGAAATCGGATTTGGACAGTATGTCGGATACTTCATTGACCATCGATCCGCCGGAGGTGGATGATCGCGAGGAGGAGGAAGCTAGATTGATGCAGCTGGACCGCCAGCAGCTTTCCAGCGACTCGCTGGGGCAGCCCGAAGCAACAGAGGCCCCAGAGGAAGGGTCAGAGGCAGAGGCAGAGGCAGAGGCAGAAGCAGAGGCAGGGGTAGAGGCAGAGGCAGAGGCAGAGGCAGAGGCAGGGGCAGGGGCAGAGGCAGGGGCAGAAGCAGGGGCAGATCCAGAGGAACCGAACGGCCTTTTCAATTATTATTGGATAAACCGATTCTTTCAAGCGGCAATGGAGCGCAGGGCCCAGCCCCAGCCACAGCCCCAGCCACAGCCACAGCCACCCTCTGCTCAACGGTCTGGCCAACTGCCCCCCCGCTACGTCGGGGATCAGCGCCGGATGCTGGTGGGAGATGCGAATGTTACCCGGATGGCCCTCGGACCACATGGCTGGGCACCCGTCAACGACGCGGAGGGCGACTTGGAGGAAGATAACTCTGGCTGGGACTTTGAGTGGATAAACCGGGAGCTGCAGGCCTTCGACGACGCCAGGAACGGCCGGGCCGTGCAACAGCCACCCCCTCGCCAGCAAGCCCGTCGCCGTCGTCGCCGCCGCCGCCGCCCGCGTCGCCGTATTGGCCGTATTGGCCGACGCCGAGGCGGCTTTGACGCCCGCCGCGCCCTGCTCTACGTTGGGCCGCCACGCCTGATGGTGGGCCGAGCGATTGGTTCTCGGATGGCCCTGGGACAGCGTGGACGGCGACCCGTCAGGGACTGGGAGGATGTGGCAAATGCGGGCTATGGCTACCGGACGCGCAGGTTGCCTCGATAGACACGCCACTCGATTCGATTCCATAAATAAAGAAGAAAACACTCAAGGATCGTGGCTAGGGATTCCAATTACGGGGCACAGAGGCGGCATAGGAGGGTGGCAATGCTGCTCTTCCGTATTGCATTTCCTATGCTGCTGCCACGCCAAGTGGCATGCAATCCTCGCGCATCAAATGGTGTCCTTTCCGCATCCCTGGCTTTGCGGTTTTCCCATTTGCAGTTCAAGTGGACGCAAAATCAGAGCTCATGCGAGGGGTGGGGGGATGGGGGGACGACTTCATTTGCAGCATCAATCCCGGACCCCATCATCAAGTTGTCTGCTGTGGCACAGTGGCAGTGGCAGCATCACCAGCAGCAGCAGCAGCAGCGAGGACTGTGTTTAATAAGGCGTGTGGCAGCCAGCCAGAAGAGGCAGGCTCTAGTGCTAGGGGCATAGGGGCTGTGGGGGGTGGGCGGAGGGCGGAGGGGACTCGGTATAATTAGCTTTAATGGCCTAATGCCTGTTGGCCATTCCCATGGCTGAGAGCTCCTGCCTGTTCGCCTATCCAACGGCTGCAATGACGAGAGGAAGAAGCCAAAGGAATGAGTCCTTTGACAGAGCGATTCCCGGCTCTCGTTTAAGCTAGGAGAAGGACCTGCCTACCTTCTGGGTAGCAGCCACTCGAGTATTAATGAAAGAGCTGCCCCAAACCCCTGCCCCCTCATGAGCCACACTTTAAAGCAATTTTCCAGCCAAAGAAATTCCAAGAAAAAGACTGGCACGAGCGGTTATTTATCTGCCCCCAATTGCTGTACTCCTCCCACTCCTCCCACCACCATTCACACGTAGCAGCATCCTGTGGGATGGCCCGTCCTCTGGCTGAAACTTCTTGCCTCATAACTTCACATTGAAGAAGATGCATATGCAACACGTTCGTGCCCCATTCACTGGGACTGCTCTCTGAAAGAAGAACTACCTGCCGCCTGCCTCCTGCCGCCTGCCTCCTGCCTCCTGCTGTCTGGTGTCCTGGAATCGATTGGCAGGAGGAAATACTCCCTTTGTGGAGTGGCATATTGCCTGCCTTCTACAGGGTATGCCAGGCTTCGACTCTTGCTTAATTCTAAACCGAAATTCAGAAGATATACGACAGCAGCAGCAGCTGCAGCAGGAGGAGGAGCTGGAGCTGAGGCTGGAGGGGAATGTTGCAAGTTTTTCTTAGTGCTGTTCGACTTTGGCAGGCAGAATGAAATGAATGCTTCGAGGAGGGTTGGGGGCAGGCGGTAGGGCAGAGGCAACCCTCCATTCTTCAATGGGGCAGTGGCGGGCAGTGGCAACTACTCCGGAAAGGTGGAAAAGCGCTGCGGATATGGCATTCGACTGCGGATGGGGTTAAGGGTTGAGCTGAAAGTTAATTGAAAAGTATTGTTTGCTGTTTTATGCCACATTCCCATGCCCCACCCCGCTCTGGCACACACAGACAGAGAGCGGAGGCAGAGAGCAGAGGCAGATGCTGCTGGAAACCCATTTTCCACTTACCTTTTTGGAGAGAGAAAAAAAGCAACGTAAATTGTTTGTTTTGGCGAAAAGCTTTAAAAAAACACACAGAATTTTTATTGTATTTTGGGGGGCTCTGCCGCCAGGGGTATGCTTACAGGGTATACTTATTTATTATGTATTCTATAGGTATATTAATGACATAGATCCGATCCCACCCAAAGGCCTCCCCCCGCCTCAAAGTATACATAAATCAGAACTGATTCGATCTCCTATGATATGTGCGGCATATCTTTATTTCTTCTGCGGATACAACCTATGAGAAGCCACCAACTAAAAGGCTAATACATGCGACTAACATGCGACTAAATTTAGTGAGAGAGAGAGAGAGGGAGAGAGCGGAGGAAGAGACCTGTCTGTCTTTCTTACTTATTTGATTATCACTTGAGAGAGAGAGCGAGAGCACACACAGAGAGAAAGAGTATCTACAAAACTAATTAACAATCGTGGGTGGAGGGGGAGGAGGAGGAGGAGGAAATTGTGCAGCAACCGAGGATCGAGAGAGAGAGAGAGCGCAGGAGGAGGCAGGCAGCAGCTCTCCTTCATTCGAGCTTCAATCTGGTGTGAAGCGTGAATGTGGGCGTGTCCTCCCCCTCCCATAGATGCCTGGTGGATCCTCAGCTCAGGATTGTCGAGTGAGGCGAAGCCTTGCCATTCTTGCTGATCAGCGCCTTGGGACCTGCAATACAAAGAAAGAGCCATCAGTAAATGCCCCATTGAACCGGGTCCTGTGTGCCCTTACCCTCCGTATCCGAGGCACTGGCCACGCCCATGATCTTCAGCGCCCGAAAGAGCGCTCCCAGATTGGAGCGATCGTCGAGATATTCGCTCTCCAGCCGCACCACCGCCGCCTTCTTGCTCTTGGTCTGTGTGTGCCACACGAGAATCTCCGTGCAGTTGTTGCCGCGCGGCTCGATCCCGTCCAGCCGCAGGCCGATGCTGCGCAGGAAGCGATCCTCCTCGAAGCCCGGCTTGTACGGCATATTCACCTTCGGGTACTGGGCCATGTACTCGAGATTCACCGCGAAGCCGGCCATGTCCACGGGCCAGCGTCGGCCCGCTAGCCACGAGTCCAGGAAGGCCACCACCTTGCCCTGAAAGGGGAGCCGAAAAAGGGTTACCGATCAGTTGGGGATCAGATCAGGGGACCGCTCTCACCTTTCGCACCACCGGACCACTGACGCCGTAATCGGCGATGAATCCCACGGGGAACATGGACACCCGCTGCGTCTGCCGGATCTCGGAGAAGAGCCGCAGGTCGTAGGTGTTGTCGTCGTCCCCGAAGTAGAGGACGCCGTTGGTGAGGTTCCGCTGCCGCAGCCACTGCAGGGCGGCCCTCCGATTGGCCACGCCCCTGGGGGCAGGCTTGGCCTTGCGAAAATTGCTGGGCATGGGACTGGCCAGATGGGTGTAGGGGATGCCTGAGAGAGGGCAGAGATCGGATTAGCATTCCATACAGATCGAGGATGGATGGGCTTGCTTACCGAATCCCTTGAGCATCGGATCCATGAACGTGTTGCAGCCCTCCTGATCGTTGGCCACCAGCCAATGGAGCCGCGGCACATGCAGCAGGGTGTGGGCGAGGCGCGTCAGCTCCGGGATCTGCTCCCGACGCGGATACGTGGGCGTCACAAAGTAGATGATGGGCAGGTGTCCGTACTGGGCCAACGGCTGGTCCTGCACGTACAGCCGCCGATCCACGAGGACCTCGCTGCACAGATGCAGCGTCTCGTTGAGGGCCGTAGAGAGGATGCCATCTGTGGGGCAGAGAGAGAGAGAGAGAGAATTCTTAATTGTGGAACTACAATTTGCTCAAGAATTTGCCTTCATTGACCCCAATGAGTCGTGATCCCTCGTGGCGGAATCGCGTCAGCATTTGACAGAGGCATGGCTTAAGGGGGGCGGGGGGAGGAGGTGGAGACCCAGAAAAGGGGTGCACTTACGCCATGGAATAATGTAATTCCTATCCAAAGATCTTCTAATGCGTGAGGCGTATCCATTATGGCACCTTCCCCTGCCCACTAGCCAGGATTCCACGGAAAAACAACTGCCCTTAATGGAATTCTAGAGGGGAAGGGGATACTCCCTGCATAACAATATTATTCCCCTGATAATGACCATTCCCCCCTCCAAGCGGTAATACACCTATTCCCCCCTATCCTATCCCCCTTCCTCCCCATTCCCCCACCCATTCGAATGCACTAATAAGTTATTAAATATTGACGGCACAAATAGAGAGAGACCCACACAAGGGGGGGGCCCAAAATAGGGGGTGGAATGATGAATATTCCACGTGGACTCCAATCGAACAATCAGTCCGGCCGGACGGATGGACGGACGGACGCTCAGTCGGTCGTTTGTTTATTTACCGATATCACAGCGACTGCAATCAACATCGTAAAAATCCCCTCCGCGTCACAGCCCGTCACATGTGTCTGTGTGTGTGTGTGTGTTTATTGTTTGCACTTCAGTCCCTCCCCTCCCTCCCCCCACTCCCTTTGATCCCCTCAGCGGCGACTGATAAACCGAACACTTAACAATGGGAATGTGGGGAGACCGCCACAAGCAACAAACGCAAATAATCTCAAAGATATAGTACCATATAAAACCTCCACGCACGTACCACATTTTAATGATTAATTGAGGGGGGCGGAAGGGGGTTCCATTGGGGAAAATACGTCAGGTGAATCAAGACAGACGGCACACGGCAAACGGCAGACCCGCCGGAGTCTCGATTAGGCAAATGGGGATATTGCTGATTAGGAAGCTCATTCGGAATTCCCCAAGCACCTGACCGGACCTAATAGAGTGGACTCTGTCCAGTCACTTGATTGATTTGTGATTCGTTGTGGCTTCCTGTGGGACTTTTTTAATTATTCAATTAGGAAAGGGGACGATACTACGGATCAAAAACACAAAAGTTGATCGATCAATCCATCCTATCTGTCTTTGGCTCTTTTCCGAGATATGATATAATATTAATATTCTTTTTTGGGGAGATTGAAAGCGAAGGAGCATTTTTAGTAAAGAAATATTCATTCCAAGGAAAACCTAAATTCTTCATAATGATATCTATCGAAACGCACTGAAAATTGAACGTAATTTCAGAGATCTGGAAATAAATTCGTTCGTTATATAGAAAGTTCTTTAGATGGAAGTTCGACTGTATTGTATCCCAGACATCGGGGCACAATTTCGAAGATCTATTAGTTATAGTATTTGAAAATGTTTGAGAAAAATTCAGAGGCCTTTAAACTGACTGGAGATTGGATTGGAGAGGCATGTTTGTTAGGGTTAAATATCTTCGATGTTTTTTGAATAGCGAAGGGTTTAAGCGGTTTGAAAATAACATATGTGACATATGTAGATCGGAAAATACAAACGACAACTTTTCTTTATGCGACTGACAACTGACAACAACTTTTCGATTTTCCGAACGGACTTCAACGTTTGTAGCCTTTGAGCTCCCAAATGGAGATGGAATTCTTATAAGCGAATCGCAGAATTCATCAGGTTTCAGATTTCAACATTCGACAGCCAAGCGAATCCATTCATGAATGTGTTTACCTAATCTCTCGATTCATGAATGTGATTCAAGACGCAAGATTTATTCCATTCACTGGAAAGAGGCGGAAATTTACAAATTGTTAACATTTGTTTAGACATTTTGATGGCAATTTGACTGTTGCAATTGAGTTCTTGGTGTGTGTGTGTCCAAAAATACACACACACACACGAAGAGAGTGGAGGGGGGCACTCGACACGCGCAATTGAAAGACATTGAAACGAAACAAACGGATGAGCACAGATTATGGAGGCAACAAGTGGGAATATCTATAGAAAACACCTCTACCCTCCACTCTACCCTCCCCCTCTCTTGAGTACTTTTCGTTTGGTGTTTTCTTATGAACAAGGAGGGAGGAGGAGGGTGGGCAGGAAAAGCGCAATTAAAGTATGGGTGTGGCCATTCAGAGCTCAGAAACTGATTGAAATATGAGAGTCGTTTTATCAGTTGCAGTCGCAGTCGTTTTGGTATGGGATTTCGTGTCTACGATTACGATGACGAATCCCGTATACCCCATGCCATGGGTGGGTGGAACCGAAAAGGGAGAATTAATTGAGGCTTTCTTTCGCCAAGGAAATCAATCGATATGGCTTACCCTCCTACGTTTCCTTCCTTGCCCCAAAGTGGACATGGCCCATCAGGCAACCCCCCAAGCTATTCCCGGAACAGCGAAGAAACCGTGAGAAATTGGCCAATAAATTACGTATAGCCCGACAGCCAAGAGAAGGCCGGCAAGGAGGCCAACAGAAGAATGGAATACCCTACTAAAAAGATTCGGATTTCTAATAGATCTAAAAGATCTTAAAAAAAGATATACCCCAAAAAATGTGGAACTATCAGCTAGATATTCCCCAAAAAATGTGAGTTTATCTGCTGGATATTCCATCCATAAATCTGATGATCTGAACTATTAGCCAGGGACCTTAAATAAGAGTTATGCAAATTTTAACCAAATAAATCAATGTAAAGGAAACATGGAATACACCAAAATTCATATTTTAATCGTATTTAGTGATATCAAAAAAAATTCTATTAACGATTTATATGATATAAATCATTTTTTTAATTATTATTTTTAATTTGTACTTGAAAAAAGCAGAAATAATAGTTAAAAATAATTTGTTCAATAAAAATCAACAACAACAACTTTTTATGACTTTTTCAATTAAATTGAATTAATTATTATTTTTATTTTTACTACAAAAATCAGAAATAATATATATTTTTATTATTATTTCAATACAAATTAGAAAAAACATTTATTTTGTATTATATCAATATAATTCAAAAATAGCACTAATTTAAAAAAAAAAGTAAAAAATAACTCTTATTTCTGATTTTTTTTTTTTTAATTTGGGAAATAATTCGATTTGAATTTTAAAATTATAAAAGTGGCGGTCCCTGCTATTGTCACATTCTCCACCCATAAATGGGTATACCCTGACGTTCTATTTGTGATAGAAGGGTATTTGTGAAGTGAAAAGCCCCAGTTAGATGGAAAATGTGACCTTGTCCAAGGCGCGGTTTTCGCGGCGTGCAATAAAAAAAAAAATATATATAAAAAAAACGGAGGCCAAACAAGGCAGAGGAAGGGGTTGCGGGAGGGGGTGGCGGTGGGGTGTGGTGTGGTGTGGTGTGGTGGCTATCAATGGGAGTGTATGAGACTTTGCAAGACAATGCTATTAAATTAGACCAATTACCCAAGAGGGGTAGCAGGGGGAGGGGGCGGGGGGTGGGGATAAATAATATAACAGCAAAGCCAACAAACAGCAACATGAAACCAGAAACTGACAGCCGAAGCGACAGAAACAGCAAACAGACGAAGCGAACCGACGTGGATCGACCAGTTACACGCGATAATAACCGCGGCCAATCACTCATCCAGCGGCGGAAAACGCGCGGGCTGTCACAGGTCTCGCCGCCCCCTTTTTGGGGATGGTCAGAGAAGTACTTTGTGCGGCTGACCCAAAACCCATATGCCCCGTCCTCGTGTAGGGTATCACTCGTTGGCCAACAGCCAAAAAATAGCGGAAAAACAGAAAGTGAAAGTGGGGTCGGTCTCTCTCTCGTAAATCACTTTCCAGTCGTGCATTTACCTGAAGGGGAAAAGGGGGGAGGGGTGTGTGTGGAGGGGAGTGGACCACAGCTAGAGTGTGTGGAATAGGGAGAGGCAAAGGACTCTCTCACTCACGTGATCTATATCGATTGCGGATACTTGAATCTTGACGATTGTTCATTCTTTTGATCCAGATCGGGTCTTGACGAGGAAGTATGGGAATTGTCTTGCGTTGGCTGGCCATCACCCGGAAGCGGGACAGGCCGAGGGATTGGGCGTGCTTACCTAGGCTGTGCATTCCATCGTCGGAGTCATCGGTGACGCCGCCGCTGCCGCCGCCCAGGCCCAGTCGCGTGTCCATGCCGAGGGTGAAGTAGCAGAAGGCGATGAGGAAGAGCAGGGCCCCCGCCAGGGGCAGCAGGCAGCGGCGCCTGGCCCCAGCGACACCACTGGGATGTCCGCGTAGGTGGGCCATGGGGGGTGGCAGGGAATGGGGCGTGAGGAACGGTATACGGGGTGCGGCACCCTTGGGGCGCCGCTGATGTTGCTGCTGTTGCTGCTGCTGTTGTTGCCTCTCGATGTCGGCCTCCACCTCGTCGTCGTCGTCGGTCGATGTTTGCGGCTGGTCGAGTGGCGCGTAATAGGCACTTGGCATTATGCGGCACGGGGCACGGACACAGATTCAGATTCAGATGCAGATACAGATACAGATAGAGGCGTCAGCTGCTGCAGATCCGGGGCTGGTGGTGGCGTTGTTGCTGCTGCTGCTGCGGCTGCTGCATCCCCGGACCCCACGACGACGCAGACGACGACTATGGTGCAGAGGGCGACGCTGGCAGCGCGGGGCTGCGTTTGCCATTTGTGGGGGGGGGGGGGGGGGGGGGGGGGGTGGAGGGGAGGACCAGACCAGACCTTCCTCCTCCCTTTTCCTTTCTCCTTTCTCCTCCCTTCTGTTATACAATTCCGAGAACAGAACGAAAGAGCCCAAAAATTATGCAAATTCCCAGCACATTTGGCCGCCTCGCCGCTCGCTTTTTCCTTTCTTTTTAGTTATTGTTATTTCTGTTTCAGCTTTCTGTTTCTTCTTCTATTGTGGGTTTCTGTGTTTTTGTGGCTGTCACACACGCGGCGGGTTGGGGGGGAGGGACGGGGCGCAAGCGGCCGGGTCTATAAAAAACCAAATCCAAATGTTCGACGAACGAACCGAAACCGAACACGCAAAGACGCTAGCTTTTGACGAAAATCTGAACAATCGGAATAAACTTTTGCACCGCCTGCTTACATTTTTCCCTTGTGGGATTTTTTAAAATCAGGGAATTTCTCTCCTGACGACAAACGGCCAGGGGAATTTTGGAGCAAAAACAAAGAGAGGAAAGCTCGTTTTTGCGTCACGGTTTGGAGCATTGAAAGAGAAAGAGAGAGCTTATGTGTATGCGAGCGCAAGGTATGACTAAATGTTAGGTAGGGGCCCAGTGTAACGAAGGCCCTCAGCTGATACAATTTTACCTTACCTTATAAATGGCGGTACCTTGGCGAAATTCCAAATTTAAAGAAAAAGCGGGGAAAGAATGTTTCAACAGGGAAGTAAAGGAAAGGAATAATTTCTATATAGAAGGACTCCATTCCACATCCAGGGTTTTCCATTGCTTTCTTTCTTATACGATACCCACAGATTGGCTGTGGCTAAGCAGAAACATTCAGAGATTCCACCCATCCCCAATCCAATCTCCAATCCTCAATCTTATCTAATCTGAATATTTAATCGCTGCAATTGTCTGGATGATTACGAAGCTCTTTGGGCCATTTACTGATATTTGATTTGGCTACCATTTCGCAATATTCTGTAGAAGCCATCCCCCTTCCCTCTCCGCCCCAGCCACAGCCCCTGCTCCTGCTCCTGCCACTTGCAACGCAATGAATGAATGCGAATGAGTTACAAACGGATAGAACGGGTGTTACATTTATTTCTTATAAAGTTTTTTACGCTTTTGTGGGAGGGGTGTACAAATGTGTCTACAATTCGTTTAGTGTGTGTGTGTGTGGGTTTTTTTGATTGTTAATTAAGCAAATATTTAAACGATTAAAAGCCACTAGTATCTCACTTTTTTGTTGCTGCACTGCAGTTCTTTATCTTTTCTTTTTTTTTCGGTTTTTGGGGGACAACAAACAACACTCCTGATCCTGATCACTCCAGATCCGATCCTCTGCACTTATGGAATAATTAACTAAATGTTTATGTAGAACTCGTAGAGGTGTGGTGTCGTTACAGAGAGAAATGGTAATCCCATTCTAGATGTTGGCCTTGATCACATCCTCCAGCCGCTGGGCATTGGCCCCAGCGAACTCCTCCACCTTGGTGCCGTTCTTGATGAACACAAACGTGGGCATGCTGCAGATGTTGTAGTCCATGGCAATGTCCTCAGACTCATCCACATCGACCTAACGAAACATAAACAGATATAAGATACAGATCTATGAGATACTCCCTCTGTGGAGGACTCACCTTCAGGATGACAATATTGTCGGCATACTGCGTGGCCAGCTCCGCCAGCTTGGGGGCAATCATCTTGCAGGGTCCGCACCAGGTGGCATAGAAGTCCAGGACCACCAGCTTGCTGCCTGCCTGCTTCAGCTGGGCATCGAGGTCAGCCTGGGGAGAGACAGAAGGGGGGGGATACATAATGATTATCAAATGTGAATTTTTCCAACCCCGATTGACCCACTTTTCCCCAGTCCAGTCTCGCGCACGTTGATCCACAGGGGCTAACTACTCCCCAGTCCCCACTCCCTCCTCCCTCCTCCTTATCGCTGACATGTGCGCGATAAGGTCTGTAGTTTGTAGTTTTTTCTGTGTTGTGTTGCCTGGCAACCCCACAAGCCCATTCCCCTGATGTTTTCTATAGGTGCTAGTCGGATGTTAATGAGGTTCCATTTCTACATACTCCTCGTGTATTTGTGTTCCGATCCGATCTCTATTTTTGCCATTCGATTGAAATGTTTTCTGGCCATGACGGAATTTCAGAACGAAATCAATATACCACAAGAAATGTTTCTAAATAATAAACGAGTGAATACACTTGTAAATTCCATATGAATACACCCCTTTCAGCGACACGAACACCCAGAAGAGTGAAACGTTAGGTTGCTGGCTGTTTGGGGGCTGTTTGGGGGGGTGGTTGGGTGTCGGGGCCCCGCCTCTGTCACGTTTTCCGCCGCGGTGACCTCTAATTAATTTGCGGGTATGGTATGCGCGATGGTAATCGCGAAAACAGAGTCAAAGAAATGACTTCTAATGGAATTACTGCTGGCAGGTGGGGAATGACTACTCCAGAGGAGAGGAGGGGGTGGGGGTGGAATGGGAATCCGGATCTGGTTTTCGGATCGGAATGGAACAAGTTCTGGGGAAACGATGAGTAACAGATCTATCCAAAGATGATCTGTTCGATGGATGATTCATTCCATTATTAAATCACTTTTGAATGAATTAAATTGTGGAAATTCTGAACTTTCAGGAATGTTCCATCAAGTGGTTTCCGCTGATAGTTTCTGTTGCGGTTTTCTGTTGATAAATTTAGACCACAAAAATGGCATAAAAATGGGAGGGGATGGATGGTTAGGAGAGGTTGCTTGTGCAGTGCATTAAATAATTATTTAATTGAAAGAAATCCACTCCACAGAACACGAATTATATGCACACTCTCTGACGCAATATTTGATATTTTATTTGTGTTTACGAGTGCCAAGGGGAATGGAATCGAGAATGAGATTTGCAGGGCAATCATTCAACCGGTTTCCAACCCCTTGCCGAGGAGCGGGACGACGCCCGACGCGACGCTCCCTCCGCCGCTTGAATGGCGCGTAAAAAACAGTACACCCTGTACCCTGTTCGAGTACGAGAATGAGTGCGAGTGTGGGTATTTGTAACCCCGAGAATTAGGCCCCGAGAGCCGACCCGATAGCGTTTTATTGCCAACTCATGCTCTGAACACACTCGCATACACATTCATGGACTATATCTATGGTAGAGATTACTCAATAAGTCCGAAATGAATAGTAAATTCCACTGCAATATCTTTATGCTCTGGCGTATCCCATGACATTTCGGACCGACCCAGTCGGGGGGGGAATGGTCATCTTGAAGAGATGATATCATAACCTACGCCTCTTCTCTCTTGTCTCTGCTCCTCTCTATCTTTCTCTATGCTATTCTCATACTGGTTTTGGGTTTTTGGTTTTTGGCTTTCTTTCTCGATTGTTTTCGCTTTGCGCGGTTTCCCTTCCTCCCGACATTCGTTTGGGGCCGCCGCCAAAGAGACAACAACACTTCGTGAGGGCCACAGCCACCTCCATCGTTCCCCCCCTCCCCCGCTCTTTTCGTCGTAAGCGAACGTATGGCAAAAGCGTGGAGAATGGAGAATGAAATGAAACGAAATGAGAGAAAAAGAAAGAGGAATGCCAATTCCAATTCCATTTCTCCATTTCCATTTCCACTACTTTGGATGGATGGCGGGGTTGAAGGTTATTTATTGGGGATATTCCACACCCGCACAAACACACGCTCGTGGAGCCGGAACTTGTCACATATTCACATTTATTCACAGATGATTCATACACTCACCTTGTCTTTCACTTGGTAAACCATTATGTAGCTCTTGGGGGGGGTTGTGTGGCGTAGGAACCGGCGGTAGAAAATGTACAAAAAGGTTACTTAATTAGCAGCCACGAAGCAAGCTAGTTTCGGTGTTGGAATTCGAATGAATATGATGCCCGAAGCGAAGCGAATGCCTAGCGATGTTAAATACAGTCTATTGCTGTTAACGAGCTGTTAGCTGGCGCCCCTAAAAGCGGCCATTTCTTGTACTTCGCTGTTGACAGTGCTCTGTTAACATTCGAGCAAGAGAGCTCATTTTCGCGGGCTATGTATGAGTTTTGAGCTTTCATGTTAACGTAACATTTATTTTCTATGTTGTTACTGTTTAACAGTGCCTGAACAGCGTTTATGCTAACATGCTGTTAAATGGTGTGCATGCAGGCGCAGGGTATCGCTGTTAACGAGGTGGTGACGCCCCTGCTCTCCAGAGGGCGCTGCTTGTAACGGAAATTCAAACTGCGTACAGAATCAACACATTTTTCATAATTTATTTTCAAAGAAAACAATTCGTAAACACTACAAATACGATTTTTGGAAATTAAGATTTCGCTAAACGCTACTAACTAGTGAGTGGTTCTCTTTAAGTACTTATCTATCAATGGGCCGCATGTGTGGCAGCTGCTGCCGCCGGGTGGTGCAAATGGTGATGGTGATGATGGTGGTACGTGAGCGTGGGCGGTGGGGGCGGCGGCGGTGGCGCCACTCCGATCGAGGGCTGTGCGATCTGTGCCATTTGCTGTTCGTACGAGGAATAGTGATCGTAGTAGGACCCATAGCCAGGCGTGCTGCCTGGATCGGGATTCGAGGCGGCACCGGCACCGGCACCAGCACCAGCACCAGTGGAGGCGGACACTGAGGAGGAGGAGGCGGGGGGCGGGCCGGTGGTTCCCGTATCGAAGTAGCTGACTCCGTTGTAGCCATTGGCGCTCTCGTAAAAGTGTCCTGCGGCGGAGACGCCGCCGGGGAACTGCTGCTGGTGGGGATGGTGCTGGGGATGGTGGTGCTGCTGCAGATCGTAGTCCTGGACCAGTCCCTTCGCCTCCCGATGGCTGCTGTAGTAGTAGTCGTAGTTCTCCTCCGCATACGCCAGCGGCTGCGTCTCCACGGTGGCATTATACTTGACGGTTGGGTGGCCCTGGACCTGCCCCTGGCCCTCCCCCTTGCATACCTCCTCCTGGATGCCGCCCAGATGCTGCTTGATCTGCGAGTAGTTGATGAACTCGGGCTCTGGCGTCGCCAGCTGGGGACTCGACTCGTAGGCACCCGCTCCCTGGTGGCACATGGCGTTGCCGTAGCCGCTGGCGGATTGCTGCTGCTGCTGATAGGAGGCTGCCGCCAGCTCCGAGATGCAGGCATAGGGGAGGCCCGGGGACTTGCTGGGGGCCGTGGCAGCCGCGGGCGTGGCATGGTAGATGGTGGGATAGTTGTAGGTGATGTGCTGGTGATTCACCGTAAAGACATTCGCGGAGCTCTCGCAGGGATTCCCCATCGCGGGCTCCGCCCCATTCAGCGGCCAGCCCCCCGCCACGCCGTTGCTCGCGTAGCTCGAGGATTGGTGGCCACCCTCCAGGTAGCTGTGGCAGGTGCAGTGGCTGTAGGTGGTGTGGCACTTGCCACAGCCATTGAACGCATAAATGTCCAGAGCAGAGGCGGCCGAGTGGCTCAAGGGATTGCTGGCTGCCGTCGGACGATGACCCTTGATGCCCTTACCCAAGAGATTCTGCTGGAAAAGACACTCGAAGGGTTAAGAAATCCATCAGGGAGGAGGGAGAACAGCTGTGAGACTCACCTGCTGCTTCACTTGCTTCACCAGTCCCGCAATGACGGACTTTTTGGGATTGCCGGCACCCAGAGAGCTCTTCCCTGCGAGCGGAATCCTGCCGAAGGCTCGCTTCGAGACACTGGAGTTCTTGGGATCGGGACGCAGATGATCGTGGACTCCTTTGGCCTGGAAGAAGATGGCATTGCCCGAGTGGCGCCAGAAGTGGGTCACGGGGTAGCCGCAGTGGCCGCGGCAGGGCTTGATCTCCAGCCTCCCGCCCCGGCAGCTCTTGTTGGGGCACTGTTTGCCCTCCTGCTTCCGTCGCGCCTTGTCGCAGATGGCTGGCCGCAGGTTGATCCTGGAACCATTCGGCAGGACGCAGTGCTGGGAGCAGACGAGCACCCCCAGGCAGCTCTTCTTGAGGATGTTCACGTTGTGGTTGTTGGTGTTGCGCATCGCCCAGCCGGAGATGTGCTTCTTGGCCTCCTCGTTGTGCATGGCATAGATGTGCCGCACATGGCCGTCGCTCCACTCGCTGAACTCGTCGAACTCCAGGTCTGCCACATGCGGCACAATGGCATCGTTGATGTCCCAGTCCCGCTTTGTCTTGACCGTCATTCCGGCCGAAAGGAGATTCTGTTGCTGCTGTTGCTGCTGCTGGGGGTCTTGCTGCTGCTGCTGCTGATTGCTGAGGATTTGCTGCGACTTGAAGCTGTAGCCATTTCTGTGGGGGAAAGATTCACTTGGATGAGTAATCCCTGGGTCTCCAATGATCTACTTGGGATGCCCCCACTCTCTTTCTTTTCTTTTAGTGCCTCGTTTAAGGAATTTCCATCTTAATTGCATCCTAAACTGTGAAGCTCGCTCTGGCAGGGAGTCTGAGGTCTGTCTGTCTGTCAATCAAATGAAATGCCTGCTGCTGCATTTACGATGCTGCCTGCCCCATGAAACGCATAAATCCACCGTTGCCTCAGCCTCGGTCCCAGTCCCAACTCCCTCCGTTCTTTGGCCTGTAATCCAATCCGAAACGTAATTTGAGCGCCAGTTCGGAGCGTGGAACGCATGGAACTTGGAGCCGTGAAGCGCCGGCGGCTGAGCAGGCACGAGACTCGGAGATTGAGAGTTGATCGAGTTGATTGAAGGGGCAGGCACACTATCGAGAGGCGACACGCCGCGTGTGGGAGGTAGGGAATGTGTGGCCTGGCCTGGCCCGGCCTGGCCTGGCCGATCGTTTAGTGCGGCTCGCGTTCTGCAATTAGCCATAAATTTGTTTCGATTCCAGGCCCCAAACCACTCGCTCTCGAGCTGCCCCTCGAGCGTTTAGGTTTCTTTTTAATGTGTACTTGGAAGCCAGCAGGTTGCACGAATGAGAACGCTCTTGGCTCTCGACTCTTGGCTAATAACTCTGGCCCTAACACTGATTCTGTTTCTGATTCCGATACCTGGGATCGTGGTGTCGTTTCAATCACTTGGTGGTCCCCTTAACCCCTACCCCCTCCCTGATTTCGTGTTGAACCTGTTGTTCTGTTCTGTTCTGTTCCGCGTCGTTCGTCGTGTGGCAAGTCTCTGGTCTGTGTGTGTGTGTGTGTGTGTGTCGGCTGTGTGTTTGGTGTTCTTAGCGCTTTGTTTTGGGCCCGTAAATTGACTGCCTGACACTTGGTGTCCCGCTCGAGAGGGAGTGGGGCGCTCGTTAGTCGCTCGCTTATCTCAGATGTTGATTGCATCTCACTTCGTTCTGGTTCTTTAGCCTCGGGAGGTGTGGGGGCTTGGGAATCTCATAATAAGTTTGTCACCTAGAAAATATGTCTCTATATCCCTCTATCGAGATGTTGTGACCCTTTCACTCGTGGACTCATCTGCGTGCCTCTGCGCCCCCGCCTATTCGGGGGGGGATTTGTGTGTGGTCTCCCTCCCGCGGCGGCATCTCTGTGGATCGGTCGCGATTGGAGTGCCACATTAACTAAGTTGTGGTGCCCCCTCCAAGCCTCAGGAGACCTCAGGCCACAGCGTGTGATAATAAAGCGTTGGAAATCATTTACATTTTCTGCTCCCCCTCCCCACGCTCTCATTGATCGTTTGATTTGTGGCACATTCTTTTTGGGGGTGTGGAAGAGAGAGAGATGTCTCATCGGGAGGCATGGAATGGACTGTGGAGATGGATGTGTGTCAACAGATCGCCAATTGGAGGATATCTGACAGATGCAGATACTGCAGGATACAGTCCTGGCGCTCTAGATACAAATACAGGGAGTGGTGACCCCGACACTCTAGTGGAAAGATGCTCTCATGTGAAAAATACAGCCTTCTAGCCATATTCTATCGAAGAGAAAGAAAGATACTGCCATCTAACACTATCCATCTAAATATCTGCTATACTTTTTAGCTACTTTGCTTTCCGTATGCTTCCTGTACTTTGTTTGCGGAAGATACTTTCATCTGGAAGATACTTTTCTAGCCATTCATTCCGATTCCGATTCACTTACATTACAACCATATTCCAAGTGAATCCAAATGAATGTTGAGCTGCTGTAATCCCAGTGTGGCGCGAGATACTTTCAATGGTGGAATGTATCCAATGGATGCCACTTTTTGTATCTAATTCACTTCACAATTGCCACAGCACTCGATGGATGATCATTGTAATCCAATTAGAATAGTATCTCACGGATACACCGCACTGTTACACTGTCACACTGTTAGCCGTCGCTAATTTCACGAACTGCAACGCAACGGAACGCACGCGACGACGTGGCGGATGCTAACGGACGACCTTTCACTGTGTGGCAACCTGTGAGAGGAGCGAGCGCTTTGTACTGTACTCTGTGTGGCGGCAGTTGGTACTCCTCCTCGTCCAAGAGACAAAAACAAAAGCAGCAGACAAAAGCAAACTTCAGCGCCAAAGATACACAGATACACGGAGGCACAGAGACACAGATACACGGATACACGGACACACGGAGCCACGGAGTGCGAGCGATGCCAAGTTTTGTCAACAATGGAATGAATGGATACGCGTGAGTATTATGGCTCTTTCACTGTGTGGCACTGGGCTCTGGCTCTGGCTCCACCTACAAAAACCAACAAAAAAGCAAGTGGCAAAGGGGGACAGAGCGGGGGAGTGCAGATGGACAGATGGATGGATGGAAAGACGGAACCACCCGCATAATTTGGCGAAAACTCCACTCTCCACACACACACGCACACACACACACAGGCGACAGGCGACAGCCGACGTCGGCGCATAATCAGCCAACAGGGCGAAGAGGAGCCGCAGCTGCCCAGAGTGCCGAAATGTATCCGTCAGATACAGATACTCAGAGCTCAGAGCCCAGAGCTGAGCTCCCTTCCAGGCAGCGGCTGCTTCCAGGCAGCAGCAGCAGCGGCAGCGGCACTTCTCGTCGCTGATTGGTCGGATAAACACTCACACGCAGACACACTGCATCTCTTGCTCTCTCTCTCTCTCGCTTTGGAGTACTGCTCTTCTGTCTGTGTGTGTGTGTATCTTTAAAGTTCTGCTTATTGGAGTAGGGTGGAGGGGGGAGAGTGGAGAGGGCGGTTTACATATGTGCTAGAACCGATAAGAATCACAGAAATTTAATTACTTATTATGCCGCTTATCAGGCGCCCATTGTTCCCGCCGTCGAAGGATGGAGTTGGAGACCACCGAGCAGACAGAGCAATCAGGCGAAAAGGAGAGGAGAGGAGAGGAGTAGAGAGGGGGATCGATTTAATCATCTCTGAAATGTTTGGTAAATCATTCGTATTTTCATGATTTATGATTCCTAATAAAATACCAGAAAATACACGTATTAAGGGATCCTAAGAGAAGAGAAGATGCCAATGAGTATATAAGTATCTCAATCTATGATGATTCCTATAAACATTAATTGGGAGAGCACTACAATGTATACTCTCTGAATCTATATCTAATATTTGAATGTACATAAGAGTACATTCATTTGAATGAAGTAAAATAAAGTGCACCAAGCGGTTGTAAGCATCGTAATCTACGACAAATTCTAAGAATGTTGGCCGAAGAATTCTTATAAAATATATAAATAATAATAATATAAAAAATATAAATAATAATAATATAAAATATATATAAATAATAATGATATAAAATATATAAATAATAATAAAATAAAACAATACACCTAATAATATACATTTTGAAAATAAATATGGAGCTTCCCGATTTTAAATGGAAGTTTTACCCCCCTAACCCCCTAACTCGAAAGCTTGTCAATTGCATTTTCTATTTTTTCTTTATTTTTTTAAATATGCCAAGATTGTATTGAATCATCTAAGAAATTTGACAAAAGTGATTCGGTTTATTTATTATTTATTTGCTTATTATTTATTTATTATACCCGGTACTCGAAGAGTAAAGGGGTATATTAGATTTGTGCAAAAAATTAATGTGTGTAACACCCAGAAGGAAGCGTTTCCGACCCCATAAAGTATATATATTCTTGATCAGCATCAATAGCCGAGTCGATATAGCTATGTCTGTCTGTCCGTCCGTCTGTCCGTCTGTCCGTCTTCATTAGCGCCTATAGCTCAAAGACCATAAAAGCTAGAGGAACACTATTTTGTATCCAGACTCCTGTCCTATCGCACTGTTACAAGTGTATTTCAAAATTTCGCCCCGCCCCCTTCCGCCCACTCCAAGGACGAAAATCTGTGGCATGCACAATTTTAAAGATACGAGAAAACTAAAAACGCAGAATCGTAGAGAATGACAATATCTATCAGAGTGTTGAATCTGGATCAGATCGACTCATAAATATAGCCACAATGAAGAAAACAATTTCGAAATGCATCGTTCCCTCTCGCTCTCTCTCACACACAGGGGTAGGCGCTATGCCTGATCGAATTTTTTGACGCCTAGTTCTCAGAGACTATAAGAGCTAGAACCACCAAACTTTCTATCCAAGCTCCTGTGATATCAAACCGAGACGAGTTTGTTTTAAAATTTGGCCACGCCCCCTTCCGCCCCCACAAAAGATGAAAATCTACAATTTTGAAGATACGGGAAAACCAAAAACGCAGAATCATAGAAAATTACTATATCTATCAGAGTATTGAATTTGGATCAGATCGGATCATAAATATAGTCAGAAGGAACAAATGAAATTTCAGTGGCCTCCCAAGCGCAGACTGATTCCCTCTCTCTCTCGCACACAGCCGTGTATGTATATGTAGGAAGTAGATAAAAACATGTAGAAATGGCAGATGTAAAAAATTTATGTTAACCAATATGGAAACATCTAATAGATCAAAATCTCCGAAAAGGTTCGACTTAAATTGTTTTTTTTTGGCTAAAATTTAATATTTTCCTTTTGCGAACATGTAATAAATTACAACAAGCTCACATACATATATACTGACTGAGTACCGGGTATAAAGTAGAGCCGCGGCGCAGACGCGGCTCATAACGTTCCCCCTCGTTTTTATTTTGATTTATTATTTATTTGCATTATATTTATTTATTATTTTTGCATTATTATTTAGTTTTAATCATTATTTTTATTTGTATTATTTATTTGTTTATTTATTTTTATTTTTATTTATGGTTTATTTGCATTTTTATACAAACTCTGAATCCAAATATTCATATATGCGAATGTTACTTTAATGGAAATTTCTAGAATTAAGATCCGAATCTATACCTTATACAGTGCAACTTCTCTACAACGAAGTTTTCTATATAGCGAATTTATTTCCAGAACTTTGAAAAAACTGTGAGCTCTGAAATTTCGTTCAATTTTCAGTACGTTACGAATATTATCAAGAATGCTCCCTATAACAATGTTTTTTGTTTCAATTACTTTTATAGTGATTTCCTACCAAGAACAAAGGTAGAAAGGTATTTGGGGAGTCCCAACTATAATTGTGTGCTTCCCAAACAAAAATACTAATTATTTAAAGTTAAATAAACTCAATAAAAATTTCATTCTACGAATTCCATATTACGAAGTTTGAATGAATGTATATGAATGTCCACATATTCATGTATTCGAATGTTGAACTTTAAATGAATTTTCTAGAATAAAGATAGTTTCTTCCGCCTCTCCCTTCAAAACAAAAAAAAGTGTACTCCATAATGGATGAATGTGGCTTAAAGCCTAGCTTAAAGTGGCAACAATATCAGGGCCAGAGAGCAGCCAAAGGGCACAAAAGTGCGGAGAGTGGGGGAGAGTGCGGAGAGTGGGGAGAGTGAAGAGAGTGCGGAGTGTGTGGGGGGTGAGGCACTTCTGGTGGGGTGGGGGCGGCTAATGCTCTGGCCTGGCCGTGTCGTTGCCTCGTCGTCTCGTGTGTGTTTTCACCTGATCGCATCGCCCGCATTCGCCATTTGGGGCACAGTGGAAAAACAGGGCAACAAAAATAAAAATAAAAAAAATAAAAACGCACACAATTTATGCGTTCACAACAGATACAGATACAAAGATACATAGATACACCACAGATACAATGGGAACAATTAACCAACGACAGAGGCAGAGACAGAGGCAGACGCAGAAGCCGTGTCATCAGAGGAAAGAAACGAAACGAAATGGAGGAGCCGCCAATAGGCAGGCGGCGGCAGCGGCAGCGTTCAAGTGAAAATGTGGAAAATGTCGTTGACAGGAAATGCAAAGCGACACCGGGGGCACAGTGGCAGAGGGCCAGTGGCAGTGGCAACTGTTGCTGCTGCTTGCTGCTTGCTGCTCAACGACTGTGACCCGTAATTAAAATGTGTGGCAGTGGCAAAAGGCGAGGAGTGGGAGGCACTGAAGATACGGGATTGGGCCCTCAAGAGAGAGAGAGAGAGAGAGGGAGAGAGGGGGAGAAAGAGAGGAGTACATGTCGCCGTGTAACTGCGCGCGGAAATGGCTGCTGCTGCTGGCCATTTGCTAGCCCTAGCCCCAGCCCCCTGTGTTACCAATTCCCCCCCTCCGCTGCCACTGCCTCTACCTCTTCTGGCTCTCTGCCTCTCGGCCGTTTGTTGTCGCTTTAACGCTCCTCCAAACACAGCAAAACAGCAAATGATACGGGTGACAAATACATATTTCAACAACATCGAGAGAGAGAGAGAGAGAGAGGAGGAGGGGGGGAGGAGGAGAGAAATGATAGAGAAATACAGAAATATTTCACAGCTGAAATGTGCTCGAAATGGTGGGACTAGGACTAGGACTAGGACTAGGACTAGGTTCACCTGGGGGTTAATGGTTCATGGTTCATGGTGCAGCTGCAACACTCCCTGTCTGGGGCAGGGGCAGGGGCATTAAGTATTTTTGCCAGGCAATTAATTGCTCAACATTATTTTATAATCATTGCGCAGTTTAATGTAGGTAAAGAGCAACAGTCGGCCAGCCAGCTGGCCCCCCCATATCGATGGATCTCCGAGACGGAGGCCACCCGCTGGGATCTGCCTAATGAGCGCGTGCCCCAACCCTCCCCTCGAGAAGGGCCTGTCATTGTGGGGCAACACAGCAAAAGTGTTTGGGGCTTTTGGCGCACCAGAGATTAATCATCGATCTGTAAAAAATCAATAAAAATTCGAATTGGTGTACTCTAAAATGGGATTTCGAAGAGCTTTCGACCTCAACAAGAAAAAAACAACAATAATATGTGAATAATTAATTTGCTAGAGACCACAGCTACACTGAGAGAAAAAGCCAGGCCCCCCCCTAGGGGAGATCTCAGGCTGGAAGTGTGATATGTGGCACTCGGAGACAGAGACTGGAAAAGCAAAGGAATATTAATTGGTCGTCACGCTGGGAGGTCCACTAATAGATCCACGAAAACCCCGAAAACCCCAAAACCAAAGGCAGAGCTCTCTAGGGCTTTGTGGATTAACATTTTGTCTATTGCCTGATTGAATGATTGATACAGACCCGAGCATCACCCACAAAAAAACAAAAAAAAAACATGAAATATTGACAAATGTCTTTGGATGGTTAAAGGGGGGGGAGATGGAGGTTGGAGGCAGAGCAACCTCATGCTAATGGCCCTCTTTTTCGGAGGAGAACGATCTTCTTGCTGTTCTTATAAATGAGCTCGATTAGAACCCAATTACAAGGGTGGACCTAGCCCCCAGGAAAAGCCATTTTCCCTCGGCCAGGGGGGGAATTACTTTTGATCATAAAATTATGACTCATAAATTTAATTTTATGACTTCTTTGGGGCCCAAAAAAAGCACACAAAAAACGCAGTCTCTTGGCCTGGACCTGGACTGGGGCTGGGACTGCGACTGCATCCCGAAGATGTGTTGTAATGAAGGCGCAGAAGGTGCCAAAATTATGTGCCACATGGACTGTAATTTTCGCGCACCGAAGGTGCTTAAAGACCCTGCCATTTCTTCATTCCCTCAAATTGCCCGAAATCGTTGGGTCGCTGCTGGAGCTGGAGCGGGAGGGGGAGCCGGAGCTGGAGCTGGAGCTATCGGTGTCCGTGTCGCTCTGGTGGCTGCCACACTCTTTAATCAGCTAAATGGACTGTTGAAAATTCGGCAATTGGCAGCGTAATCACCTTTTTGCGGGGCAAGTGGCAAGTGGCAGTGGCAGGCAGCTAGCAGCTAGCAGCTCCTGGAGCCACGCGTCCGTCCATCCTTCCGTCCGTCCATCCTTCGATTGTTTGCAGAATGAGTGCCCTGCCCGAGAGCCGCAGACTCAATTTGGCCATGGATATGGGGGTGTGGCCGAGGGGCGGGGCCCTCAATCGAGCCACCTAATGTTCCTTGGTTTCATGAGCAGTTTGATTGGGGACAAGGAACTCCAGAAGAGACACTGGAGAGACCCTCATACTGGTACTCCTGAAAAGGGGAGGGAGGGAGGGGGTGGGTGGAAGGCAGGCTGCAACCGATCGAAACCCACTGGAATGGCACATCTGGAACGTACCTCCAAGTGGCAGTTAGACGTGGCCTCGGGGCCAAATGTTGACCTTCGCTTGGGAGGTTTTTTCCTATAGTATGTCCTTGTCCTTTCTCAATTAATTTGTTCATTTATTGCCAATGCTCCTGTGTCCCAGATATCGCGATAAGATACGGAACTATCTGGAAGATAAGCCAGAAATTGGCAACTGGAAACTGGATTTCCGATTGAGCGAAATCTGTTGGTCACAGATCCCCCCCATTCCCGCATCTGGCATGTGGCATGTGGCACACAATCAAGAGTCAATCCAAGATCAAGTGGCACGCACGACTGGACCTGCCCCAAGAGCAGGAGAGGGGTGGGGAACAGCAGACGCCAATAAGTGAATGGTTCGCATAACCGTTTAAAGTTAATTACGATTACGATTATGATTATGATTACGATTATGATTATGCTCCTGTCATGAGAGAGCTTAACTTATCAGCCGCCCATCAGAACGGAGGGGATTACAGATCCACAGATCTATAGATCTACAGGGGAAGGAAGGGAAGGGAATCGGGGAGTATGGAATCGGAATGTCAATGAGCAGCAGCGGCAAAGAGAGGAAACCTGAGAACAGGTGCTAAGGAGAGGAGAGGAGAGGCCGCAGAGGGAAAGCGGAGTCAGAACCAAAGTAAATAATAACAACAATTAATTTAGTTTTCAACAAAATTATGGCGATGCAATGGAGGCTCGGAGGGTCGGAGGGGATTCTGTGGATGGATGCAGGGCACGTAGACGGGGCACGGGTTGCTGCAAGCAGACCACGAAGCAGAGGAAGTGGCAAGCAGACCGTAGACTGCGGCAAGCCGCCAACCCAACAGCTGCAACAGCCAACAGTCTGGCTCTCCTCTCTCCTCTCCTCTCCTTTTGGACGCAAGTTATGCTGGCGGACGGCCTGTCCTGGCCTACTGGCTCCTTTTGCTGCCACTGCCACTGCTGCTGCATAGACGACACTCAAAGCAAGGAGGCAAGATTTACATGCCTGGTGCATGCCCCGAGCCAGGGCCAGCACGTGCCTCGCATTCAATGCCCCAGAAAAGGTGCAAACATCGCAAATGACAGAAAAAAAATTGACTCCCACGTTCATTTATTCGGAGATGGGAAGAGCCTCCTCCCCCACCCCCCACTCGAGATTGATAGATTGATGAGCCCTTCCTCCTCCCTCCCTCCCTCCCTCTCCTAATATGATCAATCACTTGGCTCTTCGCTGAAGAGGGTTCTGTGTTGTTCTGTGATTCCCGCCCCTTGGAAACAGTCCAAACAAAGCCACTGACAATTGCCTTTGACAGTTTTTACCGTAGCAATCGTATCTTTCGGATATTGTGCCCCCTCTCTCCTCCTTTTTTTGCATATGCTGATTCCTGATTCCACGAGAGAGAGAAGAGAGAGAGAGGAGAGTGATTGATATTTCGGGACAAGGCAGGAGCAGCAGTGGCAGCGGCAGCTGTTTTGGCAGCAGTCGATATTCATTGGTCTAATGGATATTTAAAGTGCAATTCGATTCTACAAAGGAGCAGCAGGCCAAGGAGGAGGAGGAGGCCAAGGAGGGGGAGAAGCTTAAGCCAAAAAAAGAGCCAAAGGCAGAGAAGGAAGAGAAGAATTTTAGGCCAAGAAGAGAGCCAAAAGGAGAGAAGGAAGAGGAGAATTTTAAGCCAAGAAGTGAGCCAAAGGGAGAGAGGAAGGAGGAGAATTTTAGGCCCAAAAAGTGAGCCAAAGGCAGAGAAGGAGGAGGAGAATTTTAAGCCGAAAAAAGAGCCAAAGCGAGAGATATTTGGCAGCCATAAATCTCACTTCCGCTCTCCCTCTCTCTCTCTCTCTCTCTCCCTCTCTCTCTCCATCCATAAATGCACTATAATTACGAGTATCGTATCTTTTCCCCCCCGATTCCCGCATAAGCGTATTTGCATCTTTTTGTCGCGTGCCCAAAAGGTGCCATAAAACCATGGAAAACCCATGGAAAAACCAACGCGAAAACAACAAACCCACTAATTAACAATCGGGAGTCGCGGGCGTACTATTATCGGGTGTATTCAAATTAGCAAAGGACCCAAAAACAGGACACAAGACCAGGCAAATAATAGAAATAAAATTGGGAATAGAAAATGCCCAAAAATCCATGGCGAAAATTGCCAAATTTTTATGTGGAAAAACCATCGAAAGGTAAACAACAAATCGAAACAGGGAAAAGCAACAAAGAGAGAATAGAGGGAAGAAGGGAAGGAGGGAAGGAGGGGGAGATGATGTGTGGCAGCCACCACGATTTTGTGGGCCATGGGCCATAAATTACTGGAATCATTTGGCCCAGAACGACCTCGTCAGCGGCCCAAAAGGGCCACCACTCGAATATGCAACTGCGTGGTGGGGGGCGGGGGGAAAGCAGGGGAACGGGTCCTTTCGAGCAGCGTAAACATTTCATTAGTCAGAGGACATTTATGCTGAGAGAGGGAGGGAGGGAGGGAGGGATGGGAGGTAGGGATGAATACCATTCGCATTCGATGCTAATTTTCGGGATATAAATTATGTTCCCTTGACAGTCGTGCAAAATATGGGATATGGATCGAAGCAGAGATGGCTATCAGTGTTTTCCACTTCGATTGCTATCAGTGTTTTCCAAGGATCCAAGGACCACACACAACAGCACACTCTTAACGGATTTGGTTTGGGTTGGGTTGGGTTTCCTAATATGTCAACATTTGCCAAACTAATTAAATGAAATCGTGAGTGAGAATTAAAGGGCGAACATTTTTATAAGGAAAATCCCACAAAATCTCCACGGGGTCTCCAAGAGCTCACAAGACTCTCTGGGACGTCGCCCCGAGGGCAAATCGCACACAAACACACCACACACCACACACTTCACACCTCCTCGAACCTGGAACCTGGAACCTCTCACACCTCGCACCTTGCCACAGAGACACAAGATTGGCCCAGACACAGACGCAGACACAGACACATCCTGTGGCGCATGGCAAGAGATCGTCGTCGTCGTCGTCGTCGTCGTTGTGGTGTCTCTTGGGCCTGCCACCTGCCGGGCCCGTGCCCGTGCCCGTGCCTCCGCCTCCGCCTTTGCCTGTGCCACACGTTGATGCTACAATTACCTGGTAATGCGAGTGGAAGACGACCACAGAATTACCAAACGGAGACACAGAGAGAATCTAGAAGATGTAGAAGATGTCCCCTGGCCACAGAGCAAGAGGCAGCTCTTCAGCTGCAACTGCCACAGCGACTAGGACTGCCACAGCGACTGCATCCCAAAAAAGTCATCAATTTGAAGTTGCAACTAAAGCTATAGATGTATGTATATGTGTGGCATGGGGACTACTGAAGCCCCTACTTCAAAGAAAATTACCATATAAAGAAAATGAGAATTTAGATCTTCGCTAAAAGTTCTCCATAAGGATTGCTGAAGCCCATACTGCAAGGAAAAACTATATATATATTTTTATTACTATTAAAATTAACTTTAATAAATTAAATTAAAATTAATTATATAATACAAATAGAATATGATATAAATATTTAAATATAATTATATATATATAATATAATATAATATAATATATATAATTACATATGAGCATGTAGATGTTCTTTAACAGTTCTCTCCATTGATGATGGCGTTCCCCTATCATATAGCATATGCATCGCAATAGAAGCTACAGATACACTTTTAATCATTAAATTTATACGATTTACCCTTCAAGTAGGAAGGATATTGAGGATATTTATTGGATTACTTTGGAAAACAAAACGTTTTCACACTGGGAACTACCGACCCGACCCGACCCAACCCATCCCATCCCTTTTGCCAGGGAGGAGAAGAGAAGCGACCAATATAAATCCAATTAGCACGCCTTTGTCTGTCTTTCACACAGGAACTCACTCGCAGGAAAATAAAGGAGGGAAAAGGAGGGAATGGAAAAGGAAAAGGAAGGAGCGGTACAGAGCGGAAGAAAGGAAACAAATGAAGAAAAAAGAGGAAGGAGGAAGGAGTACACACAATGGAGCAACACTTAACACACACTTCAACGGCTCGTTCTCAGGGGATCTTTCTCTCGCTCGCTCTCCCCCCCTCTCTCTCTCTCTCTCTCTCTCTGATCTCTCTTGAGGAATCAGCCAGGCCACAGGAGCGGAGTGCCGTGGAGGGGTGGAGGGGTGCCGAAAGTTTATGACTTTGAGCACCTTTTGTGCTCGCCATTAAACGCTATTAGCGGGCATTTAAGGATCTTCTTTGTATCTTTGTATCTCTCTGTATCTGTATCTGGTGCTTAGTGTTTGGCTGGGAAAAGGTCGCAAAGGTTAACCCTCGAGAGGGAGAAGGGGAGAGGGGCAGGGAGCAGCACACCTAATCTCTAATAAGCCGCAAGCACGCAAACAAGTTCTCACGTTGGGCAAACAAAACTGGAGCAAGAATCACTCTGCCACTCCTGCCGCCTGCCACTCCACCAGGAGTATCTCCTGCGTAGGCGCAGCAATGTGGCATGCCCCTGCCGTAGATGGGTGTGTGTGGGAAGTGGCAGGCAGAGACTGCCGCTGCCGCCTGTTATTTATGGATTACTGCAAATGCTGGATGCAATTGGATATGGGAAGAGTTCTCGCTGCTCCCAGGGGAAGATCGCCAAGAACATGGTAGCCAACGCCCAGTGTCAGTGCACAGACAGAATCGCATCAATTCGCAGCACTTTATGGTGACAGACTCCTCCAGTTGTGGGGGGGACTCCTCCAGTCGGGGGGGACTCCTCCAGTGGGGGCTATAAAAGCCTGCGATCGGCGGCTCCAGCCTTCAGTCAGAATGTGGCGTCTCTGTGGATTCATCCCGCTGCTGCTGCTGCTGCTGCTCCTCTGCGGAAGGAGCCATTCCATGGATAGCGAGGAGGAGGAGGAGGAACCGGACTCCTCCGAACCCATTGGATACCACAAAGAACTCTCCGATCTGGTCATCACCACGGCCCTGGGCAAGATCAGAGGCACCATACTGCCCTCCCAGTCGGGGCGCAACTTCTTCGCCTTTCGGGGCATCCCCTACGCCAAGGCACCCGTCGATCGGCTGCGATTCCGACCCCCCGAGCCCGTGGAGCAGTGGTACGATGTCTTCGATGCCACCTTCGACGGACCCAAGTGCCCGCAGCCGGGTCTGGTCAGCGACGACGTAAGCGAGGACTGCCTCCGGCTGAACGTGTACACGAAGGAGCTGCCCAACGAATCGCAGCCGAATGTCCGGCGGCCGGTGATCGTCTTCATCCACCCGGGCGGCTTCTACTCGCTCTCGGGGCAGAGCAAGAACTTTGCGGGTCCCCAGTACTTCATGGACCGCAGCCTCGTCCTCGTCACGTTCAACTACCGCCTGGGATCGCTGGGATTCCTGGCCACCGGCACCAAGGAGGCCACCGGCAACATGGGCCTCAAGGATCAGGTGCAGCTGCTGCGCTGGATCAAGCTGCACATCTCCCGCTTCGGCGGGGACCCCAATGCCGTGACCCTTCTGGGCTACGGGGCCGGAGCCATGGCTGTCACGCTGCACATGGTCTCGCCCATGTCGCGGGGCCTGTTCCATCGGGCGATCGTGATGAGTGGCGCCGCCACGGGGCAGTGGACGCTGCCCGAGCACCAGATGGAGGTGGCCATGCGGCAGGCGACGCTGCTCAGCTGCCACACGGACAACACCACGGAGATGATTGACTGCATGCGAGGGGTAAGCCACTGGAGGGAGGAGGAGGGTGTTCTTTTCTAATGCCTGAAGGATTGTAATCCTGACAGAAACACTATCTGGAGTACGCGAATACCCTGCCGCGGATGTTCGACTTTGGGCGGAACAATCCCCTGATCCTGTGGAAGCCCGTGGTGGAGCCGGACTTTGGGCAGGAGCGCTTCCTCGTCGAGAGTCCTGTGCAGAGCTACCAGAACGACAACTTCATGAAGGTGCCCATCATAACGGGCATGACCAAGGACGAGTTCGTGGGTCCCGCCCTATGTGAGTGTCCGCTGAAGCTCTCGGAGATCTCCCCTAACCCTGGAGAGTTCTCTCCGCTTTCTCTTAGCCATCCTGCAGAGTCCCTCGCTGCTGAGCACTCTCAATGCCAATTTCGAGACCCTGGCCCCCATATTCTTTCTGTTCAACGAGACCAATCCTCGGGCGGGGAACATCAGCCAGGAGCTGCGGCAGCACTACTTCCAGCAGGAGCCCATCGATGCCAATCGCTCTCTGGCGGCCCTCTCCTCCCTCTACTCGGACGCCCTGACCGGCTTCGGGATCCATCGGTTCGTGCATCTGGCCGCCAGGTCCACGAAGGTCTACTGCTACCGATTCGCGTATCAGGGGGGAAGGAGCCACATCTACTATCCGGAGGACGCCCCCTACGGCGTGGTGCACCACGACGATCTCATGTATCTGTTCGTGGAGCCATCGATCAGTCGCATGTTCACGGAGGATGACGACGAATTCCGAATGGTGGACATAATGGTCAGGATGTTCTCGGCCTTCGCATACAAGGGGTACCCACTGCCATTCTACTTTAGTCTCCTCCCTGACCAAGGATCTCCCTTTCTTTCCAGGGATCCCAACAAACCCACAGATGCTGCCCTGCGGGATATCCGCTGGCGTCCCTTCAGCTTCAAGAAACGCTACTATCTGGACATTGGCGATGAGCTCATCCTTCACGAGAATCTCAATTCTGAGCGCTACGAGATATGGAAGCGTCTCTTTCCCCTGAACTGGCGTCGCCAAACCAAGGATGTCTAACTCTGAACGAAGGGAGTGGGCTGGCTAGGCTATGTTTTGTGCCCTACTGTACTCGAAATACACGCCACTTGGCCATCAATTCGATGATTTTAGTTTTGTTTCTCCTCCGCTGCTGTTGCTGCTGTTGTTGATCCTCTTTTCCATTCAGTTGCCAAGTGACGAAGTGACGAAGCCAATTGGCATATTTATTGTTCAGTTTTCCTTCCAATTCAATGGGTTTTTAGGGTCTGTTCGCGGTAGGGGGAGTCGGCTGGTAGGAGGGTGTCATCGTCTGTGTGGGTGCATATATTATACGACAGTCGACAGGGACAGGGAGTCGGAGGGGAGGGGAGGGCAGGGGGGCACCAGATAACAGCCCTACGACTCGTAGTCGTAGTCGTAGTCGTGGTACGTGTCGTGCCGTGCATTATGGGTTCTCGTTGTCGATTGTCGGTTGTCGTTGATCGCGTGCCAATGCTTGCATGCACTGAGAGAAATTACAGCCAAGTTGTGGGTTCAAGTTCAGGAATATAAGTAAATATAATAAAATATAGTAATACGATGCAACTCGAATCATACATGATCTGTCTTTGGGTGAAAGGAAAATATATATTACATAAAATAATTTCAAAAAGGAGGTTGTATTTTTTATTGAAACCAACTGAAGAATGTCGGAAATGTCGAATATATATGCTATATTTAGTTGGAAATGCTTCCTTCGGTACAGTAACCTTTCCATGGTCGATTAGGCATCAATGTGACAAATCATGCACACGGCATGCATGTTGTTTTCGGACTTCTCGGGGCCCAGCTTAAGCGCTGGAGTCTCCGTGTTCGGGCATTTTATTTTTCATTTTTTTGTATTTAATTTTTATTTAATTTATTATTTTTAAATTAATTTTTATTTAATTTATTATTTTTAATTTAATATTTATTTTATTTATTATTTTTCATTGAATTTTTATTTTATTTATTATTTTTAATTTAATTTTTATTTTATTTCTTATTTTTAATTTAATTTTTATTTTATTTCTTATTTTTAATTTAATTTTTATGTTTTTATTTATTATTTTTAATTTAATTTGTATTTTCTTATTTATTATTTTTAATTTAATTAATATTTTTTTATTTATTATTATTACTCGCAAAGCGGGAGATCGGAAGAAGTCATTAAGGCAGGTCTATAATTTCTCTCAGTGTAGAGACCACCTCCGCACACACATTACCTCCATGATGATGATTGGTGCCACCGCACAACACATCTGTGTTGCTGCCACTATATTGTATTTTGTTGTATTTTGTTGTATTTTGTTGTTGTATTTTGTATTTTTATTGCCACTCTTCTTATCGGAGTTTCGAAATTTGAGTTTTTCGAATTTTGGTTACGCTCCAGAGCATGACAATGTCAAATGGAGTGGCTTCCAATTCGACCCCGTGGCTCGTGGCTCGGGGCTCGTGGCCTGTGTCCTGCTGCTCATTAGCATACTTGCAACATATGACGCTTGCCACACAGTCCAGCCATCTAGCCACCCATCTATCCCTCCAATTGGAAGGCAATCCATGCCATGAGTCACGCTATAGCATCGTTGCATCCTTGCGCGGGGGTGCCTGCCGCCTGTTGTGGCAAGTTGGAGGATGGCAATGCAATGCCTAATATATTAATTTATGCAAATTGTTGCAGGCCATTCCACTGCGGTCTCTGGTCTCTGGTATCTCCGATCCAAATGGATCCGATGTATGTCGGGGTTGCTCTTTTTGATCGTTTCCACTTTAGTTTTTAATTGTTTCGCTTGTCAGCGGCGGCAGCAGCGGCCTCCGAATGGGAGCATATGTTGCACTCAAATGTTGCATGTTGCCATAATTTGTTAGATGCAAAAAGTAGAGCAGCGGGCGGAGGGTGGCTGGAGGAGTTTCGCTTGGAATTGGCATTCCAATTTCCAGCGAAATATTTGGACAAGAGGCCAGAGAGTCGCCTGGCATCGCCGGGCAGTAGATTTCGATTTGCATTTCCGCGAATCGAAGCGCAAATAAAGTTGTGAGAGCTGCAGCCAGATCCTCCTATGGCCCCCAGGGCTCCTCCGTCGATATCTGATTGGAGTCGAGTGGAGGAGTCCCCGTACCGAGGTGTCTATGGCTGCCCAGGCTGCATTTCATGCTGCGACCAGAGCACTGAGCACCGCTGCTTGCAACTGTGGCATACAACAGAGACGGAGACAGAGACAGACGCACACACGAGTGTGTGTCTGTTGGCTGTTGGCATTTTGGCATTTGTTGGCTTTTCGGCTGCTTTTTATTGACTGATGGAAATCGCTCAAAAAGCAGTGGAAATTTCACTGCCAGCCAGCCAGCTCTCTTGGCCACAAAATGTAATTAGATTGCCAGTCGAGGCAGCAGCTCCAGCTCCAGCTCCAACGACTCTGAGGAGCTCTGTGGCTCTATGGCTCTGTGGCACTTCCTTCTGTGGCTGCAACGCGTGCTTGGAACTCCTGCTGTCAACATCAATGCGCAGGAATCTCCTCGCTGTGGCAGCAATGAAGTTGTCTGGCAATTGACGCCCGATAAGCCCCAAGAGACCCATGCCCATGCCCATGCCCCAAGAGGCACAGTTCCAGTCGTCTGAGGCACAAAACAAAGGCTCCAGGGAGGGGCAGGAGAAGAGCGACTCCACTGCAGCAGTCTCTCGGTCGTCGGTTGTCGCTCTTACATAGAAAAATTTGCACAAACATCACAAAACTCATAAATAACAACAACAACGACAGCAGCAGCCGCAGCCGCAGCTGAAGCCGCAACACTTGCAACAGCAACAGCAACAGAAATAGTGTCTCCACCGCCTGGAGGGACAAACAGACTCCAACTCCGATTCGGACTCCTCTGCTTGGGTTGCTCTTGCCACCAAGCCACCAAGCCGCAAGCGAAGCGATGGATAATGTGCATTGCACACATCACAATTTATGAGTCACTTGGGTCGCAGCAATGCCAGGTATTTATTGGGTGGAAGTTCAGCAGAAGAGTGGGGCAGGAGGGGCACAAAAGAGGGGCAGCAGCAGCAGCAAGGAGGGGCACAAAAGAGGGGCAGCAGCAGCAAGGAGGTGGGCAGTAAGGCAGAAAGCAGGGGGGACCTGTATGGGTGTGGGTGTGGGAAATATTCTGGGGAAGTGGGTTAGAAGTGGGTTCAGGGGAAAGTCAAGCTCTGAAAGGATCTGCATTGTGGTGGCATGTGCCCCAAAAATCTATATACCTCTGATATCACCCCCATAATACAGAGAGAGGGAGAGGGAGAGAGAGAAAGAGTGGTGTACGCCTGCGCAGAGTGTTGATGTCTGGTATTATCCCAGTTTATGGTGCATGTCTGGCATACCCTATTATCACCCACTTCTGACCTCTGACCTGCCACTTTCCATCGAGCATAATTAGCATAGAGAGTGGGAGAGAGAGCAGGAGAGAGTGAAAAGCATTTAACAGACAATTGCGTGCCACATGCGGCATGAGGAGTGGGTGCCTGGGCGATCCATCAGATGGAAAATGAAAATAAGCTGATAACGCTGGCGAGAAAACCATTAGCAAGGGGTGGGGGGGGAGAAAGGTAACGGTAGCGGTAACAGGAGGGTGAAAAACATTTTTAATAATTTCCATGAGCCTGTGGCGCTGCATATTGGAAAACCATATTCAAGTGGCAGCTTCGAGCTGGAGTCGCGTGCCACAGAGAGTCAGTCGATCGCAAGCTGCGTCTCTCGCATCCCAAGCTGTGGGCTGTCCTGGCCTGTCCTGCCTCCTCCTGCGCAAAGGATGTCAAACATCAACGAGACAGCGCAGCGTTTTGTCTGTTTTGTCATCGCGCGGCATCGGGTTTCAATAATAGTTTTATCCCCTGTATCTCCTGTCTCCCCTGGATCCTTGCTTGCAGCTTCCAAGTTGCTGCATGGATGATGGATCGTGTTGCACGCTTATTGACTAACTGACAGCGCCGCCCCTCTACCCTCTCCTCGGCCCATGCCACCCTGCAGGAGGGTGTTCTCTAATGGAAAAACCCAAGAGAGATTCGGTGCTCTCGACTCTCGAGTATCTTTCGGATGGATAGATAGATGAACTCCGACTTGGAGGCAGCAGCAGAGAAGCCCTCGCATTCCGCAGCCCTCGAGTTATTTGTTTTTTCTTTTTTTTAAAGGTTTTTCCTGTCAGAAATTCTACTGGTGGTTCCCCCCAAAAGATACAAATGTATCTCTAGCTTAAACAAATTGGGAGCCCAAGAAAGTTGCACTCGAAAGCCGCAGCCTTGATTGATTGATGAATGATCAATCAGTCGATCGGTCGCTGAGTCGCTTCTTCGACTGTCAACAGTTTGGCTGATCGCTCAACTAATTGCTCAGTAATTGGGATCAGCCTCTACCTGGGGCAGTATCTGTTGGATCCATTAGAACAAGTGCATCCAGCCTGGAGCATTCCCTTGTTCCCAGAGCTCCCCATTTGGGGGGGGGGCGGGGGAGGGAGACTCCATTAATCAACGAGGAATACTATATATGCTATATACCTCAGACAATTTCATTAATTGTCGTACGAGACGAGTGGCAGAAGGAAGGAAAACACCACACCCGCATGCCACTCGAGAGAGTTTCCCACGAAGCACCGAATACGAAACTGTTCCAGTTGCTGTTTGTCCAAGAGCATGCCCCTGCCCCCTGCCCCTGCCCCCTGCCACTGACCATGGGCTGTGGCGCTAAAACATTAACCAGGTCTCTCTCTCTCTCTCTCTCTCTGTTTCAGGTGTGCCCCCAGAAGGGGCAGAGGGGCATTAGCCAGTGCAGGCACGTAGATCCGCAGCAGTCGGAAAGGTGGAAGCCAGAAAGAGTTACGCTGCGGCGGCTGCTGCTTCACGCGAAATTCACCGAATTACAGCTGCCACACAGATGCCCCAGTAGCAGTGGCAGCAGCAGCAGTGGCAGTGGCAGCCACAGAGGGCAGAGGCAGGAGGCAGCGGCAGCGGCAGCATTCTATGCCCTCATATTGTCGTAGTTCCAGTGTCAACGTCAACCACGTAATCAACTTACAGCAACAGGGGGAGGGGACTATCATCCCTTTCTAAAAATTGCAACAATCCATCCATCCCCCGGAACCGGGGAAGCCTCTCTCTCTCTCTCCACCTCGAGGCTGTGTCTTGCTGCTCTGAGGAGTGCTGAGAGAGGGGGGAGGGGGGTGTGCTCTCTCTCTCCTCTAATGTTTGGTTTCATTAGTCCTAAGCGACAAATCAAACAGTTTGTGGCAGTTTGCTCTTGTGTTTTTCGTGTTTCGTTTTTTCCACTGCCACACAGCACACAGATCCCATCCGTCCGTTGTTTACACTCATTAGTTGGTCCTTCAGTCGGTCCTGTGTGTGTCCTGTGTGCTCTGCCTGCGACTGGGACTCACACCCTCTCTCTGACAACTAGCATACGCTTCCTTGCAGTTCCATTTGCAGAGCGGAGAGCAGAGCGGAGAGCAGAGAGCGGAGGGTGAACTGATTTGATTTCCGTTTGGTGCCATTGAGGGTGTCGTGTCCCCTGGCTGTCTGTCTGTCTGTTTGTTTGTTTGTTTGTTGTTTCATTTTCATTATTTAAAGCACATTAATAATCACATTTGACAACAGGAGAAGGCAGTGGCAAGGCTATGGCTATGGCCTGTGGCAGTGCCTCTGCTTCTGCCTCTGCCTGTGGCAGGAGTCGCATATCGGAAAACTGCAAACAAATATTTGCAGAGGACGAGTGCTGCTGCCCTGTGGCACTTAACGCGCTTGTAATGATGCTGAGGCCAGGGCCAGGGGCAGGGCAGGGCCGGGGCGGGTGGGGTGGCTGCGCTTTTTATGGCCATCGAATCATCCATCGAATTGGGTGCAAAAACAGATGGCTATCAGTCTCGGTTTCTGCCGAGAGAGTGGGCGGGTTGGGAGGGTGTTGCAATTGATTATTGGTTTCGATTTGGGTTTCGGTTTGTGGCATGTCCGGAGGAACTGGCGGATTCCGTTGGGTGGTCTCTTGGGCATAATTATGTGGAGGATGCAGGCAATTCGGGAGCAGTCCCTTCTGTGTGCTTGTGCCCCACTCCCTCCTTTTTGGGTTCATTTTATTTTTATTTTATTTTGAATTTAGTCACTAGTCACTAAAAAGTTATAATTTATTTATTATTTTAATCTTAAATCTAAACAATATTTTCCATTCCTTAAAAATGTATTTAATTTATTTCATTTATTTTTATTTAGTTTATTTTTTTTTTTTAGTTTTAATTTAGTTTTTATTTAGTTTATTATTTTAATCTTAAATCTAAACAATATTTTCCATTCCTTAAAAATGCATTTAATTTATTTCATTTATTTTTATTTAGTTTTATTTATTTGTATTTATTTAATTATTTTCATTTATTTATTTGTATTTATTTATTTTTAGTTATTTATTAGTATTTATATTTAATTATTTTTAACTATTTATTTTTAATTATTTATTTTGATTTATTTATTTTTATTCATTTATTTATTTATTTTTATTCATTTATTTTTATTTAATTATTTTAATTTATTTATTTTTATTTATTTATTTTCATTTATTTATTTTTAATTAATTTATTTTCATTTATTTATTTATATTTATTTAGTTGTATTTATGTTAAATTTTGTATTTGGTTTCTTTGGGTCATTCTTCAAACAAAAGCGACATCGAGAAGCAGTGGGGAGAGGAGTGGGGGGAGAACAAAAGACACACTCACTCGGGGGACAGCAGCGACCACACACGCACTCAGAATGGAACCCTTTTGGAGGAGCAGCCTTGTGGTCCTGCGATAGACAGCCAGAGACAGAGACAATGGACACATGTGGAATGTTCATTTGCTTATCGAATGTGTAATCGAATGGCTATATCAGTGCCTGACAGCCAAACAAAACTAAAACGTGGAAAATGGTAAGGAGAATGGGGGGGAAACAATTAATTCTGTGGCCTTTTGATGTGAGAACACTTTCACCCATAAAAAACACACAAAAATACACACAAACACACACAGAAAGCAGAGAGAAAGGACCCTTTTGCCAGACGCTTTGATGTTGGCTGAGCCTGAAGGACGGGGGGCAGGGCAAGTGGCAGCAAGTGCGGGGGGCAATCATTAATCAAAAGCAATTTACATTTGTCTAAATATTTGATCAAGGAAAAGTATCTCAGAGATTGTTTTCCCTGGATGTCTGTCTGTCTGTGCCAGGGATAGGCGCCACCAAAAAGGATAGCGAGAAAATTAATGAAGTTGTTTTTGTGGAAGGAAAAGTGATGGATCCAAGATGGAGAATCTCCACTGTACCGCTGGACCACTGTCCACTGGCGATCCCTGTCCGATCCCTGGCAGATCCTTTGCTTTCCACGAACTCGCATCGATCATTGATTGGGCGGGGGGAGGGGAGGGAGGAGTGATAATGGAACTCAATCCCAAAGCAAAATATACTCTTTCATTGGGTTACGGCTGAACTGGACTGGACAAAAGTGGCCCTGGGTCTGGGTCTGGATCTGGCTCTTCCTTCCCAGAAATTACGCATAACAAAGCGAAATGCTTCGCTCTCTCCGCTGAACCACCCTCCCTGCCTCTGCCCACGCACGGGGCATGCCACTCTCTCAATTTGTATTGTCATTAGCGATTATGAGACCCTCGAATCGGTCGAATCGGTCGCATCGTCGGCCCGTCGTGGGGCGTAATCCGATATGTTGACAGAACGCATAAACACACACACACCAGACAAGAGAGGAAGGATGAGGGGAAGGGGAGGAGGGGATCCCAGGAGATGGGAACAGACAGCACCGAGGACTGCTGACAAGCCTATAAAGCATTCGAGAATCCTTGGCGCTACTTCAAAATGTTTACTCCTTTTGTAAACTCAATAAAAACGTAATCAAACCCGCAGCCGTACAGGAGGGAAGGACGAGGACGAGGACTCTGGATGATGCGTCACAAATAAAAAGAGAAAAAAGAGCAAAGGACTGGCATGGAAACCAGGTTTTCCATCGAAACGAACGCTTAGGGCGGGGGCAGGGGCTGGGGCGTAGCGAAAGTGAAATCGAGACGCCGCAGCAGCAGCAGACTCGGAGTACAAATCGGCAGCTGGAACACCTTCGCATCAGCATCATCATCATGCCCTGTACCCTATACCCCGTACCCATCCTCCAGCCTCTCCTCCACTCCATGATCGGAGGCTCTGAGAGGCTCTCTGTTTCGGTTTTGTTAGACAAAAGGGGCACAAGGGGCACAACAGAGCCAAAGTCAAAAGGGGCACGCGCTGGTGCCGCCTGCCTCTCCGCTAGACAGGCGAGGCAGCGGAGGAGACATTGTGACTGATCGGCGGGTTCCGTGTGTGTGTGTGTGTGTGTGCGTGATCCTCACTGATCCCTCTCTCTCTCTCCCTCTCTCCCTCTCCCTTTGTGGGTTCTCCTGTCTAGACAAGCCGCAGACACAGACACAGACACAGATACAACTTTTAATAGACTTATTGTAATTGAGTCACAAAAGCCACTCATTCCCTCTGTCGATCTGTGGGTTTCCATCTCCATTTCCTTCTTCAACTCTTTTTCCCCTTCAGAATTCCAGCTGCCACACATTGTGGCACATGGAAAGGTGCTATCACTCCATCTCCTGATCTCCTGATGATCTCTCGATTATTTTGAATGCAATTTTGCGTACATTTTGAATGAAAATTTAATTACAAAATTTTCGCAAATGTTTTGCCCATTTTTCCATTGTGTCACTCCTCTCTGGCTTTGTGCCACGTCATGGGGCATGTCATCTGTTGACTTGTGTGGCAGGCATCCCAAAAGGGAATAGAATATGCGGCACATGTTTGCCTTTTTGGCCCCATTTTCAGCCATAGAGAATGTGGTTCCTGTCTGGTTTTCCTGGGGGTTTTTCCCACAAGTTAACAAGTTAATTTTCCATATTTTCTTTGGGCCAACTTTTGCCTGCTTCCTGCGTGCTGTGTGTGTCCTGTGTGTGGTGTGACCTTTGTGGTTGTCCTGGCGCCTTGACCCAGAGTGGAAATCCCTGCTAATGAGTGCGGAAACTCGTCTCTGTCTCGCTCTCTCTCTGTCATCCCATTCTGATGGATATCTTGGGCTTGGGAAGCTCCACACTCCCCTTTATCCCCCCCTCCTAATGAGCATGCATCCCCCATACCCCACAGAATGAGGGTTAGGGGGGGGGGGGGGTGGCATTGGCTGATAATCCTTTTGTATCCGCATTCGCTTTGCTTTGTTTTGTTTTGCTTTGGGATGTTTCACGCAAGAGCAAATCGTAAATGTCAATAGCAGGGTCCTTGCCAGTGTGTAATCTGTGCTCCAGGAAGGGAGGAGTGTGTGTGTGTGTGTGTTAATTCAAAGCTCACAAAGGTCACAGTTCGCCCCACACCCCCAAAAACCCAAAACCCAAAACTCAAACCAAAGCCAAAAACATTTAAAGACAAATTAATGTGTATTTAAGCTGCTGCCCCCCAGCCCCCCTCTCTCCCCTGAAAAAGCGTAGACTAATTGCCCCAAGGGGAGGCAGAGGCCGAGGCAGGGGCTGGAGGGGGGCTCGTCGAAGTGGAAACACGGAAAATCTCACGCCTTTGTTGATTAATTAATCAAAGTAAATAGTTGCAATGCTCCCCCCCCCCCGAACAGGGCAGGGCGGGCAGGGCAGGCAGGGGGGTGAGGTGGGGAGAGGAGAGGAGACCCAACGACCATCATTAAGCGTAATCTAAACGGCCTATTGATAAGCTTTTTCCACACCTAATTGCTACATTAATTCCCAACGAGAGCCCAAGAGCCGAAGAGCCGCCTGGAGGCCACACCAGTGGCCAGGGCCAGGGCCACGAGGGCGACGATATTTAGCTGCTGCCCTCGAGCCACGCCCCTGCCCAGGGCGGGCGTGGGAAAGAGCTCGTCCCAAAGGGCATATCGTTCGGGATAGCCAGGCGGACCCATCCGAGTGGCCAAATCGTTGTAGAGCATGGCCATGTCGGTGGCATTGCAGGGCGCCCAGTAAGCGTAAGCCCCCTCCTCAGAGGGGGAGAGGGGTGTGCTGCAATGAAGCAGGAAGGATAGAGGATACTTCTACTCTCTATAGAGGATATGCCTTACCCCGTTGTGGCGAAATGCGTGAACCATTTGGTCAGACGCTCCATCATAAAGAGATCCGTGTGATTCTCAGTGAAGAGCGGGCCATACCAGAGGCCGGGCATCACGTACTGCAGATCATCCGCATGCCCCACGCCCCGAGGACGCAGCTCCTGGTCATCCGCAGGAGCCGAGAGGCTGCGCTGGCCCACATAGTCCGTGCGCATGTAGTAGACGGGGGCGAAGCGCCTGGCCAGCTGGACCAGCCGATGGACACCGTGGCCAATGATGCCGTCGGAGAAGATGCTGCCGAAGCGCTCAATGTTGTGCCCAGAGATCTCCGAGACGTTGCCGCCCAGATAGAAGTCCTTGAGCCTCCGACTGATGGATGGGTCGTGCTGGTAGAGGAACAGCTCGGGGGCGTACTCCTCGAAACTGGCGCCCAGATCGTGCAGCAAAGGATCGTTCTCCAAGTGAACTAAAAGAGGAAACTCTGTAAAGGATTTCCGCTTAAGGATTGAAGGCTCCCTCTCACCATTGGCCGTGTAATCCAATTCGTTGGCCGTGAAACTCACGAGCAGCGGCACCTGGCTGAAGTTCCCCTCGGCCAGGAGCTCCGCGGGATGTCTGGCCAGGAAGTGGCCGTCGATCTCGTAGTTCCACTTCATATTCACGAACTGGAAGGACTCCCAGCCCTGGCAGACCTCCACGATCCGGGTCCAGGCCACGTTCCGCAGGCACTCGACCACATCGCTGGCCTCGTACATGGGGCAGCCGACTTCTCGGGCCAGCTTCTGGGTCCAGTGGACATTGTCGATGGCAAAGTGATTCGTGGCCGAGCCACTCATGAGTATAGCTCGATGGAAGAGACCGCGCGAGAGGGGCGATGCCAGGTGGAGGCTCACGGCCATCGATCCGGCACTCATGCCCATCAGCGTCACGTTCTCGGGGTCGCCACCGAAGCGCGAGATGTGATCCCGCACCCAGTGCAGGGCCAGCACCTGGTCCAAGTAGCCGAAGTTTCCTGTCACACTGCTGCCCAGCGGGCGCAGGAAGCCCAGGGCGCCCAGGCGGTAGTTGAAGGCCACCAGGACCACGTCGTGGTCCAGCAGATACTGCGGCCCCGCCTCGTACAGGCTGTGGCCGCTGCCCAGGACATTGGCGCCCCCATGGATGTACACGATCACGGGCAGCAGCAGCTGCTCCTTCGCGGCCAAGTTCCTCGTGAAAACATTCACCTTGAGGCAGTCCTCGCTCATCAGCAGCGAGATTCCAGGCTGTGGGCAGACCAGCGAATCTGAGGTGGCCTTGAGGATCTCCTCCGGCCCCCAGCCCCAGTGGCTGCCTGGGGCGGGGCGAACCGCAGCCGCCCCACCGGGGGCTGGGCATAGGGTATGCCGCGGAAGGCGTAGATGGTCTTGCCCTGGAAGCTCTGCAGCGCAGAGCCCTGCACGCGGCCCAGGGAGAGCTCTACCAGAGGCGGATCTTGGGCGTAGGAGGAGCCGAGGGCCAGCAGGAGGAACAGGAGTGGGGAAGGCATTTTCCCGAAACGATTTTCAGTGTGGGAAATGTCGAAACACCCGCATGGGAGATCTGCGAACGCGGAACTGCCGAAAGATTCGCACGGTCTCGGCTCTCGAGAGAGAGGGAGGGAGAGGGGGAGAGGGAAAAGAGTTTATTCTCCGATAAGTTGAAGCGAAATCGGTTTGATTAGAACTTGGACTGAGATTAGCCTTCGTTTGTGGTCTAAGAATAATTGATAGATAAGGAAAATGCTCTTTAATCGAGCGAGTATTTCCATGACCTTCAGGCTCTCCCTCTCCCCCCCTCTCTCTCTCTCTTTAGGCCCTTAATTGCCACCTCAACTCCAATTCTCAATTGAAAGTTATTGCTTCATTCCATTCATCGAGTGATTTGAGAGTTCTGCTGCTGTGTGTTGCATGTGGCAGTGGCAGGGGTTTGGCAGCCGTTAGACGACACACACACACACAACCCTGATTTGCGGAAGGGGGGGAGGGGGGGGATCGCATCGCAGATCCTACGCCCGCAGATTTTTTTTTTAGAGTTTCGAGTTCGAGTTTAGTTTTTCTCATGCGGACTGAGATTTAAATTGATTTCCTTATTAACGCACACACAGCACACACATCCCTCTTGTAATATTCAATTAAAACGGAACCCACGATGGAACATTCACTCAGTGCCAGTCGTTGATTGATCCGGACTGTGTGCCAGTCCCTCGGAGAGTGGTAATTACTCTGGGATCTATGGGATCTACGGGATCTCCTTGATGGTCTCTTTCTGTGTTAATTGTGGCATTGCTTTGGGACTTTAATTGCGGCAGCTGAGAGCGGCAAATGGCCTGGCTGTGGATGCCACTAAATATTCATAATAATTCATAATAATTCATATTCATATTCATTCCCTCAGAGATCACAGGGAACACACATTTTCACACATCCCAGAAGTAGCCTCAATTCAATCAGGGACGGAAAACGCTCAAAATTGAAACAATTTGCGACAATCTGCTGCTGCCTCCACTCCTGTGGTTGCTGCCGCTGCCCCCTCTCCTGTGGCTGCTGCTGCTGCTGCCTCCTCTCCTGTGGCTGCTGCTGCTGCTGCTGCTGGGTATTCCGGACACTTGAGTGCTCATATGCACACCGCAGCACCGCAGGAGCCAGCGAGAAGGCTCCGCGGCAGCAGAAGCTTCAGAACCACCCTACCCCACCCCACCCCACCACCCCGTTCCCTGATCCTCAAGCGGAGGCCACTCGAGTTGTTGCAAATATATGAGTGGCCTCTTGACAGACATCGTCTTGGTCGTGGATGTGCCTCAAACTGTGTCTGCCACTTGAGGCCAGTTCTTTGTGTGGCTGCTGTTTTGTGTGTGTGTGTGTGTGTGGCAGGCGGCGGCCGCCTGAAGCTTCCTGTGGCTTGATGACGTCGCCAGAGCCGAACAACAGCTTGCAGCAGAGCAGCAGACATGCAAAATATTCTCACGCATCATCAGGCAACATTTTGCCCATTCCAGATGTTGCAAGTGGGGCAGGAATGGCATGGGATACCGATACTCCTGTGGGGCAGAGCAGATCTTACAGCTGATGGAATTAGCCTCCTGCCCTGCGACCTTTTCGGCTACTTTAGGTCTCAGGTCACGCCCTTGGAGGTCGCCCCACAAAAATATAGCTACATAAAGAAATTAAGAGATCGATTACATTTCGAGGCGAGTTCTCGGTTGCAGCTGCCGCCCGCCTGCCACTAGAAAACCCATAGAATGCCCAGCCATGCAAATTCTTGAAGATATTTGAATATGCGACATCGTTGTGGCAACTGAATCGAGAATGAATCGAGATGAATCGGGATGAATGAATCGGAAACAGTCGCCAGTCTCTCAAGTGACCAACATGCAGGCCTTCGGCTTGTGGGTTTTTCCTGTCAATGAAACGAAAGAAACACCACGTCCCCGCCCCGTGCTGAGCCCAAATCCAAATCCCATTCGCAGAACAATGCCAGAATGCCCGAAGGAAACCCAAGAACAAGAAGAACTCATGCAACAATTGCCTGCCACTCTGCCACTGGCACTGCTGCTGCCACTGCCGCACGATAAACCACTTGAGTAATCAATCAAAGCGATAGGCAACCCAGGAGACGACGAGAGAGAGAGAGTCTTGCTTGTAATGAATATTTAAAGATGGAAATTATCGCAATTCAGGCAACCGAAAAGGGGGAGGGACTTTGCATAAATGATAGCCAGCCCAGAGGCTGGAAACAATGGAACCAATATCTGGAGGCCCCGAACCCCCGAAAGTATTATAATGCGATAATTTGAGCACAAAAGTGCCCCCGATCCCCGATCCCTGAGCCCTGAGCCCTTCCCTTGTTCGGGTCGGGTCTAATCTCCACTTGGAGGAGCGCGAGACCTTCCCTACACAAAGAGTATTTCTTGTAATCAATATGGAAATGGATGGAAAAGTTCGAGAGGGGCAGGGAGGGGCCCCGCTGCTCAAGTGAGCAAAATGCCACGAATATGAAACAAAAATAACACAAAAGCCTTCAAGAGCACTTCCATACTGTTCCTTGGAGAGTATTTCTTGCCCTATAGAGTGGCTCTCCCCCCTCCACTCCTCTTCTCAGGATATTGTGTGGCATTGTGCTGTAATGATGTCTCATTTGTGGCCCAAGACGAGGGTTAAGGATCGCAGGATGGCAGGATCGAGCCACAGAAAGAGTTCTCTGTTTCTGTAAATAATTTCGCTCTCATTCCATCTTTCAGCCACTTGGAATCAATGAATTTATGATGATTCCGTTCTGCTATTAACAATGTACATATTTTACAGCTCCTAACATGCCAATAAATGCATAAACCGCCTCCTACTTCCCCCTCCCTGTCGTCTGCAATAAGAATTGATGTGCCCAAGGGCCCAGGGCGAACCCTCCCTCAATTGGCGGTAGATCTAACCCCAACGAAATTTCAATAAAAGGGCTAAGGGAACCCCCGAAACGGAATGAAACGAAATGAAAGTTTCCATCATGGACTGGACTCCACTCTGGAGGAATATTCTGCTTGTATTTGCCACTTAATTGAGATTAATTGAAGTTATGTGCCGCCTGCCACTGCCACTGCCACGGCCACACTGTCTGCCTCTGAATAAACACAACTTTGCAGCCATTTTGTTTATGGCTGCGTTTTATGTGCACACAAAACAGCAAAACAACCAAACAACAATCGTGACAGTCGTGGCAGGGAAATATTGTATTATTAATAATTACACCAGGGGGCAGGGGTGGAGGGGCAGAGGCACCCCGAAAATAGTTGTAGAACCCAAAAGCCTGAAGCAGGCAGAGATGAAATTTTTATTAAATTAAATTGAGTGCGACGGAGTTTCAATCGAAGCCCCGAATCAGGCCCAATGCCAGGCGGAAGCCGGGCATTAGCAGCAGTACCCAAAGGCAGTACCCAAAGGCAGTACCGGGGGTATCTTATAGATACATTTACCACAGCTATGAGAGCGAGTGGCTGGCTGCAGCATAGCCAATGCAAATCAAATGCCACACGAGGTGAATGCACTCTGCCACAGCCACAGCCACTGCCACAGCCACTGCTGCCACAGCCACTGCTGCTGCTGCTGCTGCTGCCCCTGCTTATATTATGGCTCTCCATTTCCATCTCCATCTCCTGGCTGCCCCTCTAATTGGTAATGGAATGGTGTTTATGGTGCATTTTTGTGTATTTTTTTGTGTGGTGTTTCGTGTTAATAGTTCTCTATGTCTCTCCCTCTCTCTTTCTCTCTCTCGTTGGTTCTGGTAAAAGTCAAAACTAGACAATTTAAGCTAATTGACATTCAAATGCAGTTGAATAAACTTTTTGAGGGGCAGACACGACACTCGACTCCACTCGACTCAGAGAAGAGAGCTGTGGCAGCTGAGAGAGAGCGAGAGAGAGGCAGATACTGCCTTTTAAAAATTCAGTGGCACTGCCATAAATGCCATAAAGGATTTTAAAGGATCGTTCATCATCTGGCCACCCCATCCCCCACCCCAAACCCAATCCAGCCATCGACAGGAGGAGGAAGGGTGCAGGGCCGGTGGCAGGGCCGGTGCCAGTGCCCATCATTTATAAATTGCCGTATCAAATAAAGGCAAACGCTTGAGCAAATCCATTTAATTGCCGCTTCGCTGGGCGATGGCTGTGAATCCTTTGAATCCTTTGATGGCCGTGAAATGCTGTCCTGGCCCAGCCTCCGCAATCGGAGGCAATCGCGAGTACACGGCTTCGAGTGTCCTCCGGATTCCGGATGTGTGTTCGCACTCGTGTAAACATGCGTTTGTCATTAGACACACCGGAAATATTGACAGCATTCGACACGCGGCGCACGACCAGCAACTGGGAGCCGGGAACAGCTCTTGCCACTTTTTTCTTTGTTGCCATTTGATTTTTTAAAATTGCAAAATTTTCAATTTCTCAATTGTTCTGCCTCTGCCAAGTCCTCGCGTCCTTGCGCTTGAATAAACAGCATTAGATCTTCGAGGATCGTTCTGGTCCTGTGGCTGGACCCTGGGACCCTGCAACGGGCGGCATGGACTGGCATCGGAAAGAGGGGTGTGCGGCAGAGGAGGGGCTGCAGCACAGTCGTGTGTCCTTTGTCAAGGGGCGTCTTTGTTGGGTCTAAAGTGTCGTCGCCGTGTCGGATTGTCGGATTGTCCGATGGTCGTGTGTTTTTTTTTCTTTTTTCTTTCTGCTTTTTGTATTTTTTAGCTGCCAAGTACCTGAAAATTTAACAGTTTGGGTCTCCTTTTTATTCCTGGTTTCCTCGAGAGTCTACTAATTACATTTTATTGCGTGGCACGAATTGTGCGGCCTTGCCGGGATCCGTGTGGCAAGTGTGAATAATCTGCGCTGGTTTTTTATCGCTGTCGATCCGCAGCCACAGCCCTGATTGGGCGAACATCAAGGATCTATTTGGGTCGGGATTCTTGGAATATCATCCCAGAATTTTGGCTCTAATGCCACACGAAGTGCCACGCGCTGTGGCAGAATCTGCTGCTGCTGCGGCTGCTGCGGCTGCTGCTGCTGGAATGTGCAATGCGATGCGGGTATCTCACGGATCTATCGGTGGAGTGTGGGAGGGAGGGAGGGGGAGATTCCTCTCTATAGTAAATATCTCTCATGTAATCCAATGCCATAATTTCCACAAATTTCCACACAAAACAAATGCAAATATAATGCAGCAAAAAACTGGATGAAAAACGTGGGAAAAATATGAAAATATTTTTGGTGGCTTCGGTAATCCTTCTCGCTCATAAGCGATTGCGGACAAAGGATAGACAGGACCCCAACAGACAGGACAATGGAGTGCAGTGTGAAGATAAATATTTTCGTTGATGTAAGCCCATTAACATGGACATTAACGTTAACAAGGGACTACAAGAAGAGCCCACACCTGACCTGAGCTGACCCCCGACCTCCGTTTGTTTGGACAGATTAGAGAGAGAGAGAGACAAAGAGCGAGTGAGACACAGAGAGCTACTTAGCGAGCGGACAAGCAGTGGACAAGCGGTCAAACGATCACTTGTCTGTGCGGGAATTGAGTTCCCAAATGTTCCCTGCCCCTTCTGCTGCTTGCAACATTTCAATTTTCCCATTTTCCGGGTCCCATCCACTATCGCAGGCCCACGATCTCCCTCGCCGCAGGACACTCCACTCGCGACGGCAGCGGCGCTCCTCGGACGTCGGACGGGACCGGGACCCATGCGGAGTGTGAATCGTATTATCGCTCTGACTCGATCTCCCTCTCTCTCCCCCTCTCTCCCTCTCCCTCTCCCTCTCTCTCTCTGACTTGTCGCTTATGTTGTTTTCCGTTTCATTTATCAGTTTGTGGAAATGTCCAAACGATCCAAGGCTCGACCGATGAACAATGAGAAATTATGAGGCTCTGGCCTTAAATCATTTACCATCCTGCTATGATCCTGCTATGATTCGATCCTGCTCTGCTCATTGGCCTTATCTGAATGTAGGGATCTGCATGGGGAGGCATTGGGATTTTCCTGGGCCTTCGAACGATTTCCTATATGCGGTTGTAATTGCGGCCAACAGAGAACTCCGACTTGTGGCGATTATATTCATGCAGGAAGTTCCAGTTAATTAGCTGCGAATTGTTGTCCGAGATGTGCAACGATCGATAAGCTTCCCTTCCCTTTCCGGGGAGGAAGCTAGCTGGTGAAAGCAAGCAACTTTCTATTGTCATGAGAGAGAGAGAGGTAGCAGACTCTTCATAATGCAATGAACTGTAAGAACGATTCATTTATTGGACTTTATTTGGGAAAGAGTGCTGAAATGTGTTCTTATATTCGATTATACAAATTTTGGAAGATGCCGAACGGAATTTTATGGCAAAATGAGGCATTAGAAGGTTGGGTCAAAGAGCTGCCTCTTACCCATTTATCCATAGATTTTTACAAGCGATACGTTAAAGAATGCTTCATTAATTTATTTATTCTAATACAAAAAAAATGCCAAAGAAATTTTGTTTTTTCGACTTTTCCCGAGTTTTCAAAGTCAAAAATTCAGGAAAATATAATGCAAAAAATAAGCAAATTTTAATTCCAAAGCTTAATAATTTCCAGACCGTAAGCAAATGTTACAAAGTCTTTGGGTCCAGTTAATGCTGCATTTATCAGCTTTTAAGAATTGTACAGTTGAATACAACCAGTTGTAAGATACTTCAGTTATGCGAAAAAAAGAAGAAAAAAATCATTTAAATAAAAAAACATTTTTCAAAAATTAAAAAAAATTAAACTCGTAATTTTTAATATAATTTCAGATTTAAGCATAATTATTTTGGTTACTTTTTAATATTAAATTAATATAAATAATTATGCTCACTATCCTAAAAAATTAAACTAAATGTTTGTTGTGTGATAGCTTATAATGATGACGGTCCCTGCCAAAGATTTCTTAGCGGTTCTAGAGTATTCCCTCACATGTTGTGCATGCCCTAGAGTACCCTTCGATACCATATGCCCATCACTCTGACGCTCTTGCTAATCCGTTTACGAAATCCCTTCAGATGCAGAGACGAGAACCAGAGCCTGTCTCTATGGGCGTAACCTTCCCACGAAACCGCAGATACAGATACAAATACAGACACTCTGCAGATACTCTGATGGGGTAAGTAATCATTGAATTTACGATGACATTTATGCGTAAATTTTGGTTAGATTTTATGGCCACAACTAAAACTATGGCACAAAGCGCTTGAAAGTGAAATGGGGAAAAGAGTTCTCTCTCTCTGTGATGTGGCCCCCGCGGGGAGAGTGTCAAATAAATTTGATTGGAAAGTGATCTCGTAATTGAAACGGTAGAACGGTAGAACGGTAGTTAATTTTCGGGCATCATTAGGGGCGCCACACCCACCGCATAAGCTGAAGCCAGAGAGCCATAGAGCCATAGAGGAACATGGTCCCTGGTAGAGTCCCAGGTAGAGCCCTCGCTGGCTGGCTCTCAGCTCTCAGCTCTCAGGCGAGTATTAATGAAGCGTCATGACTTTCTTTCGTGTCAACGCCCCTTCGGGCGCACCCTTTCGGCATTCGCCTCGTATCGGCAAGGAGATGTAATCCTTTTTAGGTGCTATCGCGTGCTACGAGGCGTCCGATCTCCGAGATCTCGGCCTTGCAAGAAAGAGCGCCGCTCCGCTCCGCATCGCACTGCGGGATGGCTGCTCATTCTTCTCTCAGCCTTTCGTCCTCTCGTTCTCGTTCGTGTCATAATTGCATGGTTGTCGGGCTGTCCTGTCGGGCTGTCGGAAGTGTGAAAATTACGGAGTTTCCTTGGCTTGCACCGTTACCCTTCCGTTCGGGGACAGTCGCTTAATGATTGTATTTGTTTGCTTTATCATTGACTTGAGATCGTGGCTGAAGGAATTTGTGCAACTCCTTCCTTCACTTGGGTTTTTGTTTGCCAGAATTCCTAGGTCCTAGGGGTTGCTTGTCATGTCCTTTCGTTTTCCTCCTTTTTTTTTTGCGTGCTAAATTGTGTGTTTTACGATCTTCCACCGATCTCCAGGCGGAGATAGCCGTCCCCATGCGGTGATTGCTGTTTCTGTTTCTGTTTTTTATTTTATTTTTTTTTTTTGTATTTTGCAAGCGTTTAATTCTTTATCCTTATCGTCGTTTGGAGATCGTGAGAAGTAGGACCGTTAGTTACAGAGAGAACTCCAGGACTCCAGAACTCCATTTTGTGGCAGCTCCAACTCTCATTGCTCTCTCTCTCTCTCTCTCTGCCCCAAACCTCTGGCTGTGGCATCTGTCATCCTGCCATCCTGCTATCCTGCCATCCATTGTGTCGCCAGGTGTATGGCCCTTCCCCCCCTCCCCAGCCCCCAACAATACCAACAGCTGCCCCCCCTTAAACCCCCTCTACGCCCCGCAAGCATTTTTTGTTGAACTGAAACTTAATTAGCTTTGACTCTGGCTTTGGCTTTGGCTGGCAGAATGGGGAACAATGGAGGGGAACAGAGGGGGGAAACAGTGGAGGAAAAGAGGGGGGTGGAGGAGTGGTGGGGCCACTCGGTATCATGAAATTATCCAGTGGAGCGCACGCTTCCAGGGAACGAGCGCGTGCTGCTGCACTCCACGCCACGCCACGCCACTCCATGCAGATGGATGGGGCACGCCACCAGTCCGCAGGTGCTAGAGCAGGGCAGAACCACTCGCTACACCCCCTGCTACTCCCGTGCTCCTCCCCTGCTCCATCTGCAGCTCCAGCTCCATTCTCCATCGCCAGCTGTGGCTACCGTCGCCCAATCAAAGGCACTCCGTGAGTACCCACATAATCATTCCAGTTTGCCACGAGTGTGCGTGTGTGTGTGTCCATGTGGTGTATGCGTGTGTGTGTGTGCCTCGGATAATTGCGGATAGAAATGGATAAACGACTGCGACTGACTGGAAAGGGGCAGCCAATGGCAGCCCGCGAGCTGCACAAAAGAGAAGCCGAAAACAAGAAACCACCCTGCCTGGCTGCCTGGCTGGCTGCCACATGCCGCTTGCTGCATGCAACCGAGCAGCCCTCGTGCTGCTTCGGCCAAAGGGAACTTAACTCCAGTGCGCGGACCCGGTTCCAGCAGTCAATCTTGCGCAGTCGTTGCGAACGGACGTCCACGTCGCGACGCTTCTGAGAAAAGAGAAAAAGAGAGAAAAAAAAAGAAAAATTGTACCGCAGAGAAGTGAAGAGAGAAATTCGATTCGTGACGAGAATAAAAGTGAAGAATAAATATTAAGTGAAAGAACTAAATCCACACACAAAACAAAATGGTCCTGAACGGAATGCCCATTCCCATGCCCGTGCCCGTGCCCCTGCCCGTGCCCAGTCCGCCGGCCACCAAGTCCCGCATCCAGATCGACTGGGACATCAACGACTCAAAGATGCCGACGGTCACGGAGTTCGATGAGTTCAGCGACTGGGCCAATGGCCACTGTCGCCTCATCTACGGCCACCAGAGCGACGAGGCCCGGAAGCATGCCAGCGGCTGGGCCATGCGCAACACCAACAACCACAACGTGAACATCCTCAAGAAGAGCTGCCTCGGCGTGCTCCTCTGCAGCGCCAAGTGCAAGCTGCCCAACGGGGCCAGCGTCCACCTGCGTCCGGCCATCTGCGACAAGGCGCGCCGCAAGCAGCAGGGCAAACAGTGCCCCAATAGGTAAGTGCCAGATCGCCGGAGAATCCCCCACTGAATGCTAACCGATTGGTCTTCCTTTTTGGCTGTGCAGAAACTGCAACGGACGCCTGGAGATCCAGGCCTGCCGCGGCCACTGCGGCTACCCCGTCACCCACTTCTGGCGGCGTGACGGCAACGGGATCTACTTCCAGGCCAAGGGCACCCACGACCATCCGCGGCCCGAGGCCAAGGGCTCCACGGAGGCACGTCGCCTGCTCGCCGGCGGCAGACGCGTCCGCAGCCTGGCCGTGATGCTGGCCCGGGACGCGGCCCTCAGCGACAAGCTGTGCAGCCTGCGGCCCAGCAAGCGACAGGCCAAGACACAGCTCCTGCAGGAGGCGGGCGGCAAGCGGAAGAGGACGGAGGCGCCGCACGGCCCCACTCAGGAGCTCCTCCAGGGAGCCACAGCCGCCACCGCCGCCTATCTGCCCACATCCACGCCCATTTCCAGCTCGAACTTCAATGGCCAGCAGAGCGGCTATCCAGCGGGAAAGTGGGAAAATGCCAGCCAATGGAGCGGAGCGGATCTGTACGCCAGCTACGTAGGACAGCAGGAGGCAGGAGCAGGAGCAGGCGCCTACGACAATGGGGCAATGTACAACGGCTACAGCATGCTGCACTCCCCGCTCTCCTCCCACAGCTCCACCGCCAGCTACTACCAGGAGAACCTCCAGCAGCAGCAGCAGCAGCAGCAGCAGCAGCATCATCAGCAGCAGCAGCATCAAGGGCAGCTGCAGCTCCCCGCCGTCCAGGAGACGATGAATGCCAGCTACGAGCCACCGATGCCCGCCAGCTATCCGTGCGGCATGCCCCTGTACGAGAGCTGCGACGACACCTCCAGCCTGACGAGCAGCAGCGGCTACAGCTCCGAGGACTACAGCTACTTGAATGGCTATCAACTGGCTGGCTCGGAATCGGGATTGGGCTCAGGATCCCTGGATGTCAGCGGCCACAATCCATCTGCCCAGGATAGCTTCTACACGACCAGCTCCGAGATCTTCAGTGTCTTCGAGTCCACGTTGAACGGTGTGGGAATGTTCTACGACGAGGCAGCCGCCTACCAGCAGACGAGCTACCAGCAGCAGCAGCAGCAGCAACATCCGCAGCAGCAGCAGCAGCAGGAGGCAGCGGCGGACTACTACTATAGCAACACGGGAGTGGACAACGTGTGGAACATCCAGATGGACGCCGCGAGTGCGTATCATCCGAGCATAGGAGCGGGAGCGGCGCCAACGGATCCCGTCTATTGCTAGATCCATTCCCGATCTACCACCCACCCACCTGGCCGCCCACCCACTCAATTGTTGTTCTTGTTCTAGTCTGTAATTAATTTCAATCCACCATTCCCCCACCCGCTCGCTATATACTAGATATATGGATCGGTTCTGTTTGTTGGTTCTATTATTATTATTCTATGGTGAAAATTGAATGTTTTCTTAGTCACTTAGTCACTTGTTTCCTACCCCCCGCTCCCCCCCAACACACCCCAGAGCTATTCCAAAGTTTAGGCCTAAGTATCTGCATCTCTAAGTACATTCCGCGCATAAGTATCTCGTAGATAAACTCGTACACATTAAGGACATCCAGCGACATCGCCCACCTATTTATTGTACTCTCGTATGAGCCTTTGCCTAGTAATAAAACAATTTTTGAGAAAGCCTATTCTACAGATTGATTGACTGATTGATTGATTGGTACACAAAAATCACAAATGTGCAGGAAAAACTAAAGTTAAACGGAGAATTTATTGGGATGGTAATTAATTGGGTTTTCTGCATCATTCGCTTCATTCTGCAACCTCGCCATCGCCTTTAGCCACTCGAGGACCTTCCGAGACATTTTCCAGCAGCGTTCTCTGCCCTCGCTCATCGCATCCAAAGGTATCACTTCAGCTGGTGGCCCTCCTCAGGGCCTCATAAATCGCGGACAGGAAGAATCCCAGCAGAAAGGGCATCAGTGGCAGATCCTCCTCAAATTCCTCAATCGTCAGACTTCGAGGAGCTCTGCGAAACTCCTCAATCAGTCTTCAATTCCGCAGATCTTGCAGGATCTCGCGCAGAACGGCGTGCATGTCCTGCGGCTCGTGGGCGAGCCTGTTGAGGTCTTCAAGGATCGAAGCTTCGGAATCTTTACGTTGCCCTGCCGCACGGTGGGGACTGCGACTGCGGATTCGTCCCTGCTCCTCCTCCATCCTCCAGATGGCTATTCTTTGTTGTCGTTCCCGCCTGGAGCGGCGTCGGTGCAGATCTTGCTCCTCGCAATCCACCGCCGAAGCGGATCCACGCCGAGCTGCGGCACGGTGGGGGCTGCGACTGCGACTGCGCGACTGTTCCGGGGAGAAGGGATCTGCTCTGCGTGTGGCACGACGTGGCTGTCTTTGAGGAAGCATCGGAGGAGCCACTTCCACATTCGCTTCTTTCGAGGAATGAAATAAACCAGAATAATTTATACTATTACTCGTATAATTATTATTATTATTATTATTATTTCAAATGCTATTATTATTGCTACGGGACATAGTTCTGTAATATTCGTATATTTGATTTGGTTTGAGCAAAGAATATGTAGATAGTTCTGAAATAGATCGCTTACTTTCTGGGGAAAAACCTCATTGAGACTTATCGAGCAGAGAGAGAGAGAGAGAGAGAGAGGGAAATAGATATGAATATCCAGCATTAATTAACTCTTTGTTTGGGTTAACCCTCTGCCCCTTCCTTTGCCTTGGGAGAGTGCTAATATTTGCATGTAATCGCATCTAAACCCGCAACTGAAGAGCGATGAGGATCTCTCCATTAGTGTGCAAAAAATCAGCATTAACAAATTGGCACCGTATCCGTATCCTCGTATCCTCGTATCCTGCATTCGAAATGAGTTTGCGAATCCTTGCGAAAATCTGCATTTGGCAAAGGATTCATTCAGTCAGTCATTCATTCATTCACGCGCATATTGAATTACGACGGACAATGGGATCAGCGTCAATAAATTTGCATAATACTCATCGCTTGTACCTTTGCGTCCTTCCCCTGCACCCTGCACCCTGCACCCAAGCCCTATCCCCATCCCCTCTGCAGGATAACACGAAATGTGCAACGGCAGAGTCAGCGACGACTCGACTCCCGACTTCATTAGCATTCAGGGCTAATCAAACACTCCACCGAGGAGGACCAAGAGGAGGAGGCTGCCGCGACAGGAAGCACACGCTCTCTGTGTCCTGATTTATGGCTGGAAATTACCATAAATGAAATCAAAACATTTTAAATGTTTTCATTTGCCAAAAGGGCTGCGTTGAGGGCAGGGGGGATCATACGCTTTATATGCAAATACCATTTGAAACAAAGTCATTCCATGCCACTCGAGGCTGTGTCTCTGCTCCGGCCGACCGAGTGCTAGTGTGCGAATATCCTTGAAGGTCGCACGCGTCCTTGCGCCTGCCTGCCAGTGGCCTGTGGCACACGACGTTCTTTTTCCCAAACATGACAACTACGAGTAATGGGCGTTTTGTTTATGGTCGCTCTCAAACCCCCATTAGGGTTGAGGCTCTCGAGAGTACAGCGCAACCCCTTCTCCCCTACCCCCACCCCTACCCTCTTCAATCGCAATCAACCTTTTTTTTATAATTTTAATTATTTATAATCGGTTTAAAAAAAAAACAGAAACAAAATCGTGGAATAGAAATCTAAATAATAGAGTGGCGCTTGACAGGAGCTCAGCCTTTTGTCGCGGGCCGCGACCCGTGACCCTTGATTGCTGGTGGAAAATAGGGAAATTGGAAATTAAATTTGGAATATAATTTAATTTTATTGCAGAGATTGAATGTGACAGGAACAGAATTTGTGGTATATCTTCGCTATTTCCTGGCAGTACTGTCGTATTTTTCTTGGTTCAGTAAACTTTGGCATTGGCTGATTGTTGGCCATAGAGTCAGTCATTCAGTCAGTCAATCAATCCATCAGGCGCTCTGCTACCAGCATCGAAATCGAAATCGAATGACAGTTGAACTCAAGAGTGTGACTTTTCGGTGACTCTTCACACTTGATCGGCAGATCAGAGGATCTGCAGGATCTGCAGGAGCCGCAGCTGCAGATACGAGGAAAAACGATTAACTATTTACTTTATACGAGCAATATGTGCCACATAAAACGTCAACGTCAAAGGCCTGGCCCCGAGTGTTGCCACAATAAAGCCTACACGAGACAATGTGGCGAGGCAAAATCTCATCTGAACCTATTTAGGAGTGTCCACTTCAAAGGACACAAAGGGATATAAACCAACGCCTCTCATCGCAACAAATGAGGCGCATTTAATGCGGCTTCAATGACTCCTGGCCTGTCCCTGGCCTGGCCCTCGCGTCCGAGCAAACGACCTGAAAAATGCGAGTGACATGCGTGGAAGCGGTCCCGCAAAACACAGCAAATTGTGCGGTTGGTCTGGTCCTTCCGTCTGTTTATTGCACTTCGCTGTCGTCGTCGTCGTTGGGGTGGGTCACCGTGAAAAATGCCCTTGGAAACAATGAGAGCAGCAGCAGCAGCGAGGATGTCTATCGAAAGCATTCAAGAAGGATCTTCTCAGAGAAATGGAGACCATGCGAGGCGGGAGAGCATTCTATTGCTAAGCTGAATGCTGCGAAAATGAATTTATTTAATTAATATTCAATAAACAAGTGTCATATCAGCTAGCTTTGATGGTAATTGACAGTCGGCTTTTGATTGCTGTTTACAAAATACATTTCAGCTTTTGTCAAATTACAAATCTATGTTACATGGCGGCGATCTTTCGTCAGAGTGCGGTTCAACGGCTGTTGCACCAGCTGATTTCTTTGATGTGCTGTTAGGCGCAATAGTGCTACTGTTACTGTTATGATTATGTTAGCAGCAGCGCTTTGTGGCATTTCACAGCACTGCGAGTAGCGGACCCGGTGAACAGCACTTTTCGTACACTATATGCAACAAGTTAAATAAGTTTTCCAACAGCAGCCGCACAAGTAACGGTGCAAGTGTAAAGTGCAGCTCCAACTCGAAATAGTTAAGCATAAAGTGAAGCAACCGAGAGAAACACCTCCGATCCGACTACTATACGAGAAAAGGCAATGTCGGCAACGAGATTCCTGAGTGCCGTTGGCCAAATTTCGAGGCAACAATTGTTGCAGAATCGATGCAGCAGAGGTAGGCCATAGCCCATACCGTTTCCAGATCGAATGCAGATGTAATAATGGAAGAAGAGGAGCCGCGAAGAGTGAGGAACGCACCCACCAGGAGCAGAGAGGGGAGAGCTGCTGCTGTCCCGTCGATGAGCCGCATAACTGGACTTTGAACTTTGTACTCGCTCTCCCTTGACGTAGCTGATTTTGCGTCCGCGTGTGTGTGTGTGTGTGTCTCTCTTATGAGAGCTGTGTGACGATAATATGTATGCCATCAGCGATTTGATTCTCTGCTCTGTTCACCCCCCCTTGCAGCCCTCCCCGCCGCAGCCCTAGTGCAGCGCCACCGTCTAATGTCCACAAATCCCGCTCCGGCTGTTGCCAATGCTGGGGCCAACAAGCATCTGCACACGAAGGTGGTCAATGGAGTGCTGGTCATCAGGTTCGACTCCCCCAACGTGAAGGTCAACTCCCTGGGCAGCGAGGTCAGCGACGAGTTCGAGCGTGTGATCAAGGACCTCGAGACGAATCCTGCTGTCAACTCGGCGGTCCTTATCTCCGGCAAACCGGGATGCTTTGTGGCTGGCGCCGATATTGGGATGCTTGAGGCGTGCCAGACGGCGGAGGAGGCGACCCTGATCTCGCACGGCGCCCAGCTGATGTTCGACCGCATGGAACGCAGCCGCAAGCCAATCGTGGCCGCCATCAATGGCGTGTGCCTGGGCGGAGGCCTGGAGCTGGCCCTCGCCTGCCACTACCGCATCGCCACCAAGGACAGCAAGACCAAGCTGGGTCTGCCCGAGGTGATGCTGGGCCTCCTGCCCGGCGGCGGCGGCACTGTCCGTCTGCCCAAGCTCACGTCGGTGCCCACTGCCCTGGACATGGAGCTGACGGGCAAGCAGGTGCGTGCCGACAGGGCCAAGCGCCTGGGCATCGTCGATCTGCTGGTGGACACCCTCGGTCCTGGTCTACAGCCTGCCGAACAGAACACCATGGAGTACCTGGAGAAGACTGCCGTGGAGGTGGCCAAGGACTTGGCCAGCGGAAAACTTCGCGTAAGCTATGACCAGCTTTTCCCCGTCGAAATTCATTATATAATCGAATACGTGTGTAGGTGAATCGCGAGAAGACCGGTCTGGTCAACAAACTCCAATCCCTGGTCATGGACACGGACTTTGTGAAGAACAAGATTTTCGATACTGCCCGGAAGCAGGTGATGAGGGCCTCGAACGGTCTCTATCCTGCTCCCCTGAAGGTGAAACACACATAATCATCCTCTTCGCATGGCTAACTCTAGCTTCATCCGCTTCAACAGATCCTCGATGTGATTCGCGCCGGCGTGGACAAGGGCTCCGATGCAGGCTACGAGGCGGAGCGCAAGGGCTTCGGCGAGCTCTCGGCCACCCCAGAGTCCAAGGGCCTCATCGCCCTCTTCCGCGGCCAGACCGAGTGCAAGAAGAACCGCTTTGGCAAGCCCCAGCGTCCGGCTAAGACTGTCGGCGTGCTGGGAGCTGGGCTCATGGGCGCTGGCATTGTGCAGGTGACCGTCGACAAGGGCTACCAGGTGGTGATGAAGGATGCCACCGATGCGGGTCTGGCCCGCGGCATTGGCCAAGTGCAGAAGGGCCTGGAGACGGCCATCAAGCGCAAGCGAATCTCTGCCCTCGATCGTGACCAGACGCTGGCCAATCTGCGTCCCACCCTCGACTACAACGAGTTTAAGAACGCCGACATCGTGATCGAGGCCGTCTTCGAGGACATCAACATCAAGCACCGTGTGATCAAGGAGCTGGAGGCCGTCGTGCCCGCCCACTGCGTGATCGCGACCAACACCAGCGCCATTCCCATCACCAAGATTGCCGCCGGCAGCTCCAGGCCCGAGAAGGTCGTGGGCATGCACTACTTCTCGCCCGTGGACAAGATGCAGCTGCTCGAGATCATCACGCACCCTGGCACCTCCAAGGACACCGTGGCCCAGGCCGTGGCCGTTGGCCTCAAGCAGGGCAAGGTTGTCATCACCGTGGGTGACGGTCCCGGCTTCTACACCACCCGCATCCTCTCCACCCTGCTGTCGGAGGCCATAAGGTTAGTCTGCCGTGTGACTCAGCTTGAGACAACTCTCACAATCCGTTTTCAGACTGCTGCAGGAGGGCGTGGACCCCAAGGATCTGGACCAGTACACCAAGAAGTTCGGATTCCCGGTGGGCGCTGCCACTTTGGCCGACGAGGTCGGCATCGATGTGGGCTCCCACATTGCCGTGGATCTGGCCAAGGCCTTTGGCGAGCGCATTTCCGGCGGCAATCTGGAGGTGATGTCAGACCTGGTGCTGGCCGGCTTCCTGGGCCGCAAATCTGGCAAGGGCATCTTCCTGTATGATGGCCAGCGGAAGGGCAGCCGTCCGGTGAACAACGATGCTCTGGAGATCATCAAGCAGAAGTATGCGCTGGTCTCGAAGGGCGCCAACACCCCCGAGGACCTGACCCTGCGCATGGTGTCGCGCTTCATCAACGAGGCTGTGCTCTGCCTGGAGGAGAAGATTCTCGACAGTCCGCTGGAGGGCGATGTGGGCGCTGTCTTTGGCCTGGGCTTCCCCCCATTCTCCGGCGGTCCCTTCCGCTGGGTGGACCAGTACGGAGCCGGCAAGCTGGTCAGCAAGATGCAGTCGTACGCCGACCTGTACGGAGCCCCCTTCAAGCCCGCCCAAACCCTGCTCGACATGGCCAAGGATACTTCGAAGAAGTTCTACCCAAAGACTGGTTCCTCAAAGTTGTAAACGATCCCCAACCCAGCCCCCAGGCCCACGAAGGTCAACGAAAATTAGATTAAGTTTGAAGTAAACTTTAGGAGCCACCGCAGGAGGGCTTCCTTTTGCATTTCTCTACGCAAGGAACTGCTTGAACGAGTAGCAGGCGCCCCAAGGGCAGGGCCATGGCCCCTACGGCTTGTCCAGAGTTGAAGTTTCAATTAAAGATTAATATCGTGTACTTTTTTCATACTCACATTTGACGATTTATTTGACACAGCAATGGGTTACTTTATCTCTGACTCAACACGGAACACTTTGTACATCGATGCTACAACTCTATACTATATGTATATATATATATATATATGCTATATCGTGAGAGGACACACACTATATACAGGGGGCGGGGGTGGGACTCAGCGTGCCCTTCCTAGAATTATATCCTATATCCTAATCCTTACTCATTGAGCGCACACAACACATGGACAGTGAGCGGACTGGAGCGGTCGGCCTTGTCCTACACTCCAGTCCAGTTTTATAGCTACCAACTAAACAAATTTGCCTACATCTAGTTAGTGACTAGTGACGGTTCTACTTGCGCCAGTCGCGCCCTGAACTCCGATGCTGCTGCCTGCCCGCCGTGCTGTTTAGCGATCCCCCGCCGTTGCTGCTGCTCCCGCCGCTGCCATTGACCACGCATCCTCCGCCGTTGTAGCGCTCCGGTCCGGGGTAGCGGGCCACAACGTCGTCGATCAGCTCCAGGATCCCGATCTTGAACTTGCGTCGCTGCTGCGGCGTCAGAGCTGCAATGTCCGGCAGAATGCTGCGGAAGAACTCCATGTCCGCCAGCTCCGCGACGCTCAGTCCCCCATAGAAGTTTGCCCCCCCGTTCGCCATCGTGCTGGTGGCCTCGCACTCCGTCTTGATCCGCTTGGCGCTGCCCGGCTCGAACTGGTGCTGGTGCTGGTGGCTGTGATGGTGGTGGTGGCCGTCCATCGGATGTGGCAGCGTGTGCGGGTGGTAGTGCAGCGGTGGCGGCGTGCCGCGACCTCCATCGCTGTAGATCAAGTTCGGGCCCGACTCTGCCAGCTGCACGTCCGGAATGAAGTTCTGCATGCTGTCCGCACTGGCAGTATCGCTCCGGGCGGGCGAACTGCCCCGCTGTTGATGGTGACTTGTGGGCGTGGCTGGGACAACACCCCGCTGCAGGTTGAGGGTGCTGGCAACGGCGGGGTCGAAGGCGTCGATGGTCTCCTCGTCGTCGTTCTCCGACATCGAGTGCTTCAGCTCCATGACCTCTCCATTGTTGTTGTTGTTGTTGTTGTTAGTGCTGGCGGTGGAGCAGTACATGTGCTCCTCGTGGGGATGCGGCAGGGGCAGCGTCTGCTGGAGATGCTGCGGCTGTTGCTGGTTCAGGTGGCTCAGATGCTGATGCTGCTGGGAGAGATGGAAGAGCGTGGCCAGGCTGCTGTTGCCGTCCAACGAATTGCGCGTGGACTTGAGGAAGGGCAGCAGGAAGGCCATGTGCTCCGTTAGGTAGTAGGGCTTGTGCTGTGGCTCCGATCCGCTCTGCTGCTTGATGTAGCGCGAGAGGCAGGCGCGCAGGTTGCGCCACCGCTCCTTGCAGTGAATTACTGGGGGAGGAAGAGAGAGGAGAGGAGTGTTGCAACTTAGTTTCCACCGAGTTTGGACTGTCTGTTAGACACTCACCACTTTCCCGGGTTTCCTTCGAGATCAAAACCCACGACTTTTCCTGGTTGTCCCTGGAATATCAGAGAGGATCGTTTAGTTTTTCCACAGTGGCATATGGGAGATCTCTAGCCACTCACCTGTTGCGGTACTCGGGCACCTTCTTGTCGTAGAGGCACTTGTGGGTGCGCACCAGATTGACGAACCGGATGTTAAAGTCCTCGTCCGCCTGCATGACGCGATTCGTGGATCCAATGTTCGCCGGACTACTCCCGTTGTGGCTATAAACAGAGGCTCCTTCCTGGGCCCTCTCCTCGCTGTCGTTTTGGTTGCTGCTGTTGTTGTTGTTGTTATTGTTAGTGCTGCTGCTGCTGCGCGTGGAGGTTGTCATATTCGATGTTCTGGTGGGATGCTATCCTGTGCAGGGAAAGATAGAAAACGAAGAAATATTAGACATGTTCGCAGACATCGGAATGTACGTTAAGATATTGGCAAACAAACAACCGAAAGCAAACAACGAGAGAGAGAGAGAGAGAATTCTCGTCTCTTTGCCTCGTTTCGTTTCGTTCCGTTGTGTTCATGTCATATGTTTGTGTTGGTTTCGTTTCTCCTGCTGCCTCTCCCTCATCTGCTCTGTGGCTGCTGTCTCAGCAGCTTTCAAGCGATAGAGCTTTCTGCTGCTACCCTCTCAGAGAGTATTACAGTTCTCACCATAAGCTCACCTGAGCCCGTGTTCGTGTCTCTTGTGCACGATCGAGGAAGGGTATCAAACGCTTCGGCACCCAACAACGCTAGCTCTTCTCTCTTGTTATATGTGTAAGTATGTATGTATATTTTTGTTAAACTTAATAAAACATTATTGTTGCTGTTGTTGTTTTGGTTGTTGTAGTAGTTGCTAGTATTTGCAGTACAGTTCTGTTTTTGCAAGCTGGAAAGCAGCGACAGAGAGAACAACAACGATGATGTGATGGCGCTGGCAACATTGTTTACTTTTCATATGAATATTATTATTATTCTCCAAGTTTTTTCCGCTTTCCAACTTGAGAGCTTTGCCAGTTTCACTGATAAGAGAAACAACAACAACAGCAAGCACATTTTGTGTGTGTTGTAATGCCGCAAAGAAAAAAACATGTTAAGCAAATGCAGCGAATACGATTTCCATTTGCCTGGCCCGTATCGTTATTGGCAATGCATTCACAAATTGATTCGCAAAAAGAGCCTGCCGCAGCCAGCTGCGACCGCGACAGCGACCGCGACGCCGACGACTACCTGTTTCGATTCTAATCAAAAGCGCCTCTCTCTCTCTCTCTTTCTCGCTCTCCCCCGCTCTGAGTGATTGACTAACAGTTTTTCCCGCCACTTTCAGCACCTTGCGGCGCCTAAGCCCGACCACCAGTTTAGTCCAGAAACAACGTGCGCACAGTGGGATGATTTGGCAATGGAGCAGAGTACAGTGGGATGAAACAGTGGGATCTCTGGATCAGAGGTAAGTGAAACACTTTCGTTCCACTGTGGGGTGGGGTATTGTTGTGTTGTTTTGCCGTCATAATTATTATCAGCGAACATCATCATCATCGTCGTTGTGGCTGTGCGCGTGTTTTGGTTCTAGTTGTTGTTCTTGTTGTTGCTTGAAATGTTATGTGTTTAAGCAGCGAGGTGATAGATTGACGGACGGGGGGATTTGAGGACTGAGGGGTGGAAAGTGCAAACAGCAGAAAACTAACAGTGCTCTAGCAATATTTATTGTACTATTACGTATATTTAACATAAACATATGTACATGTGCACGAGCCCATGTGCGTGTGTGTTTGTGTGTACTCTGAGAAATGTTTATATATTAACAACAATAACAAAAGTACATTTAAGCAGCGGGGAGCGTGCCTCGAAAAAGTACAGCTACAGCTACAGAACGGAACGTACAAAAAACAAGAAGAAGGAAAACCGAAACAGAAATCGAAACAACAACAACAGCGGAATAATATCGCAAACACAGAAAATACATACAATATTTCTAAAGCTAACAAAACTTGCAGAAATCCCCGGCTGCCCCCCTTCATCACCATCTCTATCTCGCCCTCTCTCTCTCCCTCTCTCTTTCTTGGCTCCATGGCCCAGTGACAGCAACAGCACAGCACAGCAATAACTTTTGTTAGATAGAACAACAAAAGCAGCAGCAGCAGCAGCAGCACGAGCAGAGGGAGCAACAAAAGACACACACACAGACACATAGATACGAAGACACACACACACATAGATATGGACAGGGAACAGCAACAATATGGCTTATCGGGGCAATGAAAATGATGCTCATTGAAACAGTTTCTTGGAGAAGAAGGAAATTTCACTGGGATTTTGCCATCTTTGATCCATTGTACATTGTTTGTTATACCTTTTGTGGTGTTGTTGTTGTTGTCTCTTTGCAGGTATTTGAACGTTTTCCAAAATCAGTTTTCAAATGGCGACAGGGCGCAAGAAAAAACGGCGCCAAAAACTATTTTGTTGCTCCTCTCGCGACGGCGACTGCGAGCGGGAGCGGGGAACGGGCAACGGGGCAACGGATTCAAGTCGATTCGACTGACGTAACGTACAAAAATGTTGAGTTTGAAATTTGTGCGCTCGGGCTCGGGCGCGCTGCTCCACGGCGGCGGCGACGGTGGCAGTAGTCGTCGGTTGTGTCGATGTCGTATGTTTCACGTTCAAAAGCGACTAAAACACACAGATACGCGAGCGACGGGGCCATGGGCGAAAAGTATCTATCGGCAACGTAGAACACACAGAGCCAACAACAACACCGTCCGACGAGCGGCGAGCAAACAGAGAACAACAACGCACAAAAACCCTGCTCTCTGTCGCACACACACACACACACACACATGGCACACACATACAACGGCACTCGCAGAGGAGCAGGCAACTGTTTTTATTGTTGCTTTTGTTGCTGACGAACAACAAATAATACAAACAATGCACACAGACAGACGCACACATAAACCGTGAGAGAGACCCGACACACACCAAGGCAGAGAAACGGCAACTGCGCGATACAAAATGCAAAGAAACAGTGAGACAGTGAGACAGCAAGGCAGCAAGGCAGCGCGGCAGGAGAGCAACAGGGTGAGCGGAGGGGTGGAGAGGAGAGTAGGTGCAAAAACAGCAAAGACTAACAAAAATTGTTGCACAGTGGGCCCGGAGTCGTGTGTCGGAATGGACAAAGAGAGGGATCTTCGGGGAGGATTTGATCCGCACATTGTTTCCGGTGATTTTACTGTATTTCCATCACTCTCTAATCCCTGCCAGAACTGTTAGATTTTTAACCGTTTACCTGCGAACCAGGCCCAGTGTGCGTGCACCTTGTTTTCTCTCTCTAACTCTCAGCGAACATTGAAACCGAAACAGCGACAGTTGCTTACTCAGGCACAGACACCGACACCGACACAGATACACTGACGCTGGCAGAGGCAGCAGCAGCAGCAGCAGCAGCAGCAGCAGCAGCTGCTGCTCTCTCTCAGAATCAACAATAAAAGCGAGCAAACAAAAACCATTTGTTGTTGCACAAAAAGCTCCTATTCCTTTGCGCTGATATCTCTCTCTCTCTCACGTTTTTGGGTCTCTCTCTCTCTCGCAAGCTTTTCAGCAAATTGTTGTTTACATTTGAAATTGTTCAAATATGAACATCTGAAGACGTTGCCGCCAGATGGCGACTTTCACTTCCGCTTTAACGGTTCCACAGGGAACTAATCTCAAGATCGGTCGACATTATAATGATTAGAACAAAGATTTATATATAATATCACTGATTTATTCATCTGCAATAACGGTAGCACACCTAGAGTAATCCTTTCGATTATTTCGACTGCCATCCTTAGTAACTGAATCACGGAAAGCTCTAGGAAAGCTCTGGGCACACCACACTCGCAAACTCACACGAGTAGGACAGTCAGAATCCCAAACACCCCCACCCCACCCCAACAGCCACGGGTATGTGGGGTATTCCGGGCACTTTAATGATTTGTTTACAACTTTGTTGCCCTGCAATTTACCGCAAGCACACGGCTCCGCTCTGCCTGACAGCCCTCTCTCTCCCTCTCTCTCTCTCACTCGCTTTCCAAAGGGGGAGCTTTCGAGGGGGCTGGCTGGCGCTCAAAAATTCGATAAAAAGGAGGCTCGTTTCTGTTTTGGCCTACATGCCATATGCCACACGCCACATGCCATACAATGCGAGTCCCCGAATCCCCGAATCCGAACCCAAAGCCGAATCCAAAGCCGAGCGAAACTTGGTCAACAGCGGGAGAGCTTCCAAGTGCAGTAGGCGCAGCGCTGCCACAGTGTCACAGTGCCACATTGCCACAAGCTTGCCTCAGTTGCCAGTCAGTTGCCACAGGACGGTCGCGACGCGTTGTTGTTTATCCTTGAAGGCAGGCGCCCCGTGCCCCGTACCCGTACCCGTACGCCCCGTGTCTTGTTTTGGTAACGCGATTGCCGTAGTGTTGGTGAACGAGTCCTCCTCGCGTCCTGTGCGCGTCTTATGTGTGTGCCCTCTGTACTGTGTCCTGTGTGCTGTGTCCTGTATTTGCCATGAATTATTTAGCCAAAACGGGGGCTCGAAACTTTTAAATGGAACACAGGATCGCAGCCGTGCGAGAAGTGGAGTTGAATTAAAGGAAAAGGAAACTCTGACGCGGACTCGGACTCGAACTCCTTGGAGCCAGGAGGGGGGCAGCTGGGACAGCCTTGCAGCTTGGCAGGAATCAAGGATGCCAGCGGAGGATGCAGACTCCGTTGGATGCATTTTCTGAAGCGCAGTACGTAGGCCATTCCTTCTCTTTCTTTGTTGCTGTCTCTCTCTCTCTCTGTTTTCAGCAACCCTCTTTCCCTCCCTCTCTCTCTGTCTCTCTCTGAGTGGCTCTCTCCTCTCCCACTCTCTCGCTCTCTCTCCCTCTCTCTCTCTCTGTCTCTGTGTCAGCGTGTGTAGAGTTTCGATTTCGTTAGAAAATCGAAACAAAAACTGGCAACGGGCTGGCTCGGCTCGGCTCGAGGATTGTGGGTGTCGTTGCTGCGGCTACCTGTAGATGCCACACACACATACACGAAACACACACACGCACACATGTACAGTTGAATACTCCTGCCAGTGCATGCGAGTGGCGAACGAGTCCTTGAACACGGTTTATTGTCGTTTCACCATTCGCTCTGCTGCTCCCGCCTATCCGTCTCCGTCTTCGTCTCCGTGTCCTTCATTTCAACCTCAACCCTCCCTCCCGACTCTCCGCACCCGCGTCCGCATCCGTAGCCGTATCCGACTCTCGACTGCCCGTTTCCGACTCTAATTAATTTATAATTCAAGGTCCACTGAGCCTCCACTGAAGGTTAAACATGACGAGCCAACTGGCTTATGTTTCGTTTGATTGGCAATTGGAAGGATACTTCTGGAATCCAGAATAATCTCTCGCATATACGCTTACAGCTAAGGGGGGATCGAGGGGGACGGCTTGCTGTAAAGTTTGAAACACCAGACCACCCCCAACCCCACCCCCAGTCCCAGTCCCGCCATTTGGCAGAGATAATTGAAGGAATTTCTTGGCCAAGCAACGACAAAGTTATCCGAAGAATTTCGGCGGCCTGGTCCGTGATTCCTGAAGGCGACTTCTGGCCGATTCGGGTATTTGGCTAATTTTGCAATCAGTAATCCTGTTGTTGTTGTTGTTTGCATTACGCATACGCCGCATTGGCCCTGTGACGTGGTCGGGCCACTTTTCGGGGGGCCAAGACACAGACAGACAAACAAAGGCAAAAGCTTTCCACAACGCTGACCGCTGGGCGACTGCCTCTCGCCTCTTGCCTCTCACCGCCTCTCGCAGTCTCTCCCCGAAATGGCTTGCAGCATTTTCTTCTTGCTCGCTTCGATTCTTTCGCCTGAGCAGTGGAAAATGCTCTCGATGATTTTCCGCTTAGTGTGAAACGAACCAACAACTAAAACGAAACGAACGCGCGCGCCTCGCACAAAATAGAAATATTTTCAAAAGCGAACGCACACAAAAAATTAACCTCCCCCCCCCAACAACAACACCCCCCTCAAGAGGAGCGGGGCATAACAAATCTTAACAATTAAAAAATAAACAATCGAATCGAATCGACGAAACAACAAAAAAAAGAGACTGAAAGCGAGCTGCAAAATATTGTATAGATATATATGTATATATATTCGTACTGGATTGAGGATTGCACTGATTGCACTCAGATCGAGAAGAGAACAGCTATAGCTATAGCCACAACAGAATCCACAAGTAGCTGGCAGACGAAAAGATAAATAACCAAACAGATCGGAGCGGATCGGAACGGATCGGATCGGATCGGATAATTGCTCTTTTGGGTCGCCTAAAAATAAACTCTCGTCGAATTCTCGGAGACAAGTGCATTGTTCCGCCCCCCCATCACCCCCCCGCAGATGAGTTTTCCCCCCCAGGAGAGTAGCCACCTGCCGTTGGGAGCTTTGAGGATCCGTGTGAGTAAGAGCCATCCGTGGCATTGTCCTTGACCCAACTTGATCGGATTAAGGTGAAAAATCGAAATAACAAACTTTACTCCCAGTTTGTGCGTCACATTTCGCTGGCAGGGGAGAGAGGGAGAGGGGGAGAGAGGCAGGGAGAGAGAGTGGTGTCTTGTGGAGTGTCGTGTGGCGTGTGCCCTTGCCTGGCTGGTGTCTCTGTCGCACACACTAATTCGTCATTTTCCGTGTTGTTACTGCTGTTGGTACCACACGTACCACACGGCGGATGGATGGATGAGTAGATGGATGGATGGGTGGGTAGATGGATGAGTGGCGTTCACTTTTTATAGCCAGCAACAGTCACACACACACACACACACAAGCCACACAAATGAAGCGTTCGCCTCCTCCTCCCCCCTCCGAGTGTCGCCTCTCCTTCCGTCCCGAACGACAGGCAGTGTTTATGTCAATTTGAATTTCGCATGCGGCCGCTAAACGCTGAATCTATGTACATATGTATCTGTGTGGGAAAGTGTCTGTGTGTGTGTGTGGGGACCGGAAGACAGCGCAAACTGCGCTTCAGTGCAACTTTGTGTGCGGCTTGTGGCGGCGGCATGTGAATGTGCCACCGAGGAGTACTCAAAGACGAAGGAGAAAGAGACCGAAGCGGAGCGGAGCCGGGCAGAGCGATGGCACTTGTCAGAGCGGAAACGGATATCCCGTGTGCTCTTTGCCTCTGTGCGCGCCTCCAGTTTGTCATTCCATTTCGTCAGCGGCAGAGGCATGTCCTGCCCCCCAAACCTCCCCTCCCTTAGCCTGGCATTTGGAACACAGGAAATTTTAAATTGAATGTGCAACTCCCCCCGTCCAGCCCCCCAGCCCCTCAGCCCCTCGTTTGTGGCTCTGCCTCTAGCTAGGTTTTTCCTTGGCTCCAGAGCTCTAGTCCTAGCTGTTGCTCTGTTGTTTGTTCTGCCTTCTTCTGCGCTGTGTCCTGTCGGCTGTCTCCTGTCGACTGTCCCCCCTGTCCCCCCTGCCTCATGTCCGATTTGCTCTGTTCTGTTTGCCTCCATTTGCTTGGTCGCTGGGCGAGATTTGTTGGTTCAGAGCTGCCAGAGTGTCCAGAGATTGGTGTGTGTCCTTTGGAAGGGAGAGGGGGGGTGGGGGGGGGTAAGTGGACAGCAGAAAGATGCCCGGAAGGGAGAGAGAGCGCAAGAAGACACAGCGGAAGAGCATCCTCCATTCCTGTTGCATTTCCATCGCACTTTCCACTCTTTCCCGTTTTCCCCCATTTATTTGGCACTGCGTGGCACAACAGGCATTGCCCCATATAGTTGCCCCCCGAGATTTATGTGCCTCTGTGCCACACGCAGAACATGGCTTATATAACAGCTCCCAGGAGTAACCCAATTTCCTGCCACTGCCGCTGCTGCCACTGCCGCTGCTGCCACTGCCACTGCTGCTGCTGCTTAAACAAATTTCAGCCATGGCCTCCCGTTGCACATCCGCCGCCGCCTGGCCTCGATGGAAGCCCTCCGATGGGGGGGAGGGGGCTGCTCAGCAGGAGGCCACAACCGCAGCAGCACTCGACCCCTGCCCCGATGAGATGCACGGCCGAAAAGTATCTTTGAGAGCGCGTATGTGTGTATCTGTATCTGTGCCAAAGTGTTGGCCTAACTGTCGGCTGGCTGTCTGCCTGCCTTTATCCCTTTTGTCTCTTTTTGGGCTTTTACTGTTATTGTTGTAACATCCTGTGGCACACAAGCATACTACTTGCCGCATGCCACATGCATGTATTATCCCATAAACACTTAACGTCGATGCTGATGTCGATTTGGCTTTGGCTTTGGCTTTGGCTTCAGCTTGAGCATTGTCTTCTGTCGGCTTTCGGGCTTATCGCACCCGTCCGGACGTGGAGGATGGGGCATGTGGCATAATGGCCACCCCCACCCCTAGCCCCCTCCATCAAGCCACTACTAAATATCCATCTTCGTGTCCTGTGTGCAGGGAGGGGGTGGGGGGGGTCTTGGGGTTCACTTGAAGCTGCCTCAAGTTGTTGTCGCTCGACGATGTTCTCGTTATTCTTATTATGCTCTCCTTCTCTCTCTCTCTCCCCCTTTCTCCCTGCCACACATGCCTCAAGTGTAAGTGTAAATGCATGTACATGCGTGCGTGTGTGTGTGTGTGTGTGTGTGTGTGTGTGTGTGTGTGCGTGGCTCTCAATCCTTTTGTGCTTGAAACAACAATAAAATACTCTCAAACAAAGACACAGACAAAGAGCACGCAAGAGAGAGAGAGAGAGAGAGAGAGAGAGACACATGTGTGTGTGTGTGTGTGTGTGCATGAATATTTCATTATATATATCGGATTTCTCAGAGCTTTGCCCCCCCCCCACTTGCTGGTTGCCCCGTGTCGTCGCAAGTGTCTCTGCAGTGTGCCCCGATTTCGAGTGGAATCGGTATTGGAGCACTCGACGATTGTGCGGTAATTGCGGGAGGATGGGGGGGCGGGGGTTCTCATTTCCATTTCCATGAAAGAGGCAGATTTACGTGGCATAGAAAAACGTTTGTTCGAGGCCCCGATTTGATCTCCTTTCCACTCGATTTCCCTTCGTTTTTCCCTCACTGTAATGCATCATAATTATTCCACCCATTAGAATGACAGGATCCTCCTGCCTCCTGCCTCCTACCTCCTACCTTCCTTCCTTCCTTCCACCATCAAGGGGTCATCAATCAAGAGACCCCCTCGATGGGCGGGTGGGCGGAGGGGGTGTCTCATTTGCGTATCTGTGTCCGAGAGTGTGCGAGCAATTTGCCACCGGAGGAGGCACAGACAGTGTCTGTCTATCTGTCCTGTCCTGTCCTGTCGATTGTTTTCGACTCAAGGAAATGTTTTCCCGAGTTTCAATTTCCGTCGTTTGTCAAAACTTCGGATGAAGAGGGGTTGGGGGGGGATTCATGGGGAGTGATTCATGGGAGTACTATTTCCGTCTGCCTTCCATCAGATGATCTCTGGACAGCGGACAGCGGACACTGGACAGCGGGCCCTGTTTTCCCAAAAAATGCCATAAAATTCCGAGAAGGAAACCAATGAAAATGAAAAGTCTACAACGAAACAAAAAATACGACCAATATGTATGCTGGACAATCGAAACCGAATTAAAATAGCAATTAAAAATGCATAAATCTGCCAGAGAATGGGAAAAGATTGCTTCTGCTTTTGGGCTATGCTGAGACGAGACTTTCCCTGTTTTTCCCCGTTTTCCTCTGTAATTTTATGGCAAACAGCAACGAGTATTTTTGACAAATGAATCAGATTGCCTGCCTTTCTTGTGTATTTATTGTTTTCTTTTTTTGCGGTCAGAAAGAGGCCTGCAAATGCGAATGCAAATGCAAATATCTTTGTACTTCTCTTACAGAACCCCGAACAGCCAACACTCTGACCGACGGACCGACCGACCGACTGGCAGGCAGGCAGGCCGCAGGGCAACGTCTGGCCCCCAGGGTGCCACCCCCACCCACACATCGTCTGAGTACGATTATTTGGTGCACGGCGGCCCCTGCATTGGCCGCCGGGCAGCCCAGAGCATAGATGGGTGGCAAGACAGGGACGAGTCGTGGCCGAGTGCGTGTTGACCGGGCTCGAAGCGAGCAGAGCGATTGCGTGGGGCCCCCCACCCGCCCCCTACCAACCCATCCCATCCCATCCCGAGCCGTTGCGTGTGTATAAAACAATAGAAATGGAAATGGAAATGGAAATGAAATATAATGGTTGAAAGAAGCAAGGTGGAGGAATACTCTTTTGCTTTCACTTTTCCCTGGAATTTCCCAACGTGAAAATCGACTGATTGGATGGGTCGGTGGGGTCTGCTTGGGCAGGGTATGCGGTAAGGGGCAGGGGCAGGGGCAGGGGCTGTGTGTTTGCCCGCGTTTTGTATTTGCTTGTTTGTTTTTTAATTTGGAAATTGTATTGTATAGCCTGTTTACTTGGGGACTCCCCCCTGCCACCCCCTGCCCCCTTTGGCACTGTCTCGGGACTCGGAACTTTGGATTACTCCTGGCGCACGCGTGTGTACTCCGGTTAATGGCCTGTGACGTGTACAGCGGGGCACAGGGGAGAGCGGCAAAAGGAGCCACTTGCCGCCCCGCTCCGCGCTCTCCGCTCAGCGGGGGTTCTCCTGGTTTTATGTGGGGTAATTGCATTTCCTGTAAAGTGGGGCACATGTGACGGTCCATTGCATTATTAAGTGGTCACAGGGAAACGCATAAATGGCCAGGGGCCAGGGGGCAGGGGCCAGTGTCCTGAGCAGCTTATGGCCGAGTGCATGTGCCCTGCTATTAACCATGTCGATCGCAGGGGAGGATGGGGCATGCTCCAGTCAATTATCACCTCCAGGAACGAGCGTTCGCCTCTCCGCCCACGCAGAAAGCTGCTGCCTCCCCCCCCCCGCCTCCGATGATTGGTTGCTGTGTTGTCCATCAGGCGAATGAGTCAGCGGCCAGCGAGCGTCCGTCCATTAGCCGCCGCCTGTCATTCAGCCAATTACCTGGGCCCCCGAAAGGCAAACAAAGCAGCGACTAAGATTGGGAAAATACGTATAACGTATACGGAGTACAGACTACGGGAATACCAATGGGAGGAGGAGTAGGAGGAGGAGGAGGCGCAGCTGAGGGGCGATGGATGATCGTTCGCTCGTTCATTCATATTTCTTTTGAGGCGATTCATTTATGCCCAAATATTGCTCATAAAGAATAAAGATAGATGTATCCGTGTATCTGTGTGTCTGTGTGTCTGTGTGGGATGTATCTGTGCATGTGTGGGGGCCAGCATGTAACAGCTGTTTGCTAGAAGAAGAACTGAAGCTGCAAAGAGAAAAGCGACATCTTTTGTGGTCTCTCCTCTCGCTCTCTCATACTCTCTCTTCTGTCGCTTTCCAGTCGCTCTCTCCACCACTCTCTCTCGCTCTTTCTCTCTGCTTCGATCTGTTCTCATTCTCGGATGAATTCAGCGAGACGCATCCCTGAAATGAACATTGCGGCGAGAGTAAATTGGCTTGAATCTCCCGTGGATCGCGGCGGGGTTTTCTTTTCGCTTTGCAAGCGTTTGGCGTTTGGACGTGTCGCTTGGATGTCGCGTCGACCTACTGGCCCGTTCGCAGAGCAAATAAAGTTAGTTTAACTGGGCGTATACGCAACAACAACATCTACTGCCTGCCCAGCCATCCGCCATCCACCATCCGCCCCGTGGTACCGTCGCATCCGTCTCCGCCGTGCTGCCGTGCTGCCCGTCGTTACTGCGTGGCCGCGTTCCCCCGATATCGTGATCGAGAGATCCCCCCCTCCCCCAATCTCGATCCGCGAATCGCATTCCCCAGCGGCTGCCAGTCGTCGCCAGTCGCCCGCCGCTCGCGCGTTCCGTTCGCCCTGTGTCGCTCTGCCTCTCGACCGTCGTTCCAAGCGACTGTCCCCCCGTGTATTCCGTATCCGTGTCCGCTTATCCGTCTCCGTCTCCGCTTATCCCGTGGCGGATTAGATCGAATCGGAGATCGACTACTGCCGCACACTGCCAGCCACCAGCTGCCAGCGGAGCCGTTTGGAACTAGAAGCGTTTGAAAGGCACGGGATTTTCAGCTTTTCTTTCTGCCACTCTGTCTCTCCGCCTTTCCGCCTTTCCGCCTTTCTGCCCATTTTCTATTTGCTATTTTTAACGTGTGTGTGTGCGGCACACAGACACACCCGAACGACGATACAACATTTTTCTGAAAATCTAACATATTTCTGCTCTGTCTCACAGCTACACACATATATGCATGTGTTGTGTTGGGTGTGTGTGTGTGTGTGTGTGTGTGTGTGTGTGCGAGTGTGTGGAAAATTTAATTTTCATGGCATTAAATAAGTTATAAAACAACATATGGATAAACGAAGCGATTGCAATCGCAAAATAATCGATAAACCACAAAAGGAAAGGAAGCAACAGCCGCAGGGCCAATGGGTCGATCGATCGATCCACAAGTAATCCTCGAATCCCGAATAATAATCAGAGTACGAAACCAATTTGGATGCGATAAAGCAACCAATCCGTGTGTGTGTGTGCTGTGTGTGTGTGTGTGTGCATCGGATCGATTGGGGCAAAGAGTCAAGCTGTCATTCGCCATTTTCCATTTGCCACATTCCGCTCTCTGCTCTCTGTCTCTCTCTCTCTCTCTCTCTGGCTGCCACTTGCCATCGCTTTTGGCTGGGATGCAGCCGAGTGCATCTGAGGAAAAGCGTGTCAAGTAAAAGACCTTCCTTCCCCTCGATTGTGGCATGCCTCAATAACTGCCACAGTCAGTAGTCGCCTGCGGTCTGGTCTGCCTCTTCGGGCGTTAATACTTAATTTATGTGAACCTATAAATAATTTCAACTTAGAGAATTTGAATGCTGCTTGAATGTTGACTGCCGCCACAGTCCCAGTCTTAGCCTCCCCCCCCTCAGACAGCCTCTCTTCTCCTCCCTGCCTTGCCTGGCCTTTCCCTGCCTTGCCTTTCCCTGCCTTTCCCTGCCTTTCCTTCCTATACTACTATATACTATAATATAGTGCGAGTTGTACGAAAAAATATGCTAAAAATACCGAAAAACTGAACGCTGCGTGTTCTTTTAACAGTGTGTGTGTGTGTGTGTGTGTGTATCTATAAGAGAGAGAGAGAGAGAGAGTGAGAAAGAGAGAGAGAGAGTGCAGTGCGAATTGATTGAAGTGCAGGCAAAGGCAAGTCCGCAACTAAAACAAGAGTGATCCATCCATCCATCCGCCAAAGAAACCAAAAAACACAGTCCACAGGCCACAGGCCACAGGCAGCCTGGCAGATGGGATGATTGTTGTTTTGGGCAGGCTATCGAAGGGGCAGGGGGGCAGGGACAACCCCCCTGTGCGACGTCAGTCAGTCAGTGGACTATTATTTAATTTTCATCCAAATCTCTGGCAAGCAGAGAGAGAGAGAGGGGCAGGCAGGAGAGCGGCCGAGACGTTGGGGCGGGGACAGTTTTGCCAGCAAAGAAAAATCACATGAAAAGCCAGCAAATGAGACGGAGACAGAGCACTAAAATACAGTTGAATACACTCGTACACTCGTTTATTCGTTTAGTGAATATTACGAATATTTTCGGCTGCTCGTCGAGCGAATTTCATTATTTTTGTGTTTTGTGTTCAGTTTTTCCTCCCATTTTACGTACGCTTTTGTTCGAAGGAAAATCTTTTTAAAATAACAATGATACATGCCGCTCTCTCCGCTCTCCGCTCTCCTGTGGCCTTTGGCCACTGGCCACTGGCCGCCTGTCTTGTTTATAAATAAATGCTCATACGTAGGATGATGTTCTTTATCAAAAGAGAGCGAGAGAGAGAGGGAGAGGGAGAGAGAGAGTGATAATATTGCCCTGGGCAGAGGCAGAGGCTGAGGCAGCCACTTGCTTGGGATCGGATTGAAATGGATCGAAATGGATTGAATGGGATTGATTGCTCCATTTGTTTTTGCAGATAATAATTGCTGCTGCTGCTTCGATTTATGGCAGCCCCCTTCCCCCTCTCTCTCTCTCTCAGCAATTCCTTTTGGCCATAATCCGCCTGTTGCTGGCATATCCATTTGTTTAGAGGGAAATGTTGCCCAAGAGGAGCCGAGCCGTTCGAGTGGCTGTTGCGTGTGTTTTCATCATCATTAATGTTTAAACAAAACAACATTGCTCCTCCACCACCTGCTCCCCCTCTCCCCTCTCCGCTCTCCCCTCTGCAGTGCGGAGTCTGGGCAACTCTCCTTTGTTCTGCCACTGAGGCAGTGCCACTGCCTCTGCGACTGCCTCTCCCACACCATGGCACTAGGCGATTCCTCCTTGAGCGGGTGTGTGGATGCTGTCTATTAATAACGGGGCTTCTTCTTCTGACGAAGAATTCGCCTCTCGTCGCGTCGGAGACCCAAATCGTTTTTGGCGGCGACCGCAAAAGAACAATAAAACGCAAGAGGCCAAAAACCAGCAGCCAGAAGCCAGAACAAGAAAGAAAAGTCCAAAACCAAAGGAAAAGCAGCAGCAGTAGCAGCTGAAGAAGAAGAGGGAAATACGCAATGTTGCAAGAGGGTTAAAGTAAACACAAGGACCGTATGGGGGGTGGGGGTGGGGAGGCATGCCCGACACTGCTCTCCAGCCATTCGTGTGCTTCCTGTGGCATGTGAGTGCATTTGAACTCTGAACTCGAGCAAGTCTCAGTCTGCCAGCCCTCGCATCATTTCCGGCAGACGCTGTGACAGGTAACCCCCCCCGGTACCCGCCCCAACCCACCCCTAAAGCTAGCTCCTTGGATATTGGGGAATTTGTGGATGGAGATGGAGACGGAGGGAATGTTTGTGTGTGTCACTTGTGGCAGCAGGAAGCGGAATTTGATTCCAGCAGCAATACACAAACATTCCCCAGTCAGTGGGGGTAGGGGGTAGGTGGTAGGGGGCAGGGGGGGTAGTGGAATATTCGATATAAACTAACAAACAATTTGAGCGCAAAATACTGATAATAAAATCTGTATTATACAACTACGAGGCAGCGTCTGGGATTACTCATCATCCGCGCAAAACAAACGAGAATTCCGCTCTCCAGAGGAGCACCCGCACACATGGCCCCCCATCTGTGATCTGCGAGAGAGGGGGGGGATAACCGCAGGACCATGAAGAGGAGCCTGCAGCTGCTGTGCGTGGCCTTTGCCTTCTACTATGCCCTCTTCGTGATATTCTACTACTGCTATAGGGCCTATATCTGAACAGATCTGCGAGTACGAGTATGCCCAGCCATCGGTCCAACAGCTGAGACCCTCGTATAGATATGGGATGTGTGTAGATGTGGGGGAAATAAATTCGATTGTTGCCAGTGAAGAATACAACCATAAATCGCCTCCACATCGAGAGGGGAGAGGGCGGAGGAGCCTCATCGATCGCATTGTGCCTCCATTATGCATCGTCACCCACATCACATCATCCGCTCGCCCTCGCCCTCGACCTCGCCCTCGACTTTCTGCAAGGTATTTTCCATCCCCACCCCCGCTGTCCCCCACTGTCCCCCGCTCTATCCTCCCACCACAAGCCTCCCGCTCATTTCAGATCGTTAAAATCACGTTACGCGCGTGGCAAGATAGATCCAAGTGCTGGGCATCGGAAAACCGGTGGAAACTCAGAGCAGATACGAAAATCAATAAATCAGACGGAATATACCGAAACGGGGAACGATGAGACGACGATGCGGAGGCTTCCATTTCGCTTTGAATATACTCCAGAAATATTTACAACAAATTGCATAATATTTCTAAAATCTCTTCCTCTCTCTCTTTCTCTTGGCAGATCGCTCTCAGACTTCTTTCTGGTGGCAGGACAAGAATGGCCTACGACATCAGCATAGAGCAAAACGATTGTCAGACGCCTTTATCGATAGACGCTTGGGGCAGGCAACTGTAGCAACCAGACCAGACCAGACCCAGACAGGAGCAGGAGGAGCAGAAGGAGCAGCAGGAACGGGCAGGAGAGAGCCGACCACAAATTGTAACTTTCGCGTTTCAGTGAAAAAACCAACCAAAAAACCCAACAATTTAACAATTTAATAACTACGGAACATAGTTTTAGTCCCTAACTAAACTGCAACTACAACTACAGCAACTAAGAACATTTAACGAACTAAGCGAAACGAACTAAGAACCAAACTAAACACTAAACCCAAGCGAGAGCCAAGAGGAGCAGCAGCAGCAGCAGCAGCATTGCCACCAAATGCAGATGAGGCAGCAGCAGCAGCAACCACAACAGCCACAAGGAGACGAAGGAGCAGTGCAACAATCGAGCGGAAAATCAATGAGCAGCAAACGAAGGCATAAAAAGCTCAAGCCAACAACGACACTCGACTGCAGACGACGCGGAGGAGGAGGAGGCAACCTGTAGACAGAGAGAGAGAGAGAGAGAGAGAGAGCGAGAGAGCCAACGAAGCTTTGAGCATGCAACAGGCTGGCCAACTCACACAGCAGCAACAACTCCAGCTACAGCTCCAGCAGCAGCAGCAGCAGCAGCAACTGAATGGCGGGGATGCGGCCTATGCCGCCGCCTCTGCTGGCCAAGCTGCTGCCGGCGGGCAAGGGGGCGGCATAAGCGGCGGCCGCTTCGACTTTGAGGATGGCGGCACCTACTGCGGCGGCTGGGACGAGGGCAAGGCCCACGGGCATGGCGTCTGCACGGGCCCCAAGCACCAGGGAGCCTATGCCGGAGCCTGGAACTACGGCTTTGAGGTCTCCGGCTCGTACATTTGGCCCAGGTGAGTACTGGCTGCCGGCTGCCTTAGGCAGGGATTGATGGTGTTCTATTTGCAGCGGATCCCACTACGAGGGCCAGTGGCAGAACGGTCGTCGCCATGGCCTGGGCGTGGAGCAGATCGGGCGGCAGATCTACCGCGGCGAGTGGTCCAAGGACGGCCACAAGGGCCGCTATGGCGTCCGGGAGAGCACCGTGTCGACGGCCAAGTACGAGGGCACCTGGAACGAGGGCTACCAGGACGGCTCCGGCTGCGAGACCTACGCCGATGGAGGTGAGAGGTGGCAGCCACTGCGCTTCGCAATCAGTTGATTGCGCGCATTGCGTATACGTTATACGTATACGTAATACGTGCATGAGATCATTTTGCGTTTGGTTTTTGGCTCGGTTTCAAAACGCGGCGAATATGAATGCTTCTTGCTGCTTCTTGCCCTCTGCTGCTTCTGTTTTACTTTTTGACGTTTCTGTAATCATTTGTAGGCGTCCGAGTGTCCGTCTGTGTGTGTCCGTGTGTGTGTGTCCGTGTGTGTGTGTGTGTGCCACACGGGGAGGAAGAGTGACCCACCCTGACGTCATATTTTTATTTCTCATCCGCGGTTCAATGGTATTTTGCTCTGTTGCCTGCCGCCTGCCGCTTTTCGTTTCGTTTGTACATTTTTGCACCATGAGTGGGGCTTTTTCTGGGGAAATTCGTGATGGGAAAACACATGGCTGCCTCCCTCATTGCATTCCCCGAAAGTCCATCCATCCATCCATCCAAAGGGTGTCGCGCATTCCCCGCTAATCGGAAAGGTTCCCCCCCCAATATGCAAATGCGACCTTTACGCCCAAAGGGAATCGACTCTATTAATTAGCATTAGGCGAGGGCTAAGTAGCAGTTCCTAGTCAACCCACAGCCATGTCAATGGCGGGACTCCTTGAGGCGGAGGGCACGTGGAACATCCTGTGGCAGAGGAGCAGGGGACACTGCGGCTGCACTTACCGTTTGCATATCAATTCAGTGCAGAAGTTCAGAGGTGACTGCTGCATATTCATTCAACCATCCAACCATTCGCTTCGATTGCAGGCAAGTACCAGGGACAGTGGCAGGAGGGCAAGCGCCATGGCTACGGCATCCGCACGTCGGCTCCCTTCGGCCTGGCCTCCCACCATCGCCGCAAGAACCTGCACGCCTCGCTGAGCTCCCTGCGCAGCGGGGAGAACGGGAATGCGGCCAAGATGGCCGCCGAGAAGTCGGAGGAGATCCGCGGGGGCTTTGTGCTGACGGCCAAGTCGGACAAGCTCCCGGTGCGCCGCAACAGTCTGACGGAGAAGACCAAGAAGGGATTCCTAATGGTGGGTTTACATCTAGGAGGAGCAGGAGGAGGAGCCTGGCCTTCAATTGATTTCCGTTTCACTCTCCGCAGGGCCTCAAGATGCGCAAGCAGCGCAGCACGGGAGATCTGGAGAAGCGTGGCACGATTGCGTCCGGCAGCATACGCTCCACCATGTCCTCGGCCTCGTGGATCAGCACCGGCTCCGAGCAGTCCAATCTGACGCAGAAGTAAGTCGAAACAGAGCCCAGACCCCCAGTGGACCCTCCACTAACCGATCTCGAATCCCCTTCAATCCAGGTCAACGCACACGGAGTCCAATGCCAGCTTCACCTTGGAGGACGAGCAGCTGGATCCCACGGTCGTGGAGACCTACATGGGCGAGTGGAAGAAGGACAAGCGCTGCGGTCACGGCGTGGCAGAGCGCAGCGATGGCCTCAAGTGAGTGGAAACCTTTTTGCGCCCCCCCCCCCACAACCTGCTAATAAATCCCCTTGAATCCTCGAATCAGGTACGAGGGCGAGTGGTACAACAACCGGAAGCATGGCTACGGGGTGACCACCTTCCGCGACGGCACCGTCGAGGAGGGCAAGTACAAGAACAACATCCTGATCACCAGCCAGAAGAAGAAGCATTTGTTCCTGGCGCGCTCGCGCAAGTTTCGCGACCGGATCACGGCCGCCGTCAACTCCGCCCAGCGCGCCCTCAAAATGGCGATGCAGCGCTCCGACATGGCCATCTCCCGCATGGCCACCGCCGCGTCCAAGGCCCAGAATGCGGACACGTCCGCCGAGCAGGCGAGGATCGACTGTGAGAACGCCGTGCGCATGGCCCGCGACTTTGCGCCGGACTTCAAGCCCTCGGTGCTGGAGCGCTTCGAGAAGCTGCGCTACCGCGAGCGGGAACGCTTCCGCGGCGCACCGCCAGCCCCAACCGAGGCCGGGATGAAGCCCGCTGCGACGGCGACAGCGGGAATGGGCATGGGCATGGGCATGGGAGCGGGATCAACGATGCAGCAGCAGCAGCAACAGCAACAGCAGGCGGGACAGTTCTCGCCGGCGAGCAGCAGCGGATCGGATGCGTATGCCACGCAAGCCCAGCGCCAGCAGCAGTATCTGAACATGCAGCAGCAGCAGCGACGCATGTCCCAGCAGCAGCAGCAGGAGTCCGAGTGCCCCGTGCCCTCGTCGATGTACTCGCAGCAGCTGCCCGTCTCGCCGCAGACGGATCTCTCGGGAATGGTCAGCCAGGCGCAGCCGAGCCACGCCCAGGTGATCAGTGCCATCAATCAGATGTACCACCAGCAGCAGCACCAGAACCAGCAGCAGCAGCAGCAACAGCAGCAGCAACAGCAACAGAGCAACCCACAAATGAATCCTGCATATCAGTTCCAGCAGCAGCAGCCGCCCGGCCAGGCCAAAATGAACCAGAACCAGACACAGACGCCAACGCAGACGCAGACGCAGATGCAGACCCAGACACAGGCTCAAGTGCAGCAGCTGCCGTTCGGGGCGGGCACCAATCTGGCGAACATGTCGCCACAGCAGCACCAGCAGCAGCAGCCGCAGCAGCATCCACATACAATCACGCAACTCCAGAATCTGCAGCAACAGCTCCATCAGCAGCAGCAACAGTCCGCGATGCACGCCTCGCCCAGCCACAATGCCTCCAATCTGCTGCGACGCGCCTCGCAGATGCAGCAGCAACAGCTGCAGGAGGCGGTCGCCGCCAATGCCGCTGCCATGGCAGCCGCCCAGCAGCAGCAGAGAGGCGGCCGCCCGCCCATGCTGGGCCAGATGGGCCAGCAGTCGTCCATCGACCATTTCGACCACTACAAGCGACCGCCCAGCCGCGACTCCTCCATCGACAGGTATGCGCGAGCCGCCAGTCGCATGAGCGGCGCCTTTGCCGGCTCCCGCCAGACCTCGCTCGATCGCTCCGGAATCGCCGACCCCACGCTGACCAACGGCGGCACCACCACACCCGACGGCCGTCCGCGTGCAGGCTCAGTATTCCGAGGATCCACCCCGGTGCCGGGAGCAGCCGCCGGCACCTCCAGCATGACCGGCAACGGATCTCTGCCCTCCGGAACGGGTGGCAGACTGTCGCGAGCCGGCACCCCCAGTCTGGGAGCTGCAGGACGGGCGCCCAGCCAGAGCAACACGACGGAGGCGCTCTTCTCCTCGCCCAACCAGCCGTTCGAGGACGTTCTGCTGCGTCAGCGGACGCTCGGACAGGATATCATTCCCTCGCCCTTGCAGCCCAAGCGCACGGAGAGCCTCTACTTGCCAGCCAAGCCGGCCACACCGGTGGGCATGGCCATGGGCGGCAAAGGTGGCGGAAAGAAGATGAAGGTGAGTGCCAGCATCTCCTTATGCATGTACATATATCGTACATTTCATAACTCAGTTAATCTGGACGGAATGAACTTTATTTGTATGGCATCTAGCATCTACTTTGCCATGTCTATGTCTATGTCCCATCGCAGCCCATTGGAGTGCGTGCGAGTGTGAGTGTGAGTGTGAGTGGGGGCTAAGAGAGTAGCAGTGGCAGTGGCAGTGCCAGTAGCAGTACCAGTACCAGTACCAGTACGGGGCCTGAAGGCTTGTTGTATTCATTTTCAAACATTTCTCGGCCATTTCTCTCTGGCGACGGGGGCTAACATGTGCCCATTCTGGGCTATTTTTAGCTGGGTGCGAATGCACGCCAGGCGGATCAGCATCAGCATCAGCATCAGCCAGCCAGAGGCTAGAGATTGGAATGCACGTCCCGTGCTCTCGATGGCTCTCCTGCCTGGCTGAATCTAGCTGAATCTCTCGCGGATGAACACTCCACAAGTGGCCATTGGAAAGCCCAGAGGGGAAAGCCCAGAGTATTCATCAAGAGTGTCGCCTGTCGCCTGTCGCCCACCAGCCCTGCTCATTTGTAGCCAGCCAGCGACAGTCGACAGTCGCCAGTTCTCGAGATGTCTGCGCTAGTAGCAAACGACGCGTCGGCCACAGCAGATTGAGGTCCGATCGGTCCACTTGGAATGCCACTTCGGATCAGTAGCAGTAGCAGTAGCAATATAAATATACATATACATATGTGTCCCATTCAAAACAAGATAAATACATAAAAATTCAAAAAGCTAAAGCTAAAGCAGAAGTAGAAGCAGAAGCAGAGGCAGAGGACGGGCAATATCTGTTGTTGTTTTGGCTCATTGCCGTGCCATACGGTTCCGACTATTTTTGGCTCTCGACTCTCTCCGTGTCCGTGTCCGTCTCCGTCTAAGTGTACGCGTCCGCGTCCGAGTCACCATTGTCTGTACTAAGTAAAAAGCGATACCGAAACGCCCATACCATGTCCAACTCGTTTACAAGTTGCAAGCGCCGCCTGTAGGGGATTACACGAATTTTGCAACGTTATGCAAGCATCGCCCTTGCTGCAGCCCGTGGAAGTGGAAGAACTCTTGCTGAACCAGTGAAACCGCAAGGCACACAATGGACTGGTATCCCGAGGAGGATGAGGAGGACCTTATGTTCTCGCCGGCTCTGTTGGCGCGTCGTGCCAGCGAGAGCTGGATCGTTGAGCCGCCAGTCGAGGTGGATTCGTTGATTCCCTGTCCAGCAGCCATAGTACATGAATTTTGCTTTTATTCCTTTCAGACGGTGCCCATCAATGTGTCGCTGCAGCGAAAGAAGTCGATGCCAGACTTCCAGGAGCTGCCGCGCGCCACCGAGGCCATGAGTCGCGAGGAGGTATCGGCGCTGGGCTCGGCCCGACGCGAGGCAGTGCGTCGGCAGATCGAAGTCAACGAGCGCCTCAAAGCGAATCCCTTGCTGTACTTGGTCAGTCCACAGGTTAAGGTGAGTGGGTCCCCCCGAAGAAACACTTGATACTGGATTGCATTCTATTTGGTGTGGTTTTCTTTGCAGGATTGGTTTGTGCGCCAGCAGCTGGTGCTGCTTGTCCTGTTTTTCAATGCGGCGTTGGCACTACTCTTTGTCTACATGCTCACCTAGCGCCGAAGGATACGCAGGACGGCACGAGGCAGGAGCAGAGGTGCTTGGAGCCACTGTCAGTCGGACGCTCAGTCGGGCAGGAGCTCAGCCCCCGCCGACAGTCGTCTGACATTCACTCTGTTTGTTTCGTGTGCGTGCTTTGTGTAGTCCACTCCCTCCCACACTTTTGTGGGGGCGGGGCTAATTACTTTTTAGCATTTGCAGTAACAAATTATGAACCAAAATAAGTATCCAACGTACTACGCACACACACACTCGTCTCGTCTCGTCTCGTATACATGTATAGCAAAGAGAAGAGAAGAGAAGGGAAGAGAAGAGAGCAAACAACACACAAAAAACAAAACACAAAATCGAATTACAAATCTAGACTGCAGCCAACTAAAGAATAATATAATTAACTAATAGCGCAGAACTGCAATGCACAAATCGTAGTAAACTACTAGTAAAATACTTGAACCGAACCGAACCGAACCGGTTGGGGTGGCTGTGCGGCCATTCGATGAGTGAATTTGTCAAGCCAATTAAACCATTTATATTTGTGGCTAACCAGACAGGAGACAGGAGCCAGGAGCCAGGAGAGCGCAGTACGAGAACATAACTATATGCAAATCAATTTAACGAATTTTTCTACACATTTAATGTAAAGCTAAAGGTAATGGTAATGGTAATGGTAAATGCTAAAGCAGAAGCATAATAATTGTTTGAGCAGAACACATTTAATACTCGTATATGTATATGGATGTGGATGTGAATGTATTCGAACTGTGGCTACATAATACTCGTACATAATACGAAAGCAAATCTTAGACAAATGCAATGAAACCGAAACCAAAAACACAAACAGAAACAGAAACAGAAACTATTTCCTATTTGCAATTGAATCTACATTAGTCAGCAAACTTAATCAAAACAAAAGGCAACTTAATAATATAAATCATATTTATATATTACAAATCGTAACGATGTGACACCTATATTTGTATAATTAGCTAAATTTTGTGGGACCGAAAACAACAAGAAAATGAGCAGCAGCAGCAGCAGCAGCAGCAATTATGAAATCAAAAAGAATCTAGAGCGCTTTTCGCGCTTTGTTTTGGGTCAGCCAGTTGAAAATTTTTGAATGAAGTAAGGTAAAAAAAAACAAAATAGTAATGAAAGAACAAAACAAAATCTATGAAACATATATTTAAAAACATCGGATTGAGATTGTTAACGAATGAAGCTGTATATATACATTTTAAAATATCGTATAACTATAATTATTTTCTTCTCCATAATTTATGTTTAATTTCATATTTTCATTTCAATGTGTTGGAACATATCGTTTTTAGTTTCATTTAATTTATGATATACGAAGATGTTTTCAACATTATTATTTAAACCTTTTCATTTGTTATAGAGATTTTTATGCATAATTTATTGAAATGAAATAAAACCGCACATTCGCATCTTAGCAAGTGTATTCGGTAATCTTTTATTTGATAACCATACTATATACCATATACTACATACTATTTACATTTATATTCAACTAGAAAAACTCTCAAGTGCAATTATAGTAAACTGTAAAACTTTCTGCTTCCTTCAGCTATTTGATGACTCGTAAATGGAGCGCGATCATAACCCACTTTGGTCCTATATTTTGTACGGCCCTTTTTCATTCACATGTAAGGAAAGAGAAATTGGAAATTTTCTGACATGACAAATGTGCAGAAAGCTTACGAATCGAAAGACTTGAAACTGAAAATTGTTGGCTGACTTGTGAAAATTTAAAATAGAAACAATTGGAAATGAAAATGTTGCAAGGGCTATTGTGTGCTTGATTCAAGTATTTATATTGCATTGTTTCATATGCAAAACCGCATGAAACAACCAAGCGAACGAGTAGTTTATGTATATATGTATCTATGTTTATCAGATTTGCAAGCATACTCAAAGATAAAGCTGGAAAATGCATAAGATAAAATCTTACTAAAATTTATCAACATCAAGAAAATATATTAAAATGATAGCATCGTAATGAAGGACATTTTTGAAATACTATAATAAACACACATAAATTCAATTCTCGTAGTAGATATTTTGATACCAATCGACAGTCTGAATCCTCATGATCCTGGGAAAGTTGGTCCTTGGCCGATCTGGCCCTATTTGTCAAAGATATAGCCTGGCTGAGAAAAATATTAAAATACTGTTTTTTTTCTTTTTCTATATCTTGGCTATCCAGCGTCGGATCGGGGCGTGGAAGAAAGAGTCCTGCAAACCGATTGGCCTAGCACGGCCCACAAATAGCCGAGAAAACTAAATATGTATGGCTGAGGATGTTGAAGTCCTTTTTCAAGGGTCAAGGATACTTTTCTGATCACAGGAAGCTATGACACGCCCAGATCGGCCCACAAATAACAGAGAAAATAAGATATATACGACTGGGGGAAATATCCTAGGTCCTTGATAAGGATTCCATCGGATCAAGGATGTTATTCCAATCACTGGAAGCCGTCGCACACCCAGATCGGACGAAAAATGGCGGAGCTGTAGCAATCTATAACGTTTGAAAGGCAATATCCTTATTGTCCTTGATGCCAAACGGTCGGCGTTATTCTCGCGATTACGAGAAGGGGTTTTAGACTGCTGCGTACTTGGTCTATAACTTTAGTAGCCTGTATTTATGTAATAAGCTGGCGATCCCCTATTGAAATAAATGATTCTACTGAATATAGCAATATCTTTATTGTCCTTTATCGCAACCTGGGTTCAAACGAAGGGGGATATTTTTCCGATCACGAAAAGGTATGGTACGCCCAGAGCGGACCACAACCAACGGAGAAAATCAGTCTGGAAAAAATATCCTTGATCCTTCGTCCTTGAAAAGGACTCCATCAGATCAAGGCTGCTCCCCCGATCACAGGAAGCCGTCGCACGCCCAGATCGGCCCACAAATAGCGGAGAAAACAACAAAACAAAATGTGCACTGTTGTTGTTGTACATTTCGTGACAACAACAACAACATTTCTTGACAACAACAACTTTCAACCTGCGACCACAAGTTGGCCGAAAACCGAGAATTTCAGATCTGGGATACCAGGCGAACAGAATCAGCAGAAGGTCGCTGGTTTTGTTGCCCCCAAAAGTATGCACCAGTTTCTTTTTTTTTCAATTTTCGAAAGTTGCTTGCTGCTGATTTCTGTTCGCCTGGTATCCCAGATCTGAAATTCTCGGTTTTCGGCCAACTTGTGGTCGCAGGTTGAAAGTTGTTGTTGTCCACAAATGTTGTTGTTGTTGTCACGAAATGTACAACAACAACAATGCATATTTGTTTTGTTGTTTTCTCCGCTATTTGTGGGCCGATCTGGGCGTGCGACGGCTTCCTGTGATCGGGGGAACATCCTTGATCTGATAGAGTCCTGATCAAGGACCAAGGATAAAGGATATTTTCCCCAGTCTTATATATCTTGTTTTCTCTGTTATTTGTGGCCCGATCTGGGCGTGTCATAGCTTCCTGTGATCAGAAAAGTATCCTTGATCCTTTGATAAGGACTTCAACAGCCTCAGCCATACATATTTAGTTTTCTCAGTCATTTGTGGGACAATCTGGGCGTGCGACGGCTTCCTGTGATCGGGGGAGCATCCTTGATCTGATGGAGTCCTTATCAAGGACCAAGAATATCAAGGACGAAAAAACATTGCATTTTCACCGCTATTCGGGGCCTCTCTGGGCATACCATTGGGATAATTTCGCCGATCCTTTGCAAGGATGTTTTTTCAATAGGTTTATTCATCATAACTTAGCTTAGTATAAATAAATAAACAAGTGGAAAACATTTATACCTAGTATCTAAATGTATAGACGGGTATATCCTTAAACCTAACAACAACGAGATCTATCTGGAGACTAGTAGTCCGCGTAGCCCCTTCCTTGGTTGCCGTAGCCAAAATCCTTGAGATAGTTGTCGATGGCCAGGTCAAAGGATGACGATGGCTTGTTAGGTTCGGGCTCCTGCAAGGGGTGCTCCTCTGTCCTGCCGGGATACGATTCTGTCTGGCTGGGATAGGACTCCGTCTGTCTCGAATAGGCCTCGGTAATGCTGGGATAGGACTCCGTCTGGCTGGGGGCAATGGGATACGACTCGGTTTGTGGCAGAGCGTACGCCGTGTGCTCCTCGACAATGGGATAGGACGTGGTTCTGTCATAGATGGTGGATGGCGGCGGTGTGGCCACGGCTATCTTCTCCTCATAGGGCGTCTTTACCTTGGCCACCGCCACTCCGGATGAGCTGGCCACTGCTGCGGCGGATACCTTGATACTGGGGTAACGCTTGGGCGTCGGCTCAACCCTGCTCACGAGAGGAATGGATGGGCCTGCGGACTGCTGCTTGTACACGGGAGAGTAGTAGACAGTAGGAGGCGCTGGCTGCAGCTGTGGCCGTGGCTGGGGTCTGGGTGGTGGGGCTAAATATTCCTTCTTGCCGCCATAGGCTGTGCTCAGAAGCTGGGCCAGCTCCTCCAGGGTGTAATTGGGAGCATTGATGTTGTTGGCAGCTGGCGAGGAGGCGGCGGCAGCCTGTTCGCTGTAGACCAGAGGGTAGGGCTTATAGGACTTGGGGCCGTCCACTGGGCCCACCAGTCCTGCATAGCCTCCGCCTCCGTACTTGGGGAAGTACTTGCGCTGATGCACATGCGTGTACTCTATCTGGCCGCCCGGCGCGTAGTCGCCGGTGGCAGAGATCTGGGTGAGCTGTTGCTTGGGCCCGGCAGTGGCCACCTTGCGACAGAACTCCTTGCAGCCGTTCTTGCACTCGCAGTAGCACTTCTTGTAGGCCGTGGGCTGGGTGGTTATCTCCTCCGCTGAGGCACCAGTTGTGGTCGGGTAATAGACCTGGCTGGTGGTGGTGGTGGTGGCGGCGGTTGTTGGGGTTGTGGGAGGTCTGGCTGTCGTCCCAGCATCTGGCCGCGCCGTGGTTGGGCGTGTAGTAGTGGACAAATGACTGCATGGCACCTGCTCCCACACCTCCTGCTCACACTCTGCGCAGTACTCCGGGAAGTGGGCGTGGGCCAGACCCGAGGCGCACAACAGCACCACAAACAGTAAACTGCAGCGTCCGTACATCTGGAAGGGAAATGGGAAAGGGAAATGGAAATGGGTCACTGTTAAAGGTGGGGAGCTTTATGGGTCAGACCGCTGCGAGCGCTCCCAATTGATCGGACTCAATTCTTACCTTTCAGCAGTATTTATCTCCCCCGCTCACTCTCGCTCTCGTTCCGTCTGGTTCTGACTGGTGGAATTTCTGTCCCGGATCGGTGTTGGGTTGGCACTTGTTGGCTGCTTGTCGGTCGCGTGCGAAACTCTTTCATGCAATTTGCTGAATAGCTCTTAAATACGCTTCGCTGGCCGAGACTAGATCGGCGACCTGAGCTGCTTCTTCTTCATTGGAAGCCGCTATTACAACGCCATGAAAATGGGTCGGGTCGGGTCGCGTCGCGGAAGCGTTGATCGGATCACGTTCCAAACGCTTGACGGATCGGAACCGTAGGGCGGGGTGGGTAGCGGGGGCTGCCGTACCATTATAATCGCCAGTTGTCGCTGCTTCCGTAATACACATTCAAGCATTTCTACCCGCACTCTTCGATAGTAAACAAGAGGTCTCAGCACTCCAAGAAATGCCACCCCCTTGCCACCATCCACCAGCCACATGGAAGCATCCCATCCCGAGATCCCATTCGATCCGATGGCACCGCACTCGTTGAGCATTTTTTTGGTTCTGCCGAATCGATGCCATCTGTTTGGGGGATTTATAAATTCTTAATGTTGGGCTTCCACTTGATACGAGACCTGTTATCATCTTCAGTGGTCGATAATCTTATCAATCTTATCAACTTTAGGGTACATTTTGGTGGCTCTTTGTCAGTCCACGTTCGTTGGAGATATATTGTAGATTTTTGGACATGGCAATCTTTTAGCTGGAATGCTCTGATTGTCATTATTTCAACTATTTTCCATTGAAGAAGCATCTATGAAAGTGATCTTTAAGATACCAAGCAATGTGTCCCTTGTGGTCATATCTCTGAAAGAGAATAATAAGAGTCGGTTAAGAGCATGCAAACTTTTCTTAGATTACTATTTTTCAACTAACAATTCAATGGAAAGTCTATCCATCACTCAGAGAGTCAACCATAGCTATAGCTATACATTCCTAATGATTACACAATGATATACAGTCGAACTTCTCTATAACGAACCGCAAGGGGACAGAAAAACAATTCGTAATTTCGTAATAGAGAAATATTCGCTATAAGGAAAACAGAAACTCATTATAAAACGTACTGAAAATGTGACGAAATTGCTGTGTTCGGAAATAAATTCGTTATAGGGAAGTTCATTATAGAGAAGTTCGACTGTAACTACAAAATTCCGACTTTAATTTATTCATGTAAAAACAAGTATCATTTGAGATCTTAAACCAGGGTAAAGAATAAATATGAGAGAAAGACTGAATCGATCACAGAGAGAACTTCAACTAAGATTAGTCACACGATTCTGGAATGGTCTGGCCCCGGCATAGACTTGTATTTTCGGATGCAAGCTCTGTTCATCCAAAGGCTCTGCCTCCACAGCATCCTTGTCTTCCTCCTCTTCATCGAAGCTGCGCTTCCTCTTTAACTTCTCCCAGTGACTGATTCTGATTCCCGGCTGGAGCCCACGCCGGGGCGGAACATCCAAATGGTCCTTAAATCGCGCTTGGGCGTAGACAGGGGGACTGGGCGTAGATTGGGGGATGCGAGGGCTGCCAGCCATGGCCACATCGATGGTGTCCGTGCCGCTCTGGGCGCTGGTCAGCCGTCGCAGCATCTCCTGGTAGTGGGGCTGATCCGCCGTGATGTACTCGGGCTCGTCCTCCGGATTGAGAATCTGGTAGTTGGGTGTGCCCAGCTCGAAGGTGGTGAAGTCGCCGTGCTCCACTTTGTTTTTCAGCTGACTGGCACTCCAGCCGTACTTCTTGAGCGGTGCCATCCACCTGGCATCCGCCTCATCTGATGCCTGCGTGCCAGGGCAGGAGCCGAGAGCCATCAGCAGTGTGATCAGCAGAAGTCGTGTCGGCAGCGGGTCGATCATTTTTGCACTGATGCTTCATTGATCTTTGGCAAGACCGTTAGCCGTTAGCAGCGTCGTCGACGACTGTAATTGGACGCCTACAACTGGGGGCAGGTACGTGAGATTAGAGGCAACTATGGGGCCATGTCTCGTCTGCCAGCGATAGCATTAGTTTGGCTTATCATGCCCCAAAAGCTGAGCCATGACACATCATGGTCTCTGCTTATGAGACATCACTTCACTCACTGTGGGCGTGCCGCCCCCTCGACTAAATCTAATCTATGCTCGTAGAATGCTTAATTAACTTAAAAATTCCGATTCCCATTCCCATGCCCAACTGTCGTCTGGCCTCTCTCTTAATCATCGAGAACAAGTCGAACGTTTTTGTGTTCTTCTGCCGAACAGAATGAATGTGATGCATCTTTATATGTAGACTGATCGTATGTATGTACAAGTATGTACAAGTATGTACTAGGGTACAGGATAATGGCGTATATATAATTTAATTATGACGTGTGCTGTGGAGATTGCCTTCCTTATGGGCGCATGGAGAGGTGCAAGTGGTGAGTGGTGGTCAGTCGGGGCCCTCAGTACTTGTACTGAGCTGTGGGTCCGGAAACAGAGACATAGTTACCTGGCGACAGCTCCTGCTTGATGAGGGCCTTGGGGGCGGCGTAGTGGACGAGGGGTGCGGCCACGAGCTTGGCGGCAATCAGCTTTTTGGGTGGCTCGGGCAGGGGGATCTTGATGTCGGTGGGCTCCCGGTGGACAATCGCCTCGAAGCCGTTGTGATCGTCCGCCTTGTACTGGACGATGCGACGGTAGCCATCGGAGTCGATCAGCTCGTAGACGCCCTCGACCTTGTCGTCCTTGCGCACCTCCTTCTGGCTCTTGATGTCCCCGGTGTGGGGATCGTTTACCGACCAGTGGAACTCGTAGGCCACTGGTCCGTAGTCCGGCTCCCGCTGCAGTTCGAGGGCGCTGCTCAGACTCAGAGCCAGGCACACGCTGAACAGAAAGCACACCTAGAACGAAAGGACACACATTAGTTGGGCGCCAGTCCAAGGAAGTCTCAGCTCGAAGTGCGACTCACTTTTCCCATCATTTGGTTTTTGGTCTGTGAGGTTCTGAGAACTCTGGGGCTAATGTAATGCACTCGACGGAGATCGGAATCGAAGTAATTAATCTACCGAGTCCTCGGGTGGTTTTATACTCCGCTCCATCCAATCTAACAGCAACTCCGATGTGGCAATCCACCCAAATAGCACCCAAATGGTGTGGCACGCGCCTCCAAGTGGGGCTCATTAAGTGAGACCCGAAAAAAAATAATAATTAAACACGAAATATGCAAAGTGCAGAGCTTGGACCGTCCCACAGCGACCCAGCGAGTGATCTACATTGAAATGGAGCCGATCCGGAGGGGGGAGACCTGATATTGGAGGTGTCGGTGCGTTAGTTAGTTAGTGAGCGATCGGGTCCGCAAGTCGGGCCAACAAATGCGCAGATTAATTTATTTTGTCAATAATTTGCAACTCAACGACAGACCAGACATTGGGCAACGAGGCCTGCGACTGTGCGGAGACTGCATTAAGTCATAAAATATAATTGTCATGTTTGTTTGATTGCAGAGCGGGTGGGGGCGATGTGGGGAACCTTCATGGATTACAGGACTGACAGGATCCTTTGGCAAATGGCCAAGTGATTGGGACACACAGCACGTTGGATGCCATTAACAAATATTTTAATTAATCGCCATTAGACATTAGACGGGTTTCCTTTTGCCGAAATTCAGGTTACTCTTATCGCCAAGTTTCTGGCTGTGGACGTGGACGGGGATGTGGATTTGGTTGAGCTGCAGATCGTGTTTGTCGAACCTTAAAAGCAATCTCTGGTATGTGCACTTGTTAGGCGTAACTTGCTCCGAATCTGGGTTAGACTTGGACTTTGCGGGGCCTCCGATCTGCCAGTTGTGGGCCGATCCGACCCGACCCGTTCTGTCCCATGGCTTTCAATGTGGTCTATGGTTTGTCGTCTTTTGGTGTTTGTTTGTGGGATGATCAATCGTCTTCCCCCTGTTATTCCTCCTCGCTCTCCTTCTCCAGCTTGGTGCGCACTTTCAGCTGGCAACGGGATCGGAGGAGCTCCCGTCGGAGACTATTGCTCTGCGTCTCGACAGTTTGGATAAGCTGGATTCGGGGATCATTAAACTACTTGTCAAAAGATACCTTAGAATGGGCATTTCCACTTACGCTATGGGTCATGGCTGCTCGCTCTATGGTCTGGGAGTCAGCATCATCATCCGCCAAACAATCCTCACAGCAGGAGGAGACCACATGCTGTCGATAGTTGCGACACTCGTGGCGGGCAGTCGGATCCTCCGGCTGGTACTTGGGCGGAGGATCATCATCTGCGGTGGGAGCAGAGGCGCCATAGACTGCGCCATCTGCTGATTCTAGTTTCACCTTCAAGGCAGCCACCTCCTCGCGCAGCGTTTGGTTCTGCGTCTCCAGCAAGTCCACCTGCAAGGAAATTAAATGATTAGAGATTAGATTTTGTTTTGGGACCTGTCGGAATCTTACGCTGTCCAGTTCAAAGTCCATTTCATCGATTATGTCATAGGACTCGTCCAGGGCTCTTTGGAGCTTCTCCACCTGTGCCTTCAGCTGCGCCACCTCATCAAGTTCTTGCTGTGCCGACAGCCGCTTCTCCATCATCATTCGCTGTTCTATGTGCCGCTGATCCAAGGCGGACTTCATCACCAGACCCGTGAGAGTCTTCTGCCGCTTGAACATCTCCTCGAGGGCCTTGCAGCGCTTCACCTTCTCCAGGTAGGCATCGTGCAGCTTATTGTACCTCTTCTTGTGCTGCTGCACTGTCTCGACCAGCTGATCGCGCTCCTCCTCCATCTGGAATGCCAGGATCTTGGCCTGCACGTCCTCGGCAGCGCTCGTGTGGTGGTCTGTGGACACCCGATTGAGGCGATGGCGCAGTAGAACATTCTCCTCCTCCAGTTTGAGACTTCGAGCCTTTGCTGCAACGACACACCAATAGATTTTCCTGTTAAATGTGTCATCCTACCTTGGGATTAGGTATACGCACCGGTGGCCAGCTCCGCGTAGAGCACCTGCATAGCGGACGTGGATCGTTTCTCCATTTGGTTGTACTTCTCAAGTGCGTCGTTCCCTGTAACAATTACTCAGCCGCCAGGTCGGTGGTCGCTTGGTAAATCTGAAATCAATAAAGATAAGATATCAGTATATAGTTGTCGCCGCGTCGCATTCAAATATCGATTTATATATCGATATATGTATCGATTGCTGGATGCTGCAGCCCTGGAAAAACGGTATTCGGCATTGTCGGTTAATGTCTTGGCTAAGTGCAGCCAGGTGGCGCCACAACGGAACTATCGGCACATCTGAAAAGTGGCGCGCACGAATCGCGGCGGTCCCGGCGAGGAGTTCGCCACCCAATTGGCCCGCGTCCGGCTGGCAGTCCGGTAAGTAGAGACGCCATCGCACATATCGTTCGAATGGGCAATGAATTCATTTCCATCCACAGCCATGTGGCTGTGCAGCAGCAGGAGCCGTTGCGCAGCACGACAAAGAAGTCGGATTCGCTGTGGAAGCTGTACGAAATGGACGAGGTATGCAAGGTGCCGCAGTAACTCCTCAGACCCAGACCCAGGCCCAGTCCAGCCTCCAGCCTCCGATCCAAGTGTATCCAAATTATAGCTGCATCCTGCGTACAGTACAACATTTAGCCCACGGTGCAAGCTTTTCATCCAATAACAAAATAACAAACGGAAAACATTCTACTACTTCCCTACAGCCTACAGCCTTGTCTTTCCCGATTGCTCTAGAAACCGATTCCAAACTGGATTCATTCTTAATTCAAACTAGTTCTCAGATCGTTTAGTATCTATTATTATATCAGTTTACACTTGGCCCTCGCTTAACACGGACTCTTTGAGCACGAACTCGGTCTTACACGATTACAAATTTGCTCCGTTTCGCTTAAGACGCGGGTTTCTGGTAACGTAACCCCCGTTTTAAGCGAGGGCCAGGTGTATTATTTATTTTTAATGTTTCGTGTTCTGGAGTCTCATGGTTTTCATTTCATACATTTTCTTCTTTATAGTTAGTTTACTTTCAAGATTTTCTCTAAGTAAAAATAATTCTTCCACCGCTCAGCATAGATACTACGATCATACTCCTGGCGTAGTCTGTGTTAAAATCGCTTTTCAATAATATGTAAGTTATGTTGTACACACACACAAACACACATACATATATATCAACACGAACTTTAGCTATTTTGTAGGTACTTATCAATGTATAATTGTATATCTTCTGTATATATATATAGGGATATATCTATATAGTGCTGCCCATGCGGATGCCGGGCTGGCTGGCTGGTGTATACATATACTTAGTGGCTAGTACTAGCTAACCTACAGATTGCATCACTTAGGGACTACTTGGGGGAAGTGAACTCGATACTCCATTGCAGTTTTAGGATCTTCTGCTTACGCTTATACTTATTATTATGGTGTGTTATTATCCATGTGGATTTAATTGATATATTTAAGGCATTATCGCATCTTTAAAGTACGTCCTTCTGTTTAAAATCTAGGCTAGACTCCTGCTCATATCATCGATGCGGTTAAAACAGGGAATTACACTCTCTTTTTCGACTTACACCTAATCTAATCTCTAGCTAATCGATCTGGCTCCTCGATCCTCGATCCTCCATCCTATCCTCCTCCTCTGTCCGTCCGTCCACAAAGATTCTCTAAATAAATGTGGTATTGCATAAGAATTACATTCAGCGTGTTTCCCTCGACCTCTTCTCTATTCCTCCTCCTGTTTGTAGACACATTCGTTTCGATAATTGTTTTTTGTTTTGTTTTGTTTGGTTTCCTATACACGAGTACTCACACATTGTTTCACAGCACAATTTCCATTGACAATTGTTTACACGTTCGTAGATTATTAAAACATATTCAATTTCCTATTCATTTCTACCTTCTACCATTCCCTTCTGGCTTCTTGCCTTCTATGTATGTATGTACCTTCTTTCCCTCCTCAGTCTCAGTCAAGGCGTCTGTCTGTCCCACTACGAAACCGAGATTGCACTACGATCGGGAGCAGCGAAGGATGCTTCATCCACACTCTTCCACACTCTTCCGCTACAAAATACAATACAAAATATTCCTATCACAACGATCTACATCCTACAATATGCTGCTACTTTGCTTACTATATCTGTCTCTATATCTGTATATCTGTATATCGGTATATCGGTATATATGATGCCTATTCTAGTGCCTAGGATCCATAGATCCATAAATATTATCTGCAATTGTGTCGAGCTGAGATTACCAATGTCTGTGAATCGAATGCGAATGCGGATTGCACTTCGGCTTGAACACGTTGCACATATCAAAAGACTTCTATGGTTTTGGTTGTCTACGGGGAAAGTAGATTTTGAACACTCGGTTGTAAGTACAGTGAGCAGTTGCTGTTGGGGGACTGTTGATTCACTCACACACGCGCACACACAAAGAGGCGAAAGGAGGTGCCTGGAATGGTGCCACAAAGGTTGCCGATATCCTATTACATACACTATTCTACTAAGCACAGGAACAACAAGAACTACAGGCGCACAGATGAGCGGTCCTCCTCCTCATCGTTGTCGTTGATGAGCTCGTTCCGGTCGTCATCGATCTGGATCTTGTGGTGCGACGTGTTCCGCGAATGGTGCGGAACTGCTGCTCCTCCTACTCCTCGATTCACATTCGCAGCGGGCGCAGCAGCCAAAGGCGGTGCCAGCTCTGGCAGCATTGTGTAGTTCAGATCCTTGGAGTTGGTGCGACGATGTCGCAGGACACTCAGTCCCGTCGAGACTGCCGTCTCAGACACCGCCTGTCCGCTGCTCGAGGGAGCTCCTCCACTGGCAATTTTGGTATTCAAGTCCTTGGAGTTGTTGCGCGAATGGCCGCGCGAGCCAGAGCCTCCTCCTCCTCCTCCTCCTAGTCCGGCCTCCATCTCGTTGGAGTTCTTTAGCTTGCCACACGTCTCCGCCACCACATTCTTGAGCACATTCACGTTCCTCTTGGGATTGTGGTGCGGATGGGCATGGGGATGCCGCAGAAAGTCCGCATCGAAGCGTATGTTGTTGGGCATGTAGATCTGATCGTAGCTGTGGTTGCGCGAATGCTTCTTCACGAAGTGGCCACAGCCGGTGGTCAGCTCATCGTCGTCCTCCTCCTCGGCACAGTCCTGGGGCCGCAGCTGGTTCTGGATGTAGCGTATCGGCTGGCTGTTGTCGTGCAGATCCGTGGAGTGGTTCCGGGTGTGCGCCTGAAACTTCTTGAGATTCTTGTACTTGCTGCTGCTGCCACCGCCCGCCTCCTGTCCAGCGGCATCGGCCGGCCCGCTCGAGGAGTTGTGGTCCCTGGCGAAGCTCTTGATCATCTTCACGTCGCACGAGGCGCTGCGGAAATGCTTCTTGGACTTTGTCTGCGGCTGGTTGCACGTGTTCGTGGGCGGCACCACATGCCCGCACTTGTCGTAGCTGCAAAAGAGAGAGAGAGTCTCGATTAGTGGAGGATTCTCTAGGGGATTGTCTCCCAATAACTCACCAGTAATCCATCTGCATGGTGCGCGAGTCGTTGCGCGAATGCCGCAATATGTCTGTGGGTATGATCAGCTCTCCGGTGCCGCCAACGAAGCCAGTGGCTGGCTCTGCTCCCGACAGCTTCTCCTCAAACACTGCAAACAAATTTCAAGGGAAAATAGAGGATCCACTCCAAACACACAGGATAATGGGACTTATGCACTATTGCTCGTATTCTAGATATTCTCATATTTTCACAGATCTTAACATTTACTCGTATAATTTATATTCTCGTTCTCGCGTTCTCCAATCAATCTTCTGCTTACTCCTAGTTCTTCACTCACATTTGTCCAGGCTGATGATGGAGCCGATGATGGGATCGCTGGCATTCAGCGGCTTGGTCTTCTCCAGCTGCTTGCGCCGTCGCACCAGCCACCAGTCCACGATGAAGATGAACAGAGCCACCAGCTTCACAGAGGCACAGAGACCCACATATCTAGAATAGAGAGATTGGTTTACAATCTATTCCTCAGAAGCGATTGGAGTTCATACTTGTAACGAAACTTCTCAATGTCGTAGATGAGACAGCGACCGCCCTTCTCGCCGCAGGAGGATTTCCAGAGCAGGCAGGTGGAGTCGATGAGGTTGCCAAAGAGGATGGGGGCGGGTATGTAGCCGAAGAGCCGAAAGATCACAAACTGCATGCCCAGGGCAAAGGAGCGCTCCTCCTCGGACACCGAGCGCAGGACGATCATGAGCAGCGGCATCTGCGTGGAGGCCACCAGGAAGGTCATGAAGAAGAGCAGGATGAGGAACGGGTAGATGGTGCGGCAGGGCGTGGCACAGGGGCCCGCTGTGGCCACCGGCACCACAGTGACCTCGGCAAAGTCCTCCCTGGCGCTGAGAGCCTGGGCCTGGCTGCCGCCAGCCCCGCGGTAAATGCTGCTCGAGATGTTGGCGTGAACACCTGCGAAGGAAGGAAGGAAGGGGGATCATTAGAGATCAGGAGATCGGTGGATCTTTTAGTGGACACTCACATGCACAGTTGGTGTAGTTGGAGCTGGAGGAGAAGGCCGTGCAGCCGGCGTGGCAGGGACTGAAATAGGTCAGACCGTTGTTGCCGCAGACGGGCTCCACCTCGCTGGTGAGGCACTCGCAGCCGAAGTTGCAGGCGGCCGTGAGGTTCACCTGGAAGGGCTGCTCCAGCGTGGAGCCGCCCTTGTTGCTGGTGTAGTAGGGGATCGTGGTGCCGGCCATCTTGAGGTTGTCGCAGCCCAGGAAGAAGAGCATCGCGTAGCAGGCGAGGCAGATCACGTTCGTGATCAACACGAACTGGACGGCGCCCTTCGGCTTCAGCTGGAAGCGCTTCAGGATGCAGCCGCCGAGGAAGATGCCAATGCAGGCCCCGGGCACCGCAATGGATCCCGTGAAGATGTTGGCCTGGCTCTTGCCGAGACTGAACTGCGTCTCCAGGTACTTGGGCAGGAAGACCACGAAGCCGGAGACGATCATCAGCTCCATGCAGGCCCCCAGGCAGGTGACAATGTACACGGGGTTCTTCACCAGACGCAGCATCGACTTGGGTATGTCCTTGATGTCCTTGCCGTATCCAGTGTCCACCTTCGGGGGCAGCTGCTGCTGCTCCTCCTTGCTGGTCACCGCCACGATCGGCACCACCTTCTTCACCACCTTCCCGAGCTCGTCGGTGGCCAAGACCGCACCGCCGCCGCCGCCAACACCGGCAACGCCACCGCCGCCACCGACCACCACGGAGTTGTTGGGCAGCACGGGCTGGACGACGCTGCTCTTGCGGATCTTCTTCTTTTCGCGAGCGAGCACCTTGGGGAAGGAGAAGAACGGCACGGCCACCACCAGCAGGATGACGCCGCACAGCAGGAAGCCACCCCACCAGAGGCCCACCCATCGTCGGTCGCCGGGAGCTGCAAGGGAAGGAGATTAGAACATCTGTGACAGAGTATTTCTGTGGGGGATTGATTGGGCACTCACTGATCGATATGGTGGCGGAGGTGAGCGAGTCCATGTGGAAGGAGAGCAGATAGGCGCCCAGGAGGAAGCCCACCACGGGCCCAAAGGCGCCCATGCTGTACATGCAGCCGATGTACATCGAGGAGCTCTCGGTGCGCACGTGGTCGTCCACGTAGGTGGTGCCCAGGGTGAAGAGCGGACTGCCGCCGCAGCCGAGCAGCAGCTGGGCCAGGACGAAGAGCAGCACGGGCCCGGTGGTGGAGGCCTTGCCCTCCAGGCAGTTGTCCTCGCGCAGCGTGTGCGGGGCGAGCGGCTGGTTGGAGAGGCCGCTGGAGAGCCGTCCCAGATCCATGTCCTGGTCCCGCACCAAGGCACTGCGGCAGATGTTGTCGCTGGTCTTGTTCAGAATGGCAATGCCCGGATTGGGCTCTCCGGTGAAGTGCGGCACCATGAACACCAGCGAACCGATGCCCATTATGACGGCTCCGATGCCGATCCACACGGGGATGTGGCGCCTGCTGCCCAGGTAGCTGACAAAGATCACGGTTATCACGTTGCCGATCTCGTAGCTGGAGGCGATGAGGCCCGAGTAGCTGGAGGGGATCTCGAAACGCTTCTCGATGGTCGTGATCACTGAGTTGATGTACCCGGAGCTCAGCGCCTGCTGCATCATCACCAGGAGCGACAGCAGCAGCACGAAGATCTTGATGCGGGCGAACCGCTGGATGCTGTTCGGGCGACAGTTGAGGATGCCGCAGTCGCCCGAGCGGAACTGCTCCTCGTCGTAGTCCTCATCCTCATCCGCCGGACACTTGCCCGCCGACGCCTGTCGACTGTGGCACTTGACCATCACGCTGTCCGCGGATGCAGCAGGAGCAGCGCCAGCAGCTGCCGCTCCACTCGATCCGCCCTGAGGATCGCCCAGTGTGGCATCTATGCTGCTGTCGTCGCCGCTGTTCGTCTCGGAGTAGAGGCCAGTCATCTGGTACATCGATTCCTGCCGCCTGGAATGGCAAATTGTGCCTCTTGTCAGATACTTAGACTTTGATTCCTCTTTGATTTTCTTGCATTTTTCTTTTGACTGGGTTTTTGGTGCTAAACTTTTTGGCCAAAACGAGTGCTAAATGCTAAACGGGCTATTGAGTGTGTGTGTGTGTGTGTGTGTGGGTGTTCTCTAAACTGGTTGATCGGAAAATTTGTATGCCCTGACAAACGTGTAACGAATGTGATTACGAATCCCAAGAACACCAGATGCCAGCTGCCAGCTGCCAGATTGGCTCTGCCACCAGAAACAGTTCCCCCAGTGCTTCCGCCTATCCGCCTATCCTTCAAGACTGCTCCGTGGGTATATCCTGGCCAATCGATTGATTCCAAAACTCTAAAAGCCCGACAGTGTGTGTTCGTTTATCCTTAGGGTATTGAAAGCCTCGACCTTCCCTCCTCGCTGCTTTCTTCGCTTCCCTCAATCCTTTCTCGGTTCTGTGCTGCTTTTTTGAGGCCTACGGCATTCGGGCTGTCTATGAGCCGGCCTAGAACTTGGCGACGGCCACGGACGTGGGCACGGACGGTCCAAGGCCGCCGTTGGAGGGCGAGGACAACTCGGCTTGCCCCCCATTATTCCATCACCCATTCAATGTCAAGCACTTTGGGCTTTTGGCCAAGACACACACCACACCACACCGCACTCTGGCACTGGCACTGGCTCTGGCTCTGCTGTTTGTTTGGCTTGGCAGCAGCTGCTGTAACCACAAAATGCGCTCTACTCTGCTCTGCTCTGCTCTCCTCTTACTCTTCCTCTCGTTGGATGTGCCACTGGGTCTGGTCTCTCTCTATTCCCGTTCTCCTTCCGGTTATGTTCCGGAGTTCCTTCGGCTGGCAGTGCACGCGGATGACTGCGGCCCCATCGAGTGAATCGAAGTCGAAGCTCACGTGCTGCTCTCACCCTGGACTTGTTTGTCACGCTTTCCCCCCTCCCCCCCTTTGGCTTGCCTGAAGGGGGGTGGGGTTGGGCTGGAGTGGGTGGTGGTGGTGGCCTTTGAATATTTCAAACTTGACCGACTGCTACTCATCGTAATCGCCGCTTATCGATTGAATTTCGAAGCCAAAGGCGCTGCAGTCTTATGAATTATTAAGTCCTAAACCAGGACCCAGCACCCGCCCCCGCCCCTGCCCCTCTCCTTGCCACATGGCTCTCCCTCCTGCTAAGCATGCCTCTCTAAACGTGCCTCGTGCCTCCCACTGCTGCTACGTGCCACCTGCTCCCGCCCCTAAGCTAATTATCGATATGGAGTATCGGCTATAATGCTTCGCTTTTGTTTGTTTGTCAATATCCACCTCTCCCCACCTTCCTCCCTCCCGCCTCCGCAGGGAAAGTGTCAATTTATGTAAATAGTTTCCCCCCCTCCATCTGTGGGGCATTAAGAGGGGGAGGAGGAGCAGGTGGCTCCAAATTACGTGGCTAATGTCTTTGGCTCTGCTTCTGGCAATTGCAACCGTTTCGTATCGTATCGTTTCGTTTCCTCACCTGTGACCTTTGCGATGTGTCGTGCTGGCATCGCTGGCGTTGCTGTTGGAGCTCTGAATGTGGTGGCTGTTGCTGCCACTGGCGGGGGCAGTAGCGTTGGCGTTGACGTTTACGTTGGCGTTGGCGGTGCCTGTTCCCGTGACAGTCGCGGTGGCGACAACGGCTGCTGCTCCTGTGCTGGTGGCCTGCTGGTTGGGGGGATCGGAGGACTCCTGCTCGAAGGAGGGGTTCGTATACTGTTCGATATGCTGGGCACCGGATCCGGATGAGCGTTTCGCCGACATTCTGTTGTAGCATTTATCCACTCGGGCACTCAGTGATGGTAGTGGTCGCCACAATCATTCGTTCGTTCGTTCAATCAGTCAATCAATCAAACAATCGCCTCCACTCTGAGGCATAGCCTGGAAAAGAGAAGGAACAGGGAAAAACAGCTTTTCTTTAGCAATCGAATGTCCAACTTCGGTCTAACTTCTCCTCCCTGGGGGTAGGGGGGGATTTGGCACTTGCCACACATCTGTCATTAGGGACTTTCGACTTTCACACACACACACACACGTACAATTCCCTTGCGAGTTGATGACGCCGCCGATTACTTCCTGAACGCAGCTCCATTGCCCCCATGGAAGCCACACTAATTGCTCCCTAAGCCCCACACACAAAGTCAGTGTGTGCAACATGCCACTCTGCCACTGCCCCTGCCCCTGCCACACTGGTACTGACTTAGGGAAAAAGTCAGATAATTACGGAATGCCCCGCGACATCTGTCCTCCCCTCTTTTGGCTGTTCAGACTTCCGCTTAAGGATAAGAAGGATGCTTGCCACCGCCGCCGCCGCCGCCTTCTATTAAAAAGCTTGCCACACAGCCAGACGCAGCACAAGCACCATGCCACATGCCAAACCATTCAACCGATGGGGTAGGCCTTAAAGGAGATGCACCACGAGGAAGAAGGATGCATAAAGATAGAGATGCATGCGTGACACGACCACACACACACACACAGACACAGACACTCCCTCAAGGACCCAAAACCATCTTTAAGATACCATCCTGCCTCCCTCCCTCCTCCTCCTCCTCCCCCTCCACCTCTTTAGAGCAGCGTGTGAGCCAGCAGTTGCTCACTTAACCAGTCTTTGCGATTTTCCCTTCATTAATATACAATATATACTTCATAGTACATATTATATATCCAACAACAACAACAACCACAACAACAATAGGAACTACAACAGCACTTGAACACGCCCCCCCACACGCACCCATAAAGAGAGGGAAAGAGGGCGAGGCAGGGCGGCGGCTATATATCGATTCCGCTTGCGGCTGAAAGGGAAATATGAAAATCAGCAGAACAAAAAATGGCTAATGCTCGTCATTGTGCTCCTTTCGGCTCCTCCTTCCTGTCCCACCTCCTCTGTCCCCTCTATCCCCTCTGGGGCTCTGGTTCCTCTGGGAACCTAAGCAAATGGCAACTAATTCGAGGATTTACTTGGGTGGATTGGATGACCGCTTAAGTGTGATTTAGTTGCTTCTATCCGGGCTCTACCCATTAGTCTCGGGGTTTCGGTTGCACTTGGGTCTTGGGTCTTGGCTCCTGCCACCCCCACCCCCACCACCCACTGACCCACCCAACAGTTAATCAATTACTCCTCCTGCCACTGCCACTCCTCCTGCTGCTGCTGCTGCTGCTGCTATACCCTATTGGCTGGATGACCCACAAATGTTGCAGCTTATTGCTTTCATGTTCCACATTTTGAACATTTTTGTGTGCCTTTTATTCAGTTTTTGGTGTCACACAGATGCTGCCCCACAGCCACTGCCCCACAGCCACTGCGCCTGTTCCGTTCCGTTCCATGGATAAAAGAGGATGGATAGATGGATGGCTTGGATGGCTTGGATTGGATTGGATTGGATGATGAAATAGCCAACTTTTGTGGCCTTATTTTATGGCCATTTCTTTGGCCAACTGCCAAAAACACATGGGTTGCCGTTGCCGTTGCCGTTGCCCCTTCGCGTTCCAGTTGCAGGAAATGGATCAGATCGGATTCGTGTAGATCCCTCCGTAATTAGAGAACTTTCCAAACAAAAACACAACTAGGAAATGTATTTTCCTCTCTTTTTTATTAATCGTTGATTATCTGATCCATCAGATCGTAAAATATATATTTCGTGGAGTGTTTCGTAATTTATCATAAAAACACCAATCGATCCATTGCTCGACTCTCGAGTGAGTCTCTGGCATGAATTGCACGAATGAGAGTTAATTAAAGGGCGACAGCCGCGACATCCGCGACATGGAAGCGGTACAGACTTTTTTACCATACCCCTGGGCCCCCCTTGGGCACCCCCTTGGGTTGGGGGGATAATCGACAACAGAAACAAAAACAGAAAGAGAAATATTACATAATTGCATTTGGGCTCCGCTCCGAATATTGGACATCATTTATGAAATGTGTTTGCATCTGTGGCAACAGGATGGGTCATGGAATGGGATGGAATGTGGGCCCTGGACATTGTCCGAATGGGTACGGTGAAAGGTGAAAGCAGACAGACCCCGAGGAATGCCACACGACAGCACAATTTTTTTAAATTAATATTTTGTGCGGATTGGATGGATGCCAGTGACAGGTGGCAGCTGATGCAGTCGAACTTCTCTATAACGAACTTCCCTATAACGAAGTTTTCTATATAACGAATTTATCAGCTATGCTCTGGTTATCGCAAATCTCAAAAAATTCGCATTGACTGACATATCGCAAAAAGTGCGCTCTGGTTTTCGCAATTCGTACGATTTTTACGATTTAAAACCGATTATAACGAACTGTTTTTATGTCCCCATGCGATTCGTTATAGAGAAGTTCGACTGTAGTTGCATCTTGTATAAGCTTACGGATGTGCCCAGGGATTGAAGGATATTTAGGCTGGGGAGGGGACTGACTAACTCTCTCGATTCGATCCCCAACAATTACCGCATAAAATTCACTGACTCTCCCACTGCCAAATTGTAAATGAATTAGAAATTCCGAATGCGTGGCTGTTTTTTTATAGAGCACCTGCCGTTTTGATCTTGATCGTTTGAAGTTAGTTCCTTGGTCACGCCCTTTCGCTGGGTTATTCCACTCATCCAAGTATGACGATCACGTCTCTCCGTCTCCGTCTTTGTCTCTATCTCTTCAGGGTGGAGAGAGAACATTGAACCCCCCAGAGAAGGGGCAGCGGCTGATGTAATTAAATGCGACGACAATGAGACGAAAGTCAACAAGTGGCAGAGAGAAGTGGCCTGGAGCCCAGGCCAATGACAGAATCACAAGTGCAAAAGCCACAAACAAGATTTATTTCTGGCTGATTCTTGGCCAAAAAACAAACAGAAATGTTTAAAAAAAAATGGTAAAGGTCAGTCCAGTCCGACGAGCAGCAGCGGCAGCAGCAGCAGCAGCAGCATGCTGCCAGTTGTCTAAGCCAAATAAAGAAACTCGTTTCGAGACTCGAGAGAGTCGTCGAGGAGTAATTTTGGCTTTTGCATGTGTCACCCCCCTCCTGTCTGCCGATCTCCCTCTCTCTCTGTCTGTCTCTCTGTCTCACAGAGTGCTTCCTTCTCTTTCCTTCTTGGGTTTTTATTGTTCATGCGTTCATTTTTAGAATCTTAATGGAACTTTTTGCGAGGAAAACAATCAAAAGTCTGAGCAAATGGAAAGTGAATACAATTGTGAATAGTGCATGGCCATTTACGAATCCAAAAACTGCATATATACAGTACACAGATACAGATACAGATATACCTATAGATATATATATGTATATGTAGAGAGATATATGTAGATACAGATACTGGATACATTATGCGCCTTGGGCCGCATACAGGAAGTTAAGTTTACGAAACGAGTTTTTCTTCGCCTGCTGGCTGTTTGTTTTGTTGTTTTTCTCCGCCTTTTTCTCTGCCGATATATGTATCTGTATTGGTAGTGGTAGTAGATAAAAGATACGCAGATACTTTCCAGCCCATAGAGCGAAAACTTGAATCAATAATAATTAATTTACGCCCCGAAACATTACTTGGCAGAATGTTCCGAGAATGTTCCTCTCCTTCTTCTCTCTCTTGTGCTTTCGCTGATAAGAATGAGGAGATGTTGTTGAAAGTTCCCACTGAGGCACTGATAAGCGAGAGCAAGCATCGACTGAAAGATAGTCGAGAATAGAGATACATTCTGTCTACTTTTCAAGTCTCTTCTCGAGGTTTTCCCAGTGGAACAGCTAGAGCTAGAACTAGACAGGCAATTATAATGAAACACCCATGGCAACAGGCTGATAACACTGCGGACATCAACGAGCACAAACAACCAGATTTCCCATACCCTTAGTGGAGGGCAGAGGCATGGGGTGGGCGGGGGCGAGGGATCCACTTTTCTTGTATGCGCAGCTGTTTAATGTTTGGATTCTGATAATCTCTCAAGGACAACCCCACCACAGCCATCACAAAATTGAGACCGCAACCGGAAAGCCCATTAAAATTAGTAGGGGACATAAAATAGAGAGTAAAGAAATATTCAGATTAATTGGATTTCCATTTGTTCGAAATTTATTCAGGTTTCAGACATGTTAAGATCTGAATAGACAGATAACTGAGTTCTGATCTGAGGTCGGATCGGGACAGATCGGGACAGAGCGAATGACATGGAGTGACGGCGAGAGAGAGAGAGAGATAAGGCTAAGGCATTCGGTGCCGCTTATCAAATCTTCTTCATCCATTTGCATTAAATAATTCAGAAATTGTGGAAACGAGATTATTCAGATGCTGCCTTGCGGCTTGACCCTCTGACCCACATTCATACGAATGTACACTTTACGTAATATATTATTGTTTACTACGGAGTATTGTCCCGTTCCGTTCCCCCATACGAGCAAATAAACAAACACCCCACCCCACCACAATTTGACGTCTTTTCTGGCTTTTGGGAAACGCAAGCGAGAGGCAGAACGGGAGTATTTCATGCTTTCCTCTCGCTATTCGCTTACTCGTTGGTTGGCATTCGCTCACTTGTTTCTCGTTAGTTCCTTTCTATCGCTAGTACCCTCTCGCTCCTCCTTCATTTTCATATAATCTTTAAAATTAAATCTGTTTTTTCCCCATTCATGAATAAATTACTTAAGGGTACGAACCCCTTTCCCTAGAGAACATCCCACCACAATTTGAAGTCTATTCTGACTTTTGGGGAACGCAAGCGAGAGGCACAACAGGAGTAGATATTCCATCCTTTTCTCTCGCTATTCGCTTACTCGTTGGCTTACACTCGTTCTCTTACGCGCAAATAATGAAACGCCCCACCAAAATTAGACATTTTGGCATTTTCTGGCTTGTGGGGATCGCAAGCGAGAGGCACAACAGGAGTAGATATTCCATCCTTTTCTCTCGCTTCTCGTTCACTTGTTTCTCGTTATTTTAACTGTATCGCTAGTACCCTCTCGCTTGTCCTGTACTTTCATCTATCCTTTAAAATAAAATCTCTGCTGCTCTCCGCCATTCATGAATAAATTACTTAGGGGAACGAACCCCTTTTTCCCTCGTGAATCTTCCTTTTTGCTGTATCAGCACACAATGGGGTTCTGTTGTGTTCTTTGGGGGTTCTTTGTGGCCACTCAACTGCAACTCTCAAGTTTCCTAAGCCCCCAACGGCTTACCCCTCATCTCTTTCCTCCTCCTCCCATGACACTCGCTGCTGCAACTCGAATGCGTTTCGTGTAATTATTTTGGCTTTTGGAATTCGACAAACTCGTTTTAAGCTTTTTTGTTTTAAATTACTTTGCCTCGGAGCTGGGGGGAGCTGTGTTTTGGCCTGAATGAAAGGGGCTTCCATGACGTGCTGGCCATAGCCATCCATTCCACCCACCCAGATGCCTCCCCAAGCACAACAAAACACCGAAAAGTGGTGCGAGTGTGAGTTAGATGGAGTGGATCGGATTACTCGGCGGAGAGTCTTGCCGGAGATTCAGCAATGGAGCAACCGGGTGGCAAATACGAGTAATCCTCTTAGTAGTCACTGCAGTTGGGTGCAGAGTTTGCCTTTTACGAGTGGAGCGGGTTTTTTTGAATGGAAACCTGGGACTGAGACTGAAACTGGAACTGGAACTGCCACAGCCACTGCGAAAGCGACACATTTGCCATTGTTGCATGCTGCAGCAGCAGCTTTTAATTGCAACACAAATGGCCACAAAAGTCACATGTCACCGCACGAGAGAGACCCCGAGAATTGCTCAAGATCTCATCACCCCACCTCCCTCCCTCCCACACACACACACGCACAAAGAAGGTGGCCTCTGGGGGCTGAATCATCTGCACATCGTTTGAAGAGTTCGCTGATCTTCCCCAACCATCACTTTGTGTGTGTGTGTGTGTGTTCCTCCTCCAAGAATGATGACCTCGATTATTACCAAGAGTACAGTTTAACCTCTCTCACAACACAGTCATCCAACTGCAGCAGGCAGCAGGCAGCAGGGGCAGCAATTGATCGATTCATGATCACGAGTCAAGAGCCCCGTATCCGCGAGAGTCAGAGAGTCAGAGACTCAAAGACAAAGACCGATTCTTGCATACGGACAAAAACGTTTCTGATAATTACGGTTCCGCTGCTTGCTCGCCCGCTGGACAGTGCACGACTCCAAAGCCCATGTCGATACCGATAGTTGGATGGATGGAATGGAATGGATGACAGCATTTCAAGTGGGTGTGTTTCTGGCTCACTCTGCAAACCGGTATCCCAGCATAGAGCTCCTGCATCTGTATCTACTAGATGTATATACATATGTATATTTCTCATTGGTACTCGTTGGACCGCCTGGTGAGGCTGGTGAGGCTGTGAAGGCCATCCATGCAGGCGACAACAAATTGACACAAATAAATCCCATTGAAAGCATAAACATGATTAAAACAAATCAGAAACAGAAACAGAATGTTATGCAATGATTCAGATTAAGAATAAAGTACTCCAGTCAAGTCTTAGCCTTGTACTGGATATGGATAGCTTCAGAAATGGTCATAGATCTTTAAGAGTACTTCATGGTTGGGGTTTGGTCTCTCTGCCATTCGAATTTCCTTCTAGATGTGAATATGTTAATCAATTTCTTTACAGTTTCCGTTTTTTACCTTCCCCTTGGACTGCACTTTGACGTCACTGGCCTGGCCTGGATCTTGGCTAATAGTTCAAAGACACAGAGACGTCGCACATGCTCGTAGTCGTCTCGCATGCTGCATAGCGAAAAACAATATTTGAGACAAGAAAAACCTTTTTTTTATACTAAAACTTTTAGCAGCTGATAAAACAAAAGACACAGAGAGGGGGGGAGAGCAAAGTGGGTAGTCTCTGAAGAAGGGAAATGAATATATGGCCAGCAGCAAATGGGAAGCCAAAAGCAAACAATAACAGTTATTATTACGGCAGCAGCATTTGGCTGAAACGAAATCTAAAGCTTGGCTATATTCTGCCCCCCCAATGTCCCCCCTCCCATTATACGTGTGCATACTCAAGTCCAGACGTGCCCTGCATTTGACGCATGTTTGGTAATTATACAATAAAGACTAGACCCGTAGAATAATTTACAAAGAAAACAAAAACAAAGGCAGAGGCAGAAGCCATACGTCAATAAATGTATCTGAGATAAAGACAAAGATAAACAAGCGATGCATTGGCATGAATAAAATATATAATTAGATTTAGTTGGAAGGTAAAATTCCTATAAAAGAGGAGGCTCCTCTGTGAGCTTTCGCTTTTATGTGGCAGCAACTACAGTGCCACAGTACTGTCAAAAATATGATATATCATACATAGAGGGGGTATTCATCTCTGGGGGAAGGACAGGCATTCCATTAGATGTACAAAGCGTTCGATCGAACGAAAATAGCTCATGCAGAGGGGGTGGAGGCTGTGAGCGGCAGGCTATGTCGTGGGCAGCGCCTGAAGCTGCTCTGCGATTAAAAATAGTGTTTTACCAACAAACAATCATGGCCACATCTATTAGATGATGTGCTGCTCCCTCCAAATGAATATTTATTCAAGAAACGAGTCAACGAGCTGATAATGAACACAAATCCACAGAGCACACACCACACAGATCCACAGACATCAATAGAGATCAACAGCGATCCAGAGATTCACAGATTCACTCCACAGATCCACAATCTGCGAGTAGTGTGGATAGATCGGAGCTAGATTCGGTTTGTTTGTTTGCCTCTTTGTTTGTTTAGCTTGATCGCAGAGAGACTTAATATAGGAAGAGACTTTGGATTGAGATCAAGCAGAACAGAGGCCAACACAGAGGCTACACAGAATCCAAGAAGAGGGAGGGGAGCCACAGAGAACTCCAGAAGAACACTAAGAAATGCTACCCACGATCTTTGAATATGCAACAGCTGTATAAATTATTCACGAAATGAGTCAAGTCTCCCTATAAGAATTCAGATTTCGACACCAATCAGTTTTCTCTAAATATATTTATTTTTTGGTGAAAAAGAAAGTAAATTAAGTGTGGCCCAAAATTAACACATGAATTATTTAATATTCCACTCGCATAGGGCAGAGAGGTATCCCCGAAATTGCATTTAAAGAGTGAAATTAGGGGGAACGGGGGGGTTGGGGAGTAAAGTTTAATTTGCGTGTGCATTCGGGGCACAAACACAAAACACAACACAACCCGCCCCCCCCCCCCCATTAAAGTGACCCAAAAACGCCAAAACATGCGACAAAAAGTCCGGGGCAAAGCCAAAGGCAAAAACAAATCCAAAAAATATTCATACAACAGGAAAAAGATGAAAAGCACACAGAAAAAAAATTAAATAAATAGTTAAATGAGTAAATGAGTGAATGAATGAATGGATGGTTGGTGGAATCAGAGTGAATCAGAGTGTTTGAGTGTATGCGATGGGTGGCCCCAAAGCTCTCTGTGTTCATTGCAATTTGAAAATGTCAACATTTCTGGTGCTTTATTTTTGTTTTCCTTTTCTAAATTCACGGCAAAGGTCTATCATTGTTGTTATGGGTTAAAATTTGTATAATTTCTCATTGTTATTTCTGAGAGAGACTTGGGTCGCGCTTTCTCCCCGCCTGAGAATGAGAAACGAAAACAAAAGTCGCCGCGAATGACGAATATGAGAAATTTTGGGTGTATTTTTGTCTATCCACCAAGTCGAAGCCCCCCAAAAAAAACTGGAATTAGCTGGCGTGACTCTCAGTCGCCCCAGCCCCGCCTGCCACCAAATGGAGCACACTTCTCCTCCCCCAAATCCCCCCGCCCGGAAAGTACCGATTTCTAGCGATTCCTAGCACATCGGAACGCATTTGTTCCAGACTCAAGTGTAAACATTTTGCCAACTTATTTGTTGTTTAGAGTTCGCCTTTGTGCTCGTTTTTCTTCTCATTTTTTATGTGTTTTTAATTGCCACTTTTTGAGGCTGGGGTGGGGGCTGATTTTTAAGTGCTTCCACAGTAAGTGGGGCTGGGGTTGGGGTTGGTACTGCCCTCTCGCACCCCGAAGCTACTTTACTTTCAATCATTAAACTACGAAAAGTCAGAGTGTCAGCCTAAGCAAACATTTGGTTCTGGGGAAAAGCTTGGAAAACTATCATTTCTGCTGACAAGACTTAATTGAAATTTTAATGTTCCATTAAAAGGTTGTGCTTTAACCGATTTGCAAGTGTCATAATTATGTAACTGCTGCTACTGCTTCGATTATGAAAACATTTCCGCCTATGTATGGGTTTTAAATTAATTAATGAAACTCAAAGCAAAGCTCGCTCAAAGGCCGTAATTGGACAATAGATGAAAACTCATTCGACGATTGCACATACAAACGGAAAAAACACTCCACTTCGAACACCGAACAGAGGTTATAAATGAAGGCACGTTAGATGGAGAGATTGGGAAACAAAATGAAAAGTTTTTAATGACTATGACTACCACTACCAGCCACCCCCTCTATGTGCCATGGGGAAAACAATTGACAGCCAAAAGACAGCAACAAAAAGCGAGAACTTTGGATGATGCAAGTTGATTGCAACGAAAAAAACCAGCAACGGAAAAGCCGAGGCTAGGAATTCCCTTTGTTGAATCATTTCTAGGGCAAAGCCTTGGAACCCCTTTGAGCCATTGAAACCCATTTAGAGCCCATATCCTTTGACCATGTTAATGCATTTCCTTCCTCTCTGCTCTCGGCTAACCTTCCACCAATATGCCCGCTTTGGCAAGGGCATCGCCAAGCCCAGCACACAAATAAAATCAAATCAAATCGAACTGAACCGAACTTTGTCTCTGGCTGAAGCCTGAGAGGTTGAACGCCCTCGACACGGGCAACTTTTGGCTAGGAAGTCCTTAAATCGTTCCAATTGCTGTCGTTTTAATCGATTTTCCACACATTTTTCGACAGTATGAAAAAGTTGTCCCCCTCCTCCATCCTCCAATGCAGTGCACTGACCAATCTTTGTTAGGGCCGAAATTGGGTTGCCATTTCAGGTTTTTGGGTTTTTTCTTTGCTTCTGCTATTGTTTCTGTTGCGACTTTGATTGATATTGTGTGACACACTCTCGGATTCAATTTCAATTTTCATCATACATAGTTACAGTTACGTTTTTCGGAGAGTTGTCACGTAATATTCAATCTGCGGCCCATTGAAATGCTCGCGACATGGTTTCTCGGGGGCATGGGCATGTGTGTGGGAAGTTAAGTTTTCAGTAAAGATCTGTTGACAGAGCTCCCCGAACCAAAATGAATCAAACACAATTTGATCACTCACCTTCAACTTGCCTTCCGTCCTTCCTTCCTTCCTTTCTTGAGGCAGCACAGCTGCTGCACACTTTTCAAATTTTATTCTCAACTTTTCATTCGATCGGATTGTTCATTGAGATTCTTTTGCACATTCAGATATTTGTAAACACAAAATTTCGTCGAGATTCTACTATTTCATTATCTTGGCATTAAACTGAAACAATTTTTTCTGCGATTTTCTATTGCTGCTGCAAAGAAATGAACGAATTAATTTATTTATTGCATTTTTCTTTCGTCCAAACACCTTGCGAGCACTTCCACCAGATCACAGGCTCTCTTTCGCAGAGCATGTTCAGATGAAGGTAAGGCAGTCCGAAATGACCACCCATATTACCAGCGGCACTGCCTTACCTTTCATTTACTTTACCGTCCCCTCTCTACCTGAGAGAGCTTTGCTTTGCGCGAAAGACTTGCTTGAATGAGTAAGTCGAGCAAGAGAGAGAGAGAGAGAACAGGTTTACGTTTTCTTAATGCTGGCAGGCAGGCACCGTTAGGGAGAGCGAGACGCGGCTGCTTCATTATGTTGATGCTTTGTTATAGTTATTGCTGTCTTTTTCCTTTGCATTGGGTTACGTGCGAAGATTTGGCAAGCAGCGGCCCCCCAGCGGCTAATTGGGGCTGCACACACAGACACAATGGTAAAGGGAACAGAGAGAGGGGCAGAGAGCGGCGGGGATAGCGCCAGCCAAGCGCAAGAAATGGTACAAGCAATACGAACACTCTGTATGGGAATTACACATCAAGGTGTAATCAAATCAAAAGCTACATGTATTCCCTGATCGGCAATACTTTATGGTTTAAAATACTAGAAAGCTCACTTTATCGTAGAATATCCAGAAAAGATGAGGTGGAGAAACCAGTTTAATCTGGAACTGTTTGCATTTGCAGTTTATCAAAGAAACACGACTAGAAAACAGTTAATTTGACAGTTTCTGTGAGTCATTGGAGGCGGCGGAAATGTAGAAGACCAGAAGAATTGTGGCCTGAGATTGAAATCATTGGAAATATGCATTCTCCATTAGCACTTGACTGGATATTCTCTCCCCGTTGTCAAAAATCGCACATGGAATACGAATATATGACTGTATTGTAGGTACTATATGTACTTATGTCAATTGTAGTACTTGGCGTGCGTTTTGCTTATGAATTCTGTCGGTCGATTCGATGGGTCTGGCACTGAACGATTATGCAAAAATAAATCAATTGAAAAACAACAAAAACGCCTCGGGAAAACGCCACAAAGAAAACCCCTGTTGGGGGGGTGACAGAAAGAGAGAGAGAGCAGAGACAGGGAAAGAGGAAGAGCGAGGGGAGAGGAATCTGTAACAAGTGCCTTCCTTTACCTCCAGGCCCCCACCTCAGCCCTAGAAATACAGGGGGCTCTTCTGCTCTGGGCTGGTGTACTGTTGCCCGAGATTTTTTATATAGACCAAAGAGGAACCCTGTAAGCACACGCACGCACACACCTAGCCCACCTACACACACGTACATACATACATACATGTGCAGAGCAAAACGAGTCTGCGGCTGCGGCAGGGGGGCAAAAAAGGACAGAACAGACAAAATAAGACACCAAGAGACAGGCACGGCACAGATGTCCCAAAGCGTGTGTGTTTGTATGTGTGTGTGGGGGGATAGAGACAGAGCGAAAGAGCAAATAAGACACACTTAAACACTCTCTTTTCTAAGCAGATTAAACGTGCAAAATCACCTTGCTCGATATTTGCTCATATTTGTCTATCCTCTTCACCTGTCTTTCTGCTGATTTCTGCAGCATTTATTTTGTTGTTCTCCTTTGATTTCAATGTTGTTTTGGTGCACGTGTATGTATGTATGTATGTATGGGTGGCAATTGCAGTTGCATCACTTCCCATGTCTGTTTCTGCACTTTTCCAGCGATTTTGTTCACTTTTCGGCCAAATGCTTTTCATTTGTAACTTTGATAACACATTGAGCTTGTTGTTGTTGTTGTTTTTGTTGCTTGGCGTGGGTGAGTGACCCCGTTAATTGCACACGAATTTTCCCCGTTATTCTACAGGCACACGGCTCGCACAACTTACACATTTTTCTTTCGTCTTCTTTAGTTTAACCCATTTTAATTAGTGTAAAATGTAAAATCAATTCTTTCGCCGCGAAAACACATGCATCGCGGGGGTGAGAATGTATTTTTGTGGATATCACGGATTTTCTGTTGTGTCGATTCCGACGACGACGGCAAAACAATCGCATGCTGGCCCCCCAAACCCAAATAGGCACCCACTTTCATTCACGTTCACGAGTTTCGAGGCGGGAAGGCCGTTCTTTCAAATTTCCCGCTGGGAAATTGCTGGGCAAGTGAAGAAAAAGAGCGGGTTTGGACAACAGGGAAAACTGCCCCAGTAAATTTAAGGCTGCAAGGTAAAACCCACCCCATCTGCTTAACATGACGTGAGGACAGGCCTGTCCTCACGGTATATCGTCGAAAAGTGATGGCTAGGTGGGGTTCGTACGAGATTTGGAATTTCCCTCTCCCATTTTTACATGTTGACCATACCTTTTCATATTTCAGCTCATATTTGCGTGCGCGTTGCGCCATTTTGCACATTTTGTGCTGTTCATTTATAGCTGTTAATGGTATGTTAATGTAACTTTAACATCGATAGCAGCGGGTATCGCAAGGGCGCCAAATTCGAATATGTATATTTTCGTTGAAATTTGGCCGTTTCTATTTTCCAACAGCCATCAATTAAGTGCCACACATTTTAGGTAAATATACATTTATTTCATTTAATGATTTCTTGCTTTTCCAACAATGCATGTAAATATTCAGCTAACGTTTTCAAATCTGGTTTAATTTGTTTGCATTAATACTACAACTAACGGATTAGATTACAACAATTGATTATTACCGTCGTACGTTCAATAATAATAGTAGGGGGTAGTAGGTAGGGAGGAGGGGGCTTCGATAAAAAAGTAAAAAATCGACTGTTTCACACAAGAGAACTAGGAGAGAACAGAAGGTGAGAAACAATTCTGTCAAATACTTGAATCCAAGATATGCACAACAATCTGCACATCGATCGATCGATATATATATATATATATATAGTAGGTATAGATTTAAGGTATGTTTTGTATTGTATATATATACTGTATCTTATGCTTAGGTATATCCTTCATGAGTGTAGAATCACAGCCTTTTCATCGAACTAACATTGCAGTTCTGTTGTGTTTTTGAATTGTCAAGTATTTCCGTTGTGGGTGATATATATATATAGTATATCTATTATAATTAATCGCTAGGGTGATGGGAGGGTGGTAGGGGGGGTGGGGGGGTTAAGTAATCATAATCATTGTACCCACATACATATAGCAGTGTATTTTTCGGTTTCGTTTAACAATAAGTAGGTTTTAGATAGGTTGGTTATAGATCGGGCATTGGGGCTTAGACAGCCCTTTCTTATATACAAATAAATATATAAATTACGACATAGGGGGTGCAATTGTGTGCCATTGCAATTGCTTTCCATTTAACGTTAAGGCAAACATTCCAACTAACATTCTTCTGATAGTTCGGGGAATCTATTGTATGTTTCTGTTTCTTCAACAGAACATTAGCTAAACGATCTAATTCAATTTGTTACTAAGTACTCGTACATTTTAGACTAATTGCCTTTGGGGGGTGGGAAGGCGGTAGGGTGGTAACTACACTACGGGTCAGAAGCGGGTCAACTAAGGGCGTAATTAACTAACATAACATTGTATTATTAATCGGTGTCGAAAGGCCACATATTTAGACTGAAAGCACATGTGTTTTTGTAAGGTTTCTAGTTTTAGTGTTTCGTGGAGAGGTGCACTTTGCATTCGGGCGCTCGATCAGGTAATCGTTGTTATAATCTGATTCTTAGACCCATAATCGGTGATTCTGCAACAACGAAAAATCATTAGATTCATTAGATTCAATTTAGAGCTGAATAGTTGCGGAAATGCAAGCAATGTACAAATAAAAAGACACAAAATCATAAAGAAACTCAGAAACGAAGTGAAACTCAAGAGTCGTGCAAGCGAAACTATTCATTTTTTGTGCCTTTTTACCTATATATTGATGAGGCTGAGGTGGAGCGCGACCAAGTAACTAACAAACCCTCACCTCTGCTGCGCTCCCGCTTGCTGTGCAGTATAACCTTGGTGCTGTCGTCGGGGCACAGGGAAGTGCGCACCGTTGTCAATATAAGGCTGCAAATTAAACATGATTAATCCTTCTCGGGGAAAAGCACTCTCTCTTGGGCTTACCGGGGCAGCACAGCCACCACTGTCGACAGGAGGATCACCAGCCAGTGGACGGCGGAGGAGAAGCACACAAAGATCACCCAGTAGGTCGAGGGCAGGCCAAAGCAATTGACGCACCAATAATTGTACACAAACGAGAAGAGGTAGAAGGAGGCCAGGCTAACCACAATGGATATGACATGCAGCACAGTCTACAAAGAAACAATCCCATTAGTTCACGAATCAATCATTTCGAGGGGCCCTCTACTTACCCAGGAACGTATTTCAATGCAACAGTGCACCAGATTGGCAAACAGACAGGAGGCCGTGATCGTCGTGCCAAACTCCCAGATGCCCACATCGCTCTCCGCATAGGCGCACAGCGCCACAAAGAATATGACCAGACTCTGATAGAGGGCATCCAGTAATATCAACCAGAAGTCGTGCGGCCTGTAAGCAACGCCCAAGCGACCCTGAAAATACAACAAATGTCAATCAAAGCTATAGCTATTCCTGTTTATGGCTTGGACTCGTTCTGCAACTCACATTCTTATAGAGATACGGATTCTTGAGCAGCAGATCCTCCGGCACTCGCTTGTCGTAGACACCAATGGCCAAGGGCGGCAGTGAAGTGAATATCAGGTTGTAGAGCATCAGATACATCTGATCCATCATCACAGAGCCAGAGAAGCCGCAATACAATTGATACCAGAATATCAGAAATACAAAAGCCTGCAAAACATACAAGATCATAAGAAAAGACAGTTCAGAGCGGCTCAAGTATGACATTTCGTACCGCATTCTTGTAGAAGAAGTAGAGGATCATGCGCGACAATCGATCGTAGCACCAATAGCCATGCGAGAGCAACAGCCGCTCCAGGTAGCGAAAGCGGGAGAGCGTGAAATCGGCTGCCATCACAGCCTGCATGCCCTCCTGTCCGGAGATGCCCACACCCACATCGGCCATCTGTATCATGGACACATCGTTGGCGCCATCCCCAATGGCCAGAGTTCGCAGATTGAGCTCCTCCTTCACAACCTTCACCAGATAGGCCTTCTGCAGAGGCGTGGAACGGCAGCAGAGCACCGAAGCGCATCGCTTGGCCAGTCGCAGAAATGGCCGAATCAATTTCGATCTAAAAGAATATAATTTAAGTTAATTAGGTGATCAGATCTGCCCGAATTAGAGCTTACTTTGGATCCAGAATAAAGGTCAATGTCTTGCCATCGACCACCAAGGCGCGTGGCTTCTGTCGCAGCGTCTGGCTGTAGTCAATCGAGGATGTGGGCTTGGCATTCTCCATATCCGTCAGATAGAAATTGATGGCCGTCTCAGCTGCATCGCGGGAACGTGCTGTCAATCTGCATAAAAAACAATACCGATTAGCACATATATTTAGGGGGCGAATCCCCGACCAATTACTCACTTGATCAACTCCATTTGCTGGGTAAAAAGCTTGGCAGAATAGGCTATATTTATGGCCGTCTCGGGCTTGTCGCCCGTCAGCACCCACACGGAGATTCCTGCCGCCAGCAGGGAGGCTATCGTCTCGGGCACACCGTCCTGCAGGCGATCTTCAATGCCTGTGGCTCCCAGCAGCGTTAGATTGCTCTCAAGCTTCGCGAAGGAGTCGCGCAGCCTGCGCTCGCGGTTCTCCAGCGACATCTCGATCTCCTGATGGCGCGCCCACCAATCCGTGTAGTCGGCCGAGTTCAGGGTGCGCTTGGCCATCACCAGAATGCGCAGACCCTCGCGCGCATAGCGATCCAGCTGCTGTTGGGTCTGCTCGCGCAGGATGCCCTCGGGGCTGTTGTGCGGACAGGGCGACAGGACGGGCATGATGGTGCTGTCCGCCCCCTTGCAGTAGAGGACAATCTCCTGGGTCCCTGTGCGACGGACCACAATCGACATGCACTTGCGACTCGAGTCGAAGGGCAGGATCTTGAGTATCTCGTACTCGACGGTGGCCCCAGCCGTGGGCATGCTGACCAGGATGTGGTTGGGGCTGCGGTTCAGCAGGCAGCAGTCGTAGCTGTAGGCGGCATTCACCAGGGCCAGCTCATCCGGACTCTCGGCCTCGTACAGCGGACGACCATCGGCGGTTCTATAAATGGTCTCCGATTTGGTTGAACTGAAAGCACGAACGGAAGATTGTTAGAATATCCATTGATTAAATAATCTTTCTGGCTTCACTTACGTCATTTTCAGACGCTTCCCCTGGGTCTTGGCATTGAGGAAGGTCGCTATGCTGGTGATCTTCGAGTTGATGGCCGCCTTGGCCCTGCCCGTGGGCGAGATGCTGTTGGACAGCGCCTTGCTCTTCATGGGAGGGGATGGCGACTCCGACTCCGAGTTGGGCGAAGATTCCGCCGAACTGCTGATGGGCGATAGCGTCGGCTGGTGGCTCTGGGCGGGCATCGCAAAGATGAGATTGGGCGGCGGCGATGGCGTCACGGATCGTGACTCTGCCAGCCGCATATACCGATCCACTGGCATGGATGCCGGCTGCTGCTGCTGCTGTCCATTCAGAATGGTAGTAGTGGTCGTCGTGGTGGTCGTGGTGCTAGCCAGCAGCTTCTGTCGCTGTTTGTTAAGCTTCAGGTTGGCCGGACTGCAGCCCGTCTGCTGCTGCTGCACTTCAATGATGCCGCTGGCATTCATCAGGTCCCTGTGCGGTGCCGCACTCACGATCACCGTGTTGCATATGGCCAGCACCACGAGGAACTCCTGTATCCGCTGGGCGTGTGGCGTCAGATACGATCCCTGCGTCGGCAGGGCCATGTCGCTCGTCAGCGTATCGTTCGGCACCAGCGGCGGGGCCGGGGCACCCGGCTTCGAGTACATCTTCTCCAGCTCCGAGGGCGGGTGGTTGTAGTCCGCGCCGTTGACGACGCAGCGGCGAAAGATCATCTTGTTCTCGGTGAGAGTGCCGGTCTTGTCGGAGAATATGTGCTGGATCTGGCCGAGCTCCTCGGTGATGTTCATGGCCCGGCATTCGGTCTGCTTGTTGGTGTCCGCGTCGTACAGGTCGATGTTGTTGTGGATGTGAAAGACCTGCAGGATCTTGCACAGCTCGATGGTCACGTACAGCGACAGCGGTATCATCACCTGCAGTATGATGATGTACGTCCAGAAGGTCCACATGCCCTCGAGATTCGCATTCACCTCGAATGGCAGATACGGTACCGGGAAATTGCTAAACGAACTCAGCCACATGGTGCAGCCGATGGCCCCAACAATGCACAGTATAAACAATATTATCACACACCTAATAGAGAGAGAGGAGAGTGTAGAATGTTATAGTAATTGTGGCTTAAAGAGCCGAGCGATCCTCTCACCATATCACATCAATATTCATTTGCTGTTCCACCTGGGAGCGCTTGTACCTTGGACCACTATTATTCAGCATCGACTTTGTTTCGTGTCCCGCATAGACCACAATACCCTCGATATAGTCCGTGTTCTGCAAAGGAATACAATAAAATATAATACGAATTATAATACGAATATTATATATCATAGATCGCGTTCGGGCGTACCTTCAGTCTACTTTCTCTTAGCAAAAGGCACTCGGTCGATATGGGCACACGCTCCCCAGTTGGATGTATTAAGGCCCCATGAAATCTATATAATTTTGTTGTCGGCGCATCCGCCTCCACGCGGCTAACAAATTTGCTAGGCACAAATATGCTCTGGATCTCCTCAAAGCCACGTACAACCTGAAAAATACCCAATTCAATTATTATATATGCGATATATATGACAGATAGATATCACGTACCTCGCGACGCTTCAGATTCGTTTCGCCATCCAAATCGCAGGTGTCTATGTAGCATACCCCATGGGGATCGCTGCTGCGCAGCAAGAGTATATCCGCGGGCACAGTCTCGTTGTTCGAGAGATGGACAATGTCCCCGACACGCAGGTCCTGCCACTTAACCCGCTTATAGCGCTCCGTCTCTCTGGCAGGGGCATAGCAATAAATTCTGATTAATTATGTTGTCAAAAGGAGTGCCATTTGGTGAAGGTTTTCCACGATTAATCGATTTGGTCTGGGAGCCGCAAACATTTCTCACATTTCCCTTTAAAGTTTGGGCAAAAGTTTTCCCTTCAAATATTCAATAATCAAACATGTAAGAGGCCTCCCCAATGTCGGTGGATCCTTGGACATGAAATGTCATTTACCGCTGCCCATGTTCAATGCTAATGTATATCGAATATATACACAGACAGGAGATAATCCCTCATGTAAGAGCCATGTACAATATTCATGAATGATTCGTCATTCCAGCCAGCCAGGGCTCCCACCCATGTCCCATGTCTCCAATTATTGTCAAATGAACACATTGATGGGTCTGCCACGCAAGACAATTTACATGCGAGCCGTGGAGGGTCTGTTCGGGATAGATATAGCTAAAGCTATAGCTCAGCCAGGGGGGGCCAGGGAAAGGGAGTTGCTGCTGCTTCTGCTGTTGATGGACATTCGAGCAAACAGAGAGAGTGCTCTCTCCACACACATTTAATGGAATGGAATGGTGTGGGGCTGGGGGGAGCAGTCGGTGGGGTCTCGCATGTGGGTTGGTTATTAAAGTAACAAGTAAATTGCAAAATAATAAGCCGTCATATTGCCCTCGACCTTGGCCCAAAGATGATGATGATGATGGACAGAAGGAGGGGGAGGAGGAGAAGGAGTGTTTCGCGCGAGGTTTCCATGGAAAGTGGCGGCCTTTTTGCGTCATGCTGGAATTTTCATTCGCTTTCATTTTTATGATTTTTATAAAGTCGGTTTGGAGGGGGGATCCCCACCTACCTCCCTCCCTCCCATGTAATGGCGTCATCTCTCCTCTCTCCATGCCGCTGCTTAGATATTTATGAAAAAAGAGAGAGAGAGAGAGGGAGTCCTGCGGTTAGATGTCTTCAGCAAGGACCCGGACACGGACAATATTCCCATTTAATTCAAGTTCATTTGGCCAGCGCGAACGTCAAATTGTTATGGTTGGAAAATGTGTAATTTTTCAACACTCGCGTGTCCCTCGCTCAGTACCCTCCCCCCCCCTCTTGTAATCTCATCCCCTGACCTCCAGCACAGACCCTCCTCCTCCTCCTTCTGCTGTGTGGCACTCTCTGCTCTGCCACTCTGCTGTTGTTGCTGTGTTGTCCTGCTGTCAGTGGTGTCATGTGGCATGTGGCGATGTCCTTGCATTGCTTTCGGTTCCAGATTGTTGGTGAAAGTACCCTTTCGCTTCCAGGGGGTATTGGGATTGCCTAAAGGATGCCCTTTCCATAGAAAAAGGTATCCTAAGAGAGGGATCCAATATGAAAAAATATTCTTTGCAGTTACAATTCCTGTATCTCCCCTGAATATGGATGTACCCTCCAAAGGGTATCCTTGGGTGTTTACCATCAAAGACTGCCCTGTCCTTCGGGTTCAGGTTCCGTGTTCTTGCTGTTTATTCTGCTGTGTTGTGACATGGCCTGACATTCGGCTGACAGACAGGCCACAAAGGAGACAAAGTAATACTCCTGTCCGTCCGTCCCTCCTGTATTTTTCCTTGGCAATGGGGGCATTCGGCGGCGGTGAAAGCTTTTGCCATCATTTTAATTGGGTCATTAGCAAGATTGCAGCACATTCTAACGCATTCAACAGCCAAAGACGACTCTACCCTGTAGTCCTCTCCTCATCTCTCTCTCTTTCTACCTCTTGGAAGGGGGTAGGGAGAGGGGTTCTACCGTGTAATTATATTTGTTCAAGTTCTTGTTCTCATTCTTGTCTTGTCTTTTGTCTTTTGTCTTTTGCCTTTTGCTGTGGTCTCTCTCTTGATTGCATTTCTCTAATTGACTGTTTCTTTGTTAACATGCCTCCGACAGGCAGTCCGTTGCTGTTCTCTGTGGCAGTTGCATTCTGCCACAGTCTCAGTCGCAGGTGCAGTCGCATTTTCACTGGTTCCATAATTGTAATCTTCTTTCTTCACTTTATTATCTGCTGCACAAAACGGCTCGATAAGATATTACCACGTGCAATACATATATTTATATATATATATATATATACGCATCGATTCCGCTCGCTGTCAAGTGGCTTATTCCTGTGATATGACGACATCCCAGCCAGCCATCCCTCCATGGCCCATAAACCTGTATTGTTCAGGCTTTTATTATATCTACAATCTCCAATCGGAAGACTAGAGATTTATTGGGCTAACCAACCACACAACTTTACTATACTTTTTTTCTGGGAACTACGATATCTACAATACTTATACAGTACCAATTCTCTATAACCAACTTCCCTTTCTAAAAAACGAATTTATTTCCGGAACACTGAAATTTCGTTCAGTTTTCAGTACAGTTTGGATAGATATCCTTATGAAGAATTGGTATTTTCCTTATAGCGAATATTTCTTTACTAAGAATGCTCATATGCTTTCGATCTCCCTATAAGGAATTTTTCTCAATTATTTTGATTGTGGTTTCCCACCAAATTCTGTATAACGAATTTTCCCTATAACGAATTGTTTTTTTTTTGCCTCCTTGGTATTCGTTATAGAGAAGTTCGACTGTATATTTGTACGATAAAAGATGATGAAATTTCAAAATTGTGTTTTTGGCTAATAAATCTTATAGATATTGCTAATTGTTTTATAGAAATATTGTGTTTTTTAATCAGAATTATGGGAATTAATCTTTTTAAAAGGAAGTTCTATGAGTTCTTCCATTGATGGGAGAGGAGGGGCATATTTTCTCTACGTCTAATCGAAGGGGGGTTTCTCTTCAGATCAGTGTATATACTCTCTATATGTTGAAACACCTTTAATTTTTGTGTTTATTTATTGCATTCTGATTATAATTTAAAGTTCTAAGAACTCCTTCCACTTCATAATAATTTATAATATTTTTCATCATATTTATGGCATCTCAAAGATCTTTCTCTGAATACTTTCATGGCTTGCATGCTCTTTTTTATTTATTTAAATTTCTTGAATATTTATTTGATTAGTTTCTTGGGCCCCACCCACCTCTCGCTTTCCTTCTAGCACCCATATATTTTTTTTGCCATATTCGTGATATTCGTGTGTGTTTTTACTTTCACTGTACGATTTTTAGGTCACGAGTTAGTCATACAACAGCAACATGCTCGCTCGCTGACCAGAGAGGGACCCGTAGAGACCCGTAGAGACCCGGAGACTGAAGCCCCACACGTTCATTAATCATATTCCCATAAAAAAAACGCGACAAAAAAAAACCTTCAATACCCGGATCGGAACGGATCGGAACTCCATTTGTTGTCTAAAATGTAATGAAGGTGACATCTGTGGTTTTCATTGCACGAGTAGTATTCAGATTATTCAGAGTATTCATCAGGAGCGCAGCTCTCGAGGCGCGCCTGACAATGAGTTAATTAACAAGGGATCCACCCACAGAGGAACAACAGTGTCTGCTGCCGTGTCCTTCCACCCTTTTGAGGGATAGACTAGGATAATGCAGTCAGTGTTTTGAAAGTTTCGCTTATATTGTTGCATGTCACCCTCTAATTGGGGGGCCTGTCTCTCCGTCTCTCTGTCTGTCCGCCCCTCTCCGCGATTCATATTTACAGCGAAGGCGTCCCAAGTTGCTGAATCTTTAATGAGGCACGAGAGGCGGTGACGGTGCACAGTGGTAGGGGGTACTGGCAGTGGGGCACCAGGGTGAAGGCAATTACCACAGGGGGAACTCTGGGCGGCTCTGGGGGGCTCTCGGGGCTCTGTGACTCGATTTATTAGGCGTTTTCGCGAAATGCAAAATTAATGCGAGTTTAACTCGACGATGGGCACGTTGATTGCTCGGTTATTTGCTCAACGAACAGCAGAAGCAGCAGCAGCAGAAGAGTCTTCGAATAAAAGTGAAACTCACGCAAACTCCTCAACCCAATTTCCATTTCCATTCCCAGTTCAGAGTTTTGTCTGGGTCGTTGGGTTACGTTACGCCCCCTCCTAACCCAATCCCATCCCATCCTGAGGCTCCGATGCGTGTGTCAGCGGCATTTAAAGGCGGCTCCACCAAGTGGTGGCTGGGATGTTGAGGCGTTGCCTCTGCAAGTGGCATTTAACACGTGTTGGCCCCTGCTCCCCGCTCCCTGCTCCATTCGATTTCGATCTTGGCCTAAAGCATTATTAAATTGAGGTCTATCCATGGGATCTCTATGGAGTTTTGCTGAATCACTGGGCGATGAATGATCTCTGGTTTCCGTGCCCCCTTTTGTCGTGTTTCAATTAATTGCTAAAGTGTTCATTGTATCTAGCAGATAATGGCGGGTGTATCTAGATAATTTCGGTTGAATAGGTGGGGGATTTTCCCCAACAGCCATACACATATGATATATGGTAGAGAGAGGGATTTTTCGCTCCCAAACTGTTAGCGTTTCCCCTTCGAAGAGTACTTTAATCTGTGAGCAAAGTTTTTCCTTTAAAATAAACACCTAAATGAGTGCCTGCATTCTCAGTTAGATGATATATCATATATGTACTTTATGTAGATTGAATGATGCAATCTTCATAGCCCCCAAATTGGGTCAAGGGGGTTCCATACGCTGATGTTGATGATGATGAAATAAAGCAACCAAGTAGATCTTTCTCCAGAGAATTGTGTGCAGTGTAGCATTGAACCATGGCGGTTCTTCCCATTTGATTATTTAGTGCTCTTCCACCTCCTCCACCACCTCCTCCTCCTCCTGCTCCCAGTTCTCCCGTTTGCCGTTCCCATTCCACTGCACATGGAAATTTATGTGGCAAATGTGGGTCATGCATGTTATAGCCAGCCAGCCAGCCAGCCAGCCAGCCAGGGGGGGATGTGGGCGACTGGGAGCTTGGGTAATTTACTTAAAGTTCGTTAAACGTGTGGCCAAGAAATAGCCACAGAAGTGGCCCCCGAAAAGCCCGTTACACGCGTGCCTTGGAGTCAATAAAATGCCCCAAAACATAACCAGGAATCGTGGGGGGATTTTGTGGTCTCCGGAGGAATGAAAGTCTACGGTTCTACCGTTCTATCGTCTACCGTCTAACCGCTAATGTGCGTCTGTTCATTCATTCTTCCATTCATTCGTTTATTCATTCATTCTTACATGTTCAAGGCTTCCAAGGTTCTGGTTATTTAAAAGGCATTTGCCATGGGCCCCAAGTAAACAGAATGCGTGGGCGGCTGGGCAGCCAGACAGCTACCACAATCATAATGCCACTCCACGTTGCAAGCTCCGCACTCCGCTTCCTCCTCGCTGCTGAAAGAACAAAGTCCCCGTGCTCCTTCCTGTAGTCCCTGTTGTCCCACGTAGAGACAACAAATTAGTGGCCAAAAACCTGAAACCCAACGAGGCATTAGCTTCAGGTTGTGTAAACACTAGAACTACTCCCCTGCCCCACTGGAACTATTCAGCCATAAATAATTCCACATTTAATAGGGTTCCATCCAGATGAAACCCAGGAGATACTCCTCCCCCTCTGGCAAGGTAAATTCGTATCTGGGGTTCAGAGTTCGTGGGGGTAAATTAACACATATTCGTATTTATTCGGTATACTCTGTCCCCAGTATTGTCTGGAGGTTTTCCTCTCTCTCTCTAATTGGGCTGATAGAAATCCAAGAGATACATAGATACCGGAATGTCCGGGTGGTTCGCCTTGGGGCAAAAGTTGTCTGTGTTTTGTGGGGGATTATAATTCACTTTGGCATAATGTTGTTTAAATAGTTATTAAGTGGTGGGGGGGAGGGAAAGGCAAAGGTTGACGGAGGTCTCCTTTCGTATCAACGTCATTCGCATTCGCATTCGTATCTATCGATGAATGTTCTCTGGCCTGTGGAGCAGGAACAGACTTTCAAGGTAATTTCATTAGAGAAAAACTTTCCAATGCTAACACACACACACACACACACACATCATTAGTTTGAAGGTCTCGTCCTTGCAATGTCCATCAAGCTGTGCAGAGTGGGTGCTGCTAATGCACTCAAAGGAGAGGCGGCGACACACCCAGAAGGCGAAATGACGAAGCGCCATTTCCTTTAAGCAGAAAATAGGAAAACTGTTGGAAAAACCAAAACAGAGAACAAAGAACCAACAGAAGAACAAACAGAGCACGCAAGTGATTTTTATAATCAATTTTTAAAGTTTACTTTACCCACTCACCCACATGCAATCGCCATAGAGGGAATGAGGGAAGCACTGGGGAGGCGTGGCTATAGATACGCCTCCAATAGATAGGTTCAGTCGGTTGGGGGGTGGCCTGTAGCTATGGGGTACCTGTGTGTGCCTCTTTGCTTCATTAAATTGACTAAAAGCCATCGCGCATGAATCAATCATGTAAACATTATTAAGGAGGAGGAGGAGTAGGGGGAGGAGTGGGAGGAGGGGCTGTAGCTGTAGCTCCAAAGGAAGGCGTCGATTTCGGTTCGAATCAATGGAGCACAAACTGCCGCTTGAACGAACAGCCGGACGGACGGACAGTGTACTTACGGGTATCTCGAAATGAAAATGAAAAGACAGTTTGGTCATGTAATTAGCTTGTGGCACGCAACCAACGCTCCCACCCCCTCCCCCTCCTCCCCCCCTCCACTCGAATGTGGCCCACACACACATATGCGGTCTGGGTCTGTCTGTTTGGGAGAGTGTTGTGTCCATCGGCTGTTCGGCTGTTCATTTCGCTCAATTGCGTCTCTGAATTAAATATTAATAACCCCCCACCCCCACCCCCGAAACCCCCTGTATTCAATGGAATGTTGGGCCACTCGAGGGAACACTCCACACACGACATTTATGGGGCGTCTGGGTGGGAAGGTCAATTATTGGGAAAGGCCACACACAACAGCCCACCGAGCTGTGTGTGGCATCGAGTTTATTTGTCCAACCATCCAACAAAATGTGGCACTGACTCCTCCTCCTCCACCTCCTCCTCCTCCTCCTCATATTTCTCATGATTCGAGGGCTTCGGCTGTGCTTGAACTCTGCTCTGAGTGTCGATATTTTTGCTTTGGGAAAATATTTGTGACCCCCCAAGCACTGCAGATATTTGATATATTTATCTTACAGATTCTGTTGGCATATCTCTACAAGAATTTGCACTTTGCAATTGGGCCACAAGTGGCTGTCAAGGGGAGGAAATGAAGAGGTAAGGAGAAGACCTTTCGGAGATTCCATCTTCATGCAAATAAGATACACATTTCGTTGCCTCAGTCCCCGGGCCCAGGTTTTTCTGGGCAACAATCGCCCTCTTTGTTCAGCTGAAACTCAGACTAACAAGCAAAGCCATTCAAATGATCCGATTCGGGCGTGATATTTGTTCCCTAATTTCTAAGGAAATCCTTGAGAGCAAAAGGCAAATACTCACAGTACAAACTATATTTCAATTTATTTCTAAAATGTGGCAATGAACATTTCATGGGTTTCCGAAGATAACCAACTAATAGATGTGCGATAGATAGTGGTTTCCCTTGAGAATTTTTATTGGATTCCCATTGCTTCCATAACTATCCTTCCTACCTCTGATTTCTCTGTATTTCAAATGGAAATTCTTCCATTTCCCCCCCATACGTAAGCGAGTACGTGCTGCATTCAAAGTTATTTATTTCTGTGCTTCAAAAGATACAATATCTAGGTATTTGTGTCATTGGCATTCGATCAAATATTATCTCAAGTGCGCCACTCTCTCTCTCTCTCTCACTCTGATGGGTTTATCTTTTGCGGTTAACAAACCCTAAAGATCGTTTAGAATATAGAGTTCTAGGAAATACAGTAGTTAGAACTAGTACTTGAGGTTTTCGAATGAATAAACGATTCATTTCCAGTGTAATATGTATATTTATAGACCAGTCTATCGTTGATAGACGCCACTATCAACTATCGCTTTTTGGAGTATGATTTATGGCGAAATATTGTATGCCGATTACATTAGAGTGGACACTCAGTAATAGAAGAATTTTGTGGTATTTTCGAGTACTACACTAGGCAACAAAATTACACTACTTTTCCGCTGTGAACTTAACCGACAGTTTCTGATAGATTTGGGTCTTTAACAATTTTTATAGTTTTTTTTCAAGGTGCAATTTTTATATTTTTGTATTTTATTTTTTTAACGACGCCTTTTTAATGTACCTATCTAAGGACAAAATAAAAACCCTTCAAAATAATTTTTTTTTCGACTTTACTTCAATTTTTAAATTCAAAAATTCAAATTAAAAAAAAAACCATTAAAAAAATGATTAAATTTGAATTTAAAAGCCTAATAATTTCCAGATGGTAAGCTGAAGCTACAAAGTGTTTGGCTCCGACTTATAGCTGCCTTTATCAGCTTTTCACAACTACTTAAACAATATGAAAAAGAGAATAACTATACCTAAAAAAAAAAAAATAAAATAAAATAATAAATTCTAAAAATCTGAGAAAAATAATATAAACCTTGAAAAAAATGCATTTTAAATTGGTAAAGCCCCAAATCGATCAGTTTGGTGCACAGCGAAAATGTGGTGTTGCATGGTGTAACTTGCATTATATTACATAATCATTATTGCATAGATATGTATTTCTGTGTGTTTGTAAGATCCTTGAACCCAACAGAAACCACCTTGCAGATCATAATTTGCCCACTCCGCTCATTGGCGCTTGTCCCTGGAGCCAGCAGCAGAAGCACCAGCAGCAGCACCAGCAGCACTCTCTGCCCTGAGCTATGGCTTTGCTTGAACCCCGACTCAAAACGCAAGTCAGTGACACTGTAAGAGACCAAGCCATAGATATGTATGTATGACCAGGCCATAGATACAAGGTACAAGAAGACGGAGAAACAAATCGAAAAACTTGACCAACAGCCGCAGCAATTGCAGCCATGGAGTATGGCAGTATGGTAGCTGGGGAGCATGGTGTTAATGGTCTCTGCGTTTGTTAACATGGCCATTAGATGGCTGGCAATGGATGGGGAGGGGGATGGTTGATGGGAGATCAGGTTTGGGCCCCGAGTGGGGCGATTCTTGCTAGACAAACGTCAGTCTGAGACTGAGACAGAGACTTCGACTTCGACTGAAGCCTAACGATGATTGCCAACCGGTTTGCTTGAATGGGAGAGGGGAAAACCCGTTTGCTCTGTTGCTGTATTTTAGCATTTTCAATGTCAGAGTTTGGGGCAGGCGAAAACCTATCTCTCTATTAAGAGCTCTAAGCTGGGGGGCAAAACAATAAACAATAAACCATCATTTCCATGCCAAACATTAACCCACAAAAGCGTAGGAGAATATAGATATAGATGCGCCCCAGTAGAGCATAACTATCGGTATATATCATCGCCTAAACTGGTGTTACAGCCACAGCTACAGATACAGATACATTCGGACATTCGGAAATTCGTGAATTCGTTTTTATGGTTATTTTGCCAACGTTTTCAAGGTTAGTTCCCTCCCAGAAACGTGCCCCACAAGTTGTTCTTCCCACAACCTTGAGTGCTGGCCAGGCCAGTCCATATTTTATGCAAAAGAATCAGAGAAGAGAGCTCCGCCCCACTAGTAGTAGTGAGTGACACTCCCCTGAGGTCGTTTGAGGTCTCAGGTCTCAGATGCGAATATATTCATGCAGTTTCGGTTTGGTTTCGGTGAAAGTGCACACTTGCCATATCGTCTGAGAGATACAACATCTGCTGTGGAGACGCCCACGCACACTCCTGGGAATGTTGAGTAAGCCTTCCCTACATTATATATTTTTATATTTATTCCAAGTCAAAATGATGGGCGGAATTTCCCACCAGTTCAAAGCCAACAATTAATGGTTAAAGAAATTGCTTGGGGGCGGTTCGGAAATTAAATATGAAATGTGCGAACAGGCCCATTATTCATACAATAGATATCCTTGGCGCACCATATGCAATGAATAGCATTTTATATATGTATATATGTATCTTCCAAGGCAAAGTCAAGTGCAAAAGTTCAAAGGTAAAGTAAAAGATTAAGTTATGGAAATGCCATTCGAATGGAGAAAGTTCTGACGAACACTCGCAAGAAAATGCATACACAAGAGTGGCAACAGTCTTGTTTACAGTTTCCATGCGATTCTGGCACGATTCTTGGATCCATCCAAGTCAGCAGTTACTCGTACGTGAATGGGGGGTGGTGGAGGGAGGGGGGTCGAGGGTGTTACATAAGACCTTGCATAAGCTTTGGGGGATCGCGCCATAAATGCAATAAATGGAATTTCATGGAATTTCGACCCACAGCCCCGCAATTGTGTTGGTGGGTGATACGAGTAGTGTGTTCTGTGCTGTGACCTCGTCCGTCCCCTGTGATAAGACCACAAGCCAGACAATCTTTCGAGGGGGGGAGGGGCAGAAGGGTAGGAAATATATTTCCAGTGAATTTATTGCACTTTCCAGCCCAGAGTCAGTCATGCCTTTTGCAGGGGCATATCAATAAGAGTCCGAGGAGCCACAGCACAGTCCAGCAATCAGTGGGAATTGACTGGGAATTCAATGCAATTGAGACCCACACTTGGGATCCACAGATTGAATCATACGGAAAAGGGCGGAGCTTGACCCAACGATTGGAAAAGTCATCTAAAGAAATAGGAGGACAAGCTTTAGGTGCGCTCCTCTAACAGATATTTTCTGATGACTGTTCTTATCAAAGTTATAGTTTTAAGTAGATAACACAAAGAGTACTCTATTCTCCAGATAGTGTAGAATAAAACAGTACTTTCTTATTGTATTTGAATCACTTTTGAATCATCCAATTATTCAGAAACTCAGATTTTAGCGAAAGTTGAAGCAATGTATTGATGTGAATTTCTGATAAATCTAGTGCACTGATGTCCCTATAAAAATGATATAACTTAACGCAAATATGGTTTGTAAATTTTTTAAATTTCATTTAAACCTCTGTCGCATGGTACAAAAATTCCTTGGCTCTATAGATGTTAAAAAATACCGTTAACCGATGTTGAGCAAATTTGTTGGTATTTTTTAAAAATAGTTTCATATGTTAGAGAGGCTTTGAGGATCACAAATTTTAGCAAGAATCATCTTTTTTATAGGAAAAAAAAACAAAGGAAAACTTGACAAAAAATAACAAAGTATTTTAATAGGGTTTCAGATTAAAGTTAATAAAATTATATGTCAATAAATTAAATTGACTGAGTTTCAATATTTTTAGAAAATAAAATGCCGAGAAGAGTATATGGAAATGTGTTTTTATCGGTGGACTTTTCGCGGGAAATGCCCTTATGTGCAATGTAAATATATATCTCCTTTGGGATAAAACTTCCTGAGTGACTAATGCTGTTTTTTTTAATTTCTTTGTGCGAAATGTTATGTGAGAAACTTAATTAAATTCGCAGATCACTCAATTTGGGGATACAATCATTCGTTTAGCACATCCAAAATCGATTCCGATTTGGTGGCAATTAACACGAGAGCTTTTGAGGGAGAAATCGATCAGACTTTTTCATTTTTAGTAAAAATGTTGCCAAATAATGAAATATTTTAAATGCAACCTTGATCCAATAATGTGCCAAGTAAATGCCATTCGTAATCACAATATTTAGAGATGAATAGCAATTGAAACGCAAGTAATTCACATTTCCATTCGCATTCGCACTCGTGATTCATTTTTCTCGACCATTGCACAGCCCCACAGACGGCCATCAAATTCATGATTTTCGATTCGTGGACAAAAATCGAGGGGGCAGAGGCGCGTGAGATGGTCAGGGCCGTTAAAACTGGAAACTTTTGCTCCATTCCATTCCACAGGTAGGCCTGAACTCCACTCCACTCCACTCCACTCTGGTCGCGGGCCAGAAGTCGGCTCTGAGTCAGCTGTCCCCAGCTGTGGATAGGCCGTTCATTCGATTACCATATATGGTAGCCCCCTCTCTACCTCTCTCTCGTATGCGTGTCATTTGCATGTAACTTGTGGATTTTCGCTGAACGGGATGGGTGTCTGGGTGGGGTGGGGGGAAGGACAGTGGCTGAAATTGTTGCATATTTCCATTGCACATTAGATACAGTGGAGAAGTCTTTATTTTCCACATAGTTTCCCAACCTTTCACACCCTTTTCTGCTTTTCTTAGCAATTCCCCACCATCTTCATCATCAATTAGTTCCATTTCCAACCCGATTTTACCCACTGTGCACGAAACGTTTCATGGACTACTTGACAACAACAACAACAACAATGACAGACGCGACAAAAATCTCCGAAGCAAAAACAACAGCAACAACAAAAATCACTATGGTTTTGGTTTTATGACAATTGTGCAAAAGAGCGTACAAGAGAATAGGGAAATGCAAATATAATTAGCAACAACAATGTAAACGGACGAGAGCTCACTCGTAAGTTCATTGGTCAGGCATTGGCGCACGAGACAACACAGAAAGAGCGAGAGGAAGAGGAAGAGAGCGAGAAGGAAGGTACATTTAACGGAGGGTAAGGCAAGTGCATCCCGAAGCGCAGGCTCTTTCGCTGTGCCTCACCTTCTCCTTCGATATACCTTGGTTTCCGTGTTGACTTTGCTGTTGTCTTTGGTTAGCAGCTCGTACTACAAAACGGAAAACAATTGGATAGCAGGAGGCGGCACGGCACAGATCCCAAGAGGGGGTGGGTACACGTGCAATGCAAGTAAATTGTCACTTGGTTTGGGAAAGTCTGACAAACGGTATCGTTGCTCGGTTGATGGATGGCTGGGGCTTCGGGAGGGCAAAAGAGTGTCAAAAGTATGCGTCAACGACGCTCAAATGTGGGACAGCCCCGCCACCACAAGAGAGCAGAGAAGAGAAGAGAGGAGAGGAGAGGCGAAGAAAGGCTAAGAAGAAGCGGAAAAGAGGCAGAGACAAAGACAGTTAGGGAAAGTTTACACACAGAATTGTTGCTATTTTACAAGTACTATACCCTTGACGCAGGGCATGATGATTCTGACTAGAAGTTTGAAAAGTTCTACATACTTTATATGGCTATTAATAACCATCTACAGCCGATAAAACCTACCATTTACAATCAAAGTCGCATGACCTATTTCCCATAGAAACAATGGGTATCCAATGCTTCGGATCCCCCCCGCAAGGCTCACTCCTATTATTGTTTGTGTTTGTATTTGCTTTGGCTTTTGGCTGTTTATCGATTTCTAGATCACGTTTTAAAATACACACAAAACACGAATCGAGCCAAAAATTAGCATGAGGAGCAACCAGTGGTCGAAAGGGGGAGGGGGTGGGAATCGGAATCAGAATCAGTCCAATGCCCCAGACACCCATTCGGCGGCCCCGGCAAACTGTGTCTCCCTCGTTAAAATCTGTCTAGCCGGAGGGTCTGGTCCGTCTCGGAATGTGGAAATTGGTCAACAAAAGCCAAGTTCTTTGATGGCTTTTGGCCCTCTTCTGACAACAGTTTGGAAAAGATTTGTGTGGCCAAACGGGAAATTGACAGAATTATGTGGAAAAAGGGGAAGATTGCTTTTGCCTATCGCCAAGGATATACTCTAGAGTCTAGAGTCTGGATCACACTCACCCATCGTACACCCGACATGTGGTGTTGTTGATCCGTTTGTCCGATGCTCGCCTCCGTCGGTCCTCGAACAGATCCTTGACCGCCGTCACGCCCAGCACAAAGAGCACTGGGATCATGGCCACCTCCTTGCCGAAGGCATTGATCGCCGGCACCCAGTTGAGGAGGACGATGAAGATGAAGTACAGATTGGCCACGCGGTGGAACTGCTCCAGCAGGTTCTTCGGAATGAACGAGAGCAGGGTGTACTTGGTGGTGCGGATCTTGTTGCCCACGAACTGCCCGTTGGGATGCTCCCGCTTGGGCGTCTTGGGCGGCACGGTGTGGTTGGGCACCACCATCCGGTAGCTGCGCTCCTCGAACTTGTCGCCCGTTCCGTAGTTGCAGAGCGTTAATCGCTTCCACCACGGTGGCGCCTCCGTTCGTCGCAGCGTGTAGATGGACTCGGAGCGGGACGCCTGGCGGGAGTGGCCGCGCCCGCCCGTCGCCGATGTGGGCGCCGAGGGCTCGCGCACCGCCTCCTCCTTGTGTCCTGGCGGCAGGATGAAGTCTGTCTTGGAGCCAACGCGACTGTGGCCCCGCCCCGAGGGCGCGGCACTGCCCGGCGGCGAGTCCGTAATCTGGCCCTGCGAGAAGGCTCGCTGGTGGCCCTTCATCGCGGACTTGATGGGTCGCCCATTGGCCCCCACAATGGCGCCGCCGCCATGGCTAACGGATCGGGCATGGCCGCGCGATGGACCCGCCGGATTGGCCACCGGCATTCCGGGTACGCTACCTATCAGCGGATTCCCGCCCGGAAACACATAGGTGCGCTCCGGCTCGCCAGCAGCGCCCACTCCACCCACCCCCGCTCCAGCGGTGGCTGTCATCATCAGTGTGTTGCCGTGGGCGGCGGTGGTGGTGCCGGGGGTGGGGCCGTCGCCGGAGAGGTTGGGCGGGGCCGAGCGCTGCTGCTGGACAACTAGAAACTTTCGCCGCAAGTCTTCGGTGTTCGCTGAAGGCATCTTCGCAGGCCACAACCATCAGGTTACCTTCTGTGGACCGTGGGATATGTGTGTGTGGGTGATTGATTCCGATTGATGGCTTCGATTCCAGGGGTACTCCTCTTCCTAGCAGCACCTGGACTCCAGCGTGGGGCTGGGCCTCATCGCTGGCACGACGAGTGATGCCTCATCTGTTGCACGACTGCCAAGACGGTTGGGGGAGGAGTGGGGGGTATCTGCAAGACAAAGATGGAAAACAATTACATTTGAGGCAACAGAAAATACAAACAAATCGCGGGGCTAATTGCTGCTGTTGCCGCTGCTTTTGGGAGTTTATCGAACCCCGGGAGAGGCACTCAACCACCGACAAAAAAAACATAAAAACATAAAAACGGATAAACGAAATACAGAAAATCAGAAACTGAAACGCTAAAAACGAATAAAACTCAAAGCTCGCCCTTGATTCGGGGCTTCCGATAAGCGGAGGCAAAAACCTCACGAAAAAGAGAGGCGACGTGGAACACACGAATTGGCCCCCAAGGTCATGCGTAACGCGCGTGGGGTGGGGCTGAGGGGGTGCTAGTGCTACTCCTCCAATCTCCATTGTGTGGGTGGCCAGAGAAAAGTTCAAGGCTACCCCCAAAAGAGACACAAGCAGAGATTGAACTTTGATTTTTAAGCTGTCACACAGACGGATACTTCCTATTCCCCTGCCCAAAAATATATCTATCCATAATGCCTGATATATTCGCCAAACCCATATCAAATGTGGGTTCATGGCAAACCATTCAAGCATTCATAATTCTAGAGAACATTCAACTCTTGGGAGCAACAGTAGGCCGCCATTCATCCATTCATTCATTCATTCATTCTTGAAAAGTTTCCAGCATTCAAATGAAAATTACAACAATTATAAAGGAAGGGGAGGATGGAGATGGGGGGTGGGGGGTGGGGGCTTGAGAAGCAGATCAATGAACGCCCTGTAACAGTACTAATGTAAAAGTTCAACAGTCTCTGGGTTAAAGGGTTTCTTCAATTCCCCAAGATGCCAGAAGTATTCCGAGTATTTTCAACAGAATTGTTATTTCCATCATTTTTGGTGTCCCATCAATTTATTTATTGAATTTAAGTGATGAAAAAAAGAAGAAAACATTTCCCCGCCAGTCCTTTTATTTTTTGTTGATTAAATGAAAACAAATGAAATTCGATGTGTTTTTTTTTTGTTGTTTAGCGTTTATCAATTTGTATTTAATTTAGTTTTTCATTGAATGATGAACTAATTTGGTCAGCAGTTCCGTATTGCCCATATATATAACCAGTATATATGTATAGAATATATATATGCCTCGAAATCTTTATATATGAAAGCTAAAAATGAATTTGGCACACGACCGAATTGTGCCTTAATTTTTTGTTCTTCTAGTATTTTTTCTTTCGTTGTCTGCTTTGTTTTTATAAGAGATCTAAATTGGTGAAACATTTAAGAACCAATCATAAATCAAGCAGAAAAATATATCGTACGATTGGGTATATAAAACTTTCTATTAAACGAAGGAAACATGAAAATTTGTTGGCCATTTAGTCATTTCATTGGTTCTTTGACTCTCGCCCAGTCATCGACTTGGCTAAGAACCATTAAAGGCGTCTTTCCCACTCTTCCCCACTTCCTCGCCGCAGAAAACTTTCGACCCTCCGCAGCTGCGACTGTCTGGCACTTTTGATTTTCCTTTCTTTCAGTCGGTTTTGTTTTTTACGAGCTTCAGAGGAACAAACAACTTTCAAGTGGCCAAAACTTGATTTATTTTGGCCTGGCCCAATGGTTAAACGACCCCAAAGAAGGCGCTCGCTGCCTGATAAGTTCACTTTTGTTTCTTCTAATTAGTGGAAACCACTACAAATGCCCGAATACCCTGCCTTCCAGAGGGTATGATGAATCATAGCGGCTGTCTGGTACTCCTGTTCCACTACAAAAGTTCCCAAAAGCGAAGGGACTTTTTCTAGCTACTTTTTTATAGCAAAAATCGACCTTTAAGGGTATCTGAATCTTCAACATATTCCTTGCTTCTTGCTACATATATCCGTGTATCTGTATCTGTGGCTTGTGCTCTTCTGACTTGCCCCCATTGCGGCTGTCGATACTTGGAGCTGCAGACCAAATTGGAATTATTTTTAGCCACGCACATGCGAAATACTCGTAATCCGAAAAAAAGATAAACATTTCCAGCGGTGGGCCAAGCCCAACAAACGGGAACGATTATCGGGTCAAAAGAGAGCCAAAAGGAGGGAATGAGAAATGAAAATAAAAATAAAGTTCATTGCATTTGCCAATCCAGACGTATCTCAGAGATACATTATGTGCCCCCATCTGAGGCTCGTTTTGTCGTTTGCTATTGAACGACTAATTGGAAAACCAATTTGATGAGGTGGAAAACTCAGCCAAGTCTCGCCAGCCACAGCCTTATACATAAATATTAAAAAATTCACTTTGGCCATATATTTTTCATTCGATTGAACAATCAATGGCTCCAATCGAATGGCCGCGACCTTGCATTGAAAACGCATTTATGGTCGGGCCAATTATAAATTATATATGTATAAATATTGTATAATTATATTTAAGCGCCAACAATGTAGCAATTATTTTAATTCACTAAAGTATTTATTTTTATTTTTCTTATAATAATATATGAGACTTTTGCCTCTGGAGTGCATTTCAAACCAGTTTTTGAGGCAAATTCCCAAAAGATTCTCAATCTATGACTATTCTTCATCGATCCTACATCGGCATAAATATTATTTAGGATGGCAAAAATGCAGAAAAACAGGTTCTTTAAATAAATATTTAATTTTTCGTTTCTTTGTTCCATCTGTTGTTCAAAGGCGATGAAATTGTTTACAAATTATTCTTTCAATTGGCAGCTATTTCAAAATGGGTATTTATTTATCGAACCATTCATCCCCATATATCCAATGGAGGGAGCACTAACCGATAAACACAAATTCGTCTAAATTTTCGCCACTTTTGGGGGATCATTTGAATTACGTTCTACCCAAAGCTCCATTTCCCTTTGTCTTCCATTAAATTGAACTGAAAGTCTAAGTGCACTTATCGGCGGCATACAGTAATGCCACAATTGATATTGAAGTCGGAGGCGATGAGTAATTACCTCACGATACTCACTCCGTTCCGTAACCCAATTTAAATCACATCGTGACAAATTGCATACAAAACTCTCTATATATATACGATACGGTACGGGGTATATATATTCTCAGTTTTTTCGTATGCTAATTCCGCTGATTAGCTGCTCCGTTGGTTAATTATGGCAAAAGGCAATCTGAATCTGAGTCTGAACAATGGGAGTTGGAAATTTACGATGCTTTGGCATTTTGACATGGGAAAACTTCCGACATCCATGGGAATGAATATTCGCGACAACCAAGACACACTGTTTCCAGGCAGAAAACGGCCAAAACCAGAAGAAGAAGAAGAAGAAGAAGAAGAAGGCACAAAAGTTTCACAACTAATTAGAAACTGTTGACGGTTTGACGGGGGCGTCCGACACTCCCGACGACACTGCCTTCGACGCCTCTGTGGGTTGCTATCTATTCAATTACATCGAGAAGCGTCAGGGAGGGGAGCGGGGGCTGCGTTCAATGGACAAGAGATGGCCGCGTGACAAGAAATTAAAAGTCGCAAAATCAAAGAACAAAATAAAGAAAGAGTGAGAGCTCTGGCTGTGGAAGGAATAAGATAAATATAGGACTCACGAGCAAATCACGAACCCATCTCTCTCTCTCTTGCTGGCTCGACTGATTGAAGCTTTGACCCTATGGAAAAGCCCCACAGCAGAAATTACCATATTAATGTATTCAATTATTCGCATTCCATCTTAATTTGCCACAGTACCAGGGATCGATGGGCTGTCAATTCGGGAGCACTAGCACTTCGGGGCGACCGGAGTAATTCTCGTAAAAACAATAGACTTCTGTTTCTGCCTCTAAAAAGTCGTTAAAATTAATCGCAAAACAATTGCTAACGGAAGTCAAGGCCAGCGCGCGTTTAAATATTCAATTTCAAATTTATTTTATCAATTTCTGCTTAAATTCACATAAAATGTAGAATTTCTTTTTTGATTTATCAGTCACAGGAAACGAACGAAACTCTCTCCAAAATGTACTCGAAAGATTAAAGTGTTTTAGAGATTTTGAAGGACTTTTCCAATATACCAGTGTGCCACAATTTGTTGAACAACCAAATGAAATGCCAAAGAGCAAATCATATAAAATAATTTGATAGATAGCGCATAGGGTGGACCTTCAATATATTGAGCGATAACCCAAAGCCAATCAAAGTGATAAAAGAGAGTTCTTTATGGACTCTATCCATGCGAAGCCACAACATTTTACCATCTACCGTAATACCGTACTATAGCCATTGAACCAGGAGAACGCAATGTGGAACCAATTAAGTTAGGCCACCTGATGGTGGGGTAGCCAAAAACCCTACATATCTGCTCTAGAGCTAGCCATTGATAGAAATACTCGTTCGCGGAATGTACAACTACGTAGGTACCATATATATATAGTGCTATATGGTAACAGAAAACAATGAATACCACATACGAGTGCGACAGCTGTCGGGTGATAAGAAACAACAGAGCCACGCGTGAGTACCGCGCCTGGCCACGTACGCCCTGATACAGATACAGATACAGTAGGCATTCCACACAGAATTTGCTTATCAAGTTACACGCTGGAGGAACAACCGTTAATGTAGGCGCTTGCACTTACAACCTGTGGCAGGGGAAAGTGGAAGCCCCCGATGGAAGATTTATTAATTTACCTTCCTGTGTGTTTGTTTTTCAGCCAAGAAGCTCAGACCGCTGTTTTGGGTGATAAGCACCCACCCATATAGTGGTGCGGGCGGTAGGTAAATTTCAGTCATAAAAATTAAACAAATTCCAAGCTGTATATTAGTGGCCGTTAAACTGTAAAAAAAACACCGCAGATAAGTCAAGCAGCAGCTTCTGTTTCCATTGCATTGCGAATCGGAGAGTCAATTGTCTGGAAGCTCTGCCGTAACGGTACCTGGAGCAATGTTAGTGAGCTTTAGACATAGAGAGAGAGAGAGAGAGAGAGATAGAGTGGGATTGCATACAAAGTAACAGTTAAGAGTTTCTTGAGCAGCTGTCCATCTCCCTCTCACTTTGCAACTACAATTAGTAAAGCAACTAGCTTTGAACTCAATTGAGAAGAAGCGAGAGAGAGTCAAGACACTCGCACAGTGGTTGGCAGGGCCATAAACACGCACATTTTGGAAAAAGGGTTCAAATGTTACGAGGGCCATGTGGAATTAGAGCAATAAAATTCCGTCAGACGTATCCATATGTATGTTAATTATGTCAAATTTCTGGCTTTCTGCTCTGAAACGCAACACAGGTAAGTGGATGTTCAACAGCTGACACGAAAATCATCCTTCATTACGCCGCCCACTGTTTCAAATGCAATGCAGTAGCAGAAGAGAGGATCCAACTGGCAAATGCTTGTATTAAATGCCGGTGCAAGTGAGAGCGAGAGGAAAGGAGTAGCACGATCTACTGCCGCCATCGACAGAGCGCTAGCGAGACGAAGGCAGGTAAAAAACCAGTCGTTAGGGGGTGGCAGGGGGGACGGGACACTCTGGCCTGGTCTGCAACGCTCAACTGGTTCTTAGCAACTAACTTGTTTTTTCTGTAGATTGTTTGCCGTCTGAGGTTTTTATTTGCTAATTTTATATGCTATTTTATAAGGTAACGGGCAAAAACTTACCTTAATCCAAACAAAAAGATTGACTTTTTTCTGCGATCCACTTGGGTATTTCTGTTGTATTTCCAAATAAAACTCTTGTTGCGCGCCTTTTTGTGGTATATTTATGTATTTATTCTGCTATTTTTTGAGAGAGAAAAAGAGAGGAACTGTGAGCGGATGCTGCGGCCATAGCAACAGCAGCAGCACAATATGTTGCATCTCGCTCTTGGCCACTTATGATAACCGAGGTCAGGCAGGGGAAGGAGCAAGGGAGATGGAATATTGATGCAATTTCATAACTGGATTTTTACGATTCCATGGAATTGGGAGACGCGTAGGGGGATTATTTTTATTTAATGTTTTTAGTTGTTGCACCACGCACAAGCACAAGCACACACACTAACAGCCACACACACACACACACACATCGGCAAGGAAATCAAGAAACAATACAAGAATAACCAAGCGCAAGACCAAGACAGCAAGTACAATAACAAAAACCACACGCTACACTCAAACAGCGACCACAATCAGCCGCTCACTTTTTTCGTCGTTCATTTCTTTGCGGGAAATCGAATTATTTTTGTTGTAACTTTTGCCACGAATTTTGTGCCCGTCGCTAAGAATTTCAATACAAATATTATGGCCTCAATAGCATTTTCACTTCTTCACACAGACACACACACACGCACACAGCACAAAACAGTTGTTGTTAGGGGTAATCATAAATGAAAATAATCAAATATTACATTGCAACCGGGGAATTTTTCTTTTATTATTGGCGTGCAGATATTGCAGATGTTATGTTTTGACTTTCACGCGAAAATCCCGACGAAACAAAGAAACAACAACAAACGACGACGAAAAGCGTAACCACCAAAGGAATTTTTCAACATAAAACCGCGTCCGAATCGCTCGATGGTTGAAATCGTATTCAAATATTAAAGAAAAAACATTGAACCTAGGGATGTTTGTGGAATAAACGGAACTACTTTTCTGAATTGTTAAAAGCGCCAACCGCCAAGTTTAATTTCCGTTGTTGTCGTTGTCGCGGTATTGAAGAATTGACGAATTGAGGAACTGAGAGCGGACGAAAAATTTCTCTATGCTCAAATCTGCGTGCTATTGACGAGTTTCATCAATATTTCAATGTATCGCTCTCTCGCTGCGGAGCTCGCACCGCAAGGTATAACTTTAAAAGGTAGCGAGCTCAGCGAGCGGTACATTATTGTTTTGCGTGTCTGATTATGTCCCTCGAAGAGGGGAATGGCCTTACCTAATATACTAATACCATGTGTGAACTTGTCTTGCTCGTTTTTTTTTTTGTTGAAAATTATACATTTTATTTAAATATTTACTCGTATAATACTCTACATGGGATTGACTGCCTCCATTTGCCAGTGCACGGCTCCCGCTGCGTTCAAATACATTGTGAATCCATCTCGGATGGAGCTGGCCACGTTCTCGCTTCCATCGAACTGTATGGGAGATTGGGCCAGCTCCATGAAAAGGGTATTCGTGCGCCACTTGCCCGGTATCAGGGACACCAAGTCAGTGTCCTCCTTCTCCAGTCCCTTTAGATAGTCCGGCTCATCGCGCACGAGAAAGTTGTGCAGAATACTCGTGGCAATCACTAGCTTCTCCACCATGGACGCCTCCAGCTTGATTTCGGTTTGAAGGGCTCTGAAGCGGCTAGACATGATGCCCAGAGCGTTGACGACCACCCGATGGGCACGGTTCAGGCGGTAGTTGAAGATTTTCTTTTCAATTGTCGACGGCATATCATGCTGCTTCATCAGCCAGGGCTGCAGCTCGAAGCCCTTGTCGGCTAGAACCACGTGGGGCAGCTCCTCATCCATGCCGGGGAGCCGCTTTTCATGTGGTATGTTCAGCAGGTTGCTCTCCAAACCATTGTAAAGGGTGCTCTCCGTGAAGGCGTCCAAGGCTCCGCCTGGACTGCTAGCATCGACGTACAGAAATCTGTGCTGGGCATCGACCAGAGCCAGCATGATGATGCTTTGGAACTGCCTGTAATTAGTGTAACTGGCATCTTTGACCGCCTTCGAGCGGAAGGCAATGTGGTGGCCATCTGAAAAAAAGGACAACCTGTTTAGCTGGAATCATCGTTGAACTTTACAACAACTTTACTGAGTGCTCCTAGGCAGTGGGGAAAGTGCCACAGATCCTCGAATTCCTTGGCTATGTCCAGCCATTCCTCCTCCGTTTGAGGCGTCTGCAGGCAGGCACCCTTTAGCTCCTTCACTATGGCCTTGATGACTTCTTCGACAATATATTTCATGGACGACTTGGGCACCCGATAGATGCCGGCCAGGGTGCTGAAAGAGTCGCCCGTTGTCAGGTATCTCAGCGCCATTTGCAGGCGCGTCTCGGCAGGAAGGAGGGTGGGGTTTTTCCGATCCAGTCTGCTCCGCAATTGCTTGAGCAATTTGCCGAATGCCGTCCAGGACATTCCATGCAAGGCTCGGAAAGATTTCTCATCAGTATACATACACGCCTTTGGTATGGTCCTTATGGGTGCCTGTCCCTTGCGGCGGGTATACTTCTTCCATTGCGGGTTCCCAGCTCGATCTCGTTCCTCCAGATCGGCCGCTAATTGTCCTATTTTAAGGATATCGTGAATTAATTTTATCTCCCACGCAGCCATAGCTTCGAACTTAACCCACTTAACCCCCTCTATTTAATAATTTTTGTGGAGTGCATTTTAACACCCACTGGCTGACAATGGGTTAATCGTTCTATCGCCATGATGGGAATTCGTATTCCTCGAATTTGATATTCTGTTTAAAATTACTAGCTAGGAAAAATCCTCAGCCCTGAAAACGTAGTTTTATCGGATTGATGAATCATTTGTCCACAATATTGGCTAACTTCAAATACTCTTTTTTAATTTTATTGTGTCTAAAATTAAGTTTAAACAAAAAAAGTCAAAACATAAAACGTCATGTTGCTGGTATTTGAACACTTGTTGCTTGTAATTGATAGTATAAAGTTTATACTATAAACACTTGTATACCCTATTTTCTTTAATTAATGTTTTCCAAGCTGGATTGAAACATTAATAATAACGTTTTAGAAGATTGACACGTTTTTTACCTATTAATGCATTTGAATATTTCACTTTGTATGTATATATGTATATCGATCCCGATACTTATTCTTGTTTTCTGTTAGAAGACCATAAACAGAACAATTTCGTATAGATAGCTCTAAAACAGAGACTGATCTGAGCCTAAGATGACAAGCATTTCCTCAACTCTATGATACTCTTTTCCCTAGGGTATGCAGAATGTTGCAAAAATGTTGTTGTTAAAATATACGGTCCGCCCCTAAAAAATATACCGTCTCATTTTCAAAATATACCGATTAAGAAATCGAACTTATTTAAACAGGTGAACAATATATTAAATGCCCATAAATGGTCCCCCTGATTGCCAAGATACAACAAACCACGCTATTATGTACTAAATAAGCTAATTGAACTGCAATAAATAAGATTTAAAAAATCCGCCAACGTATGCAGCCCTGGGAGAGCAACCAGCGAATGGCAGCACACAACAGCGAGAGCTCGAGGCCGAACGAGTAGAGAAAAATTATTGAACGCTGAAACGAAAAAAAACTCCAACGTCGCAGCAAGTGAAAAAACCCGTGAAAAGTCCATTTTCCCCATAGAAATAAACGCAAATCAAAGCGAAAATGAATGAGGAATACGACGCCATCGTACTGGGCACCGGCCTCAAGGAGTGCATTCTGAGCGGCATGCTGTCCGTCTCCGGCAAAAAGGTGCTGCATATTGATCGGAATAAGTACTACGGGGGGGAGTCGGCATCGATTACTCCGCTGGAGGAGCTTTTCCAGCGCTACGCTCTGGAGCCGCCGGGCGAAAGGTTCGGGCGTGGCCGCGACTGGAATGTGGATCTGATCCCCAAGTTTTTGATGGCCAACGGGCAGCTGGTGAAGCTGCTCATACACACGGGCGTCACCCGTTATCTCGAGTTTAAGTCCATTGAGGGCAGCTACGTCTACAAGGGTGGAAAAATTGCCAAAGTGCCGGTGGATCAGAAGGAGGCTCTGGCATCCGATCTCATGGGTAAGTGCGAAATCATGATCCGCTCTTTTATCTCCCCGTTTGAAAAAAATGTTTGTATGTATTGTGCAAAAAATGTATGTCTCCAGCTGTCTGTCTGTGTGAGTGTGTGTATGTGTGTATGTACTCGACTCTTATCTGGGCTCCACTTTTGCCTGGTTCTTTGTCTCTCTCTCTCTCTTTCTTTCTCTGGCTTTCACACTCACTCGCTGTAGCTGTCGTCGTATGTTGTTGGTGTTGCCGTTGCCGTTGCCCCCCCTCTGGTTTGACTGTGACACGTATTTGCTTGGCCCTGCTACCTTCCACCAGAAAAAGCCCTCTATCTACGTACATACATACGTATGTGTGCAAAGAACAGGCATATTGCTATTTGTTTCAAAGATAATTTCCAACAAATTCTTAAGCTTTGTTTATTTGCCTTTTATTTAGCTCGTTTTCTGATTAGACTCTTGTCTGGGGCCTTGCCAGCTGTGAGGTTGTGTGTGTGTCTGGCAACCCTGGACGTCGACACGAATTTGGCCAAATTAACCGCTATGCTGATTCACTTCTAATCGCGTCCCACTCTCTCTCTCTCTCTCCCCCCCTGCTCTCTTTCTGTTTTCCACATGAATTCGGCTTTAAATTAGTTTTTTCCTTGTGGCAGCAACCGAAATGCAATTAGTCGGCCTGCTCCACACGCTCTATTTATGATTTAGTTGTAATTTTTTCAGTTTTTTCGCAACGTTTTTTAATTTGGGCGCATTGAACCCTTTCACTTTACAGTGGAAGTTCCTCAAATGGTCGAATGTGACTAATATTAGCCCGAGAATGAATCAACTTTGGAGAAGAAAATTGTTAGAAATTACAAAATATTCCAAAAGAAAAGCGCAAATATCCTTATAGCGTTGCTTCACTGTACTGGCGTTACACATATGCGGGGTCTGACGTCATGGGGTGGCCCATGCGACTGTTGGTTGGTTGTGGTTTCTTCCTCTGCGCTGTTGCTGCCGCCCCTAAATTAGAGGTTTCAAATTATGGACAGTGGCCTGCATGTGTGTGCGTGTGTGTGTGTATGTATGGCATGCAAATGGAAATGTAAATTGAAACCAGAAACCCCCCGAAGGCTTGTCCACGTCCTCCCTCGTGCATACTCGTAGTAGATCCTGTTGCAAGTGCGCTGACTAATCAGAGAAATATATTTACACATTTATGCATCGTTTCGTATCCGTATCCTTTCGTTCCAGGTATGTTCGAGAAGCGTCGCTTCCGCAACTTCCTCATCTATGTGCAGGACTTCAGGGAGGAGGACCCAAAGACCTGGAAGGACTTTGACCCGACCAAGGCCAACATGCAGGGCCTGTACGACAAGTTCGGGCTGGACAAGAACACGCAGGACTTCACCGGCCATGCCCTGGCCCTGTTCCGCGACGACGAGTATCTGAACGAGCCGGCGGTGAACACCATCCGGCGCATCAAGCTGTACTCGGACTCGCTGGCGAGATACGGCAAATCCCCCTATCTGTATCCCATGTACGGCCTGGGGGAGCTGCCCCAGGGCTTTGCCCGTCTGTCGGCCATCTACGGTGGCACCTACATGCTGGACAAGCCCATCGATGAGATTGTCCTTGGCGAGGGCGGCAAGGTGGTGGGCGTGCGCTCCGGCGAGGAAGTGGCCAAGTGCAAGCAGGTCTACTGCGATCCAAGCTACGTGCCCGAGAAGGTGAGTACTCCAGCAGACACTCCTGATCGATTGATGATTCTAATCCAAACCATTTTCTTTGTGGCGGTGGCGGGGCAGGTGCGCAAGCGTGGCAAGGTTATACGTTGCATTTGCATCCTGGACCATCCGGTGGCCAGCACCAAGGATGGCCTCTCCACTCAAATCATCATTCCACAGAAGCAGGTCGGTCGCAAGTCCGACATCTACGTCTCGCTGGTCAGCTCCACCCATCAGGTGGCTGCCAAGGGGTGGTTCGTGGGCATGGTCTCAACCACCGTGGAGACCGAGAACCCCGAGGTGGAGATCAAGCCCGGCCTCGACTTGCTCGAGCCGATCGCACAAAAGTTTGTCACCATTTCGGACTACTTGGAGCCCATCGACGATGGGGCCCAGTCACAGATCTTCATCTCGGAATCGTACGATGCCACCACGCACTTTGAGACCACTTGCCTGGATGTGTTGAACATATTCAAGCGCGGCACTGGCGAGACATTCGACTTTTCCAAGATCAAGCACGAGCTGGGCGACGAGGAGCAGTAAGTCATCGAGTAAGGACACCACCAGGAGCAGAAGATCAGGAGAGAACAGGAGACGACGCCTCATCCCCATATGGTTATGGTGCATTTGGACACAGCTCAACATCAGCCACAAACACACTTGCTAGATACGCCAGCGCTTCGAACATCATCTGAGAGCGTAGCGGCCAACAAACCCTAAAGAAAATAATACCCAAGATAAAGAAAAAAAACCCTAAAAATAAAACAAAAACCCAAAAAAAGAAAAAAACAACCCAGAAATTGTATTACGAAAATGCTTTTTTCCATCGTGTGAAAAAAGTCTTAGATGTGAACAAAAGAAATTGCTTGCTTGGCGCAATACTGGATATATGTATGCCTAGAAAATATATATCTATATATATATACATATATGTACACCCCTATATAATTACAGCTCATACATACGAGTTGGGCAACTAAATGTGGAAATCCACCCAGAATACAGAACGCAGGAGGAATAGTAAAACCCTCGCGTCACGTCACATCACGCGGATTATGCTTGTCTATGTATATGGCCCTCAATAGTCTGCTTGGTTCTGTTCTTATTTTGTGATCGAGAAACCACACACACACACACATGCCCACACCCACACATGCATAATGCAGCATTATAAGGATAATTGTAATCAAAAAAAAACAAACAAAAACGAAAAAAGAAAAGTAAAGTTAAACTGAAAGCGAAAGTGAAAATTGTCAAACAGGCAAAGGAAAGGAAGGGCATTTTCATCCCAGAAATAGTATTTGCAAGCCAAACGAAATGATTAAACCCAAACATACACACACACACACACACAGATGGTCAATGGTCTAGAGATCTATGGTATTCCGCATTTTCAGAATTTACATTTTTAATAAAAATTACAAAAAAAATATGAATACAAAAATTATGCAGCGAAAGTTGGGCTGGATTCGTGCTAGAGCATTGGAATGGATAGGATCTGTCTGATAGTTTGAAGCCAAGAAACGAATATTATCCAAGATTAGGGAGTGTACGTCATGGGACATGGCATATAATATAATGGCATATGGAAATATAAATTCATTTCATTAAATTTATTTCTCAAATTATTTATAATCAATTATCCGCAACAGATTTATTTGAAGATGTATTTAATCGCAATTTTCAAGATATGACCGATTTGTTGCGATTTTAATCAAAAAAAAAGAGCCAGATTCCAAGAATATTGTACGAGAACTTTTATTGATAAGCTGCCTATGTTTTTTGGGGGGTATAAAAGATTCAATATAGAGAAGAGTGGTATAGTCGTGTCAAAATGTTTCTGCGATACACTGGAGTCTACGCCTTCGCCTTCTTGGGCTTGTTTTCCCTGTCGGTGGCATATCAAATAACACCAATTCTTGGAGATGGTAAGATACTCGAACATATGCACATATATCAGATCTTTACAAGTGATTATCTGACTCCCTCAACATGTTAGGTTACGAACCGTTCGTAAAGATCGGCAATGGATACTATTACATTGAGAATACTAAGAAAGGGAACTGGTATCAGGCTCATTTGGCTTGTCGGGAAATGGGCGCCGAGCTGGTGAGCTTCGAGACGCGTGAGGAGTTGGAAGCATTGGAGGCGTATATACCTATTGAGCACAAGAATTCTCAATACTGGACTTCTGGGACCGACTTGGCAGTCAAGGGCAAGCATGTCTGGTTCTCAAATGCTGAACCTATGTCCAACGATTTGTGGTATCCAGGAGAGCCCGATGATAACAGTGGTAACGAGAGATGCGATATATTTTCATATAAGGGGTCAAGAGGCACCGCCGATGTGGAGTGCTCGAGGCTTGAGCTATATGTTTGTGAAGTTCCACTGCCGAAGAAAGTGTCTTTTATATGGTAAAATATACCATTTCGAATTCGAATGTGTACAATATTCCACAGTAAAGTTATCAATAAATTAATAAATCGGTAATTCGTAGTAATCAGGGGATCTTATGGGGAAAACTATCTCCTCGATAAACATGAAATAAGTTTCTTAATATAAAAATTGTACAGCGAGACTCGTCATGGACTTGGACTCGTCCCAGAGTTAGGAAAGGAGGAATATAAATTAATTTTATTTAATTTCATTCAAACCATATGAAAACGAATTATGATGGCTAATTTTTTGCGTTTTATTTGGATCTATTTATGTGCACAGCACTGTAGCTGCAGCTTATCTGTACTAGAAAGCTTTTTGTAGATTGAGCAATTTTTTCAGATGCTTTAGATTATCTTATCTCGTTTATCTTATAGCTCTTGTGCTTTAGAAATGTATATTGAGAAGTATTGGGAGCCCTAGATCATTCGATCCGTGGTAGCGAATAGTGAAATGTCAGTTTTCTGCAATAAGCAATAAGTGAGGGAAAAACTAGAGCACCATTTTGTAAATTCTGAAAAACCCCATCAAGTTACAGGGGAATCAGTTATAATCTCATACCGATAAGATTGCAATAATTCGATCAAAATTAAGTGATACCTGATGGGGTTGCATCAGGGAACTAGCTCTAGTAGGGGAAATCTGTACAAGTGTCTCTTCTTAAGAGAGCCATGGTGCAGAGGCCAAAGTGGCGACTTGGCGGATTTTGCGTTCCGATTTCTATTGAGTGCTTACCATCGAATTCAAGCCCGATTCAAGCCCGATTCGAGTCTCCGAAAGGTAATTCGCTATATCATAACCCCCACCTTGACATGCGGCTGATAATAGGGTGTTCTTTTCCAAAGGGGTCTTGGGCTTATCTTTTGCCAATTCGAGTCTCGGCTTATGAATACCATATTGATTGAGGATCGGATCCAACTCCAGCCGCATGGGAGAAGTTTCCAGAGTGCTTTTTTTATCGACCTAAACGTTGAATAGTTTGTGGGATGTGTTATGGCAACCACCACACCAGAATAGCAGACTGACTGTGGCTGGGGGGCCTCGCAAATTATTTCTAATCAAATATTTGCAGCTTGCACTATTGGTATTGCAATATTGTCTTTTTTTAGCTGTATTTGATCGTAACTCACAATAACATGCCTTTGTCTGTTGGCCTATAAAAGAATCAACCTGGGGGAATAATCCCATATTCTTGCCAAAATGTTTCCGCGATGCACTGGAGTCTTCGCCTTCGGCTGCTTGGCTTTGCTTTCCCTGTCGGTGGCGTATAAAATAACACCAGTTCTGGGAGATGGTAAGATACTCGAACATATGCACATAATCAGATATTTGATAGTGACTCTCTAATCCCTCAATAAAATAGATGTGAAACCTTTCGTGAACATCGGCAATGGATTTTATTACATTGAGAATACTAAGAGAGGAAACTGGTATCAGGCGTATTTGGCTTGTCGGGAAATGGGCGCCGAGCTGGTGAGCTTCGAGACCCGCGAGGAGTTGGATGCAGTGGAGGCGTATATACCCATTGAGAACATACATGCTCAATACTGGACTTCTGGAACCGACTTAGCAGTCAGGGGCAAGCATGTCTGGTTTTCAAATGCTGAACCCCTGTCCGCCAATTTGTGGTATCCGGGAGAGCCAAATAATAAGGGTGGTAACGAGCGATGCGATATATTGGTGTACAAGTGGTCAAAGGGTACTGCCATGAACGACGAGATGTGCGAGACTGTTGCTCTATATATTTGTGAAGTGCCACTTCCACTGAAGAAGAAAGTGTCTTTAATTAGTACTCGTAAAATGTCCGCATCATCATTATTACCATCAAGCATTACCATTTCGCATTCGAACGTGTACTTCCCTGCGGAACAGTAACCCCCCGCCCAGCCAGTTCCTCCTTCCACTGCTCTGCGTTTCTACGGTAATATTTTCTACCAACCTTATTTTCCGATAATATATGTTTTATTCCCGATGAGTCTGAGCCAAGACTAACTATTTTCAGTAAACGACATGAAAGCCCAGTAGTCGGTATCTGGTATCTGGTTAGTGCTCAAAAAGCACGTTTTAGTTTTTCTGAAAATATAATTTATATGTTACTAGCTGACCCGGCAGACTTCGTACTGCCTCAGTCGATAAATAAAAGACCCAAACTTTTGTATAAATTAATTTCAAAACAAACAAAACGTTTTGAATAAAAAAGCATTTTTTTAATGAAGCATTAAGTTTTATTATTATTTTCGACACATCATGTTTAATTGTCTATGCGCGAAACAGGGAAACTCCAAGTTGATTCCGCAAACTTCTAAAGACCGTCCTTGCGATTTATTTATTGTCATCGCAAAGGCCAGACGTACTGGAAATTGTAAGCGTTTAAAATTGAATGGTAAATCCGTTGGAATCATCGGTATTCGCGGGATCAAGACATCCTCTCCTTTGTATTTTCCTTTTATGATTGTTGCCTCAATGACGTTATTCATCAGCTTTTTCACAGCCAGTCTTGTTCCATTGCATAGTCGAGGTTGATTAATGTTACGCAGCATGATGACAACTGATCCTACTTTTAACTGCAAATTGTGAGGTGGTAATCCAGGCAATGCCAGTGAATTTAAAAACTCCGTGGGATAGTTTACTACGTCATCCTGGTTCATAACGGTGTCGACTGATTTAAAAGAAACCAACTGTCCTGGAAGAAAATTCTGAATGGTCGCATTGAGATCCTCGACATCTTTATCTTTCGTTGCCAATATTGCTCGTTCACCCAGCCAATTATGGTTATTGAACTTTTGCGCTATATCTGGGAAAACACGCTGAATTGGCTCCTCTTTTGAATCTACGATGTGACAGAAATCTGTGGGTAATGTGATGAATCCGGTCGAGGTGTCCATTGCAACTTTATTATTTCCAATATCGAACAACTGCTTCGCAAACACATTTGCAGTTTCATCATGTTGCAAAAATACTCGCATGTCAGTTGTTAATGCCACAAATTCGATGATTTTAGGCATGCATTTAGTTCATCAGCAACAGTTGATCGGGGAATAACTGGAAGAGTTTGACGAAAATCGCCTGACAACAGAATCATGGCCCCACCAAAAATATTTTGGTTTTCACGAAGATCTTTGAATGTTCTGTCCAGCGCCTCCAGTGACCTCTTATGGGCCATTGTGCATTCATCCCAAACAATTAATTTGCATACCTGTAGGATCTTGGCCATTGCGCTATTTTTGGCGATGTTGCAAATTGGTGTTTCGGTGATTTGCATGTTTAATGGTAATTTCAAGGCAGAATGCGCAGTTCGTCCGCCTTCTAGCAGAGTCGCAGCTATTCCAGATGAAGCCAACGCTAGAGCAACATCATTTCGCGATCTAATCCTCGCCAAAAGCAATGAAATTAAGAACGTTTTTCCGGTTCCTCCGGGAGCATCAAGGAAATAAATTCCACCAGATCCACTGTTCACAGCTTCTATCAAAGTGTCGTACGCAATTCTTTGCTTTTGATTTAATTGTGGAACATTTGTACGAACTGTTTCGGCCAATGCTTCAATATCGTACTGTTGTTCCCTTTGCAACTCGTGGTTTAATGCATCGTGCATATGACGACTGGGTGTTGTCATTCCCAAACACGACAATGCTTTATTTGCTATCAATAAACACATATCTTCTATCATAATCAATGTCTCATTGCAAATTTCTTAAGTCATTTGTAGAGTAGGATTCAAAGTTTCACGGCGCACACGATGCAAAACATCCTCAGACATGTCATCCCTATACTTAACCTACAAATCTTTTGGATTCGAGGGGAAACATGTCGATATGATAATCGCAAACAATGTACGAATTTGATGCGGCGATAAAGATATTACGGAATCCTTGAGCGTATCATCCCAGTGCGAATCGTTCTCAAGTAAATGTAATAGTTGGCATGCCTCACGGTAAGTCGCACACAGCTGTCCATTAACTGTTCTCAGTTTTTTGAACGATGTCGGACCACGAACATTCACCAACAACAATCGCAAATAATAACATTCATCGTTATTTGGATGTACTGTGTAGATGCGACCCAGAGCGTCTGAAGCAAATACATTTGGATGTCCTTCAACTGGTGTTCCTTGTTTTCGACGCTGAAACGATTTCGATGATGCATTCCGTGGCATGTCAGCATACAGCAAAGTGCGAGCAAAATCATCAGTTTGACAGACTGTGAAGAAACTTGTTAACCATCGACAGATGGTGGACGTGCCGCTCTGTCTGCCGCGTTCGATTCATTAAAATAAACTCGTTGACCATTTTCTAAATGGACCGCCAAATGGACTACTGTAGGGTATCTTTCATGGATCGCAAATGAAATTATACGCCAAATTGCTTCGTTGCTACTTACATAGCGCCCCATCTTGTACTGTGATATTTCATCATTTGCATTGGTTACAGCGAAGACAGCCATATCGCTGCCTTTGTTAACATATTTACATATGTACTTTATCGACTTTACAGAGTTACAATATTCCACATTGATGTGAGTCTCAAAAGCTTTGGACAATATTGGCGAGTATGGCACAATCCAACGATTGTCTACATCAACATTTTGTCCTCTTACTTCTTCCTACATTATTCACATTGCCATCGGCATTTATAGCATCGCGGAGATGAATGTATTCCTCTGATCGTAGCTGTCGTTGGTTCAAACGGATGTATGTTAATCGTTCAGTCTCATACATGTCAACTGCAAACTGATGAAAAAGTCGTTGATACATCAAAATATGATTTATTTCACCTTGACGTAGCTCCTGATAGCTCCTGTGTATTTCAGATACACGTTTTAAATCACTATTCCGACGATGAAGCACAATATCTCTAGATTGTACATTTTCTCCCACAATGACAACAGCCACTTCATCAATGGTAGGTGAATTAAACCTCCTTGTGTGTTCACCGTCAGGTGTTTTGTCAGCTCGAATGATAATATTATGGCTATCAGATGGCATCCGATCTGCTATTTTGAATATGTTTACTAAATTGTTATTCTGATGAAGAAACATTTGTAATTCTTGGACAATGGTTCGCTTCACTGTTGGATTGTGAGCACAACGATTATCAACTTCCGCATCTGAATTGCCCATAAAATAAATTTGTAAAAATTGATGATCTGCATCAGGTAGTGGTAACAGTGCCCCCAGTAAGTGTTAAATTTTTCCTTGTATCTGTAATATTTTAAATTTTGTCCATTAATTATTTCATATATACAGCGTGTAACGAAAGGGGGGTATCAACCCTGAAGGAGGTGAATGTGCTCATAAAACTCAACAACTTTCCCCAAAAAAAATAGGTCGAAATATGAAAAAAAAAATTTGGCCCTCCTTACAAAACTGACTACCAGCTGATTGATTTACTATGGGAGGGCCAAATTTGTTTTTACTACTAATAGTTTATTACATTTTTTGTCGCGTTCGCGATTCACTTTTGTTTATTTTCGGAACGCGACATTAGATCCTCCAAAGCGCACGTGAAGACTATTTTCATAGATATGATTGAATTTGAACTTTATGCAGCGGTAAATTGACTCTTTGACGTTAGGAACACACCTAAATTGCTTAGACAACAGTGAGTGATTATAATTTAATATGAACTTTATTGAATAGCAATAATGTTAAAATTTACTCTAGAAAACGTTTGTATGGGAAATAGAAAAGGGCTGTTTTTAGGGTTTTCCCGGAAATTATTCGATTTTTGCTCGCCTTTAAAACCTTTTCTAGACCTCCACGAACATTTCAAGACTAAGATAAGATAAATCCGTTCTGCCGTTCTCGAGTTTTAGTGAGACTAACGAACAGCAATTCATTTTTATATATATAGATTTATCAGAGCATTCTTCAATAATTAAAAATTTCTTTAATGAAAGGAAGTGAATTTTTTAATTAAATATCTGCAAGAATTTTGTATTTTTTTTGTAGTTTACAAGATATGGCCGATTTGATGGCGGGGGCGTATGATATATCCATAACACGTCATAGATGGATCTCCAAGGTATGACCGATTTCAAGAATATGGTACGAGAATTTTGTTTGTAGTTTGATAAATTGAATTGATAAAATGCCTTTGATTTTGGGCGGTATAAAAGATTTACCTTGGCGAAGAGTGGTTTAGTCTTGCCAAAATGCTTCTGCGATACACTGGAGTCTACGCCTTCGCCTTCTTTGGTTTGCTTTCCTTATCGGTGGCATATAAAATAGCACCGAATGTGGTAGATGGTGAGAACATGAGTAAGATCGTTAGCCAGCACTTCATTTAATACTCTGGTGTCTCCTTTAGGAATTCCTGAATCCCTGAACATTAACACAGCTCCATTTGTTAAAATTGGCAATGGGTACTATTATGTTGAGAGCAACCTGCAAAGGAACTGGTATGATGCATACGAATCGTGTCGAAAAATAAATGCCGACTTGGTTGCATTCGAAACCATGGAAGAATGGGACTTGATCAATCAATATCTCTTTCAAATGAAAATCGATAATGTGTACTGGACCGGAGGCAATGACTTGGCGAATGTGGGTAGACATAATTGGTTCTCAACGGGAGAACCCGTGGCACTGAACATCTGGTATCCGGGAGAACCAAATAATTATAAAGGAAGTGAGCACTGTGACGAATTAGGACATAGACGGACCATCTCAAATTACAATGTATTGAACGACAATAATTGCGCAACAAAGAACCGTTATATTTGCGAGGCACCTCAGCCTAAAACAGCATCGTTTGTTATATGGTAACAATTCTATTTTGTATTGTACTATGTACTTATTGCACCCAATAAATTAATATAATAATAGTGAAACAAGCTGGCAATAAATCGTTCATTCGCAGTAATCGGGGGTGTCTTATGGAGTAAACTATCATCTAGATAGATAAGTATCAACTTGCTTTCTTCAGTGAGCCCTTCTTGATAAGATTGCTTGTTTGTCTGTTGGGGTATAAAAGAGGCAGCCTTAGAGAAAAATCATATAGTCTTGTCAAAATGTTTGAGAGGTACACTGGAGTCTTCGTTTTCTTTGGTCGGATTTCCTTGTCATTAACGTATAATATAACATCAAATGTAGTAGATGGTGAGATCATGAGTGAGATCATTAGCCAGAATTGTATCTAATTTTGTGGTGTCTCCTTTAGGAATTCCTGGATCCCTGAACATAGCCACAGGACCATTTGTGAAGATCGGTAATGGTTATTATTATATTGAGAATAGTAAGAGAGGGAACTGGTATCAGGCGATAGACGGTCCGTCTCAAATTACAATGTATTGAATATACCCGGTACTCGAAGAGTAAAGGCATGCACAATTTTAAAGATACGAGAAAACTAAAAACGCAGAATCGTAGAGAATGACAATATCTATCAGAGTGTTGAATCTGGATCAGATCGACTCATAAATATAGCCACAATGAAGAAAACCATTTCGAAATGCATCGTTCCCTCTCGCTCTCTCTCACACACAGGGTTGGGCGCTGTGCCCATTCGTCCAGATGAGCGCCTAGATCTCAGAGACTATAAGAGCTAGAGCAACCAAACTCTCTATCCATGCTCCTGTGATATCACGTCAGTACAAGTGTATTTAAAAATTTGGCCACGCCCCCTTCCGCCCCCACAAAAGACGAAAATCTACAATTTTGAAGATACGGGAAAACCAAAAACGCAGAATCATAGAAAATGACCATATCTATCAGAGTATTGAATCTGGATCAGATCGGACCATAAATATAGTCAGAAGGAACAAATGAAATTTCAGTGGCCTTCCAAGCGCAGACTCATTCCCTCTCTCTCTCGCACACAGCCGTGTATGTATATGTAGGAAGTAGATTTAGACATGTAGAAAAGACAGATGTAAAAAACGTATGTAAGCAAAAATGGAAATAAGATATATAAATCTCCGAAAGGTTGACTTAATTTTTGTTTGTCTTTTTTGGCTTAAACTAAATTTATCCCTTTTGCGAACATGTAATAATGTAATTTATTACAAGCTCACATACATATATACTGACTGAGTACCGGGTATAAAGTAGAGCCGCGGCGTAAGACGCGGCTCACAACGTTCCCCCTCGTTTTTGTTTTTACTCTTGGGATAGGAACTCACAGAACGTATACATGAACGGCACCAAGAATAAAAAAACCCAACACATGCAAAAATTATGTGAGTGTATGCTATGCGTGGAACCGAAACCGTTTCTGTTTGCTTGTGTGGGTCGTCGTTGCTCGCGAACGCAAACTGACCAACAACAATTTCGATGCTTTTGTTGTTTTCTTACTCATTTTGCTTCTGCCTTATCTTTGAGCTTGCACTGAAAAAAACCTTTTTTGTGTCCAACCTGCCGGCAAAATGTTTAATAGCGCATGTTTGAGTACATTTTTTTTCGCTCAAAACTATTGTTGCGAACAGCAGTGCATTATATATCCTACAAAATTTATTTTGAATACAAAATTGAATCATTTGATAAACCTTATTTTTCACATAAGTGAAAATGTATGCAAACATTTTTCTTCCAGTGCTCAAATTGAAATACAAAAAATTGGGCGCCTCTTGGTATTAGTGTTTTTCTTTGTGAGTGTTGGTGATTGCTCTTCCGTATGCTGGCTTTGGGCACCCCTGACCTAGAGACAGATACGTTTTCCCCAAGGAAGCATTAAAAAAGCTTTGAGAAGCATTTCTTTTTGAAGTTTGCTAAGAATTCTTAGCATACTTTATTTGATGCTACTGTCCAAAACTATATAGACTTTCTCTGCAAGTTGCTTTCAAAATCATTTGAACTACCCATTAAATATTTTAGGCCCGCACCACTCTGCCAAAGACAATATAAAATTTATATTATTTATATTATATTATATATTTATATTATAAATAGTAAGATGCGGAACGCCCATACACATATCGTGAGCAGAGAAGAGAGAGAATGAGTTTGCATGTGTGAGTACACACAGAGCTGCAAGCACTTATGTGTGCGTATTTGTACCGAGCTGCCGAATTTTGACGAGACGTAAACAAGACAGAAATTTATTTGCTGGGAGTTGGGGTGGGGGGAAAAAAATTCGTTGGCGATTGACATTTGGATAATAAAATTGCATTATTCATTTAAATAGTAATAATAATATAATTCTTTAATATACGATTACTATGGTTTTTAAATGATCCAGTAAAATATTGATATGATAATAGACAATACAATTTTTGGTTATATCCAACCTGTTCAATCGCAAAATCAACCCCTATACCGCAATTCGCAGAAATTTTATCAAATTGTCTTGTCTTCTTTGCACAAGTTTACGTACAAACGCACATACATGCACGCATAAGAACTTCAAAATTAATTGCATACTAAGTCGACCCACAAATACCCAACAGACATTTAATCGAATGTGAAGTCATTTATGACATAGATTATGTATTTTTACATAAGTACATTCCTTCATTATATTCGTTTATAGTACATTAAACAAAATAAGCATATAAGGGATATACAATATATTACTTTTTTTTTTTTATTATGAGCAAGCGTCTTCAAATAGTGTCATAGTCCCCAATGAATTCTAAAGTATTGGGTATTTCGTTGAGCGCGGCGCGCCGCGGCATCGTCAAAAACCAATACAAACAAGCAGACCTAACATGTGTGCACACGTACAGTTAAATCTTAGCCTCATGTATAGGGCGAGAGAGCGGTACTCTCTCTTTCTCTCTGACTATCTGTCTCTCTCTATTTGAATCAATTCTACAATGACCTCCACCGAGCCAAAATCGACCTCAAAAATTTTTGTATGGCGAGATTTATCTTACTATTTATATTGTCTTTGTTCCCGATCTGTTTCGCCCAAGCCGGTAGCATGGTGAAATTACTAAATAACGTCCCCGAAAGAGAGCACGTGTGGTGGATACGTCACCTTATATATAATTTCACCATGCGCTGCCCTCAGCCTCTGCCGCGACCCGACGTTTTTGTCACGTACCGTTCATTTCGGTCGCTCGCGCTCTCTTCTGCTCGGCTTCTGCTGTTCCCTGATGCCGGTCTCTGCTGCTCTCCTTCCTTCTTGTTCATGCGTCGGTCTCTGCTCTCTGCCAGTGATGCTCATGTCCGTGACTCATGAAATTTCACGCTGCTACAAGCTCAACTGGAAAAACAACTAGACGCATACATATATCTCTCTCGCTCCGACTGCATGCTTTTTGCATAAGGCTGTCTATATTTTTGCAGCTAGACTAGCTTCAAAGTGTAAAGCGCAAGGAGAGAGGTTGTCAGAATATCAGAGTCAATATAAGCTAGATTCGAAAAAAAAACGCCAAAAGTGGCTAAGTCCGAAAAAAAGGCTAAAAAGCTTAAACAATTTTTGTGGTTAGTTCTTTAGTGGCGTTCTATCCAGTGCCGAAGGTATTTAGGAATTTTTTTTATTTATATTGGATAATTCGTGTATTATTATATAACATAACACAAGTAATAACTTACGATAAAATTATTTACTGCAACTGCTTGGGCAACGCACAGTTTCCACAGGGGTATTGGCAATGCTATAGAAGCGCATATAACGCTGCGCTCATGTTTGGGGAGTATGCCTTATGCATCTCTTTCGTAGTTGCTGCGGGCGCAATACCGATCGACGAACATCACCGAACCACTCGTACCGCTCTTATACGGGGCTCTCGCTACGCTCTTGTCGGGTCGCTGGGCGCAGTTAAGCCTCGCATATAGTAAGTAGATAAGATCAATAGCCACATCGGCGGCAATGAACGACAAGCCGATGGGGGAGTCTGCGAGCGACAGTCCATGGAAGCAGAACGCACCCTCTGTGCCAGTATTGCAATTTTAAATATATGCTAAACGGCTTTGCAAATAGTGCACTCAAATAAATGCTAGATCTAGCCTGAAATATGCTAAAATGGCAGCACTGCGGCAGAAGCAAACACATACAAATAATCACACACTCGACAGCCGACATATCTCTCTCCCTCTCGTAAAGTAAAATTCGGGCGGCGCGACTGCGCTGTCCCGAACTCATTTTTGCAAATGGCGACGCTGCCGATTTCTATAAAAAGGCGAGCGCAGCCGAAACCAGGCGTCAGTTCATTTTCACTTGGTTTCATTCGTTTCTGATTCCTACCCTGGCTCTTTGCCGTACTTTGCAGTAAATACAATACAATTTTGATCAATTGATGTGTGTTTTTTGCCAAAGGTCTGGCATTTTGCCAGCACATGCGTCTGCCAGTAGGCAGAGTGGCAGTGCACCGACAACAAGTCCTTTGTGGTTCGACCACCCGCTGCGGATCAGCCGACCGCTGAGGACTTGCAGTCCTTTGCGATTCGACCAATCGCTGCGGTTCGACCACCCGCTGCACCCGCTGCGGATCAGCCGACCGCTGAGGACTTGCAGTCCTTTGCGATTCGACCAATCGCTGCGGATGCGGCGAGTATGCTTCCGCAACCAAGCACATGTCTAGATGTGCTTCTGCCACATCTACGCCAGCCTGGAGAAGCTTTGCTGCGGGTGATTCTGCACCATACGCAAGTACAACTGCGTTGTACCGCAGTTTCACCTCACGCAGCTTGGCCCTCGCGACTTCGGACGGCTCCACTTGTACTTGGGAATATTGGAAGAATGATTCCATTATGATACAAATTCTACAAATAATATATAAAATGGAAAGAATAATATAAATGCTATCACGAATCTACAGAGATATTTAAATTCAAAATGAGGCTTACCGAGTGTGAAGGAAATTGATTTTAATTTAATTGATTTAATGTGTATATATAATTCACTTGGATTATATATATATTTGCACTCAATACTGATGTATATTTGCACACACTGAACTTTTTTTTTTTTTTACAGCAAATACGTCCTTTTCCCCATTCCAAGACGCATTGCTTCACTCATGATCATAATCTGATTTTTTTCACTCTTCTCCTTCCTTCGCAGTGATTTCTTATAAATACTATGAGGAGCACGGGGAGCAGTACGACGAGGAGCACGGGGAGCATCATCATCAGCAGTTGGAGCGTATTCTTCCAAAACTGTACTGACTAGCTCATCGAAGTTAACAATCTCAGACGGCGTGAACTTGTGCAGCGTTTTCGGCATAGTTACACCTTTTGAACGCCACACAGTCCGGTGCGAGGTCGATGGCTGGTCATCAGCTAACTCAGATGGCGTTCGTATGCCCAATGGAGTTAGCTGAGATGGCGTTGACGACTGCCCTGTAGAAGGTTGCTCATCAGCAAGCTCATCTTCTACAGTTCCCTCTGCGGTAGTTATGTGGCTTATTGGCTGCTGTTAAACCGCCCGCTGCCATTCAGCCGCCCGCAGAGGACTTGCAGTCGTCTGCCATTCAGCCGACCGCTGAGGACTTGCAGTCCTTTGCGATTCGACCACCCGCTGCGGATCAGCCGACCGCTGAGGACTTGCAGTCCTTTGCGATTCGACCAATCGCTGCGGTTCGACCACCCGCTGCGGATCAGCCGACCGCTGAGGACTTGCAGTCCTTTGCGATTCGACCAATCGCTGCGGATGCGGCGAGTATGCTTCCGCAACCAAGCACATGTCTAGATGTGCTTCTGCCACATCTACGCCAGCCTGGAGAAGCTTTGCTGCGTGAGATTCTGCACCATACGCCAGTACAACTGGCTTGGCAAAGAGCAAGCAATCGGCTTCTGCTAGCCGCCTGTATAAATAAATATTAAACATTATTAAATCAATTCGTCCTCATTTTGTTTCTGGACATAAATAGGTGCCAAAAAAGCTTGGCATCTCAAACATTCATTTTTAAAACAGTTTTTATTTGATTATTAACATTTAAACTTCTAAGCTTAATATAAATTTATTTCTTATTTATTAACGTCTCGTCCCTTCTTCTCGTCAGCCCGGCGAATGCTTTGGCGGCGAGGTCTCCTTCCTCGTGGTTGGGCTGCTGCTGCTGGTGCCGGGCATAATTGCGGGACCATCGCCGCCAAAGCATTCGCACAAGCCCCCATTGCTTTCAGCAACTCAGTAGGTGTAGCAGGTGTACGAACCTGGAATTAAAAAAAAAAAACAGTAAGTGGACAAATTTGGATATTAAACAATACTAAATATTACCTTTCGCTGCTGCTTCTGTTTCTCCTGCTTCTTCTGCCACGGCTTCTCCTCGTTGGGCCCCTGCTTCTGCTCCTGCTGCTAAGAAATGGACAAACAAATGGACAAATTATTATGCTGAATAAGTGCACAGTAATGCAAACAGAAATCTTACCTTTCTTTTTTTCTCTCGCTGCTCCTGCCGCCGCTTCTGCTGCTTCTCCTCTTTGGGCTTATTCTCCTGCAGCTTCTCCTCTGGCCTCTGCTTCTGCTCCTGCTGCTAAGAAATATTAATTAATTAATAATGCATAATAATGAATAATAATCTTACCTTTGCTTTTTTTAGGGCCCGTTCTTCGGCCCACTGCGCCCGCACTTTTTGGCGGCGACGCTCTCGCTGCGCCTCTCGCTGCTGCTTCTGCCACGGCTTCTTCTCCTTTGGCCCCTGCTTCACCTGCTGCTTCTCATCTCGTGCGTGCGTATTTGCAGATCCTTCCAATTTTCGGCGACGTACTGCACTATCTCCAGTCGCACTCGTCGATCGTACGCTTCGGTACCGTACAGATGATATGAAATTGCACGGAACAGACAGTTGCCATCGCCGGAAATCGGAACTACGTAATGGGGCACCGGGTACCCCCCAATGTTTAAAATTTGTTCCGAGAAACTGTGAACATTTGGTCGCGACGTAGTTTCTGCCATACTGTATGTGTATTACAATTTCACAATTTATTCACGGCTTCTTCTCCTTTGGCCCCTGCTTCACCTGCTGCGTCTCATCTCGTGCGTGCGTATTTGCAGATCCTTCCAATTTTCGGCGACGTACTGCACTATCTCCAGTCGCACTCGTCGATCGTACGCTTCGGTACCGTACAGATGATATGAAATTGCACGGAACAGACAGTTGCCATCGCCGGAAATCGGAACTACGTAATGGGGCACCGGGTACCCCCCAATGTTTAAAATTTGTTCCGAGAAACTGTGAACATTTGGTCGCGACGTAGTTTCTGCCATACTGTATGTGTATTACAATTTCACAATTTATTCACGGCTTCTTCTCCTTTGGCCCCTGCTTCACCTGCTGCGTCTCATCTCGTGCGTGCGTATTTGCAGATCCTTCCAATTTTCGGCGACGTACTGCACTATCTCCAGTCGCACTCGTCGATCGTACGCTTCGGTACCGTACAGATGATATGAAATTGCACGGAACAGACAGTTGCCATCGCCGGAAATCGGAACTACGTAATGGGGCACCGGGTACCCCCCAATGTTTAAAATTTGTTCCGAGAAACTGTGAACATTTGGTCGCGACGTAGTTTCTGCCATACTGTATGTGTATTACAATTTCACAATTTATTCGCGTGACAAACAGTTGAAAAAAAAAACCCGAATTTCAACGAAAAACCAAATTTTATGCTTTTACAATTTTAGTCTCGATTCGACTAACTCGTGTGGCTAACTCCCTGCCGAGCCTTGTAGCCTGGAGGAGCTTTCCATCCTCGTGGTGTCCTGTACGTATAGCTGCCATCCTCGCCTTCGGTAACGCACTCTCCAAGCATCCGGTTATCGGGAACTGGGAGTGGTCCATTGCGATCTGCATACTTAAATACAAAGTTTTGCTTCAGATGCAGCAAACACGTCCTTTTGCTCATTCCGAGACGCATTGCTTCACTCATGATCACCATTTGATTTTTTTCACTATTTTCCTTTCTTTTCAGTGATTTCTTATGGATTTGACTGATACTATGAGGAGCACGGTGAGCAGCACCACGAGGAGCACGGGGAGCATCATCATCAGCAGTTGGAGCGTATTCTTCCAAAACTGTACTGACTAGCTCATCGAAGTCAACAATCTCAGACGGCGTGAACTTGTACAGCGTTTTCGGCATAGTTACACCTTTTGAACGCCACACAGTCCGGTGCGAGGTCGATGGCTGGTCATCAGCTAACTCAGATGGCGTTCGTATGCCCAATGGAGTTAGCTGAGATGGCGTTGATGACTGCCCTGTAGAAGGTTGCTCATCAGCAAGCTCATCTTCTACAGTTCCCTCTGCGGTACTTATCTGGCTTATTGGCTGCGGTTCAACCGCCCGCTGCCATTCAGCCGCCCGCAGAGGACTTGCAGTCGTCTGCCATTCAGCCGACCGCTGAGGACTTGCAGTCCTTTGCGATTCGACCACCCGCTGCGGATCAGCCGACCGCTGAGGACTTGCAGTCCTTTGCGATTCGACCAATCGCTGCGGTTCGACCACCCGCTGCGGATCAGCCGACCGCTGAGGACTTGCAGTCCTTTGCGATTCGACCAATCGCTGCGGATGCGGCGAGTATGCTTCCGCAACCAAGCACATGTCAAAGTGTGCCACATCAACGCCAGCCTGGAGAAGCTTTGCTGCGTGAGATTCTGCACCATACGCCAGTACAACTGGCTTGGCAAAGAGCAAGCAATCGGCTTCTGCTAGCCGCCTGTATAAATAAATATTAAACATTATTAAATCAATTCGTCCTCATTTTGTTTCTGGACATAAATAGGTGCCAAAAAAGCTTGGCATCTCAAACATTCATTTTTAAAACAGTTTTTATTTGATTATTAACATTTAAACTTCTAAGCTTAATATAAATTTATTTCTTATTTATTAACGTCTCGTCCCTTCTTCTCGTCAGCCCGGCGAATGCTTTGGCGGCGAGGTCTCCTTCCTCGTGGTTGGGCTGCTGCTGCTGGTGCCGGGCATAATTGCGGGACCATCGCCGCCAAAGCATTCGCACAAGCCCCCATTGCTTTCAGCAACTCAGTAGGTGTAGCAGGTGTACGAACCTGGAATTAAAAAAAAAAAACAGTAAGTGGACAAATTTGGATATTAAACAATACTAAATATTACCTTTCGCTGCTGCTTCTGTTTCTCCTGCTTCTTCTGCCACGGCTTCTCCTCGTTGGGCCCCTGCTTCTGCTCCTGCTGCTAAGAAATGGACAAACAAATGGACAAATTATTATGCTGAATAAGTGCACAGTAATGCAAACAGAAATCTTACCTTTCTTTTTTTCTCTCGCTGCTCCTGCCGCCGCTTCTGCCGCTGCTTCTGCTGCTTCTCCTCTTTGGGCTTATTCTCCTGCAGCTTCTCCTCTGGCCTCTGCTTCTGCTCCTGCTGCTAAGAAATATTAATTAATTAATAATGCATAATAATGAATAATAATCTTACCTTTGCTTTTTTTAGGGCCCGTTCTTCGGCCCACTGCGCCCGCACTTTTTGGCGGCGACGCTCTCGCTGCGCCTCTCGCTGCTGCTTCTGCCACGGCTTCTTCTCCTTTGGCCCCTGCTTCACCTGCTGCGTCTCATCTCGTGCGTGCGTATTTGCAGATCCTTCCAATTTTCGGCGACGTACTGCACTATCTCCAGTCGCACTCGTCGATCGTACGCTTCGGTACCGTACAGATGATATGAAATTGCACGGAACAGACAGTTGCCATCGCCGGAAATCGGAACTACGTAATGGGGCACCGGGTACCCCCCAATGTTTAAAATTTGTTCCGAGAAACTGTGAACATTTGGTCGCGACGTAGTTTCTGCCATACTGTATGTGTATTACAATTTCACAATTTATTCACGGCTTCTTCTCCTTTGGCCCCTGCTTCACCTGCTGCTTCTCATCTCGTGCGTGCGTATTTGCAGATCCTTCCAATTTTCGGCGACGTACTGCACTATCTCCAGTCGCACTCGTCGATCGTACGCTTCGGTACCGTAAAGATGATATGAAATTGCACGGAACAGACAGTTGCCATCGCCGGAAATCGGAACTACGTAATGGGGCACCGGGTACCCCCCAATGCTCAAAATTTGTTCCGAGAAACTGTGAACATTTGGTCGCGACGTAGTTTCTGCCATACTGTATGTGTATTACAATTTCACAATTTATTCACGGCTTCTTCTCCTTTGGCCCCTGCTTCACCTGCTGCTTCTCATCTCGTGCGTGCGTATTTGCAGATCCTTCCAATTTTCGGCGACGTACTGCACTATCTCCAGTCGCACTCGTCGATCGTACGCTTCGGTACCGTACAGATGATATGAAATTGCACGGAACAGACAGTTGCCATCGCCGGAAATCGGAACTTCGTAATGGGGCACCGGGTACCCCCCAATGTTTAAAATTTGTTCCGAGAAACTGTGAACATTTGGTCGCGACGTAGTTTCTGCCATACTGTATGTGTATTACAATTTCACAATTTATTCGCGTGACAAACAGTTGAAAAAAAAAACCCGAATTTCAACGAAAAACCAAATTTTATGCTTTTACAATTTTAGTCTCGATTCGACTAACTCGTGTGGCTAACTCCCTGCCGAGCCTTGTAGCCTGGAGGAGCTTTCCATCCTCGTGGTGTCCTGTACGTATAGCTGCCATCCTCGCCTTCGGTAACGCACTCTCCAAGCATCCGGTTATCGGGAACTGGGAGTGGTCCATTGCGATCTGCATACTTAAATACAAAGTTTTGCTTCAGATGCAGCAAACACGTCCTTTTGCTCATTCCGAGACGCATTGCTTCACTCATGATCACCATTTGATTTTTTTCACTATTTTCCTTTCTTTTCAGTGATTTCTTATGGATACTATGAGGATCACGGGGAGCAGCACCACGAGGAGCACGGGGAGGAGTACGACGAGGAGCACGGGGAGCATAATCATCAGCAGTTGGAGTGTCTTCTTCCAAAACTGTACTGACTAGCTCATCGAAGTCGGCAATCTCAGACGGCGTGAACTTGTGCAGCGTTTTCGGCATAGTTACACCTTTTGAACGCCACACAGTCCGGTGCGAGGTCGATGGCTGGTCATCAGCTAACTCAGATGGCGTTCGTATGCCCAATGGAGTTAGCTGAGATGGCGTTGACGACTGCCCTGTAGAAGGTTGCTCATCAGCAAGCTCATCTTCTACAGTTCCCTCTGCGGTAGTTATGTGGCTTATTGGCTGCGGTTCAACCGCCCGCTGCCATTCAGCCGCCCGCAGAGGACTTGCAGTCCTTTGCGGTTCGACCACCCGCTGCGGTTCGACCACCCGCTGCGGATCAGCCGACCGCTGAGGATTCGGCGAGTATGCTTCCGCAACCAAGCACATGTCAAGGTGTGCTTCTGCCACATCTACGCCAGCCTGGAGAAGCTTTGCTGGGTGAGATTCTGCACCATACGCCAGTACAACTGCGTTGTACCGCAGTTTCACCTCACGCAGTTTGGCCCTCGCTACTTCGGAAGGCTCTTGGAAGAATGAATCCATTTAAGATAAAAATTCTACAAATAATAAATAAAATAGAAAGAATAATAATAATGCTATCACGAATCTACAGTCAAATCTTTCATCTGAATGCTCGCCCAGCGTTCACGTCTCTCGGCATACGTGCTGAAGAATAGCAGCTTAGTATCCTTTTTTCCGTGCACTCCGTGCATTCCGCGATGGCCTCTTCCTGCCGTATTCCCAGTTTCGAAGTATTTGATCTGAACCTGGTCGTTGAATCGCACTCGTTTCGACTTTTTCTGGAGCCTCAACTTCTCCTCCATTAGTGTTGGGTAAACATCGTTCAATTTACTGAATAAGTTCGTTCGTTCTTTTTTATTCTGTGAACTAAGTCGTTCTTTCAGTTCGTTCTTTCTTGTTCATCTTAATCGTTCTTTTTTGTTCATCCTTCTTTTTTGTTCGTTCTTTTTTGTTCATCGTTCTTTTTTGTTCATCGTTCGTTTTCGTTCGTTCTTTTTCGTTCATCGTTCGTTTTCGTTCGTTCTGGCGTGCTGGCGAAGGTGACGAATGAGGCTGTTGTGAATGAGTGGGCATTTGTATGTGAATATGTGACGGGACTTGTTGGGCGCAGGGTATTATTCAAATTTAAATATATTCATGATGGGGTTAATATGTGTAGTTATTTGCTATTTTAATACATGCGGGTTTTAGTGTGGTGTGTGCGATGTGTAGGTTGTGTGTGTGATGTGTATAATGTGTGTGTACGGGGTGTGCTATGCCGGTGTGTGATGCTGCGGTGTGCAGGGGTCCTCCCATGGATGTGACTTCCGTTCGCGCTGGTTGCAGCTCCCTGCCGTGTTCTTCCAGAGATGCTCCGGCCGGGCCAGTCTTGGCGCTGAACCAGCTGTCGGCTCCTTGTCTGGAATCCGCTGTGCCGTCGTCGCCTCGTTTTCGTCTCTTGGTGTATTGGCCTCTTCACTTATTTATGTTCACCTGCGTTCCAGTTGGAGTCTGCCGATTATCGGCTGCTTCTACTGCTGCAGCTGATTGCGGCGGCTGCAGAGGAGTTGTGGGATTAGTTCCCGTGAACGAGGTGGACCAACTAGTATTCGCTGGTCTACCGCTGTGGATTGCGGTTGGGCATGGTGCGAGGGCTGCTGCTGCTGCTGGTGGATTCGCCCTGATTACCTCATCTGGGCCCAGGGTCTGACGTCGCTTGCTGATCTTGGCTAGTTTTGGCGCTGGCTGCCTCTGAAGCCCCTGAATGGCGATAGGTGATGGATTCTTGAGGCCTATATGAATCCGGGGAATGGGCGGACGTTCGGCCCGGGCCATCAGCTCTTCGTAAAGCTGGCCAATTAGATAAAGCTGGCCAATTAGATAATCGTTATTGTAGCGTGTGTTGCGCAGACTGCTCTTGGTGATGATCAGGCCGTTCTGGAATTGGAGGGGTGTCTGCAGGAGGAATCGCAAAATCACCCGGTACGTGTACACTTGCCGGAAGCGACCAACCTTGTCGTGATGCTTCGTGTAACAGTGCTGGATGTACTGCTCAAAGCCACCATATATATACAAAATGATCAATGAAACATATTACTTACTTTTCCTCTTCCTTTTGCTCGTTGAAGTTTTGATTTTATTCGCTGGTCGCCGACAACAAGTGCGACAAGCGCTGCTCGGCATTTGGGGATCCGCACCGTCCAGAATCAGAAGTGTTTCCGCCACACCCACCATTCCCTTCTGCTCCCATGTGCATTGATAACTATGTAGGGAGTAAACACCATGTGCACCCTTATACTTCCGAGTCTATCACACGTCGCAAAGCTGTTGGTTCGGTGGAGTTGCAATATACCACATTTATATGAGTCGTTAAGATTTATCTTATCTTATCTTATTATCTTATCTTATTTGTTTACGATGTCCGTCATCTGTCAACCAATTTACATTATAACTCTGTAAATAAACGAATGTTTTTTTAACACTTGTAAAGAAGCCACTGGCCGGGGAGATAGAACTCAGGCAGCCAGGGTCCGTCACAAAAAATTTATAATTCCGAGACGTCAAGACGGGTCAGGTCTATGGGTCCCTTCCCCTCGCGATCGCACTTCCCCTTTAGCTCGGTGGCTCTGCCCCTAGACTAACTATGGTGAGGGCAGCCTACACTGACGGTCGGTCGGTGGCAAGGGAAAGGGAGGTAGGGTCTATCGGGGACCAGTAAGGGACTGAGACTCACCACTGGTATTTGTCCGCCCCGAAATAAGGTTCAAACGCCGGGCAGTTCTTATGTACAGTAAGGGACAGGAAGCCAGAATAAACCGTACATAAGAACTGCCCGGCGTTTGAACCTTATTTCGGGGCGGACAAATACCAGTGGTGAGTCTCAGTCCCTTACTGGTCCCCGATAGACCCTACCTCCCTTTCCCTTGCCACCGACCGACCGTCAGTGTAGGCTGCCCTCACCATAGTTAGTCTAGGGGCAGAGCCACCGAGCTAAAGGGGAAGTTTATTCTGGCTTCCTGTCCCTTACTTCTCCTGTAGTTCACACTTTTCCTTTTTTCACGCTCCGCGAGGCCACTAATCACTTTCTTGGCTGCGCACTGACTGTCCCTCTCTCCTCGCCGATCGTCCCGAGGCCTGGCCTTCGGGCGGTGATCGGCTACGCTCTTGGCATGCGCAGTGCGCTGTGCGCCGCTATTCTCCTACTGCCTCTCTGGGCAACTCAAATTTTCGCTTCATGCGACTCTTATATTATGCTTAATCCTACGCCTTAATTCTACTTAATATAATAATAACAATGAGAAATAATAATGTAATAGTAATAACAAACAATAATGCAACAAGGCCGTTGCTCCCCGCGGGCTTATGTCTCGCGCCCCCGTGGGTCCCTGCCGCTTCATGCGGGCCTCTGGTTCGCACGGGGGCGGGTCGCTGCCGTCATCCTACGTACTCCTCGCGGGCTTACGTCTCGCACCCCGTAGGTTCCTGCCGCTCCGTGCGGGCTTCTGGTTCGTACGGGGTGGGTCGCTGCCGCCGTCTTGTATGGCGGGAGCCCCGGGCTCCGGCCTTACACTGTGTGAAAAGTGCACTGGGAAAAATGTCACCACTGCTCCTGCTGAAGGTGCTGCAGAAACTGCTGCTGAAGTTCCAGCTCCTGCTGAAGCTGCTGCTGCTGATCCTGCTGCTGCTGCTGTAACTGCTGCAACTGCTGCTGAAGTTCCTGCTGAAGCTGCTGCTGCTGATCCTGCTGCTGCTGCTGTAACTGCTGCTACTTTTGCTCCTGCTTCAACTGCTGCTCCTGCTGAAGCTGCTGCAACTGCTGCTCATGTTGCTCCTGCTGCAACTGCTGCTGCTGCTGTAACTGCTGCAACTGTTGCTCCTGCTTCAACTGCTTCAACTGCTGAAGCTGCTGCAGAAACTGCTGGGCAGCGGCGAGGGCCGCCCGCGATGTGGATGGGCCGTCGATCACTCACACTTCCATTGCCATTGCCATTTCCAGCGCCAAGGTCCTTGGCTGCGTCATTGCCATTGGTGGGGCCTTCGTCCCAGTTGATCTTGTAGTGGGTGAAGTGCGGCCGGTTGGTGAATATGTTGCGCGAAAGCTTTTCGAACAGGGGCACGGCCGGCGGCTTGGCGATCAACTCCCTGTCCACATATTCGTTTTTTAGGTAGTAGCCGACGCGCACAAACTCCTGGCCACGATAGGAGATTACCAGTAGCACCACGGTGACGCCTACGGCATCCGCCACCGGAATTATGCTTGTATCTGGTGCATGGGCATCGACGCAGAAGGAGTGACGACCCTCGAGCACGGGGCCCTCGTAGACGCCTTCCAGTACCTGGTCATACTCCGCTGATGAGGCTGAGCCCACGTAGATCATTTTCCAATCAAGCTTTTCGTTCAGTTCCCTGAAGCAATCGAATGTCACCCTGAACCGGAAGGGACTGAAGAAGTTCGTGGGGTTGTTCAGCACCTCAACGTTCCTGATGTGCACCCGGGCCATGACTCTACTGTTGGGCCTCGTCTCCTTCCTTGGGAGACTTTGGGGACTGCGAGATTCTCAGAATCTCAGAAAATCTTTCCCTACGCTGCAAGCTACGTGCTTTTCTTTGTTTTGTTCCTCTTCTGGAGGTCGTGGGCCGATGCAATAGCTAGCGACACACGACGGAAAGACTTGCGGAGAAAATATTTGTTTGGCGATTTATTTGTTGTTGAATTTAGGAAAATTGCTTTCGAATACTACTGGGACTTGCATAAAGTTGTGAGGAATTTGAGCTGACACAGCTGACAGCTGAAACATATGGCGGGAGCCCCGGGCTCCGGCCTTACACACTGGCGGGGCAAGTGTTGGTGAAGCCAGAGGTTGCTCCACCGGGACCACGGCGCATTTTGGTCTGACGGCGTAAAATTATAGTTTGTGTTGCCCCGCATCATTACCGACCTCCCCGATGTCCTCCGCGCGGTAATTGGGTTGGAGTAAAGCCGCAGGATCGCGGGAGTGCAAAGTCGGCCTCCGCGAGCACGACGGCTGCTGATCTACCGCTGCGGTTCAGTAACGCTGAGGTTCTGTCGCCCACTGCGAATTTATTTGACTCACCTGACTACTAGTTCGCTGCGGTTCTGTTTCCCGCTGTCAGTAGCTCCATTGGCATTTATTATTTAAACTAACTTTTTTTTTTCACTGAAATAAATAACAGAAATAATACAAATATTGACAAGCAGCCGGTCCTCCTATTCCTACTCCAACTTCGCCTGGCACACTGGATGGTGCATACAGCCTGGGCACTGAAACAGCACCGCACAACGGGCATGAGTTGGATGCCACTTCTCCTCCTCCTCCGACCATATTATTCATCGTCATTATGCATATATCCCTCCTCTCCAAAAATATGAATTTATTTTTTAAATGTGTTTGTGGATCTTCAGAAAGGGTACACATTTATTTTGAATTTCCTTATTTTACCCTTTCCAAAATTTAGTTGGAAGGTTTATTTTATTTTGTCTTCTAATACGCCTGTTGCATGTACTCATCTCCGCATATGTGGTTTCGACCAATCGCCACCGTGCTGCAAAAGCTGCACTGTGGACATGTGAACTTTTTCGGGACAGCCTTGCACTCCATCTCGTGGTAGTACTTTATGCCATTCCGAGTACCACAATAAGTGCAGTTGCGGAAATCTACCTGCCGAGCCTTGTATCCTGGAGGAGCTTTCCATCCTCGTGGTGCCCTGTACGTATAGCTGCCGTCCACACTCCGCAGCTTCAGCCATTGATTGGCCCACTTGAGGATGGTCTCGAAGGGGAATATAAATTTATTTCTTATTTATTAACGTCTCGTCCCTTCTTCTCGTCAGCCCGGCGAATGCTTTGGCGGCGAGGTCTCCTTCTTCGTGGTTGGGCTGCTGCTGCTGGTGCCGGGCATAATTGCGGGACCATCGCCGCCAAAGCATTCGCACAAGCCCGTGCCAATAGCACGGAGTTTGATTATAGGTTGATATTTCACTGGCTAATTAAATTTTACTTGGATTTGTGCATTAAAATATCAGCTGAACGCCAACTTCACGCACAAAAAAATGACGTCACGTAACTTTCAGTGATGCCCAATCTGTTATAGCGATAGGACCATCGCGTAAAAAATGCAGTGAGAGCGTGAGATAAATATTCGTTTGGAATTTCTGAGTTTTATTTGCAGCTTCTCCTCTGGCCTCTGCTTCTGCTCCTGCTGCTAAGAAATATTAATTAATTAATAATGCATAATAATGAATAATAATCTTACCTTTGCTTTTTTTAGGGCCCGTTCTTCGGCCCACTGCGCCCGCACTTTTTGGCGGCGACGCTCTCGCTGCGCCTCTCGCTGCTGCTTCTGCCACGGCTTCTTCTCCTTTGGCCCCTGCTTCACCTGCTGCTTCTCATCTCGTGCGTGCGTATTTGCAGATCCTTCCAATTTTCGGCGACGTACTGCACTATCTCCAGTCGCACTCGTCGATCGTACGCTTCGGTACCGTACAGATGATATGAAATTGCACGGAACAGACAGTTGCCATCGCCGGAAATCGGAACTACGTAATGGGGCACCGGGTACCCCCCAATGTTCAAAATTTGTTCCGAGAAACTGTGAACATTTGGTCGCGACGTAGTTTCTGCCATACTGTATGTGTATTACAATTTCACAATTTATTCACGGCTTCTTCTCCTTTGGCCCCTGCTTCACCTGCTGCTTCTCATCTCGTGCGTGCGTATTTGCAGATCCTTCCAATTTTCGGCGACGTACTGCACTATCTCCAGTCGCACTCGTCGATCGTACGCTTCGGTACCGTACAGATGATATGAAATTGCACGGAACAGACAGTTGCCATCGCCGGAAATCGGAACTACGTAATGGGGCACCGGGTACCCCCCAATGTTTAAAATTTGTTCCGAGAAACTGTGAACATTTGGTCGCGATGTAGTTTCTGCCATACTGTATGTGTATTACAATTTCACAATTTATTCGCGTGACAAACAGTTGAAAAAAAAAACCCGAATTTCAACGAAAAACCAAATTTTATGCTTTTACAATTTTAGTCTCGATTCGACTAACTCGTGTGGCTAACTCCCTGCCGAGCCTTGTAGCCTGGAGGAGCTTTCCATCCTCGTGGTGCCCTGTACGTATAGCTGCCATCCTCGCCTTCGGTAACGCACTCTCCAAGCATCCGGTTATCGGGAACTGGGAGTGGTCCATTGCGATCTGCATACTTAAATACAAAGTTTTGCTTCAGATGCAGCAAACACGTCCTTTTGCTCATTCCGAGACGCATTGCTTCACTCATGATCACCATTTGATTTTTTTCACTATTTTCCTTTCTTTTCAGTGATTTCTTATGGATACTATGAGGATCACGGGGAGCAGCACCACGAGGAGCACGGGGAGGAGTACGACGAGGAGCACATAATCATCAGCAGTTGGAGTGTCTTCTTCCAAAACTGTACTGACTAGCTCATCGAAGTCGGCAATCTCAGACGGCGTGAACTTGTGCAGCGTTTTCGGCATAGTTACACCTTTTGAACGCCACACAGTCCGGTGCGAGGTCGATGGCTGGTCATCAGCTAACTCAGATGGCGTTCGTATGCCCAATGGAGTTAGCTGAGATGGCGTTGACGACTGCCCTGTAGAAGGTTGCTCATCAGCAAGCTCATCTTCTACAGTTCCCTCTGCGGTAGTTATGTGGCTTATTGGCTGCGGTTCAACCGCCCGCTGCCATTCAGCCGCCCGCAGAGGACTTGCAGTCGTCTGCCATTTAGCCGACCGCTGAGGACTTGCAGTCCTTTGCGGTTCGACCACCCGCTGCGGTTCGACCACCCGCTGCGGATCAGCCGACCGCTGAGGATTCGGCGAGTATGCTTCCGCAACCAAGCACATGTCAAGGTGTGCTTCTGCCACATCTACGCCAGCCTGGAGAAGCTTTGCTGGGTGAGATTCTGCACCATACGCCAGTACAACTGCGTTGTACCGCAGTTTCACCTCACGCAGTTTGGCCCTCGCTACTTCGGAAGGCTCTTGGAAGAATGAATCCATTTAAGATAAAAATTCTACAAATAATAAATAAAATAGAAAGAATAATAATAATGCTATCACGAATCTACAGTCAAATCTTTCATCTGAATGCTCGCCCAGCGTTCACGTCTCTCGGCATACGTGCTGAAGAATAGCAGCTTAGTATCCTTTTTTCCGTGCACTCCGTGCATTCCGCGATGGCCTCTTCCTGCCGTATTCCCAGTTTCGAAGTATTTGATCTGAACCTGGTCGTTGAATCGCACTCGTTTCGACTTTTTCTGGAGCCTCAACTTCTCCTCCATTAGTGTTGGGTAAACATCGTTCAATTTACTGAATAAGTTCGTTCGTTCTTTTTTATTCTGTGAACTAAGTCGTTCTTTCAGTTCGTTCTTTCTTGTTCATCTTAATCGTTCTTTTTTGTTCATCGTTCGTTTTCGTTCGTTCTTTTTTGTTCATCGTTCTTTTTTGTTCGTTCTTTTTTGTTCATCGTTCTTTTTTGTTCATCGTTCGTTTTCGTTCGTTCTTTTTCGTTCATTGATTTCTTTGTTCTCAGTTCAATTTTGAAGTCTAATTTCTATTCTTAAGATTATAGATAAATAATGTACTAGAATTTATTGCTCTTTTAAGTTGCGAAATTTTTTTTTAATTTGTACTTGGTACTTCATATCGTCGAGGCACAGCCAACAGTTTCAATTATATAACCTTCCATTTTGTAGGTAGATGGGATCGGTGCTAAAAAAAGTAATCAATTTTACTTAGGTTGTCCGTTATAATTTTAAAATCTATAAGATACATACCTTTAATAAACAATTTACATATTAGTATGTAATACCCAGATCAAAGGGTCCTGCTTTCTGTTGAGGTACTCCTCTGCTAGGTATTTATCTACCTCTCTGACAGCAGCATCCATGTTGTTGTTTGGCTTTGTAACTTGGTTGAACTGCTTGTCATATTCGTCCCAAATGCAACTTTTTGTTGGCGATGTTTTGACCGTTTCGATTTGTGAGGACATTTCATCAGCAACATTTTCAACCAGTCGTGTTTGAGCGATATTATGTTTTAGAGCTGAAACTGTTTTTTTATAACTATCTTCGGACTTAAAACCCCGTTTTTTAAATCTTGGGTCTAGTATGGTGCTCTCCGCATACAAAATATTGTTCTCCAAATCGCCAAAACGTACGGTCATCTCCTTTCTGAGTTTTTCTACGACAGCCCGTAGAAATTCATTGGAATTTGGGGTAGCATTGGCTATGGATTGCTGCAGCAAAGTGCCAATTATAATTACCTTTAATAAGGTGACATTTTTCTCAGCCGAAATTTCAGTTGTTATTTCAAAAAATGGCTTCAGCACTGGCAATACACCCTCAATAATTTCCCATTCTTCCTGGGTCAATACGAGTTCAGGGCGTAGAAGGGAAATGACCACCATAACTCCATCTTTTAAAATAGACAGGCGCTGAAACATTTTGTATGTTGAGTTCCAGCGTGTAGGCACATCTTGTGTCAGCTTAAGCTCGGGAAGTTTTAATTGGCTTTGGACATCTTTGAGCTTCTTGAGTCCAGATGAGCTGCGATTGAAAAACTCAGCAATTGCTTTTGCTTTGAGCCTCACACTGTCAATTGGTCCTAGTGCTTTTTGTACAATGATGTTTAAGGTGTGGGCAAAGCATGCAATATGGCGCCAATTTCCTAGCTTTATAGCTGATACGATATTGGCAGCATTGTCTGACGCAATCGCAGTAATTTTATTTTCAATGTCCCAATCAGCTGCAACCTTCTTTAGATATGAGCACAGATTGAGACTTGTGTGCCTCTCACCGAACGCTTCACAAGCTAGCATGTGCGAAGACAGTTCCATTCTCTCCTTTTCTATAAAATGTGCAGTTACAGCTATGTAGCTTTCATTCGTGAGTGATGTCCATCCATCGGTTGTCAGACAAACTGCAGATGCTGACCCAATCTTCTCTTTCACATTTGCAATTAGCTCACTGTGAATATTTGGTAATAGTACATTAGACAGCGTCTTACGAGTGGGCAACTTATACCCAGGGCAATTTGAAACTTCCTCAATCAGCTTCTTAAAATCCGGCTCCTCCACGATCCGGAGAGCATGATGGCCTTTGGATATCATTCGCACCAGCTGTTGATCTAATTGCTCGCTTTTACGAGCTGTCGGTAGCTTCTGAACAAATGCAGATATTTTCGGCTGCGATGTTGGGGCTGCAGAAGAACTGGCTTCATTTCCTTGCCGTTCAATTCCCTCAAGGGAAGCTGGGTGCTTTAATTTTTAATGTCGGCTCAAATTGCTCTGCGAACCTCCGGCCATACTCAACTCAACTCGGAGTTGAGACCGTTGAGCGAACGATGCCAATTGAACAATTGGCCACTCGTCAGTTTCGCTTTCATCGGCGTCCATGGGTTCTGCCTGGTTCTCCTCAGCATTAGTCGGTTTGCGCGGCTTTTGCTCGCAATGATACATTCACGCAATGCCTGCTCACAGACAACATTTTTGGCTGCCATCTTGGACAGTCCCGTTCCCTGGTACTGTTTAGAGTCAACCGTGACAGTGGCAGCGAATCCGCCATTTGCCGCAGTGAAGTTAAACTCACTAATGCTAACATTCAGGTCCTTCAGCTCGTTGAGAGCCATTGGGGCATTTTTTGGCAGCAATAATTTGCGTAGCTTTTTTGTTCATCGTTCGTTTTCGTTCGTTCTTTTTTGTTCATCGTTCTTTTTTGTTCATCGTTCTTTTTCGTTCGTTCTTTTTTGTTCATCGTTCTTTTTTGTTCATCGTTCGTTTTCGTTCGTTCTGGCGTGCTGGCGAAGGTGACGAATGAGGCTGTTGTGAATGAGTGGGCATTTGTATGTGAATATGTGACGGGACTTGTTGGGCGCAGGGTATTATTCAAATTTAAATATATTCATGATGGGGTTAATATGTGTAGTTATTTGCTATTTTAATACATGCGGGTTTTAGTGTGGTGTGTGCGATGTGTAGGTTGTGTGTGTGATGTGTATAATGTGTGTGTACGGGGTGTGCTATGCCGGTGTGTGATGCTGCGGTGTGCAGGGGTCCTCCCATGGATGTGACCTCCGTTCGCGCTGGTTGCAGCTCCCTGCCGTGTTCTTCCAGAGATGCTCCGGCCGGGCCAGTCTTGGCGCTGACCCAGCTGTCGGCTCCTTGTCTGGAATCCGCTGTGCCGTCGTCGCCTCGTTTTCGTCTCTTGGTGTATTGGCCTCTTCACTTATTTATGTTCACCTGCGTTCCAGCTGGAGTCTGCCGATTATCGGCTGCTTCTACTGCTGCAGCTGATTGCGGCGGCTGCAGAGGAGTTGTGGGATTAGTTCCCGTGAACGAGGTGGACCAACTAGTATTCGCTGGTCTACCGCTGTGGATTGCGGTTGGGCATGGTGCGAGGGCTGCTGCTGCTGCTGGTGGATTCGCCCTGATTACCTCATCTGGGCCCAGGGTCTGACGTCGCTTGCTGATCTTGGCTAGTTTTGGCGCTGGCTGCCTCTGAAGCCCCTGAATGGCGATAGGTGATGGATTCTTGAGGCCTATATGAATCCGGGGAATGGGCGGACGTTCGGCCCGGGCCATCAGCTCTTCGTAAAGCTGGCCAATTAGATAATCGTTATTGTAGCGTGTGTTGCGCAGACTGCTCTTGGTGATGATCAGGCCGTTCTGGAATTGGAGGGGTGTCTGCAGGAGGAATCGCAAAATCACCCGGTACGTGTACACTTGCCGGAAGCGACCAACCTTGTCGTGATGCTTCGTGTAACAGTGCTGGATGTACTGCTCGAAGCCACCGGTCTGGGGTGTCTGGCAAAAGTGGCACTTTTGGAAGCCCTCAAAGTGGGTGATCATGTGCCGCAGTGTGGCCATCTCCTCCAGCGAGGTGTAGATACAGTAGAAGCAGCGATAGACCAGCGGATGGACGTTCGTGAAGCAGAAACCCTGATCGGCGTGCTCCTGCTGCCCGTGATGGTACATAGCTATCTGATCGGGCAGTATCTTCTCGCACAGGCTACACTTTTGATAATACTCGGCCCCGCTCTCGCTGCGGTTCAGCTTCAGCAACACCTCCAGACCGCCATCCGTCACGTTCTTGAGATCGTTCATCTGGTGGCTCGCCTGATCCATGTGGCTGCTGAGATCCTCCCAGTTCTGGTACTTGTAATCGCAGAAACCGCATTCCCTGGGCCGACGCACATCACAGCCGAACGTCCTGACCAGGCGGCTATGTCGGTGCGATCCAATAAGATGGTCGCGCAACTCCTTAGCATTGCTCTTTATTATTTATATTTAAATCGTGGTTGGGCTGCTGCTGGTGCAGGGCATACTTGCGGGACCATCGCCGCCAAAAAATTTGCCTGGCTGTTTCTGCTTCTTCTCCACCGGCTGCTTCTCATCTTTGGGCCCCTGCTTCTGCTCCTGCTGCTAAGAAATATTAATCAATGAATAATGCATAATAATGAATAATAATCTTACCTTTGCTTTTTTTAGGGCCCGTTCTTCGGCCCATTGCGCCCGCACTTTTTGGCGGCGACGCTCCCGCTGCGCCTCATTTACTTTGTCGCACATCTTTAAATAATCTGTAAATAAAGAAATATATGAAAAATATATATCAAAAATGATCAATGAAACATATTACTTACTTTTCCTCTTCCTGTTGTTCGTTGAACTTTTGATTTAATTCGCTGGTCGCCA